>JAKSZT010031676.1:10355297-10801628 GCA_026826555.1 Tolypeutes matacus | reverse complement strand
GGGGGGAAGGTAATGCAATCATATGCTGAATTTGGCTTAGAGAGAGGCCACATTTGAGCAACAAATATAACTGAATTTAATGCAATCAAAGGGTCTCACATCCATAGGAATGGATTAGTTAAAGAACATGATCTTTCTTGGGATTCACAAGACTTCAAACTGTCACACTCCACCCTCTAACTAAAACATACATACAAGGGAATATTATTCAGCCATAAAAAGGAATGAAGTTTTAATACCTGTGACAACATGGGTGAACCTTGAATACCTCATATTGAGTGAAATAAACCCAGCACAAAAGGACAAATTTTGTATGATCTTATTGATTTGAAATAATCAGAATAAACAAACTAATAGTTAAAATTTAGAATAAAGTTTACCAGGGGTTGAGATGGGGATAGGGAACGGGTAATTGAAAAAGATAAAAAAATCCTCCTAAGATAAAAAAAGTTACTGACAATTAACTGTTTTCTTCTCCTTTTTCCCCCCTTGGTGTGACTATTTATTTTTTTATTATATTTTATTTTTGAAAAGATACTTAGATTATACAAATGTCACCAAAAATATAGGGGATTCCCATATGCCCCACTCCCCTCACTGCCCACATTTTCCAATATTAACAACATCCTTCATTAGTGAGGTACATTCATTGCAATTGATGAACACATTTTGGAGTATTACCACTAAGCATGGATTATAGTTTACATTGTAGTTTATACTCTCTCCCACCCAATTCTTTGGTTATGGCAAGATATATAATGGCCTGTATCTGTCATTGCAATGTCATTCAGGACAGTTCTCAAGTCCGGAAAATGCTCCCGTATTACACCTGTTTTTCCCTCTCCCTGTCCTCGGAACCTCCAGTGGCCACTGCCTCCACATCAATGATATAATTTCTTCCATTGCTAGAATCACAATAAGTCTATAGTAGAATAACAGTAAGTCTACTTTAGTCCATAGTTCATTCCCCAATCCTGAGGATTCTGGGATGGTGATGTCCACTCCACCTCTAACTGAGAGGGGGCTGTTATCCTATAGGGCCGATGGATATGACTCTCTTACTTGCAGTTGTAGACCCTCTTGGTTCCTTGGTATGGTAGTTGTCCATCATCAGCTCCATGTTAGTTGTCCTAGGTGAGACCAATGAATGGGAGAGTAGGTGTTGCAACTCTGTTGAGATTCAGGGTCCAGCTGGCACATGGACAGCCCAAAGATTTAAGTCTCTTGGACTTATACCTAGTCCATCTCTAGTACTAATTATAGGTAATTATAGGTTTAAATAGAAGGACAGAAGAGCCATGTGTAGGGAAACCACAACTGAATCCAACTTGTCACTCTGGGGAACATAAATTCCAAAGTAGGACCCATTAGCTGTATCTTCTTTTGATGGGCACAAGCAAGAAAGTGTCTTCAAATACAGAAGAAAATGTAAATACATTCCTCAGTGGAATATATGAAACCATATATATGAAACTATTTTATAAACTAGATTGCACTGATTTAAAAATGAAAAAAAGCTAGGTAAAGTCTGGTAACTGGGAAATCATAAATGAAGAAATAAATGATCAATAAACCAATGCAAACATATTCATCTACAAAGGAGTGCAAATTAAAATATCAGCGAGATAACACTTTTATATCCACCATGCTACAGAAGACCAAATAATTGTAGGTCTAGTCAGTAAAGGTGTGGAGAAATGGATACTTTTGCCCATGGCTGCTGGATATGTACATTGGTACATTTTTTGGAGCATGTGTTTGCTGTTATATATTAAAAGACATACACATATACCACCTTTAACATAGAAATTCCTAAGAAAACTGAATTCCAAAAAGTGTGTAATTTCTTTAAGCAAGATGTTTATTGCAACATTAACAACAATGTTTCTCAAGAGGTCAGTGCTCCTTTAATCCCTCATACCACCTTCTGACCAGTTATTTTTATATGCATTTTTAAAAATAAAAAGTGTGAGGGCCAGCGAGGTAAGAAAACTTTCTAAAATTTAAACATTTTTAATAATAGCAAACTGAAATATTAGCGCCTAAATATCTAATAATAGTGGCTTGGTTTATTATACTCCTGCACATACATAAAATATTCATGTAGTCATTAAATTGATATTGTAGAATAGTTAATGACATGGAAAGATAGTCATGGTACTTTGTTAAATGTAACAAGCTAGTTTCCCAATAGTATAAATTTTATGATCCCATAAAATAAAACAAAAGAATTATACATTTGCTTAGTACAAAATACTGGAACCAAATATCAAGAATGATTATTTCTGGCTGGTATGACTATTGGTCAATATTCATTTCTATTTTCATCTTTTGGCTTCTCTTAGCTTTTCAATCTTCTGCAATGAATGCTATTTTTCTTATAATGAAAAGTATTTTTCATAAAGATATATTTTGATAAATTAAATACAAGAAAAGTATTTCTAATAGTCACTATAAGTATAACCCTATTCAAGGGACAAGAAATGACGGAAGGAATTTCTCAAAGTTTAAGTGCAGACTATACTTAATTATTACTCCAGAAATCATCAATGAAGGGAAATATTTTCTCCTTAAGGGGAAAAGTTTAATTGTGCTGCTCATAGATTTACTGGTAAATAAGGTGGAATTTTGACATCGGTAGCATCAGGATTCCAAATGCCTCTCATAGGCCAAATACAAATGGCGGTTGGTGTCTGAGGAGGTATTCTCAGGCCTACTCCTACTAAATTGAAAGCAAAGTGCTGAATACTATGCATAAGACAGACTTTGGTTCCAGAGAGCTTGACTGGAGAGAAATAATGTTTTATGAAAGTTTACTTAAACAATAACTTTGTTTAAAAATACATCAAAACATAGGAGAGGCATCACAAGTATTAAATGACTTCTAGAGACCTAGATGATCATTACTATTTAGAATCTAGAGAGTTCTCTGTGGATTAAAGTGTTTTTAGAAGACATCATGTTTTAAGGAGTATTTAAGATTATTCTCAAATACCAAGCAGGTTTAGAACTGATGAAGACAAGAGTCGAGGGAAAATGCACTAGACTTGGAGGCATTTAATTAGAATTGTTCTATTACTGTCCTGATGGAAAAGCATCATCAATCTGAAGATCTTTAATATCTGTACCTACCTCACAGGGTTGTTGAGAATAGTGAACAAGAGGAAGAGAGATAGAAAATGAAACCGTAGAAGTAGGTAACAACCAGACCATGTAGGTCTTGATAGATTAAGAATAGAGATTACTACCAAACACCAACTAGCAATGCAACTGGAAAAAGACCTCAAATAAAAGGGGGAAAAGGTAAAAACAAATGAGTTTATGTGGCTAAGAGACTTCAGAGTGAGTTGGGAGGTCATCCCAGAGGTAACGCTTATGCACATCTCAGCAGTATCGCATGGACTGCCAAAGTGGATACTACCCCAAATAGTGAGGTTCCTG
Source organism: Tolypeutes matacus (assembly GCA_026826555.1). NCBI lineage: Eukaryota > Metazoa > Chordata > Mammalia > Cingulata > Chlamyphoridae > Tolypeutes > Tolypeutes matacus. The sequence continues at coordinate 10,798,187 of JAKSZT010031676.1, read as the reverse complement.
AGGGCTCTGGAGACACCCAGGTCCTATGGTCAGGGCAGATAGCTCTGGAGTTTGGTGCCTTGCCAGTGGGCCCTACTATGGAGTGTGACTCCTGGGAGTGACAGAGATGGACTCAATTATGTCTTCCCTAGATAAGACTCATCTGTCCCTTCTATTTAAACCTGTACTTGGTGCTGGAGGTTTGTAGGTGCATGTCCAAGAGACTTGAGTCTTTGGGCTTGCCATGTGCCAGGTGAGCCTAGAACCTCAACAGAGTTGCAACACCTACTCTACCGCTCACTGGACTCACCCAGGACAACTAACAAGGAGATGATGATGAACAATGACCATCCCAAGGAACAGAGAGAGTCAGCAACTGCAAGCAAGATAGTCCCATCCATCATCCCCATGGGATATAAGCCCCTTCTCAATTAGAGGTAGAGTGGACATCACCATCCTAGAATCCTCAGGATTGGGAAAAGAACTATGGATTAGAGTGGACTTACTGGTATTCTACTAGAGACATATTGTGATTCTAGCAATGGAAGAAATTACAAGATTGATGTGGAGCCAGTGGCCACTGGAGGCTCTGGGGACAGAGAGAGGGAAAAAAAGTTGTAATACAGGCACTTTTTCTGGACTTAGGAATCATCCTAAATGACATTGCAATGACAGATATAGGCCATTTTTTATCATCACATAACATGCAGAACTGTGTGGGAGAGAGTGTAGACTACAAGGTGAACTATAGTACATGTTTAATGGAAAAGCCCCAGGATGTGTTTATCAATTGCAATGAATGTGCCACACTAATGAAGGATGTTTATGTGGGAGGGTGTGGAAGGTGTGGGGAGTGGGGCATATGGGAATCCCTATATTTTTTGTGTAACTTTTATGTAGTCTACCTTTAAAAAAATAAAAAAATATATATTAAAAAAAAAAGAAAAGAATAGAGATTACTTTTAGCCAGTAGAGTGAAACTCTTTTGGAACATTTTCATTTTATTTTACTATGGAAATGACTGGTGGCAGACTTCTTTTATGACACAGATATTTATTGAGTGCCAAAATGGGGCAAGCACTGAATAGGTGGTGGTGATTCATCCTGGATGAATTGGACACAGTTTCTTCTCTCCAGGAGATCCCAGGTTACTGGAATTAAGTTCAGCTGTTATACTAAGCTGACTGTATCCTTTGTCCTGGGAAATCTAGAACATTTTCCTTTCACCTGAGTCTTGATACATACATAGTACCTATCCAGATGTAAAAAGTGGGGAATGGATTTCTCTTTATATGAGCAAGAGAGAACACTATGTTGCCAGGGTCCACGTAGACTATGAGGAGTGACAAAGTGCTCAGTGCAGTTGGGGTATCTTGAGCTTAGTGCAGAATCAATGTCAGTAGTTGGCAATAGGTTTGGAATGATGGTTGGGAGACAAATACTTATGTGTCATGTATGGCCTGGTAATTAAACTGGCCTTTATTCTGTATGTAATCGGAAGCTTTTGAAATTTTTATTGAGGCAGTCAGGTGTGAAAGAAACAACCTAGTAGATAATGAAGGAAATGTGAAAGATTATCAAAAGGGAGGCAAGTCCAAGTCTTAGGGAATCTTTGTGCATGTAACTGTGTCTCCACAATTTTATTCTGTTAGATGTGTATTTGCAGTCTTACATAGAATTCTCAAGTGAATTTATGAAGCATAAATTATCAACCGTCATGTGGGAGTGAAAACTATAGCTAGCTTTTTAGGATAGGTTGAGGCTTTGGAGATAAGATTTGAATGGATGGTAAGTAGATAAATTCACTGTAAGCTCATAACTTCTCTAATAAAGAAAACAAAAAGCTGAGTATGAACATTGCTGTCAAATTCCAATTTAAGTCCTTCCTTATGGATAACTTATTGATGAAGCCATGTTCCATTCTTGCTCTTATTTGGAGCTTCACCACAAGACTGAACTACTAGCTACTAGACTATTTTCTCTTTTATACAGAAGAGAAAATGGAGACACCAAGAGTTTACGTTGTCCTGTGTTTTGAGGAATCCAGCTCCTAGTCCATTGTTCTTTTTACTGTATTGCATCATCTTTTATTTGTGGGCCTTGTGGTGGCTGCCTTAAGCCTTGGCTCTTTCTCCCCTGCATTCCAGGCTCCAGCCCCTCTGTATCATTTAGAAAGCTATAGATTTGCATTTAGGGTGGCCTCTCAGTTAGCCTGACTATTAAAAGTGCCATTTCTGTGTTTATCCTAAGGTTTCAGAAGGCTTAAAGCAACCCCCTCTTCATTCCACCCTAAGGCATTCAGAGCAAGCACTTCAGGATTCACAATACAATATTTAATGTAGAAGAGACTCAGAGATCATTAGCCAGAAGTTACTAAATGCCAGGACCGTGGAGGCAGGCTTTATGGATTTCTTTAAATAGCTTCATTAACTTGACTAATTGGAAAGTAGAGACTTGCAGACTTGTCTGCTTGTAACGGTGAGAAGATAGTCAATACGATGTCAACAGGACGTGTGGAGCTGGGAAAACCCACTAACCATTCCTGACAGATGGACAGTGCATTTGTGTTTTGTCCACTGTAAACCAGGATGATAACTGAGGCGGTAACTTGTAGCAAGCAGAAGCAGCCACGGATTTAGAATCACCCTGAACTGGATAAGAACCTTCTCTCCATCAATTATTAACCTTGAGAATATAAAACAGTTACCTAAATTCTCTGAGCCTAATTTTAACCTCTGTACAATAGGAAGCCCTGTGCCTTCCGTGGTCTTTGTGAGAATTCCAACTAATGGATTCCATGTAGAGATAGTAGAATGAATATTTACCTTTATTCCCTAAATGAAAATAAAGGATATCTTAAATTGTGCAAACCCAGGAGGAAAAGAGAACAGGAGAGGAGACAAAAGCAATTAATTATTGGGAGCTGTGAAATTGATAAACAATTGTCAACTGACAGCATACCCAGGGAAGCCGAATCCTAATCTGGTAGTGAGAAAAAATAAAAATCAATTTACTGTATGCTGCAGATTAAACTATCTTTCTCCTAAAAAGTATAACTTGGATATCAAGTTGTCTTAGTTTCTCAGGTGCCAAGACAAATAGCACAAAATGGAGCAACTTAATTATAAGGATTTTTTGTCCCAGGGTTTCAGAGGCTAGAAGACCTACTTCTTCCCTGGGTTGCTAGTATTCTGGCAGTCTGGCATTTCTTGGGTCTCCTGGGCTTTTCTGTCATGGAGCAATGTCCTCTCCTTTCTCTTTGAGGTCCACTGACTTTCAGCTCCTTGATCTCACACATGGCTTTCTCTTTGTAAAGCCTCCAGTATTAAGAGGGCCACACCTTAGCTAAAAATAACATTTTCAAAAGTCCTCTTTATAATGGGTTCACACCTCCAGGTATGAATTAAGATTAAGGACATGTGGTTTTCTGGGGTACATAACTCAACCTACCACACAGGTATTTCTGGAAGTAGGGGTGAAGGGGAAATAAAAAAAATTTTTTAAAGAGTACTGGTGAGACTCCTTGTAAGAAACAATGATATCTCCAGATAACCTTCCCCACTCTGTGCTCCAACTCCCAGAAGACTAAAGTGGATAAAACAGAAACTTTCTGTACAGGCAGAGGTCAAACTTGTTGGAAGGGATCTATGTGAAAAGCAAAGAAGTTAAGTGTGTGTTTACATACTGGAAGCTGAGACCCACATGTCTTCATGTGACTTCCAGATATACTCCAGACAAAGGTTGAAAAATCCCTCTTAGGGGAAACTGGCCAACCCAAAAGGAAGGACATTAAGCAAACAAACCAGCCATATCACCCTACAATTAAACTCACAGTCTATAAGTCACATACATTGGCTCAAAGCCAAACAGCTTTGTAATTTCTGACTCTTAAATAAAAGCAGACAACCAAAAATCACCAGACACCAGAGGAACACATCTAACATGAAAGATAATGAATAAACCAACAGAAAGAGAAAAGCAATACTGAATAAACTATAACTATAAAAGGAAAACAAAGTTCTTTGATAGCCTCAGAGAATGAGAAGTTATTCTATTATACAAGAATAGGATGCTATAAAGAAAAATATTCAGAAAGCAGAAAGAATTCTTAGTATATATAAACATTTTATGTTTATATGCTTATATATAATTATGTAATTTTATATTTATGTATAATTACATACACATACATTTATCATTTATATGATAGCAGAAATTAAAACTCAAATTAATTCAAATATAAATTCAAAGAAATATGCCTGAAATTAGAACAAAATATATAAAGAGAAGGAAAAGCAGAGTAAAAATACATGAAAATAAAAGACAGTTGCAGGAGATTCAATATCACAAGAATAGGAATTTCAGTGCCACCAACACAACAACAAAAAGTTTTAAAAAATAGGGAAAGAAATTTATAATAGGATACTTCAAGAAGCTTTAGTGTCATGAAAGATATTTGCTTTTTCAATGAAAGTGCTCACTAAATACCCAGTACAATATATCCAAGCAGATCCACACTAAAGAATAAACATTATTTTATCTGCTCTATTATCCAGTCCAAGCTACATTGGGTGATGATTGAGTAACTGCAATAGCCTCTTAACAAGACCTTCTTCTGAACTTGACCACCTTCAGTCATATCACCATACGAAAAGTCAGAGCAATCATTTTTAACTTAATAATTCCTAGTTTTAAAGTTTCCAGTGACTTCCCATCACACAGAATAGATTAAACATTCTCTTCACAGCTTACAAGTCTCTGAAGACCAGGCCTTTGTTTAACTCTCCAATCTTCTCATCTTCTATCTTCTTCTACTCACTGGCCACCTTGCCATTCCTGGAACATGTCATACTTGGGCCTTTGCCACTTAATTTTTTTTTTTTTTTTTTTTAAGATTTATTTATTTAGCCCACCCTCCCCATGTGGTCTGCTTTCTGTGTCCATTTGCTGTGTGTTCTTCTGTATCTGCTTGTCTTCTCTTTAGGAGGCACCGGGAACCGATCCTGGGACCTTCTGGAGTGGGAGAGAGGGGCTCAATCTCTTGTACCACCCCAGCTCCCTGGTCTGCTGCATCTCTCATTTTCTCTCCTTTGTGTCTTTTTCTGTTGCGTCATCTTGCTGCACCAGCACTCTTTTCAGGCTAGCACTCCTTATGGACCAGCTCTCCAAGTGGACCAGCTCTCTGCTCGGGCCAGCTTGGCCTCACCAGGAGGCCCTGGGAATCAAATCCTGGACCTCTTATGTGGTAGACAGGAGCCCAATTGCTTGAGCCACATCCATTTCCCGCCACTTACTTTTTCCCTCTGCCTGGAATGATTTTTTTCTTTCCATACATTTACATGTCTTCCCCCAAGAGTGTATTCAGGTTTCCATGGAATGTTACTTCTTCAGACTTTCACTGCATCTACAATTTACTTTTATCACTGTTTTCTTTAGTCTCTATTGTTTTTCTTCAAACCCCTTATTGTTAATTGAATAAATGAATAAATAAATGAATTTGCTTTTTATCATCTTCTCTATAAAATATAAGCTCCATGCTGACAGAAACATTATTCATTATTGTAACTAATATCTAGAATGGTGCTTGGCATATAGTAGGTACTTAATGCATTTCTATTGAATTAATTAAAGCTATAGTAACTTTCCACCTACTTCTATCTATTCCTAAAACTTTGTGTTCATGCAATTTCAATTGTTAAAATTGACCAAACCAGAGGATTCCTTTATTTTGAAAAATAGACTCCTGGATAGAAGTCCAGTAAATCCTAGATGTACCAAAATTGAGAAATCCTGTGGTTGAATTTGCTGGTATCCCAGTGGGATGAGGATTCAGAACAGATTTAATTTGATTTACAGAATTTTAAACCCTATAATTACTTGCTGCTTATCTGGGGGAAAAAGCTCATACTTACTATATTTGGAATGTTTTACCCATTTAATGTAACCAAAAATCAAAATAGTCTCATCTCCACAAGCATTTTTCACTTCCACATTCAAAATTCAAAGGAACAAAGGAGCACTGAGTCTGAATGTGCAAGATGATGTAGAAGCCATAATCAAGTACAAGCCATAATCTCCATGGGAATAAAACCTATTCACCTGAAAATATATTGTAATTCCTCTATTCTAAGAAGTCGTTGCATGGATGATGAACAGTCAATTAAAAACAACTTTGCATTGGGGAAAAAAACAACCATTATTAATTTAGCTGGACATATGAGTTCTAACACTTATTCTATCCTAAATTCTACAGTTTGACAAACTGTTTATTCAAATGAAGAAAATATAAGAATAGACAGTGAGGGAGTAAATAATAAGACCCACATGAGTGGCTAAATAATAAGTGATTTATGAAATGAGAAACAGTACCAATAAAAATAGTCTGAGTGTTCTGGGATGAATGAAGAGCCTACTTAGTAAGTTACAGAATGCCCCCTCTGTGGAAACTGCAGGAAGGCCCTTGTATCTATGACTATGGACTGAGTGGTAGACCCAGCCAATGTTCTGACCTTATTTCCTCACAGTTAGGTACAAGAGCTTAGTTTTCCTTCAGCCTATCCTCCAAATTAAGAGATTACAATACGGCCATTCACAGGGCTGATGTACAGATAAAAGTACTTTCTTTGCACCTACAGTGTCTAACCCTTAAAAAATCAGGAGATTTCGTATGAAACCCAGATCGGACCTCTGGCAACAATAGGTCGTCATTGGCCCTTTGCAGTATTCAGGAGTAGCTTAGCAATTCAGACTGGGCATGTGCTATCTGTCTGACAACAGTTAAACTCAGCTCTCTCATTCAGGTTTCCAATCTAGTCACTATTAGCATGTGAATTTGCCCCCTCAGCTCTAGATGGAGGCTTCATTCTTCTGCCTGGGTTTGGATGTTGGATGTTGGCTCCAGCACTTGCCTTATGTCTTTGGTCAAGTTACTTACCTTCCCTTTGCCAAGTTACTTTCCTCCTTTATAAAATAGAATTAAAAATAGCACCTATTTTATTTCATGGGGTTTTTGAAGATTAAATAATTTATGATAAAGCATTTATAAGAGTCCTGGCAAAGAGAAAGATCACAATGCTGTATCCTCATCAGATTATCATCATCTTCCTTTAAGATCTACTGAGTTGCCTTCTAAGTAATAGCTTATCTGACCACCTATGTCCCATAGTTCATCCTCTTTTGCCCCACTTTGTACCCAGTACAAACCTCTACAACCCCTTAATATTCTGCATTAAATATGTTGGCTTATATCACATTCTTATCTAAAATCACAATCATAACTGATGACAAAGGCCATGTTTTATCCATCTTTGCATTCCCAGAACCTGGATGTTGGTGATGGGGGTTGCATGGGAGGGGGTTCATCTGGGGTGCCTCTAAGGCATATGAATATGTTCAAGTATTCATGGCACATTGTCATGGTGGGTGGAGATCCACATAGTAACCAAAAGAATATCGAATTCCCATCCTGGGGAGTTCTGCTATATTCTCTAATGGGACAGCAAGAATCCCGAGTACAGGGCTGGTGCCAAGTGAAGGAGGACAGACCATTGCACCAAGCCATTGAATTGATGATTGTATTTATGAACCTTTACTTTTGAAATTGAAACTCAGCCTAGTATTATATGTTGCCTAAGAGTTACCTCCTGAGGGCCTCCTTGTTGCTCAAGTGTGGCCTCTCTCTAAGCCAAACTCACCATATAAATGTACCACCTTCCCTGCCGTGTGGGACAAGATTCCTGGGAATGAGCCTCCGGGAGCATGGAGGGACTACTACCAAGTGCCAACTAGCAATGCACCTGGAAAAAGACCTTGACCATAAAGGGGAAATGGTAAAAACAAATTAGTTCTTATGGCTAAGAGATTTCAAAGTGAGTTAAGAGGTCATTCCAGAGGTTATGCTTATGCATGTCTCAGCAGGATCTCGCTGACTGCCACAGTAAATATTGCCTCAAATAGTGGGGCTCCTGAGGGCTCTAGAGACATCCAGACACTATAGACAGGCAGACAGCTCAGGATTTTGGCACCCTGCCAGTGGACCTTACCTTGGAATTTACACTTCCCAGTGTGACAGAGTTGGACTCATTTGTGGTTTCTCTATACATGGCTCTTCTGCCACTTCTGTTTGAACCTACAGTTAGTACTACACTTGATAGGTATATGTTCAAGAGACTAAAATCTTTGGTCTGTCCATGTGCCAGCTGGGCCTTGAATCTCAGCAGAGTTGCAAAACCTACTCTCCAATTCATTGGATTCACCCAGGACAACTAACAAGGTGATGATGATGGGCAGCACCCAACCCAAGGGACAGAGAGAGTCTGCAACTGCAAACAAGATAGTTCCACCCATCTGCCCCAGAGGATCTAAGCCCCCTCTCAATTAGAGGTGGAGTGGTCATCAACATCCCAGAATCCTCAGGATTGGGGAATGAATGATGGACTAGAGTAGACTTACTATTATTCTACTATAGACTTATTGTTATTTTAGCATTGGAAGAACTTGTATCATTGATGTGGAGGTAGTGACCACCAGAGGTTCTGAGGAGAGGGAGAAGGAAAACTAGGTGTAATTTGGGGGCATTTTTGGGACATTGGAATTTTACTGAATGATGTTGCAATGACAGATACAGGCCATTATATATTTTGTCATGACTTACAAAATTGCACGGGACAGAGTATAAACTATAACGTAAACTATAATCCATGGTTAGTGGCAATGCTTCAATATGTGTTCATCAATTGTAACAAATGTACCACATTAAGGAAGGATGTTGTTAATGTGGGAAAGTGGGGGGGGAGGAGGAATGGAGCATATGAGAATCCCCTATATTTTTTATGTAGCATTTATGTAATCTAAAGTTTCTTTAGAATAAATAAATTTTTAAAAATGTTATGAAGTAGTGACTAAATGTTTAATGGATTTTTTATTCACTTATCTAACATTTGTTATTTATCTTTATACATATTAGGGCATAAATGTGCCTTGAGACCACATGGCAGAGGTCAAAATCTATCACATCGGAAAGCAGGTGTAGCTCAGTGGTTGGAGTACCTGCCTTGCATGTATGAGGTCACGGGTTCAATACCTGGAACTGCCTTAAAAAAAAAAATCACATGTATTATCAGTGTTAGTGGCAATATATGTATTAACGCTATGCTTATCTATTAATTTTGTCTACCTAGGACCTGTTTACTTTCAAGGTAAGAATTTAATCTGAACTATCTTTTTCAAATTTTTAAAATGTTTGCAGTAGATTTTATGTGTAAGGGTAGCAAATATGTCTTCACATCCTTTATCACAGTGTCTGGCAAATAGGAGGCACCTTCTAAGCTATTGAAGGAATTAATAAATCAATGTATGAGTTCCATTCTCTGGCTGGAGATAAACTTCCTGTTAAAGACGACAGAGGACCGGGTTTTTATTGAAGAGCTGTGAAGCAGTTTTTTTGTTTGTTTGTTTGGTTGGTTTTTTTAGTTTTTTTTTTTAGATTTGTTTATATATATATATAATTTGTTTATTTTTTAAAAGATACTTAGATTACATAAATGTTACACAAAAATATAGGGATTCCCATATGCCTCGCTCCCCATACCCTCCCACATAAACATCCTTCATTAGTGTGGCACATTCATTGCAATTGATAAACACATCCTGGGGCTTTGCCATTAAGCATGGACCATAGTTCACCTTGTAGTCTACACTCTCTCCCACACAGTTCTGCATGTTATGTGACGATATAAAATAGCCTATATCTGTCGTTTGTGAATCAGTTTTTAAAACACTTTCTTCCTCCCATATCTCTATCATGATATCTACAGGATATTGTGTTCTCCGACCTGCAGGTAAACTTTTAGTGCCTTTGCATTGTTCTGTGCTCACGCACAAACCAGAGGGGACATAAAGACCTTAGAAGACTTGTAATTTCAGGACACAGGCTGAAAACATACTTCAAAGTGACTTTCACCCTCAATGGCACAGTTATGCATTGAGCTAGAACATAGTAATACTTTTCATTGAATGTGAAAATAAAGTAACCTTTTACTTCCCTAATGATGTGAAAAGGACAGGTAGAAGCTTTACAAATCATATTAAAGCGGCAGAAATTCAAAATATTTCCAGACGTTTAATCAAAGAGGATTCTATAGACTCAATGCATTTTATAGAAAATAATACTTTGCGTTTAGAATGCAGTTGGTAAAGTACACAAGTTTTTTTATCAATTTGATACTCAAATCAACCTTGGCGTGTAGAAAGGTATTAAACTTAATTTGCAGATGAAGTAACTCAAGTTTAGAAATTTAAGCCTGAAAGTTGAATACATATTAGAAAAAAATTCTCTGAAGAATGTGTATTTTTCTCAGATTAAATAAGGCTGCCCTCCTATTAATGCCAACTGTTTCATATACTGTGTTCATAAGGTAAAATAGTCTGTATATAAATTTCAAGGATTTGGCTTCCCAACCACCTCTAATTCCCATAATCATAACTTTAAAATTTTCTGACATGTAACACAAAGTATAATTTCAGGTTCTTAGAGTCTCACTCTGACACTTCATCTGCATCTGTGGAGTAACCTTTACAAGTTAGCACTGCTAACTTACATTAACCTTCACCAGTTCCTCTTTAAAAGACATTACTTTTCACTTCTTCTAGGTCTGTCTCCATCTGAATAAACTTTATTGCTACCTGGCTTAACCTTTGAGAATTCAGTTTTTGAAAATATTAGTTTCTGGTAACTTTAGAGAATCAGGGGACTCTCTCCAAGAGGGATGTCTGGCACTTGGGCAAAGCAACCTTAAAACTTGGTGGCTTCTTACATCACCACAATTGGATTCCTAGAGGTGGGACATGAGTACTTCCCATGATATAATATGGTTAATAAATGTGTAAGGTATTGTGTGCATAATGAATAGCACTCCATACTTCTCCTAAGAGTATCCATATCTGGTAGGTACTTATGCAAAATCTTTTAAGCTCCTGGAAAACAGAGATCATGGCTGCTTTGCTCACTGCTGCCTTCCATGAGCCTCATATGCTCATACATAGCAAACACCCATTGAACACTGTCCCTGCATGTCTGCTTCTCTGTCCCCCATGAAAGATTAAAAAGGGGTAGGGAGGGGATGAGCAGTTGAAATAAAGGGGCTTCTTTGGGAGTTGGAGATTGTCCTGAGTACTATTATGGCAACAGATGTAGGCCATTTTAAATCAGCACACACCACTCAGAACTGAGTGGGAGAGAGTGTGGTCTACAGTGTGAACTGTGGTCTATGGTTGGTGGCAAGGCTCCAGGATGTGTAAGTCCATTGAGGGTGGTGGGCCACACTTGTGGGAGATGTTTGTGTGGGATGTGGTGGGAGGTGTGGGAGGTGGGCAACATGGGAATCCCAGTGGGTTCCGTGTAATATTTTGGGTAATCTAAGCACCTCTTAAAATATATGTATATATATATATATATATATAACATTTTTGTAAGCAAATACACATATATGCATATATATTTATATATCATTTTGCAAATGTTTGTATGTATTGTGAGAATTTTTATTTTTACCCACAATAAAAAAATTAAAAAAATAAAAAAAAATTCATATTTACTTATGAAGAGTTCTGAGAAGACCTCCACTAGAGAAGCTTTAGTGTTTAGCAGTGTTCAGTAGCATTCTGCATGCCTCTGCCTCACCACCATCACCAAAATTTTAATATGAGAAGTGTTAAACATACAGACAAGTTGAAAGAATTTTGCAAAGAACTTCCATGTAACCACTATCTAGATTCTAAAAGTAACATTTTAATATACTTGCTTTATTACATATCTACCCATCCCTCTATCCACCTATCAACCCATGGCCTTTTTTTTTGGTTGAGGTGGTTGTTATTCTTTCACAATTCAAAGTAAGTTGCAGATAACCCTATATATCCCTGGACTACTTCAGCATGCATAGTGATAAGAGTTATACATTTGCCTTATGGTTCTTTGCTTTTTTTTTTTTACTTTTGAGTTAAATTTTACATGAAGAGAAATGTACAAATCTTAAGTGTACGTATGATGAGTTATACATGCATACACCCATATAGTCTTCTATCAAGAAACGGAATATCACTTCAAAAAGTCCACTCATGCCCCTTTCCAGCAAAGCCTCTCCCTACCCCTATAGAGTCAACCACTGATCTGATTTGTTTTTTCTATTAGTTCTGCCTATTCTAGCACTTCAAAGTAGTTTGCATTCTTTGGTGTAAGGCTTTTGTAACTCAGTATAATGTTTTTAAGATTCATCCATGTAGCTTTCATTTTACAGGAAATTCAAACTATTTACCATATCTCTCAAAGCTGTGAATAAGCTTTGCCCCTGTCTAGCCCTGAGGACTTAGCTCTTATCCTCTCCCCGTTGGCACACTGTGCTCCAGCCACACAAATTTCTAATGCTCCCAGGACACCCAGGCTCTTTCTCTCTGTCTTGCTATTCCCTTGCTCTCCACTAGCTATTCCCTCTACCTGGAACACATTTTATTTGGTTCAACCAATGACTCATTTTTTCTCAGCCTTTAGGTCTTAGCTCAAATATGATCTTAGGAGCTCTTTTATGACTACCTTATCTAAGCAACCCCCTTTTCCCTGGTTATTTGCTGTAATAGCATTTTATTTATTAGCTCTTATCACAAGTTGTGATTATTTGGGTTGTTTGTGGATATTTTGTCTTTTGCCTTCCCCATGAGAATTCAAGATCTATAAGATAAACAATCACATCTTTTTTGTTTATCTTTGTATCTTCAGGGTCAAGCACAATCAGAGGCACAGAATAGGTTTATCATCAGAATTTATTGATAAAATATGTTTAGCTTTGGAGATTTTTTTGTTTTTTTTTTGGGGGGGGAGGGAGTTTGATCAAATAATATGTATTGACAATATTAAAATCCCAAGAAACTAGTGTTATATAGAACAAAAATTGGTTTTAATTACTCCTGAAATGTAAGTATCCATGGGAAAGATAATTCCTTAAACTTTCCTAGTCATTTATGTTCTTAAGTATCTATGAGATCTAGTAATTTCTTTATAAGGGTATCTTTTAGCAAATAATAAGATGTATTTTATGGCTTTTTGTGAGCTGACTGTAGGCTAGCAGACGGGCCAGGGACTATGTTTGATCTTAGGAATGAAAGATGGGTAAGCAAAGTTTCTGCCAATGTTAAGATTAAATCTAAATAAGAACAGACAAAAACAAATGTGTTATGCCCTATAAAAGATACATATACAGGGGTGTACTCAGTGAAATAATGGTGAGAGACATCTAAGGTACTTTAGTGGGTCAACGGTTTACTGACTAAAGTGACATTAAGTTCAGATCTAAAAAGATGCATTTTATTTACCATGAACTTACGAAACATTCTAGGCAGAGAAAGTCACACAAAAGACCTAAGAAGACAGGGTCTGGAGTTATCAAAGAACTGCGTTGGCTCTACTATTACTGGACTATAATGATCACAGAAGAGGGAAGATACATAGACAGGTACCAGCTAATGCAGGACCTTTCTAAGTCATGAAGTTTCTTTTTAAATAAAATTTTACTGAAGCATATGATTCATACATAAACATACATAAACAATAAGTGTATATAAAATTTGTGAATTTACAAAACAAACATACATATCATCATAGAAGACTCCCATACATCTCCCCACCACCAATACCATGCATTGTTGTGAAAATATTACAATAGTACTGTAAACTAGCATCCATAAGTTACAGTACTTGTAATTTTCCCATGTATCACCATATTCTTAATACCCTGTAAAAGAAGAGCATTCTTAAATTTATAATATTAACCACAGTCTTTCTCCACCACTGAAATCACTATGGTATACAATCCCTAGATTATTCTCTAGTTTCATTTCAATTGACATTTATGTCCACAGACTACCACTGTAGCTAAGTAATATGTTTTAAGTTCAGGAAGTGAGAGTCCTCTAACTTTTTCTTTTTAAAGACATTTTTGGCTATTTGAGGCCCTGTAACCTTTCCAAATAAATTTGATAATTGGCTTTTCCATTTCTGCAAAAAAGGCTATTGGGCTTTTCATTGGGATTATATTGAATCTGTAAGTTAATTTGGGTAGAATTGACATCTTAATGATATTTAATCTTTCAGTCCATGAACATGGAATGTACTTCCATTTATTTAAGTCTTCTTTGGTTTCTTAGCAAAGTTTTGTAGTTTTCTGAATATAGGTCTTTATGTCCTTGCTTATGTTTATTCCTAAATATTTGATTCTTTTAGTCGCTATTATGAATGAATTTTTTCCCCTGATTTCCTCCTCAGATTGCACATCAGTAATATATAGAAACCATATTGATTTGTGAGTATTAATCTTGTATACTGCCACTTTGTAGAACTCATCTATTATTTGTAGTAGCTTCGTTGTGGATTTTTCAGGATTTTCTAGGTATAGGATCATATCAGCAGCAAATGGTGTAAGTTTTACTTCTTCCTTTCCTACTTGGATGCCTTTTATTTCTTTATCTAGCCTAATTGCTCTAGCTAGGACTTGTAGCACAATATTGAATAACAGTGGTGACAGTGGACATCCTTGTTTCGTTCCTGATCTCAGTGGAAAAACATTGTCTTTCACTGTTGAGTTCAATGCTTGCTGTAGGTTTTCATATGTGCACCTTACCATAGAGAAAGCTTCCTTCTATTCCTATCTTTTGGAATGTTTTTATCAAGAAAGGATGCTGTATTTTGTCAAAGGCTTTTTCTGCATCAATCAAGAGGATCGTGTGATTTTTCTTCTTCAATTTATTAATGTTAAGCACTTTGACATACAGTATGTTAATTTATTCATTGATTTTCTTGTATTGAAAAATCCTTTCATAGCTAGGATAAAACCCAGTTGACCTTAGTGTATAATTCTTTTACTGTTCTTTTGGGTTCGGTTTACAGTTTTTTTTGTGTGTTTTTTTTTTTTAGGATTTTTGTATCAATATTCATTAGAGATATTACTCTGTAATTTCCTTTTTTTGTAGTATCTTTATCAGGTTTTGGTATTAAGGTAATGTTTTCTTCATAGAACGAATTTGGTAGTGGTCTTTCCTGTTCAATTTTTTGGAAGAGCTTGAGGAAGATTGATATTAGATTATCTTTGAATGATTAGTAGAATTCACCTGTGAAGCCATCTGGTCCTGGGCTTTTCATCCTTTGGAGGTTTTTGTTCAATCTCTATTTGTGATTGGTTTGTTGAGCTCTTTTGTTTCTTCTAGGGTCAGTGTGTGTTGTTCGTGTGTTTCTAGGAATTTGACCATCTCGTCTACATTTTCTAGTTTTTTGGCATACAGTGTTCATAGTATCCTCTTATGATCTCTCTTATTTCTGTGGGGTCAGTGGTAATCACCCCCTCTCTTTTCTGATCTTATTTATTTGTACCTTCTCTCTTTTGTTCTTTGTCAGTCTAGCTAAGGGTGTGTCAATTTTGCTGATTTTCTCAACAAACTTTTGGTTTTGTTGACTCTACTGTTTCTTTTTGTTGTTGTTGTTCTCAATTTCATTTATTTCTGCTCTGAGCTTTGCTATTTCTTTCCTTTGGCTTGGTTTGGGATTAGTTTGCTGCTTTTTTTCTAATTCCTACAGATGTGCAGTTAGATCTTCAATTTTGTTATTTCTCCTATGTAATATAAGCATTAAGGGCTATAAATTTCCCTCTCAGTTCTGCCTTTGCAGTGTCCCATAGGTTTTGATATGTTCTGTACTTGTTTTCATTTGTCTCAAGATATTTACTGAATTCTCTTGCAATTTCTTCTTTGACCCACGGTATATTTAAGAGTGTGTTGTTTAATCACCACATATTTATAAAATTTCCCAGGTTCCATTCATTATGCTTTCCAGCTTCATTCTGCTATGATCAATGTATTTTGTATAATTTCAATCTTTTAAAATTTATTGAGACCTGTCTTGTGACCCAACATATGGTCTTTCCTGGAAAATGCTCCATGAGGACTTGAAAAGAATGTATATTCTACTGTTTTGGTGTGTGATGCTCTAAATGTCTGTTAGGTCCAGTTTATTAATTATATTATTTAAGCTTTATGTTTATCCTCTGTCCAGTTGTTATATCCAATGCTGAGAGTGGAGTATTATTATCCAACTATTGTTGTAGAGACATCTATTTCTCTCTTCAGTTTTTTATTTTTTTTAGATATTTTATTTATTTATTTATTTATTTATTTATTTATTTCTCCTCTGTCTCATTTTTTGCACTTGCTGTCGGCTCTCTGTGTCTATTTGTTGTATGCTCTCTGTGTATGCGTGTCTTCTTTTTATTTTAGGAGCCACCGGGATCCAAACCCAGGACCTCCTATGTGAGAGGGAGCTACCCAATCGCTTGAGCCATCTGCGCTCCCTGCTTTTTGTGTCTTTCATTTTGTTTCCTTGTTGCATCATCTTGTTGGGTCATTTTGTTGTGTCAGCTTGACACACCAGCCCATCATGCTGGCTCGCTGTCTTACTCTTCTTATTTGGTAGGCACCAGGAACTGAAACCAGGACCTCCCATGTGGTAGGTGGGTGCCCAACTGCTTGAGCCATATCCACTTCCCTTTCCCTTCAGTTTTGGCAGTATGTGCCTCCTGTATCTTGGGGCACCCAGGTTAGGTGCATGACTCCTTAGTATAGTTATTTCTTCTTGGTTAATTGCTCCTTTTTTATTAATATATCATGGCCTTCTGCATCCCTTATAACAGTTTTGCACTTAAAATATATTTTGTCCAATATTAGTATCACTACTCCAGCTCTTTTTTGGTTACTATTTGTGTGGAATATCTTTTTCCAACCTTTCACTTTCAAACTGGTTGTGTCTTTTCATCTGCGGTGAGTCTCTTATAGACAGTATATAGATGGCTCATATTTTTTTCTATCCATTCTATCAGTTTAGGTCTTTTGATTGGGGAGTTCAAGCCATTAACATTCAATGTTATTACTGTAAAGGCATTACTTACTTCATCCATTTTATCCTTTAGCTGTGTTGTCATATCTTACTATTGTCTGTCTTTTTACCCTTTAATTTATCCTTCCTAAAAATCTTCATTTCTACATTCTTCTCCAAGTCTCTTGCCCTTGTTTTTCCTTTTAGGCTTCAGCACTTCCTTTAGCATCTTTTGTAGTGCTTTTCTTTTGGTAACAAACTTACTCAGTTTTTGTTTGTCTGTGAAGACTTTGAGTTAACCCTCACTTTTGAGGGAGAGTTTTTCCATATACAGAATTCTTGGCTGGCAGTTTTATTCTTTCAGTACTTTAAATACATCATACCCCTTTCTTCTCACCTCTATGGTTTCTGATGAGAGGTCAGCACATAATCCTATCGAGGTTTCCTTGTAAGTGAGGTTTTGCTTTTCTCTTGCTGCTTTTAGAATTCTCTCTTGAGCTCTCATATTTGTTATTCTGAATAGTAGGTGTCTCGGAGTAGTCTATTCAGATTTATTCTGTTTGGGTGTGCATTGTCCTCCTTGGGTAACGATTTTTATGTCTTTCATAAGGGTGGGGAAGTTTTCTGTCATTATTTCCTCAAATACTCTTTCTGTCCCTTTTCCATTCTCTTCTATTTCTGGGATACCAATAGTGCACATATTTGTGTGTTTTGTGTTGTCATTCAATTCCCTGAGACCCTGTTCCATTTTTCCATTATTTTCTTTCTGTTTTCCTGTCTTTTCAAGTTCAGATGCTCTGTCCTCAATATCACTAATTCTGTCTGTGATTAATTCAAATCCACTCTTATGTGCATCTAAGGTTTTTTAATCTCATCCATTTTGTCTTTCCTTCCCATAAGTGCTGTTACTTTTCATTGCATGCTTTAAAATTCTTCTTTATGCTCACTGAAAGTTTTCTTAATATCCTTTATCACTTTGGTTATATTTTCCTTCAACTCTTTGAATTGTTTTGGGAGATTTGTGTGATTATCATTGATTAGTTGTCTTAAATCCTGTATCTCATCAGGATATTTGGTTTGTTCCTTTGGCTGGGCCATCTTTTCCTGTTTCCTAGTATGGCTTGTAATCTTTTCTTGAAGAAGGTGTCTGAATATGTTGATGAATTTATTCTGAGGGTCAATTTCTCTCTCTTGCCAATTTTTTTTTCATGGCTCTTCCTTAATTTTTGGTTCAATTTATTCTGAGTCTTTTAAATTTCCCTGCTTAAGTTATCAAAATTGAACAAGGAACTCACTAATGGGGCACACATTTTTTCCCCAGGAGTTCAGGATAAAGGAGCCCTAAAAGCAGGTTTTCTCCTTGTAGTTTCCCAGGTGGCCAGCAGATGGCCTTCATCAGCAAACCTTTCCATGGAAGTGTATTCATCACTCTCCACTTTCCTGTGCTTCTGGTCTGGCCAGAGCCAAGATTCAAAGTGGACTCTGCTGGCTGAATTAACTGAAGAGAAACTGCTCTCTGCCCTCACCACACCCTCCCTCTTCCCAAGGAGGAAGACATCTGTTCCCCTCTCAGTTGGCTGCAGTGAGCTATGGGTTTTATCCAGCCTGCTTGCCTTGAAAGTGGGGTCTAGATGCCATTCCTGGCCACCAAGGGCATTTAGTAACCCAGTGTTGTCATTTTGGGTTCTTCGTCTCTCTGTGTCTTGCCCTTCTGGAGGTTGTGCAGCACTGTCCTTGTCTGCTGAACCCTAAAGCAGGTCCGTAAGTCAGCTTTTTGCCCTTTCTCCATTGTTTTCGTGAGAGAGTTGAGTCCTTCCTGCCTATTCTAACTCCATATTCCTGGAGGTCCTCTAAGTCATAAATTTTGAAATTTTTCCTACCTACAACAGAAAACCGCTGAAGATACCAGGACAATAAAATAATTTTTAAAATTTTTACCAACCTACTTAACCTTTGTTTGGCTTCATTTCCTTATTTGTAAATTCAGAGTGATAGTCATGCTTATTTCACTATATTGTTAAGAGCAGCAAATGAAATAATATAGGAAATGTTTATAGAATAGTTCTTACCACATAATTACCATAATCAATTTAACTATTTTATAAAAACAGTAAATTCTTTTATGTTTATTGAAGAGCTTTAAACTTGATGATTGATAAGGGGAGTAAGGAAAAAATAAATGGCAATTATGACCTCCAGGTTTCTGGCATGAGAATCATCCAGGTAGATGGAAAGGTAAGGTATCCTCTAGCATAAATATGCTTGGACATCAGATGAGTGATCCCATTTGAGATCTAACTTTGGAAGCACTTAGATATAGATGTTAGTTCTAATGTGGTTGAGATTTTGACAAGAGGGAATATAAAATGAGAAAAAAGGGGGATCAGAAATGAGGCTTGAACAACTTCAAAATTGGGGTTAGGAGGAAGTGATTGCAAGTAAAATGCATGAGATAGACAGAAAAAAGACAGAGGAAATGATTGTCTGGGCCATAGAAGCCAAGAGAAGAGAGTGGTCCAAGAAGATAGGAGCAATCAGTTGTCCTAAATGCTGTCAGAGGAAGTCTGAAAAAAATCTGGATTCAGCATAAGGTTATTTTTGGTGACATTAGGAAGAAGAATTTTAGAAAATTGGTGAGAAGAGAAGACAGATTAGAGGGATCAAAGAGTGAAAGGGAGGGGTCAAATAGAGGCCGCATATACAGAAAAATTATTTGAGAATCTTGGCTGTGGAGAAGATTAAAGAGAGGGTAGTTGGTAGAGAGCTTTCCCAGATGAAGAAAAAGCTTTATTGAAAAGGCAGATACTGGACTCTTTTAAATATTTTACTATTTCATATTTTTTCAAACAGCAAACTGAATATGCACCTACTTATAACAAATAAAGCAACACAATGCAAAGAGGAAAAAGGAAAAGGTAGCCATCTCCCCTCAGTGAGTCTACCCACACCCAGTCACACAAATACCCAAACCAATCTTAACAGCAAGATGTACATGTTTTCTCCTACTCATACAGACATATGCAGGGATATATACCCATATGGACTGCTGTTATAATTTTTACCTAAATAGAATCACACTGTATATCTTTGTTTCCAATTTTTGAATGACGATATATCATATTTACAAATCAATAGACATGTCACTCTCTTTTTCCTAATTTGTTTACACCAATATATACACATATGTCATTTTATATAGAGATGCTTATATCCCACATTCAGAAGTTTCTTTTTTTTAAATGCGGGCTTTGTTTTTGTAGTTATTGCCTCCTCCTCCTAACTCCCTTTCCTCCTCTGTCCCCATAACTTCCACACACAACTCTCTGTACCTATTGTTTTTAGTAACATGCTCATGTCCAATCTGTATAAAATCATATACACATTCAAATGATTAAATACAACATAATGTCATTCGTAATATATTTTTTCTTAAGAGATTTCCATCCTCATTCTTAAGTGGGCAAAAAGAACAAAAAACAAAACAAAAACAGAACGACAAAAGAGGGAAGGATAATATACCTTTACTACATCAATATGCAGAGTTCAACAAGCATAATGCATTTCCTGGCAATTTCTATTTGAAAATATTCAAAATGCTTTACAGTTGCTAATTAAGCCTCTCCATGCCAAGCAGTTTAAGGAATGTACAGTAAACTCACAGAGGGATCATTTCATCTGACTCAAGTGTTATCCCCTGGACTAGAATAAAATAGCTTTGTGATTACCCAGAGTAACAGTGAACTCCATCTAAAGTGGAAAATGAATGGTTCTACTAGGGCCAAATGAATCTGCCAAGGAAGTTTATGTAGAAGGTGTTTTAGATTTAGAATTTCATGTCATGCCAGCTTTTATCGCTATTAGTATGCTATTATGAAGCTGGATGCTTTGTGTTTTAAAGCACCTCCTGATCATAAATTAGTCCACACATAAATTACAGTTAGAGTAAGGCTTTGCCTATTCAGTTTTTTTCTAATCACTACTTAAGGTGTCTGTTTGCACCTTTGACCTTCCTTGCATTTTTTAAAAGTATGTGAGAATCACAGCTGTCACAACCTGATTAATTTAAAAAATATATATATTACTTAATTTTTTTGATGGAAAAATGGCTTAGTATTGAGAGCAGAAAGAAGTATTGACCTCTGGAGATTTAGTTGAAATTTTTTTTTGATGGAAGGCACGAATCAATAAATATTTTTAAACTGTAAAAAAAATTCCCAATTGTCCAGTTGAGATCTCTGCATCCCATGATATTTAAGCAGCTCTCATCAGGTATTTGAGTTTCTGTACTTCACCCCTCCACAATTTTCTTCATAAGTTACATATACTCCAGAGTATCTACTATATTCCTTGCCCTGAATTAAATAAGTGCTTTATATATGTTATCATATTTATCATATCTAAGTAAATAAGATTTTACTCCATTTTGGAGGAAAGGAAAGTAAGGCTTAGACGGTCTGAAAAAGGAGGTCAGAGTTGCTAAGTGGCTAAGTGGCACAGCTAGAGTTGTTAACTTCCGTCTTTCAGATGTCAGTGAATGTAACCTTCCTCTCAGGCCACATTACATGCTCTGGGCCCAGGAGGGCAATGTCCCAAGACAGACGGGACTTTGTTCCTGAGTACTATTTGGATGAATGCTGCCTGACCCAGATGAACTAAGAAATAGACCATTATTGTGTTAAGCCACTGAGACTTGGGGATTGTTTGCTACAGAACATAGCACAGCCCCTAAGGAGCAGCATAAGCCCAAATTCTTTCAAAAGCTGAAGGGAAATGACAGAATTTTTCTTTAAAAATGCTGGAGAAATCATAGTACAGATCTGGGGAGATAAATCTATACATTTTATGGTTGTTTCCTCTTTTGTGTTTCCATAACATTTTGATATTACTCTCATCACGGGTACCTAAAAGGTTAGACATTGGAAACATTCTCTGAACTACACTGGCATTTAGCATTTATATTCATTTTGTCTCTGTATAGGATTTTTTTTCATAATTATTTGTCTAAAAGTTCTTATGTGTCACGTACAGTATTAGCAGCCAGAAGAATAACAATTAATTAGGTGTTACTCAGTTAGCAATGAACCATCTTGAACGATTGGCTTCTGTGTTCATTGTTATTCTCTCCTTTTCTAGGTTAGAAACTTATTAAAGGGAAGAAAGATTATTTCAAATTTCCTGAGACTAAAAGTAGTGTTATATACAAAAGCAGAGCTAAATATAATTCCTGGCTGATTAAAAGCATATAATTTTAATTAATTTATTATTTAGTTATTTTCTTTAAAAATACATATTTTCTCATCTTACAAATAGAATGTAATCATGAATAAGAGGCATTTCCATACTCCCTCTTCCTTAGTATGTAAGAGAACCTTCTTTTGTCACTGGCTTTCCTCATTCAATGAACTCTAACAAATGTTTGCTAGTGACTACTAGGTCCCAGGAACTTTTTTAAGTACTGGGGTTATAGGATGAACAAGAGAATATCCCTGCTTTCCTGAAATTTACACTCTACAGGAGGACTCAATTACCTAATAAATAAATATATGATTTAATATCAAGGAGTGATAAATGCTTTGGAAAAAAGTAAAGCAAGGTAAAGAGACATAATACATCTAGAAGAAAGGGAGAGTGAAACATGGAAAAAGAGTTATTTTAATAAAATGAAGGAAAGAGGTTGTTTGCCCCCTCATAATTTTAGAAAATGTGCTTAATTTTGAAGACAAAATTTATTAGTCAGGGTCCTCTAAGGAAACAACTGACAGGAGATATTTGTAAATATTATGAAATTTTTACAAAATTTGTCTCATGAATCTGTGGAGAAAGGCAAGTCCAAATTCTGTAGGGTTAGCCTCAAACAGGGAACTCCAAAGAAGGTTTTGATGAATTCCCCAGGAAAAGCTGGCGGGTTGAAATAGAGATGGTAATTCTTTCCTCTGACTGCCAAAACTATTGCTTCTCCTTTTAAAGCCTTCAACGGATTGGATGAGACTCCTTTCATTGTCCAAGGCAATCTACTCAGTTAAGTATAGATGCAATTTGCCATAGATACAATCACCTTACAGATGATTTAAGGCCACGAACTATCCTCATGAAACAATTAGACCAATGCTTGAATTACCAAACATCTGGAAACCATAACCTGACCAAGCTGACGTATGAACTTAACCATCACATAGTCTACCCCTTGTCAACTTGGCATCCGTGCACATCAACTTAAAACATACTTAATCTCTAAATAAAAACAATAACATGCATATTTTTGCCTATCAGTACTCAGTTGTCCTGTGTACAACCAGAAACACACTAACTTTCCTTGGAACAGGATAAAATATTCACTCTTAAAATTGATATCCTATGACTTAAATACTATGAATGTAATACAACTTATGACATATGATAATGGGATTAGATATGGATGAAAACAAAGACATTTTCTTTATGTACTTATACAAGCATTCTCATAACAAAACAAGGAAGAAATATTCATAACCGTTACAGTGCTTGTTCCAGTACCTGGTCACATGGTCATAGCTAATATTTCTAACTACTTTCTTCCACCATCCACTCCATATTCAGTTTACCTTCCGCAAGCACCTCAGTTGACTGTGGTTCTTTGTCTAGTGAGGTGACCCAAACCTCCATTCCTAAAATTTCTGGGCCATTGGATTGGGTTGTTACAGTGTTCTATTGATTATAATCACAGGACATTGCAATATTAAGAGATTCTCGGTTCAATGGAAGTTAACTTTGGAAGTGTTGGAAGCATTGGAAGTTCTTAACTTCCAGTTCAATGGAATCATTGTTGTGTCTTCTAGTAGAAGTACTCTGCCTTTTGGAACTCCTGTAGACCAGCAGAGCTTAAGGTTGCAGGAACAAGAAACAGAAAAATTTCAAGTGGATCACTAGGGGTAACAGTGAGTGGTGCCACTCTCATTTCCACCCTCTTGATTCCTGGGTCGTGAATCCTGGCTATGGGAGAAACAACAACATAGAGTGGATGCTGATTAATACTATCTTTGAAGCCTTTTTTTTTTGTTTGTTTGTTTTTTGAGTTTGGGTGTGGAAACTATGTTCCAAGGATCGTAGAAAGTCTCACCATCCCTCCTGTGCTGGCATTAGCCAGAGAGCCTGGCCACTCAGTGGAGAGCATGGATGCTATGCAAACACTTGGAAGGGGTGGGGCTGCCTCTCCTGCAGGCCTGGAAGACAAAACACCCTTCGATAGATGACTCTCAGACCTTGAAATCTACAGGAGTATACCCTGCAGGAATTCAGAAATATTTGGGACCCTTGACTCCTGTTTGTTTTCCTTCCAATTTCTCCCTTCTAGAATGGAAATGTTTATCCTATGCCTATCAGAATGTTTATCCTATGTCTGTGTATGAGAACAGATAACTCGTTATCTAGGTTTCCCAGGCCCATAGACAGAGGGGAATTGTACTGCAGGACATAACACACCCATAACTGATTTTTTTTGGATCATATCTTTATTATATATTTTTTAAAGATAACTGATTTTGATGAGACTTTGTACCAAGAATTGTTTATGAAATGACTTAAGGCTTTTGGGATATTGTGACAGAATGAACATATTTTTGCATGTAGAAAGAACACATATTTTGGGGGTCCAGAGGGTGTATTGTAGTGGTTGAAGATGAATGTACACCAGAAAAACATATTCTTAAATTTAATCCAATCCTATGCATGTGAACTCATTGATGAGGCTACTTCAGTAAACCCACCTTAATCACCATGGATCTTAATCTTGTTACTGGAGTCATGAATAAATAGAATGAATTCAGACAGGAGAGAGAAAAACATGGAAATGAGAAACTGAAAGCAGTGAAACCCAGAAGAGAAGGGAGAGACCAGCAGACACCGCTGTGACAGAAGAGCCAGGATTTCCAGCAACCAGCCCCATAACATGGGTCTTTGGGAAGAAATCATCGCCTTGATGAAACCTTGATTTGCACATTTCCCCTGCCTCAAAACCATGAGTGAATAAATTTCCACTGTTAAAGTCAAACAATTTCATGGCTTTTGCTTAAACAGTTTAGGAAACTAAACCACATGGTTAAGCCAAAATAAGAAGAGGGTTAAATTATTTTCAATTAGACAATAAGAAATATCATTTTTGTTTTCACTTTACCTATCAAAACTTAACAGATTTTCATGACTTCCTAATGGTCACCTGATCATTAATGATAAGAGGACATTTACTGCTATTCAAAACCAGTGATTCATTTCCAGATGGAACCCAGAGTTCCACCATTATGATCGACATTTGGCACTTCAAATCGGTATACTTTGATAACTTAAAAAATTGGTGTGTCGGTAAAAAGTAATGATTACCACTATAGAAGAGATTATTGCCTCTTGTTAAAATAAAAGTTTGATTATTAACTATGAACCAAAAACTGATGGAACTAGAGGGAAAAGTGAGCCATTCCAAAGATTGGGGATTTAATACTTCTCTCTGAGTAATAATAGAACAAACAGATAAAATGATTCTTCAATCTCCAGGGATTTGTTTGTACTCCAAACTTCAGGAAGAAAGAAAAAAGTGGGGCAAGGCCCTTATCTCTGCTACTTCCTAGAAGTTGAACACATCACTTCCACTTATGGTTATTTGGCCAGATATGCCCATGTATATAGTTACATGGGCATATCTGGCTACAAGAGAATCTGAACATATATTCTTTATTCCAGGTGGCTCATCCGGGGGGAGGAGGGGAGATTCTATTACCATAGAATAAAGTAAAATGGATATTGAGTGACAATTAATAGTCTCTGCTACAAGAGAGAAGAATTCAGTTTGTGTTAAAAATATATATGTATACATATTTATGTATGTGATCACATAAGAAACATGTGAAAAATTAACACCGTGAAGTAAATTTTGTTTCTGGGCAAGGATAACATGCAAAATACTTAAAAAGAATACTTTAAGCTGTTCTCATTTATAAACATAGTTTCAAAAATACTATATAATATATAATTGGAATATTACAAAGTTTAAAAAAATCATGACATTGAAGATTTTATTCGAGAAATATAAGAATGGCATAGTACAATTAGACAAGGAAAAATGAGGAAATAGGATTGAAAAGAAAAAGAAGTAAAGTGGTGTTATTCTCAGACAATGTAATTGTATACATAATGAACCCACAAACATCTGAATGCATAGTAATAAAAAGAGAGTTCATCAAGATTTTTGAAACAAGACCGCATTCAAAAATCATATATGTGAAAGAACAAAGGTTCTAGAATTGTGACGACATTTTGACATTACTTCCCCGGACAGTAATAGACCAGAGAAATAATGGAAGTAATAGGAACTAAAGCTGTAGCAATACAAACCATATGGGACTTGGCACAGGAAGAGAAAAATAGGCCAAGACTAGAAAATTCAATAATGGACCATTGCATATATGGGGCATGAGATACCAATTGGGAAAATTGGTTTTTCATTTCATAAATATTTTACAATATTTCTCATACAATTGTATTTTTTAAAAAAACAAGCAATTACATTAGAATATCTGAGAGTTGGGGGTTAATTAAGACAGTTTTTAAAAAATCAAAACCTCATGGAGCCAGTGGCCCCTGGACACTTTCGGGGCAGGGAGGGGATGTGCAGTTGAAATACAGGGGCTTTTTTGGGATTTGGAGGTTGTCCTGAGTGCCGTTGTGGCAACGGATGTAGGCCATTTTAAATCAGCACACACCATTCAGAACTGTGTGGGAGAGAGTGTGGTCTACGATGTGAACTGTGGTCTATGGTTGATGGCAAGGCCCCAGGATGTGTAAGTCCATTGAGGGTGATGGGCCACACTTGTGGGAGATGCTTGTGTGGGATGTGGTGGGAGGTGTGGGAGGTGGGGAACATGGGAATCGCGGTAGGTCCTGTGTAATATTTTAGGTAATCTAAGCACCTCTTAAAAATATATATATATATATATATATATATATATATATATATATAACATTTTTGTAAGCAAATGCACATATACGCATATATATTTATATATCATTTTACAAATATTGGTATGTATTGTGAAAATTTTGATTTTTACCCACAATAAAAAATAAATAAATAAATAAATAAAAAATCAAAACCTCAAAATGTAAAATTTAAAACAAAAAGACACCACCAAAAAAGTTAAAGAAAACAAAAAGGAATAACTGCCTAGAGAATTACACTTGCAGTCTATATTTTCAAAAGCCTCTTATAAAAATAGATATAAAATATAAAATTAAAAAATAGCAAACCAATAAAAATATGGACCAAGGATATAAGCATATACTGCACAGAAGAGGCAATTTGAATGACCTAAATAACATGAAAATAATCAACCAAACTAAGTAATTAGGGAAGTACAAATTGAAACAAATCATTTCACAACCATATTGTCTATAAACATTAAAAAATATGACAAAACCAATTATTTGACAAGGAAACTGAAATATTCATAAACTGCTGGTATGAGTGGAACTTTGTATAAATAATTAAAATCTGGTGAAACAATCTGGGAAAGTTTATCTAGTAAAGCTGGCATTGTACTTGCCCTAAGACCCAGAAGTCCCAATTGTTGTACATGCACTAAAGAAATGTTCACACATGTGCAAATTGATATAGAAAATACTTGCATTTACATTAATAACAGGAAAAAATGGTGACAACATAACTGTGTAAATATATTGTGGCAAATACATATAATGGAATGCAGGTTATTTGATTTTATGCATTTAAAATTTTTATTGAGCATCTATCATGTACAGGACCTGTTTTAGGTACTAGGGCAGAGAAGTGAACAAAACTAATAAATATTGCTCCCTTTGTTGAGCTTACATTCTAATGGGGAAAAGGAAAGTAAACAAATTCATTCACTAAAATATAGACTTTGTTACTGTGTTCTATGGAGTAAAACAAAATAGGCAAGGGAAATAGAGATTGGTGAAAGGCAGAATTTAATTTTAAATAGGTTGGTTAGGGAAACCTGCACTCCAAAGGTGACATTTAATCAGAAACCTGCAGGAGTATAACGGAGTCGCCATGTGGATATCTAGGAAAACATAATATCAGAGGGTATAGCAAATGCAAAGAGTCTGAGGCCAGAGAATACTTTATGAATCTGAAAAATAGGAAAGAGGCTATTCTGGATAGAGGGGAGAAAGAGGGTGAGAGAGGAGCAGTGGGAGGTAAGGAAAGAGAAGTAAGGGAGGGTTGCTATGCCATGTATTTTTCAGAACATTGTATGTAGCCTATTTGAAGAACATGGCCTTTTCTCAGAGCAAGGAGGTTTTGAGAGAAGACAGAGGATCTTATTTGAGGTTTAAAAGGATGGTTCTGCATGCTTTGTTGAAAATAGGAGAAAGAACAGGGTGACAACTGGAAAATTATTTGGGAGACTTGTGCCCTAACCCAGCAAGAGACTGTGACCTGGGTACTGGTGGAGGAAAGGTGAGAAGCAGGCAGATTCTGGATATAGCAATAGAATCCCAGGATCATAAGTATTATAATTTAAATGTAATAGAAAGGGGGTTGGGGAAAGGAAGGAAGTGGGATTGGGAAGTGATAGCCTCCTGATCATTTGGGCCTTTCTCAGTTGAGGCTAAGTGCCATATTGTACAGTGTTTCACTACTTTTACTTTTGTGCTTTTGGTGGCAGTAGAGACTAATTGAAAAACACTTTCATCACTAGCTTCACAATGATGTCACCCCATATCTTATGTGATTGGAACTTTTGAGCAAAGCTTATCATGTCCTAGCAAGTTTTATTACATTTTAAAGGAAGAGCCAGCAGGATCTGCTGAGAGGTTGATTGGAGAGAAATAGTGTAAGAGTCTAGGATTTTGAGAAATGAATAATTGGTAGGATGGCATTTATGAGAGATTCCAAAGTAGCAGGTTTCAGTAAAAAAAAAAAAAAAAAAAAAAAAGAACAGTAGTCTATATTTGGATATGTTAAATTGTTAAATTAGAGAAACAGACTTCAAAGTGGATATTTGTGTCAGTATAGCTCTATGAATCTAGGTTCAAAGGAAAGGTGGTCCAGATTGAATGTATAAATTTGAAAGGTTTCAACATATATACACAGTATATTTACATATAATATTTAGCCATAAAAGGGAGTACATATCATATGTATCCATATAATTTTAACCATAAGAATAGATGAGTCCACCAAAAGACTGACTGTAGGTAGAGAAGGAAGTATGAGTGTTGATCAGGAAGCTACTCCAACTTTTAGAAGTCAGGGAGATGAGAAGGGACCAGCCAAACATACTGAGTAGGAGTAGCCATAGGTTAAGATAAAACCATAAGACTGTGTATTCGAGTAATCAAAGTATTTCAAAAAGGAGAGTGTGATCAACTGTGCTAAAGCTGTAGATAGGTTACATAAGAGGAGGATGGCCCTTTGAATTTATAAATATGAAGTCATTTCTGATCTTGACAGGAGCAGAATTAAGCTGGAGTGTTGTGGGTGAAAAACTGGTTGATGTGAGTCCAAGAGCAAATGAAAGGAGAAGAATCAGAGATGATTTTGTTATAAGAGGGAGCAAATAAATGGAACGGCGGAGGAAGGGAAATGTGGTTTCAAGAGAGTTTTGATTTTTTTCTTTTGAAATTATAGCACGTTTGTATGGATGAAAGAAATGATTCAGTAGAAAGGGAATGTTTGTGATGCAAGAGAAAGAGTGAGAATTGCTAGATTAATGTCCTAGTTTAAACCCTAGTGCATGTGGGAAGAGGTTGTCCTTAGTTAGAAACACAAGCAGTTCATTTATTTCACAGAATAGAAGGCAGAGCAGTGAATGTGACACAGGGGCACTCAAGGTTACCAGTCATAAATTTAAAATTTACTTAAATCTATATATAAATTAATATAATACTAATAAGGATAGACCAGCTATAGGTTCTTCTCTGGTCATGTTCATCTGTGCAGATATAGATGCAAAATAAGTAGAGGGAATGGTGGGACCAGTTTTGTGCCTATGACAGGCAAGTATGATAAAGTAAGAGAGGGACAACAAAGTTGAGGATATGCCCAAAGGAGTAATAACAATGCCGAGTCATGCAATAGAAGCTGGATAAGGAGGAAATGACAGAATGATAACATTCTGGTGTTACACATTGATAAACATGGGGTGAGAAACCTTGGTATAGTAAATGAGGTAAATAACAATAGTCGGTAAGGCTAGGGATCAAAAACACAGTTTTGAGTGAGAAAAAAAGATTGTGATTATGGCACAATTTGATTCCATTCATGTAAGTTTTTAAAACTATATATTTATTGAGGGATTGAGGGGAGCAGGTATAGCTCAACGGTTGAGAACCTGCTTCCCACTTACGAGGTCTGGGTTCAATCCCCAGCCCCGGTACCGCCAACAACAAAACAAAATAAAAAATTGTATATTTATTAAAATGTATATGATATAGATATATAATAGAAATATATATGAAAAGATATATAATTATATGTATGTGTATACACACATATAATTATATATCTTTTCATATATATTATATACATATATATAATTAAGAAAGATGGGAAAATATACTCTAGCTTCATAATAGTGATTATCTCTGGCGAAGGAGGAAAAGGGCTTAACTTCAGTAATCTTTCATTTGCAATGCTATATTTTTCTATAAGCGCAATCATGCATAGCTAAGAATGTCAGTTTGGAGCTAGATTCTCTGGGTTCAAAAGCCAGTTCTATCACTTATTAGATTATCCTTAGGCAAATTATTTAATCTCTCTGTGCTTTTTCCTTTTTCCCAAAGTACTTTGTGCCTCAGTATCATTATTCTCTAAAATAGGGGTAATAAAAATACCTTACTCAGGAGGATTAAAGCATTTCTAACTCTGGCACATCAGTGCTGTATAAACCGTTACTATGTCTTCAAATGATTTGAAACCACAAAGCAAAATACCTGAGTCATGGGGGTGTGAGGATTTGTGATAATCTTTAGTGTCCTGTACAGTTGAGGTGTTTAATATTGTCAGTGAAAGGTGCCTATAAACTATAAATCAATTTGGCATGAATGAGAAATTGAAGTGGACGAAATTAAGGCAGGGAGATGAGTTAGGGGTCTATTTGACTAGTCCTGATGAGCTATGATTGGGATTCAGCTAGAACAGGGCAGAAGGAAAGAAGGACTAAGAGATTCAAGGAATGCTTAGGATATAAAAATGGTAGTGAGAGGAAGGAGAGGAGGGTGAAGACCAGGTCCTGGACCTTGGGGAGCAAGTGATGTCATTATCTGAAATAGATCCCCTTCACATTGGATTTATTCAAGAAAGATGATACATTTCACCTTTGGCCAATTCCATTTTGAGCTCATATTTAAGAGCAAACAGAAACACTTATGCTGATGCTTCCTATGATTTTCATTACGCTATTAAGCTTTGCAACACTCCAGGTGTTGGCTGAATAAGTATACATGAGTGGTACTTAGACGAAAGGGACCGAAGCACAAGGTCAAGAGAGATGAGAACTCAAGATAAATTTTGGAGGATGGGAAAGTTTTTACAAGGAGGTAAAGCTTCAGGCAATCCAGGAGGAAGAGGCTATTCTCAGTACAGGTGCAAACAATTAAAGCCAAGCTGCCAGAGGCGGCATTTAGTCTAAATTTGTCAGATCTGTTTTCCAAGATCAAAGTAAAGCCAGCCCTTAAGTAGCTTCCATCAAATAAATTAGATGAATGCCCTGGAGGGAAGAGTTGCCCAATGTATACCTGATATCCATACTTCAATGAAAAACAATTAGAGAAAACAAATAACCAAAGAGTTTATATATTCCTAAGTGATTTTAAAGCTTCAAAGTTGTAATAATAGTAAAATGGAACATTTTTGAGATCACAAAAGTAACTAAATATTTCTTTGTCCATACAAGAGATTAGATGGATACAGTGTGTACTGGAGGAGCAAGGAAAGAAAAAAACAGGAATTCTCACTAGGGAAGATATAGTGGAAATAAAATCATCAAAAAAGTGTTTTGTGTTTGTCTAAAGCTATTTCTTAGTGTGTAACTTTAATAAATTCAGCATCAAGTTTCGGCAAATACTTGGGAGGATGCTATCAGCCTTAAGAAAGGAGAAAATAATAGCTATACCTTTTTGAATAAATTTATCTTCTGAAATTTTAGTGTGTGCCAGATATTTAGGAAAGAATATGAACACATGCATTGTCAATATACATCTATGAAGAAAGATTTCTTTTTTACTGTAAAATATAGTATGCTATTTTTTACATTATAATCTACTAAATTGCAAAGTCTTAGTTTTGTAATTGATAATTTACCTTCCTGAATTATTTGGAAAGTTGAGTCTTTAAGCAGCTACCAATTTCACCGTCTTTCAGATTAGCATTTTATTTTTAAACCATCGTTAAAGGCACGAGAGTCCAATTTGCTCATTATTAATAGTTTGGCTCACTGCATGGTTACTTCTCATTCCTAAGATGCCATTAAAAATATAAATATCATTTCATAGTATATGTTTTAGTTGCTGAGAACATTTTATTAGTTCTCCCCTCTGTTGTATTGCATTATATAAAAATCTAAAATGTGTGTCACACTCCATTAGGGATTTTTTTTTATTTTATTTTTTATAACATTTCCTCAGTAGGCTAAGTCAATATTTAAAATTAAATATATCTCTATATATTTATTGAATGACATCTACATCCCATGATTGTTCTCCTCACTAGAATAAGACTGAGCTACAGACTTGAATTTCTTAACTTAACATCTCATTTTAACATATACTAGGAATGTCTAATTTAGTATGTTCAAAAAGCAACACATGATTTCCCACCCCAGTTATCAACAAGCCACTTGTCTCTTTTCCTTTCCATCTTAGCAGATGGCATAATGATTCACCCAGTTGTTTAGGCTAAAATCTAGGTGGCGTCCTTGTAATTTCTCTCTCCCTAGCAACCAACCTCAAATTCATTAGCAAATCCTTTTGTCTTATAACTTTAAAATATATCCCAAGTCTGGCCACTTCTTACTGGATTCACTTAGATGGATTCTTCTAAACCATCATCATTATTTTTCTTTGTATAGTATAATAGCCTCCTAAATCATTTTCCTATTTCCACTCTTACCCCCTCCAATAAATCCCCCATTTATAACTGAGACTGATTTATTAAAATGCTAAATATAATTATGTCACTCGCCAGTTTAAATCCTGTCAGTGGCTCGCCACACACTTAGATTAAATTCCAAACTTTTGCTGTGGCCTGCGAGGCTCTGTATTTGTTTGGCCCCTGCCTACTTCTCCGGTCTTACCTAATGCTACTTACTCCCTTGCTCACTGTTCTCTAGCCGTAACTTTCTTGCCATTCTTAGAATACATCAAGTTCTTGTCTGTTTTGGAGCCTTGACATTTGCTGTTTTCTTTGTCTTGAACTCGGTAACATAAGATCTTTTCGTGTCTCACTTCTTTAGATTCAAGTCTCATTAAGATATCACTTCTCCAGGTTCCCCTTGCCACTTTCATCTTTAAAAAACCCTTATCCTGCTTAATTTTCTTTATAGAGTTAAAGTGCATATGTCACAAAAGGCAGGGAATTTTGTTTTTATTCACTGATAAATCCCAGGCACTCACAAATGTGCCTGGCACATAGTAGATACTCAAAAATATGTGATAAGTGAATCAAAATTATTAACATAAATTATATGTTTGTTTGTTTGTTATATGCATGCCTCCTTTGTTAGAAGGCAATTTCTGTCTTATTCACAGGTGTATTCGTGGTCCTAGAACTAGTGTATTTGACAATAAAGAGAAAAATAGGTGTTAAAATTTTTGTTTGTTTTTTTATTCCTTTAAGAAACATAGGGAGAACCATAGATGGATGGTTAGTTTAGGTCTCTGGGGTTACATGAGCTAATAGAGGTAGAGATTTTAGGGCAACAATAGGCATGAAGTAATCAGTCAACATTAGCTATCATTAGAATTAGTATTAGATTGAGTATCACTTTACTATTTTTGATCAAATTTAGAACAACACTCACCATTTTCTGATTATCTAATTAAGGCATTTTAATTATAGGAAATAAAAAAGTCAAATAGCAAGAATAAAATAAATATCTTTCTATTCTCACCACTGAGAGATAGCATCTATTAAAAGTTTGCTATGTACCATTCTATATTTTTTTATATGCATATATAACCTTATATATTCATACACATATAGCTAAATTTTTTAGACTATTTTATGAAATCCAAATTGTTTTTTACTTTAAAAATATGACAAATATCCTAGTAATTAAATATTATTTTGCTTAGGCAATTGTTATGGCTATACATTATTTTATTGAGCAGATGTGTCATAATTTATTTTGCTAGAACCTTATTTTTGGGCCATTAGATTGCTTCCAGTTTTTTTTTTTTTAATTTGATTAGTCATGCCCTAACAAACATCTGTGTGTGTGTGTGTGTGTGTGTACATACACAAACATATATATATTTCTGGTGAGTTCCTTAGGGTACAAAAAGGAACAGAACTGCAGGGTTAACGGTTTTACTAGTTAAATAACTAGAATGCTCACCCATTTCAAGCAAAACAGAATTTTATCCCCATCGTCATAAATTTTTCTTCCCAACTAACATGAGAGGACAGAATCGTAAACACTTCAGCTCTACATGCATGTTGTATATCAACACTTGGAATTAGGTACAATTTTCAATTTAATAACTTTGTAAGATCTTTATAAGCTCATTTGTAGTCTAACTGAATAAAATATCACAAAAAGACCTTTTTTGTTTTGCCTAAATGAAGACTGTAAATAGGATATAATGTTTATAAATAAATGCAAGTGGATTCTAATAACCATGTGGCTGGGGTACTTAGGCACAGAGAGGGAAGGTATTAAACATCCCTAAGGACATGCAGAGAAGGCGGGGGGTATACCATTTAGATGCTGTGGTTCTCACTGTGATGTGGCAGCATCCCCCAGATCCCTGTTCCATGAAGGATTTGTTGTCCCAGCTGCTGGGATGCTGTCAGGCAGTGGCCTTCAACTGTCAACTTCTTCAGCTATTGCTTCACTGTGGAGAGCTGCCTCGCCCAAAGCCATGCCCGTTCCTGGGGTAGTCCACGTCTGTGACCTATCAGTGTAAGGGTGTTAAGGCCTGGCCATCTCAGTCTGTGCTGAGACAAGTCAGAGGGACATTGTAGCTCCAGAGCTCTCCGTGGGGGTAGGTGGAGGCTGTAGTTGGCCACATTGCACCTTGACTTGTCCCTGTGCAAATCCTGCTTTCTACCCAGATCTTCCATGGATGTAGTTCCCAGGGCACAGCAAAACAAACACCCTGCATGCTAAATTCCAGCTCAGAGTCTGCTTCCTTGAGAACCCCACCCGTGGTTGACTGCGGGTAGGAAAGTTTACAATAATATTTGCAGGTGCTATAATTGCATCAGTGCCTGATAGCTTTTGCCCAAAATGGTCCCCAGAGGGAACCCATGCCCTTTATTCTAAGCCAATTGGCTCACAAAATCCGACAGACCTAGCAATTACAGCATAGGACCATATTAGTCTAAATTTTTCCCATTGCAGTTATGTAAAATATGTAAGAATTCAATGATAAATGTCTTCTTTGTTAATCAAGTGTTTTTATTCTTAGCTTTATAATGTTTTATTCTTGTTGCAAAAAGTAGACTATGTTCAAAACAAGATATACAAATAAATTTATGCTTGGACAGAGATCTAATAATTTAAAATTAAAATTGCCTTTGAAACTTTTTCAAAGAGGTGCAACAGTCACAATGTGAATAATTCTGTTCACTTATGTGTACTTTTGTAATAGAATTCTTGTGGCCAATTTTATTCATTTAGCATTGTTTTCTTCCCCTTCCTCCTTCTACCACCCACCTCCCACCTCCCCTCCCCACCACAGTTCTTTCATTCTTTGTCAAGTCTTCAAGTCCATGTTTCGACACTTTCCTGCTTTAAGACATTGAGAAAGTCACTTAACTTCTCTAAGCCTTGGTGTCCTTTTCTGTGCAATGGGGAAAATATTTAACCATGAAAACTGTGATATAAATTAAATGAGATAGTATGTGAACAACACAAAAACGGTACCTAGTACGTAACAGATGCTCAGCATTTTTTTTCCTCTGTTCTTTCCTGTGAGAAAGACTTCAAGTTAGGAAAGACTCTGAGACTGGTAACAAATAATAGATTTATTGAGGTGGGGGAAATCTTTCTATTGTTTTTCTGTTTGTTTAACTCCTATTTATTGTACACTTACTGTATGCTAGGTGAATACTTGTATACAAGATAATGTCTCTTGACTCAAGAAGCTTAATGTCTAGTGGGGGAATTACAGACAAGAAAAGAACACTGTCAAAGTGAGGATGGGATAGTCACTTAATATATAGGAAAAAGTGAGATGATACAGTCCTTTCCTTATTTATAGCAAAGTTTCTTACAATAACAACAACATTCAAAGGGAGAAATAGATTGCCACTCTGAATTAACACGAAGAAAACTCTGATTCTAGGCAGGAGACTCATTTCCAGAACAGGTGTGCTATTCCCGGCAAAGAGGCTCAACCAGAGAGAATTGCAAAATATCTCTGGTCCTCAAGTATATCCCCCACCTAAAACACCTGGCTTTCCAAGCATGACACATGTCTTTGTACCACTGCTAATAACGGGTGCATGAAGAAAAGAAAACCAGGGCTTAAGTGATGTCTTTGATGAAATAGGAATTATTGCAAACTGAGAGGGGAGGAAGCATATTTTCAGGAGCTATTACTCCCAAAATAAGTACTACTCTGTGTGTAAGATACAAAAGTAATGCCCATTACTTTGGCCTCTGAATCAATCAGGCTTCTCCAGAGAAACAGAACCAGCAAGATATATGTCTATATGTATAAAGGTATTTCTCTTAAGGAATCGACACATGATTGTGGGGGCTGGCAAGTCCGTTCTGTAGTACAAGCTGGAGGACGGAAATTACAGTAAGAGTAATGTTGACATCTTAAGACCAAATTCCTTAGGTTGGAAACTTAGGGAGCCGTGGAGTATATAGTCTTTAGGCAGAATACTTTTTTATTCTGGAACCGTCGGTCTTTGCAATTAAGGTCTCCAAGTGATTGGATGAGGCCCCTCATATTGAGGATAATTTCCTTTACTTAAAGCCAATTGGTTATAGATGCTAATCCCATCTACAAAATACATCTAGACCAAACAATTGGGTAACATAACCTAGCAAGGTTGAAACATAAATTTAACTGTCATGGATCCCTCAGTCCAAATGACTTTGCTATCAATGAAGCAAATACCTCAGATGAGCCTGAATCAATTCAACATAGTTTTCTGGGAACCTCTTGTATTTGAAACTGACAAATATGCCATTTGCTTGCATCTTTCTCTTTTTGTGCTGAAGAAAGCATACAATTATATGGTATGAAATATAATATTTCTATAAGGAAAAAAAATTAACTTAGATGTTTAGCCCTAGTTTGTGATGGAATAAAACTCTTTGGTAAGCAATTTAACATGAAGATAGTATAGGTAAAGTTTTCTTAGATTTATCACCATGAGTGAAAGAGAAAAGATATCAAGCCAAGAAAAAAGGGCAGGGGGTATAGAAGAATTTTTTTCAG
The DNA here is from genome assembly GCA_026826555.1 of Tolypeutes matacus. NCBI lineage: Eukaryota > Metazoa > Chordata > Mammalia > Cingulata > Chlamyphoridae > Tolypeutes > Tolypeutes matacus. The sequence goes on along the minus strand of JAKSZT010031676.1, from coordinate 10,760,671 downwards.
AAGACTGAAAGCAATACAAATGTGTGGGAAGATGAAACGGAATTGGATAAAGGAAAGAAAAGGCAATGCAAAGGCAGAGTGTTGAATATGTGCCTAGCACTTTACGTTTATTCTTCTGTTTACTCATTACAGTATTTTACAGATAAAGTAACTGAGGCTCAGAGCATGTAAGAAGACTTCCCAAGCTGACCCAGCTAGTAAGATGAAAAGTTAAAGTTTTAGCCCAAATCTGCCACAATACAAAGACCGTGCTTGTTCTTATCAGTCCCAGGCTGCTGAAAAATCTCTACTCCTGTGCTCAGGAGATTGACAACACTCCTTTTATTGATCGCTCTGAAGCAGATCCATCATATGTGGCAGCATCAGTACCTGGTGGTTTATATGTTTACTCTAGCATTTCTATCATGGGGTGAGAAGCATGGTTAAAAAGAGAAGAAAATTGAAAAGTCCAGATAGATGTTTTAATTGAAGTTTTTAAAAGTTGATCTTTTTTAGACACAGACCAATTTCTCCAGATTTCAGTGTGGGAAGACTTCTGTATACTGTCCTCCTGGGTGAAAGGGTCTGGAATTCTCTATTCTTCCCTTAGATCCTCAAACACAAAAGGTACACTCACTCAAACACTCTTGGTACTCAAACACTCTTGGTCCCAGGGTCTTGGCTTCTGCTCTTTCCTACCCCGAAATGTCTTTTCCAAGAACGCCCCTGTGCCAACACATACACACACTCATGGATCCCAACTGTTAGTTTAGATCTCTGTTCTTTCACCAAATGGTGAAAGACCTGATCAGATCAGTTCCTTCCATTATACTAATTTGATGTACTAAATAGCTCTTCTATTTATCAAATGTAACAGAGTTGTAATTTTGCATTTACTTGTGCAGTTTTTTGACTAATGCTTGCTTCTCATAAATTCCACCAAGGCAGGGACCATATGTTGGTATTGCTTTGATACTTAACATTACATCACCAGGACATAACTTTATTAAAAGCTTGACTGAATGAATAGTAGATAAATTTCTCTTCCTTTCATGGAAATCATGCTATCTTGGGAAAACTACACTCATTTTCTTTATCTCGGTGATGATGAGTATCTTTGTAGGATAGTGAAAGGACCATGAGCTTGGGAGCACCCAGTGTTTGTATCCTAGTACTGCCACTTAATGTAGGATGTGTTATTAATTAATTAGAACCTCTGGTTACCTATTTATTAAAAGGAGGATAAATTCATGTCTTACATGGTTGTTCTATCTTTTAATGGGATAGTGATATATATGCACACAGCAAAGATGAGTTCCCTAACTCTTCCCCTCTCTGTGCCTACCATTCATTCTAACAAAAATGATTGGTAGATATGAGGGAGTTTGAATTGGTTATATAGAACATGAATGTATTTCCAGATGCTCAATTTGACTAAAATTGAAAGTTTACCTTCCTGTTGAAGCCATCTTGGGTGAGAATTGATAGCTGGTTTAATCATCACCCATTGAGCCTTTTGTTAGTAGCACAGTTTTAGTATTTCTTAATTCTACTTTTCATTCCATCCTAGTTATTTGTAATATGTGCATCTTCCTTATTTTATTCAATTAACAAACATTTACTATAGATTAAACACCAGGAACTATGCTTGGCTTTATAGGATAATACAAAGGTGAAGTTGACACTGACTATTTGCCTTGCAGTCCATGAACATAGGCCAAGGTTAAAATAACAGGACAATATTAATAAGTATTGTAGAAATCCTTAGTATTTCATGGTTATTAGATATCAGACACTATGCAAAAACCAGTGGTGCACATGTTCCAGAAAGGAAAATGCAAATGCAAAGACATAGTAAAGTGAAAGGGCAGGATATGTGCTGGGACGACTACAATGTCCAAAGAGCTGGAGGATTGTGAATATTTGTCGAGTGGAGGAAACTGAGGCTGAGTAGAGATAAATGGATGATCTAGGCCATAGGGGCTTTGCCAGTTACTATGTAATGTTTGGATTTTTTCCCCTATAAGCAATATGATGTCAGAAGACTTTTAGCAGGAGAATCACATGATTCCAAGAATGTCTTCATCTCAAAACAGTGTCTTCCATTAAGGCCCCCTTTTGTTCTTTTGGGCATTTTCCTAATCATCTAAAAATGATAGATATAGAATAGCCCTCAACACATTTTACATAAGTTATATAGTATGCAAACTCATATTTGAATTTCCAATAACACTTATAAGTTGTTAGAAATAAGAGAACAAGGTATTAGATACCTTAAGGATGTATTAGTGGAGCTACTCAGGCTTGGAGAACTTTTATACAGATTGTTCTATTTGTCCTCATGATATTCCTCTAGATGGGACAGAAAAGGAGGGAGTCACCATTAAATACATACTTTGAAATCTTCATAGTGCCCACAGACACGACCAACCTTGTAGATACCCTTAAATTTTGGGCTAAATGAAAACCAGAGGCCTCCAGGGGATCCTTAGGTCTGGTCCTCCTGTTCAGTCAGGTTTTTCTATGTTCATAAGATCTTGTCTCCCATGTGAATGCCAATCTTATAGCATCCTGAGCTAAAGAGAGTGCTCAAATACCCAAACAAATGATGCATATTTATCAGACTAAATAATAACTGTAAAACAAAGTCAAAATAGGGTCTAAGTTTTTTTCTCAAGTTCTTTTACAGAATTACTCACTTCTACTGTTCTATTTGAAAGGCCTTAATAAACGAAAGGAGAATTTGGAGACAGATGCTCCTCTTTTAGGGTGAGCTTCTTACAATTTGTAAGGGACAACGTGAAAACTTTTCTTAATGTGAAACAAAAAATGTTTAGATAAAGGAGCAAGAAATGGACCATATATTTCTCTTTGTTTCTTACACTCCTTTTAATACATTAGATACCCATAAATGGAAGTAGAAGCTGTTCATATATCCTCTAATAAGCAGTGGTTAAGCACTTATGTGGAAGCCATTGTGAGCAATATTAGAGATAAAAAAATAAATTAGACTATGAGTTATGGAAATGGACTGAGTCTAATTTTCCTTCATAAACATTGAACCTGACAGAGAGTAAATGCTTAATTAAGTTTCACTGAAGATCTAACAAAAAGTGGTTAAAATGATAGAATAAAGTTCACAATTTGAGTATTTCTTGATGAGATGGTTTTTAAAGTTTGGTGACTGAACCAGCAGTCAGTATCACCTAGGAACCTGCTAGAAATGTTAAGTCCTAAGGACTCATCCTAGACTCAACAAGTTAGAAATTCTGGGAGTGGGGCCCTGAAATCTGTTTTTTTAACAGGCCATCTGGGTGATTCTGTTGGACACTAAATTTTGAAAAACACTGCTTTATGTGGAATAATTTATATGGATCATTTCATTTAAACCTCATAAGTCTTGAGTTAAATATTATTCTATCTGTACTTTAGTTATCTATTGCTTCCATACCAATTACCCCAATACTTAGTAACCTAAACCAGCAAAAAGCATATTATCACTAACTCTCATGATTCTGGGGATTCACTGGGCCCAACTGAGCTATTCACACTCAAGGGCTCTTGTATTTCAGTCAGATGATGGCTGGCACTATCATCATCTGAGAAGTCATTCATGCCTATGTCCATGGTCTGGTTTGGGAAGACTTAAATAGATGGGAGATGAATATTTGCAGCCATTAGGGCACCTCTCTGTTTCTATGTGGTCTTTCCACATATTCTTTCCATCACAGTAACTGAAAGGAAGCCAGACTTCCTATATGGCAGCCTCAAAATCAAAAGTCTATCTATAGGTTGGATGGATGGGAGGGAAGGAGGGAGGAAGGGAGGGAGGGGGGGAGGGAAGAAGGAAGGAAACCAATCACCTTTTATGAAGTAACCTTGGAAATCCCATGGATGACTTTCTCATTTCTACTACTCAGTGACAAAGAGTGGGGTATGGGCTCCACCTCTTGATGAGGGCATTGATGACTTTTGAGAAGAGACATGGGACCAGGAATATTTTTGTACCCATTTTTGTAATGGGTACAAAATCACTGAAATCACTATTCTTCAGCTGTGAAAATTGAGATAGAGGGAGGAAAGTAAAAAAAAAAAAAAAAAAATTTGGCCAAGGTTTCACTGTTAGTAAATTGTAGAATAAAGATTTAAGCTCAGAACTTGCATTCTTTATCAGCATGAAATACTGGTTTACATTCTGTTTATTTTCTCCCAGGTGGAACACTGTATATAGATTATCTCTTTTTATCCTCTGGAACCCAGTAAGATCTAAACAACTATCATTCCTATTTTACAGACCAGGATACTGAGGCTTAGAAAAATTAAATGACTTGCCTAAATTTACATATCTAATAATTTATAGTACCAGGATTTGAAGCCAGAGGATATTATTCTGATGCATATAATCAAAGCATTATATTTCTGGCTGCTTGTACTAATTACTATTATTCATATCATGTATACATATAGATTTTTTCATGTGTTTTAGTTTTTAGTTTCCTCTTTTTTTACTGCATTTTCAATTTACAATAAGTGATTAGTACTCTTATAATGAAATAGAAATAAAGCCTACTTAAGAAGTTTAACCAGAAAGCAGGAAAGCCTCATATTCTTTTCATACATCCACCACACCTAAAGAAACTTGTAGCAAAGAGAAAGAACTCAGAAATATTTGAAGTGACTCAAAATGTTCAGATAAATAAAACACCTTTGTTCTGAGTCAGAGATGTTACTATCTGCTTTTAAAAATACACTTAGAGTTTAATCCAATGACTTTATATAAGATGAAGAGTAGAAAGATGGCAAAAACAGTAGAGAATAGTTGAAGAAATTGGGCATAGTGGCAAAACAAGAAGAGATTAATGAGGCATAAAATTTCTGTCTTCATGTATATGAAGGTTGTTCTTGGAAAAGAACCTAAACATATTCTATGTGGCACTTAAGGGAAGACAGAGATAGACCTAATGGGTAGATGTTTTAGATACACAGATTTCTTCCCAGAACAAAGCACTTTCAACTGATGAGACTGCCTGGCAATGCAGTGACTCCTAGAGGGGGTCTGTTTACTGTGGATGAAAGTGTTGGAGAAGAGACCAGGTGATCAGTTGCTACAAAAATTGCAGAAGTGCTTCCCATACTGGGAAAAATATTTAAGGTGAAGGCTTGTAAAGTTTCTTCTAGTTCTATGATTCCAAGATCATTTGGCAATTTGTTGAGGGCACAGAAGGAAGTACTTCTTTGAAGGACAGTGCTGAAGCACCCACCCGCAGGCTTCTTAAGCTCAAGCGAGCAATAAACCCGTGGGATCTCCATAAGGAGAGCTACTAAGTAGAGAGGACAGCAGCCACAATTTGTTGGCAGAGCAGCAGCAGGCATTTCTCTCTGTGGGGTAGCCCTGCAGCAATCCATGCACCAGTTGACACAGGCTTTCAGGAGCTGTCTTCTTCCTAGACGATGATTTCAAGTGCACAGACATGAGCTCCACATTGGTGGTTACAGTGCCACCCTGACTTAGTAGACCCATATCTCAGAAGGACCAACATTGCTTCTAATACTCCATAGCAATAGCTTCCAGAGACCCCAGAAGTGACATACATGTTACAATACTTGTAGTACACCACACTCAGATAATTCCAACATGTGGCATACCCATCAGGTATTTATAGATCATTTATAGTTCTTCCCAACCTATGTGTAGTTTACCACTCAGGGATAAATTTTACCAGTAACTACATTGCTTAGAAACACGTTTATATTCGTAGCCTTATCAGGTTTTTCAGGGGAAGAAAGCTAGGGAATTAACTGAAGGTCAGGTTCTCATGCAGCAAGGCTGGTATTTTGTTAACACTTTGCCTCCAGTAGCAATAAGAAATGTAATAATATTAATAATATTAATAGTAATAAAATGTAATAATATTAATTAACAATTTAAAGCATTTTTTAATAATGGCAGGCCCTCTGCTAAACACTTTAAGTGGAAGATCTCATTTAATCTTCAAAGCATCATATGTTCCAGGTACTATTTTTATCCCAAGTTTATAGAAAAAGAAGTTAAGTCTTGAGTTCATAAGTAATTCGGCAAGGTCACACCTCTAGCTAATCAGAGACAGAGTCAGAATTTGAATGTGGTTCAGTCTAATTCCAGAGTCTGAGATCTTAAACATTTGTTTATTCACCAACTATTTATTGGCTCTAAATCTGTCCCAAGAACTTTGCTAGGAACTAGGGATAAAGAATCCAACAAGACATATGGAGAACCTATATTTTGTATGTAGCAGTAACCTATGCTGAATGTTTAGAGAGTGAAAAGTTCTAAGTACTAAACTATAGTGAAGAAAACGTTATTAATGCCAGAAAATGCAGTAATTAACCCTGCCACTAATTAACTTCCCAGATGAAATGCCATGGGCTGAGCAGGACTGGCCTCTGCTTCTTCCCTAGAACTGATTACATAAAAGGGACAAATGAAGGCCTGAGTTTACAGCTGCCTTGGGGCTAGTGGCCTGCTGCTCCTATAATTTTGGAAGCCTTTATGGGACTCTTTACTATTCCCTCAATAGAAAGAAAAGGATGCCATGGTCCTTCTCAGTATACTGTGAGGCATGAGGTTAATGTAATAATAATGGCCTTCAAAATAAATGAGTTTTATTTAGAGCTAGTTACTACTACTTCAGGGGTACCTGTGCTTGGCATTGCAAACCTAGCTTTGTAGAACTTGGAGAGTCTCTACTCTCAGGGGGCTCATTCATTCATCCTTCATTGAACAAATGTTCACTGAAGGTCAGACAGTATTGGAGATGGACATTTATTCAAATAATTACATTGAATATAATGCAAAGTGGAAAATATTATGAAAGTCAAGAAGCAAGTTGTTTTAATTTGCCAAAGGGCTGCTGATGGAAAGTCCCAGAAATCTGTTAGGTTTCATAATGGGGATTTATTGGGGATAAAAGCTTACAGTTCCAAGGTCATGAAATGTCCAAGTCGAGGCATCAGCAGAGATGCTTTCTCACCAAAGTCAGCCACCATTAATCCTGGCATCGTTGCCATGTGGTGAAGCAAGATGGTGGCCAAACTCTGGGAAGGTCTCTGCCTTCCCCTCCAGAATTTACCGTCCCTTGGAGCTCAGCTGTGGGCAACTAGGCATAGGGCTCATCTCCTTCTGGGTGTCAGTTATTTTAGCCTCTTGGGGCTTCTGTTTTCCTGCTGTCCTGTTTCTCACATGGCAGAATCAAACATGGCAGCTCCCTTGTCCTGTGTCTGTCTCTCTGTGTGTCTCTCTGTTTATATCAGACACAGCAAGGGGGCAGAGACTCAACTTGAGTCACGCCTCTCTGATGTAGTCCAATCAAAAGCCCTAAAGTGATCTTATCATGTAACCTAATCACAGGACCCTCAACAAAATTTAATGCAATCAAAGGGTATCGTGCCCACTGGAATAAACTAGTTAAAAAACACAAACTTCCTCTTTTTGGGATTCATAAAATAATCTCAAACTGCCACCCAAAGCAAAAAATTAAAATGTCTATCAAATGGCCAATACATATAGAGCTCTATTCTGAAAGCAGATACTACATTGAGCACTTAGATGCATTGCTTCCCTGGATCTTCACACCAACCACATGAAGTAGGTGCATCTCACATATGGAGGAACTGAGATGGGAGATTCAAGGGTGTGAGTACCTTACCACAGAGCACGTGACAGGTAAGGGGTAGAGCCAGGATTGGGGCCTTGGTTTGCCTAAGGCCAGAGGCTGGGGTGACCCATACACCTCCACAAAAACGAGGCCAGGGTAATCCAGTAGGTCACAAGAGGTTCCCTTGAGTTAGTGCCTCAAACTGTGTTTCCTATTTAAAGTCAGGGTTGACCAGAGGAAAAACATGGGTGGTACAAGTGAGGAAGATCTTCTTGAGGAAATACCATGCCTGAAGAGTAAGGTACATGTGGGGAAAGGCAAGAAAGGAGGACAGAACAGTGGGTAGGAAGCTGACAATGCTGAGTTTGTAATTCTCCTGTTTAAGAAAGTTGTCTTGACTGTTCCTTGTTTTCCAACTACTGATAATGTCGAATAATAGATAACCACAAAATAGGGTCATTTTTATTTTAATGAGAAGGAGGTAATACAATCAAATACTTAAATAATTTAGCAGGCTCACCTGATGTGAAGATAATCGCAAATAAAAATAATAATAACCACACCTAATTTGTGAGTGCTTGCCAGGGACCAGGAACAATTCCAAACATTTTACAGATATTAATTTATATAGTCCACACAGCAATGCTATGGATTAGGAACATTTTTACATCATTTTAAAGATGAAGAAACTGAGGAGGAATGAGTTGAAATAACTTGCCCTAAGGTGGTACTTGCACAAGGAAGTGTTGAAGGAAAGGCAACTCTCCCGTGTTCTAGATATCCTTATTTGTCAGCTGATCCATGGAAGTCTGGTTGTGGCACAGGGAAGGCTGGTTGTCCATAAGCAATGTGTAGTAATCCCGGGAGTCTGAAGGTTGAAGGCAACAAGTAATTTCAAAGAATTATGTGAATTTAATTCAACCATTTTTGCTGACTGCTGACTCAGGGAAAAAATGGCAGGTGGGAAGTTCTGCTGGAATTCTCTGTCCTTGGGGATCTTCTTATGCAAAAGGCACCAGGAAATAAGAGCCAGTTGTAGGCAGCTACAAATGAAGTTCTGGGAATATTCAGAGGATGGGGAGAATGGAGAGGCTACAAGTAGGAGGCAGGCCTCAAATAAACAGGATGTCAACAAGCAAATCTGAGGGGCTTAAAAAAAATATTTCACACACAGAGAACTGTGTGAAAATAGTCATGTATGGGTAGATACAATGTGTTGAAAGGAATAAAGGTGATAAAAGTGAAGTGTGAACATGTAGTATGTTCCAGGTAGGTCTACATGCCTTTATTTCATTATCACAGTAAACTCAATGAAGTGTTACTACTTTTATGCCTATTTTACAGATGAAGAGACTGAGTCAGAGAGAAATTATATGCAGTGGTCAATGTTACAGAATTAATTAAAAAGCAGAAAATAATACTCAAAATATGGCTTGTCACTGCAAAAATGTTTTGAATGAAAAATTTTGCATTTATTCATTCATTCCACAAATATTTATTCAACACCTGTGGAAGCACGTGTATGTTGCATTGATCAAAACAGTCACAGCTCCTCACATCATGGAGCTGTCATGTCAGTCTTTGATCTACTTTGTCCCTGGCATCTTATTACATCCATTTATTGTATTCAATTATTTTATATTTGTGAATACCTTGTTTCACCTAGCATGTATCATATGTGTTCTGGATTGAGAAAAGAGGGAAGGATTTTCTGAGGCTCCAGCTACGGTAAGGTCAATGGCAGAGAGTTAAAATAAAAAGTAAAATAAAACAAAACAATCAAGTTTGTATGACTTTCGGTCTGGTACAATTCACAAATGCTAAACTGACAAAGCAAATTAATAAGTTGTCTGTAGTGGAACTGCTGGACACAAGTCATTGTCCATGTTTAATAAATAGGCCAGATTGACCATTTTGGATGATCACATTACAAGAGATGCTGCAATGATGGGGAAACAAAGAAAGAGGAAGTTTCCAGGACCCCAGGGCAAGTTTCAGGGTTAAAGGAGGCCTGTTCTCTAACCACCTTCATATTTCCCCCCCTCCAAGGTGATCAAGGAAAAGGAGTGGAACCAGTAAACTTTCTTGAATTATTATTTAAAATGAAGATATTCTTTCTACAATTTAAGATCCCAGGGAGGAATACTTGAGCTACAGTATGTTCAGGCAGGATTTTAATTTTCAAACTATTTATGGATCACAAATTTTCATAACCTGCAAGACCCTCTTTATGTGAACTTACTGCCTCCCTCAAGCTCTCAGAACTCATCCTCTCTGACTCCCACCTTTCTCCCTTCTCCCGAGCTCTCTGTCCCTTCCATATTCCTTTTCACTTTGCTCTCTTACTATCTGAATTTGTTTTCTCCTGATAGCCCTCTCTTCAAAGCTCAAATGTCTTATAATCCACAAGGCCTACCCTGACTGCCTTATTTTAGAATCACAGTTAGGAATTCTGTTCCTTTTCCTTATTTTATTTAACTTATTCCTAGCATATACACCTTTCAAAATACCTTATAATTTATGTATGTATATTTATGTATATGTTTTCTCTTTATTATTTGCCTGACTTCCCTACTAGTATATAAACTCCAGAAACATTCATATTCATTTATGTTCATTTTCACTCTTAAGTCCCAAGTGTTAGAAATGAGCCTGGGAGTCTGAAGGAGACTGACAAATTGAAGGCTCTCAATAAATGTTTTTGAAAGAAGGGCAAAATTTCCTCATAACCAAGGGGCAGTTGGTATTGTTTATGAATTCTAAAAATAGATATTGGATTGTTTATAAACTGGTCTGTTCTGCTGGGCGTATAGATTGTATTAGATTCAGAGGTTTCACTTTTACTTTATTAAATCAAGATTAGGGCTTTTATTTGACCACGTCATTAGGGTGACTTGGTGTGAGTCCTCCCCGCCCCAATCCCCCATTGTGGGTTATATAAACGGATGCTCAGTCAAAGACAAGGAAGTAAATACACGGAGAAGGAAAACACAGAGTTTAGTTTTGGATGCTGGAGCCCAGGGAAAGAGCTGAGCCATTTGCATGATAGTTTGCAGCTGAAGTGACCAGATCCCTGAACAGCTGAGAAAGCCAGGAAAGAGATGAGCCCCAGAGAGAGATGAGCCTTATAGGAGCCTACAGCTGAGAGTAGAAGAAGCTGGGACCACAGCGCCTTAGGAGGAAGAGGAAGGCTGAATCCCTCACAAGGACCGGCAGCCATCTTGCTCCAGCACTTGGCAACAGACTTTGGTGAGGGAAGTAATTTATTCTTTATGGCCTTGTGACTGTAAGTTTCTAACCCAAATTAATACCCTTTATAAAAGCCAAAAGATATCTGGTATTTTGCATCAGCACCCCATTGGCTGACTAATACAGTCCCCCTGTGGCAGTTTGAGATTATTTATTGAATCACAAAAAGAGAAAGATTATGTTTGTAAACTAATCTGTTCCTCTGGGTGTTATACTCTTTGATTGTATTAAATTCAGTTAAGGGGCCTTTGATTAGATTACCAGATAAGATTGCTGCAGGGCTGTGGCAGTTTGGGATTGTTATGAATTCCAAAAATAGATATTGAATTGTGTTTATAAACTACTCTCTTCCTCTGGATATATTAGGTTGTATTAGATTCAGAGGTTTCACTTTTACTTTACTAAATCAAGATTAGGGCTTTTATTTGACCATGTCATCGGGGCGTGCAGGGTTGAGTCCCCACCTCCTTGGTGGGGATAAGACAGACTCTCACATGGAAATAAATACATAGAGAAGAACACAGAAGAAGAGAGACAGCTCCATAGACAGGGCTCCAGGAAGAGAGATGAGACTGAAAATCTACAGCTGGCCTTGTGGAGAGACCAGAGCTGCTAGGTCCTGAAAGAAATGAGCCGTGGGGAGAAAGATGAACCTTATGCCTGCCTATAGCTGAGATAGGAAGTAGCTGGGTCCATGGAGTCTTAAGAGGAAAGCGGAAGGCTGAACTCTTGCAGATATCACCCGCCATCTTGCTTCAACACATGGTAACAGACTTTGGTGAGGAAGTAACTTTGAGTTGAACTCTTTAGGGCCTTGTAACTGTAAGCTTCCACTCCAAATAAATACCCTTTATAAAAGCCAACAGACTTCTGGTACTTTGCATCAGCACCCCTTTGGCTGACTAATATAAGGGCTTTTTATTGGACTACATCAGTAAGGCATGACTCAGGTTGAGTCCCCACCCCCTTGCTGAGTCTGATATACACAGACACTCAGACAGACACAGGAAGAGAGAACACTGCCCATTTTGATCCTTCCATGTGACAAGGATCAAACATCTGAGGCCCCAGGGAGAGATGAGCCATTTGCCTGTTAGCTTACAGCCGAACTTGGAAAGAGAACTCATCAGCCAACATTGATCTAGGAGGCCTGGAAAGAAACCAAGTCCTATACCAGGAGAAACAGGACTACAGGATCACTTCAGCATAAAGCTCCAAGAGGCTGGATACATGTAGCAGCTCAAGAAGAAAGGGTGAACCCAGGGCGGAAAGGCCGAAACCTGGGCAGAAATTGGTGGCCATCCTGTGTCACCAGGATGCAAAACGCCAGGATCATCAGTAGCTGACTTTGGTGAGAAAACATCTCTGGTAGTGCTTCAGTTTGGACTTTTCATGGCCTTGGAACTGTAAGCTTTTACCCCAAATAAATCTCAATAAAAGCCAACAGATTTCTGGTACTTTGTATTGGCAGGCTTTTTTGCCAACTAAAATACCCCCTTTTCATTTCTGATTTTAGTTATTTGTGTCCTCTCCCCTTTTTCCTTTGTCAATATAGCTAAAGGTTTGTCAATTTTATTGATCTTTCCAAAGAACCAACTTTCGCTGTTGTTGATGCTTTCTATTTTTTTGTTGTTGTTGTTGTTCCCCATTTCTTTTATCCCTGCTTTAGTCTCTGTTACTTACTTCCTTCTGCTCACTTTCCATTTGTTCAGGGATTATTAACAAGGGGTCCATGAGCTTGAATTTAAATTAAAAAAAAAAAAAACATTCTTGTGGGATGTGTAAGAGTGATATATTTATTATGTAATACACAATACAGTGTGGACTTAGTGAGGGATCCATGGTTTTTACCTGACTGGCAAGGGGGTCTGTGGAACAAAAAAAGTTAAGAACCCCTGATTTATTTTGTTTTTCTTTTTCTAGATACTCAGTTTTGAGGTTAGGTCTCTGATTTGAGATCTTTCTTCTTTTATAATATAAAAATTTAGAACCATAAATTTCCCTTGCAGAACTGCCTTTGCTACAACCTATAAGTTGTGGTACATTGTGTTTTAATTTTCATTTACCATAAGATATTTCCTAATTTTCCTTGTGATTTCTTCTTTGACCCATTGCTTGTTTAACAGTGCATTGTTTAATTTCCACATATTTGAAAATTTTCCAGGTCTTCCACTGTTTTGTATTTCTAGCCACATTCTATTATGGTTAGAGAAGATAGATTGTATGATTTCAATATGTTTGAATTTAATGAAACTTGTTTTATGACCTAACATCTGGTCTATGCTGGAAAATGATTCATGTACACTCACAAGTATATATATTCTGCTGCTGTTGGGTTTAATATATTATGTGTGTTTGATAAGTCTAGCTGATTTAGGGCATCATTCAAGTCTTTTATTTCCTTAATCATCTTCTGTCTAGATGTTCTTTCCATTATTGGAAATGGTATATTGTAATTTCATACTATTAATGTAGAACCATCTATTTCTCACTTCAAATCTGCCAGTATTTACTTCATTTATTTTGGGACTCTACCGTTAGTTTCATATATATGTATAAATATTATGCCTTCTTGTTGAATTGACCCCTTTATCAGTATATATGGACTCTCTTTGTAACTTGTAACAGTTTTTGACGTAAAGTCTATTTTCTCTATTAGTATAGCTACCCCAGCTCTCCTTTGGTTAATGCTTGCATGGTTTATTACCCCCCACCCCTCCTTTCACCTTTAGCCTACTTAGCCTTTAATTTAAGGTGAGTCTCTTGTAAATAGCATATAGTTGGGCTATGCTTTATAACCCATTCTGCCAGTCTCTGCCTTTTTGCAGGAGAGTTTAATCCATTTACTTTTAAATAGCTACTGCTATTTTAGTACTTTTTTTTACATTTGGTTGTTTTGTCTTTGCAAGTTTTATACTTTTTATGACCATCAGTTCTTCCATTAATGCCTACTTCCATATTTATTTGATTTTTATATTGTATCATTTTAAGCCCCTTCTCATTTTTTCCTGAACATATTTTTGTTATTTTCTTTGTTGTTGCCATTGAGGTAAAATCTAACCACCTAAATCTAAACCAATCATTTGATTTGACACCAACTTATTAATAGCATATACTGTTCTTCCACCCCTCCATCCTCTCACCTCTTCTTTGTACTTTTTATAAATTTTATCTTTATACTTTGTAAATTCCAAATCAACATTACTTTTTAAATAATTTTTCAATCCATTTGCATTTTAGCACCTGTAAGAAGTAAAGAGTGGAGTTACATAAAAAATAAAACACAATAGTATTGGGTTTTATAATTTGCTACTTTGATCCACTGTCTCTCGCCCATTGCTTTCAGTCTGAAGAACTCCCTTTAGCATTGTTTATAGGGCAGGTCTAGAGCTAATGAACTATTTCACCTTTTGTTTATCTGGGAATGTCTTAATCTCTCCCTCATTTTTGAAAGAGAGTCTTGCCAGATATAAAATTCTTGGTTGACAATTATTTTATTTTAGCACATTCAATATTCCTATTACTGCCTTCTAACCTCCATGTTTCCTATTGAGAAATCAGCAATTAATCTTACAGGGTCCCCCTTGTACATAACACATTGCTATTTTCTTGCACTTTAAGAACTCTCTCATTGTCTTTCATTGTCCTTGGCATTTGAATACTCTGGGTCTGGTTATGATTCTATTTGAGTTTATCCTGTTTGAGCTTCATTGGTATACTTGAATGTCTTCCATTAAATTTGGGACATTTTCTGCCATTATTGCTTTAAATATTCCTTCTGTCCCTCTCTTTCTTCTCTGTATGGGACTCCCATAGTGCTTATATTGTTATGCTTATTGGTATCCCACAATTCTGTTATGCTCCATTATTTTTCAGTCTTTTCTCTGTCTCTTCCTTAGCTTGAATCATTTCAGTTGTCTTGGCTTTGAAATCACTAATTCTTTTTTTCTGCCACCTCCAATCTGCTATTGAAACTGCCTTAGGAATTTTTCATTTCAGTTTTTCTATATTTCAATTCCAGTATTTCCCTGGAGAGATTCCTTTAGTGTTCATTCATTGTTTCTTCACATTCTTTAGTTCTTTTTTCATGTTTTCCTATATCTCCTAGAGCATATTGAGTGAGGATCATTCTTTAAAGTCTCTGTCTGGTAAGTCCAAAGTCTGGTCCTCTTTGTTGATGGTTTCTGGATTTTTATCTTTTTCCTTTGGAGGGACCATCATTTCTTGTTTCTTTGACTTGTAAACATGTAATCTTTTTCTTGCATACTGTACATTTTAATATTTTACAGTGTTATCTCTGGAATTTAGTCCCTGAGCTGTCTGTTTTTTTCTAATTTGTTGCCAGCTAGTAATATGACAGAAATTTCTTGACTGCCAACGGATAATCAAAACAAACAAACAAACTATGTCAAATAGCACCCTCCACTGTCTTTGCAAATTGGCTCTGCTTTGGCTGCTGGTCTCCTTCAGAGCTTAACCCTCCTATCAAGAAGATCAGCCTGAAGCAAATAGGAAGAGATCTGAAATAGCTAATCAAAGGTAAAGAACTGTGATCAGACTACCCTCTAACCTTCCTCTCCTAGAGTTTGGAGGACTAAGTCTTTATGACCTAACCTGGCATCACCAAGTACATTAGGAGCCCAAACTCCAGTCTCCACTGCTACCTACCAGAAGCTGGGGGAAGGGGGATGGTAGCCATTTCAGGGTGGGTGAACTCACTGGTATGTATCACAATTTACCAGCCTTTTCCTCCCACTCCTCCCTGGATGCTGCAGTATTCCACTAGACTCCAGAGTTTAAAAGTAATTGATTCAGATCATTCCTGTGAGTTCAATAGTTGTTTTGGTGGAGGAACTGATTTCTGGAGCTTCCTACCCTATCATCTTTCCATCCCTGTGCATGTAAACTCATTGCAAATAGAACGTTTTATGGATGTTATTTTTAGATAAGCTTTGACGAACTGAATCACAGTAAGTCTTTATCCAGACTCCTGGAGGCCTTATAGAGAGAAGCAGGATCTCAGTGGGAACCCAGAACAGGAAGGAGAAGACATTGCCATGTGACAGGAAAACCAAGGGTCCCCAAGGATTAGAACACTAGCACCCAGCACTAGAACATTACCAAACCTGGGAGATTTCAAGCCTTCTACCCTCTGAAACAGAGAAAAAAATACATTCCTGGTTTGTTTAAGCCAACCTATTGTTGCAATCTGGCAAAGTAAGACATTCCCCTAACAGAATTTCTCTCCATTATATATTGCCCATTCTTCCCCTTCCTTTCCATTCCTGAGCTCTCCAAAAATTACTTGGATTCCTACAATTGTCTCCTTTCTCAGAGACTTGTCAATCTGGCTGATTGTCAGAACATTTGGAAACCTTAAAAATATGCATACACATAGATATTATGCACATATTTGTACACACACATAGAGAGAAAGGCATTGTTCCTGATGTCTCTTAGAAATTCTAATTCCTGGGGTTTGGACTCAGTAATTAATATGTTATCTTTACTCTGATCTGATGTACACTCAAGGGAGATATATTGTCATAGCTACTCTATCCTCCCCTAGTCTGTCCCAAGGCAATCCAACCTCCACTCTGCAAAAGACCGGCTTATAAACTCTAAATCTAATCATATTACTCCTCAATTAAGAAATTTATTGTATTCCATATAGAATCAACTCAAAACAACTTGAGATGGCATTCTGCAAAGCTCTATGGATCTAACATCAACATCATTATCATTATCTATCACTGTGGCTCGTTTCTTTCTGGGATTTCTCAGCTGTTCAGGGCTCTGTTGTCTTAGGCTACAAACTATCATGCAAAGCACTGGGCTCTCTCCCCGGGACTCCACTATCCAAAACAAAACTCTCTGTTCTCCTTCTCTGTGTATTTACTTCCCTGTCTTTGAGCATCCATTTATATAGCCCACAAAGGGGGTATGGGGCGGGGACTCAAATCTAGTCACCCTGATGATGTGGTCAAATAAAAGCCCTAATCTTGATTTAATAAAGTAAAAGTGAAACCTCTGAATCTAATACAATCTAATACACCCAGTGGAACAGACCAGATTACAAACACAATCCTATATTTACTTTTGGAATTCATAAACAATACCAAACTGCCACAGGGACTTTACTGCTTACACCACAGAAACAAAAATGACTCCAAGAGGATACTACAAACAACTGCATTTCATACATTAGATAACTTAGGTGAAATGGACAAATTGCTAGAGGACACAAACTACCTCTACTGACTCTAAATGATCTCAACCAACCAATAACTAGTAAAAAGATTGAATCAGTAATCAAAATAGCACCAAGAAAGGAAAGCCCATTACCAGATGACTTCAGAGGTGAATTTCACTAAACTTTCCAAGAAGAAATGACACCTATCCTGCTCAAACTCTTCCATGATGTTAAAGAGTAGGGAACACTCCCTAATTTAGTCTACAAGACCAATATCACCCTCATACCAAAGCCAGATAAAGATAACACAAGAGGGGCTAAAGTCTATTCTTCAGACCACTCAGCTGGGAGATTCCTGAAAAAATTTCCTGCCTGGAAAAAAAAAAAAAAAGATAACACAAGAAAATAACACTATAGACCAACATCCCTTATGAATATAGATGCAGAAATATTCTACAAAATTCTAGTAAACTGAATCAAACAGCAGATCTAAAGAATTATATGCTACAAACAATTGGGATTTATCCCACCTATACAAGGGTAGTTCATCGTAAAAAAAAACAAATATACCACATTCAATAACAGGACAAATTGTAAAAAGCACATGGTCATCTCAATTGATGCAGAAAATCCATTTGACAAATTCCAACTTTCCTTCTTTTTAAAGACACTTAGACAAATGGAAATAGAAAGAAACTTCCTCAACATGTTAAAGGGCATCTATTTAAAATTCACAGCTAACATTATACTTAATGATAAAAGACTGACAGCTTCCCCTCTAAGATTAGGAACAAGACAATGAGGCCCACTGTCACCATTGTTATTCAACATTGTACTGGAAATTCTAGCTAGAGCAATTAGGCAAGAGAAATAATGAAAGGCATCCAAATTGAAAGACTGTATATTGTTAAGATGTCAAGTCTATGCAAAGTGATGTACATATTCAACACCACCCCAATCAAAATTCCAACAGCATTCTTTGCAGAAATGGAAAAGACAATCATCAAATTTAAATGGAATGGTAAGGGACCCTGAAGATCCAAGTCCATCATAAAAAGGAAGAACAAGGTTGGAGGATTCACTCTTCCCAATCTTAAAAATTATTACAAAGCCATCATAATAAAAAGAGCATGGTAATGGCACAAGAACAGACATATAGACCAATGGAATTGAAATTAGAGTTCAGAAGTCAACCCTCACATTTATGGTCAACTGATTTTTGACAAGGGTAGCAAGTCCACTCAATTGGGATAGAATAGTCTCTATTTTAAATGGTGCTGGAAAAACTGGATGTCTGTATGCAAAAGAAAAAATTTTGGCCATACCACATATATACAAAAATCAACTCACAACAGTTGAAAGACATAAATAAAAGAAGCTAAACTATAAAACTTCTAGAAGAAAATGAAGGAAGCATCTTCAGGACCTTATCTTAGGCAATGGTTTCTTAGATTTTATACCCAAAGAGCAAGCAACAAAATAAAAAAATAGATAAATGGGACATCATCAAAATGAAAAACTCTTGTGCATCAAAGAACTTTATCATGAAAGTAAAAAGACAGCCTATTCAATGGGAGAAAATGTATGGAAACCACATATCTGATAATGGTTTAATATCTACAATATGTAAAGAAATCCTACAACTAAACAACAAAAAGCCAACCCAATTAAGAAAATGGCTGAACGACCTGAATAGATACTTCTCCAAAGAGGATATACAAATGTTAAAAAACCACACAAAGAGATACTCAACAACATTGGCTGTGATGGTTAGGCTAATGTGTCAACTTGGCCTGATAATGGTTCCCAGTTGTTTGGTCACACAAACATTGGGCTAATTGTAATACAATGGGCTTTGGTTGCATAGATGGCTGGCTATATCTACAATCATCTGAGGAGTTTGCCATCAGCAATGTGTGGCATCTCATCCAGTCAGTTGAAGGCCTTAAAAGAAAAAGTGATTTAAGAATTCAGGGAGAGAATTCCCATTTCTACTTCAGATAATCAGCATCTCCCGGGGAATTCAATGAGGACCTTCATCTGAGTCCCTGGCTTGCAGCCTGTCCTACAGAATTTTGACTTGTACACCCCCATGTGAGATAATTACATAAAATCTCATACTATTTGCAGGTATCTTCTGCCAATTCTCTTTCCATGGAGAATACTAATATCGCTTGATACTGGGAATGGTTCTTGAGAAACAGAATCTTAAAAATGGGATTTCTGAATTGTTTCTGAGATTTTTGCAATTGGCTCTCTACCCTGGTTAGATTCAAGGGCACTAATGACTGTTTCCAATAATCAAGAGGCACTGACAGTCCATGACGTGAGTTGGCAATAGAGGTACACAAAATATCACCCCTGAATATGACTACTTCCATGCTTACAAGAGACAACAATCTGGGTGAGAGTGTTTTTTATCACCTTAACAGAGTTTTGTGAAGTTAAAAGGTACAATGATGTTGGCTGGCTGTTCCTAAATATTCTGGATACACTTACAAAAGAAAGGGATGAGCTGAAGGCTTCAAATTTGCAACTTAAGCGTCACATGTTGTGAGAGTTTCTATGTATTCTCTGAAAGAAAATCTTGTTATGTGCAGCTGTAGACTTGATATCTCTGAAAACAAGACTCAGAGTCTCATTGTAAAATTAGCAGAGTTACAACAGAAACTAAAATCTCAACCTTGCAGTGTATCTGCTGCTAAAGTAAAGGCATTGATTAGAAAGGAGAAATCCTGAGGATTGTGATGGAGACATATAGGTTAATGATGATAGCAATGGGGACATTGAACCTCTAAATTTTGCTAAGTGAAGCCTTAAATTCTTCTGAACTTTTTCCAGAAAAAACTTGTAATGGTCTGTCTTGAGGAGACCACTCAATGTCAAGCTTGCATCACCCAATCTCCAGCCTGCTCCAAGGAGTCATGACTGCCTCCCTGCACTGAGGAACCATCACCCAACCTCCACCCTGCCTTGCAGAGTCTGCCATCCAATCCCCACCTGAAGATATTAATCCTGTTTCACCAGATGAAATTGCAAGGGAATACCCTGAGTTAATTAGCTTTCAAGACCCTTCTAATTCTTCTCCTAACCCACCTCCAGCACCCCTCTTCACTTCTAGACCTATAACTAGGCTAAAGTCACAACAAGCCCCCAAAGAAGAAGTACAAAGTGTGGCCCATGAAGAAGTATGCTATGCTCTAAAAGAACTGCAGGAGTTTTTAAAAGTACATAAACAGAAATCAGGGGAATATGTATGGAAATGGATATCAAAGGGAATGGGTATCAAATGGGATAATGGTGGAAGGAATATAAAGTTGGATCAAGCTGAATTTATTGATATGGGCCCACTGATCAGAGATTCTAGATTCAGTGTTGTAGTTTGAGAAATTAGAAAGGTCTCTAATAGTTTGTTAGGATGGCTGGCTGAAGCATGGACCATGAGATGCCTACAATGCCTGAGGTTAAGATGTTTGATTCTCTGTTACACTGTAGATGAGGGGAGCCAAAGGCTTTGAGAGATTAACATGCTAGAATGGATTTACCATTTAAGAAATGCCCACCCACTCCAGTAATGTCCAGAAGACACACCTTTTACCAGGACTGTGATGACTAAATTTGTGAGACTAACTTAATCTTTCCCAGACAGCTCTGTGGTAGCTCTTCCTGAAGATCAGATATTACTGTGGGAACTACTGTCATGGGACAAGAATCCTTAAACACTATGGGATGATCAGATCCCAGGCTGGCAAAAGCCAACTAGCAGCACTTAATTGCCAAAGACAATGTGGGTTTGGCTACCACAATGAAAAGCAGCCTCAAAGCAGCAATCAGAAAATTCTGAGTTGCATAGACCTATGACGTTGGCTAATAGATCATGGGATGCCTAGAAGTAAAATATGTGGGCAGTCTACTAAATTCCTACTTGATCTGTATTAGCAGAAGAGTTCTAGGTCAAGTGAACAAAACTCTAACTTGCTACAGAAACAGAGTACTGGCCCCTTAATCAATTCCCAGACTTGAGACAGTTTACAGACCCGAAGCCTCTTGAATGAGGGGAAGGCCAGGTTCCCGTTGGGGAAGGATCCTGCTACACTGTCAAAAATGTATACTGTTAATCTTCCTCCCAGCTTTCCCCAAAGTGACCTGTGGCCTTTTACCAGGGTAACTATGCATTGAGAAAAAGGAAATGATCAGACATTTTGGGGATTATTAGGCACTGGCTCAGAAGTGACATTAAGTCCAGGAGACCCAAAATATCACTGTGGTCCACCAGTCAGAGAAGGGGCTTATAGACGTCATATGTTTGATGGAGTTTTACCTCAGGTCCATCTCACAGTGGGTCCAATTGGCCCCTGGACCCATTCTGTGGTTATTTCCCCAGTTCCACAATGCATGATTGAAATAGACATACTCAGCAATGGGCCGATCCCCACATTGGATCCCTGACTTGTGGAGTCGGGGCTATTATGGTAGGAAAGGCCAAGTGGGATCCACTAGAACTGCCTCTACCTAGCAGAATAGTAAATCAAAAGCAATACCAGATTCCTGGGGGAATTGCAGAGATCAGTGCCACCATCAAGGATTTAAAGGATGCAGGGGTGGTGATTCCCACCACATCCCCATTCAACTATCTGATTTGGCCTGTGCAGTAAACAGATGGATCTTGGAGGATGATAGTGGGTTATCATAAACTTAACCAGGTGCTGACTCCAATTGCAGCTGCTGTTCCAGATGTGGTATCATTGAGCAAATAAACACATTCCTGAGTACTTGGTATGCAGTTATTGATCTGGCAACTGCATTTTTCTCAATTGCCTTTGGTAAGGACCACCAGAAACAGTTTGCTTTCAGCTGGCAAGTCCAGCGGTATACCTTCACTATCCTGCCTCAGGGGTATAGCAACTCTCCAGCCCTATGTCATCATATTGTCTGCAGGGAACTTGATAATCTCTTCCTCCCAAAAGACATCACACTTGTCCATTATATTGATGATATCATGCTGATTGGACCTAGTGAGCAAGAAGTAGCAATTACTCTAGACTTATTGGTAAGGTATTTGTGTGGGAGAAGGTGGGATATAAATCCAACAAAAATACAGGGTCTTCCACATTAGTGAAATTTCTAGGTAGCCAGTGGTGTGGGACATGTTGAGATATCCCTTCTAAAGTGAAGAAGAAGAATCTGTTGCATCTGCCCCCCCAGGACCATAAAGGAGGCACAAGGCTTTGTTGGCCTCTTTAGATTTTGGAGAGAACATATTTCTTATTTGGGTGTACTACTCTAGCCCATTTATCGAGTGATCAAAAAAGCTGCTAGTTTTGAGTGGGGACTGGAACAAGAGGAGGCTCTGTGACAGGTTCAGGCTGCTGTGCAAGCTGCACTGCCACATGGGCTATATGACCCAGCAGATCCAATGATGCTGGAAGTGTCTGTGGCAAATAAAGATGCCATCTGGAGCCTTTGACAGGACCCTATAGGAGAATCACAGCACAGACCCTTAGATTTTGGAACAAAGCCCTGCCATCCTCTGCAGATAACTATTCAACTTTTGAGAAATAGCTTTTGTCCTGCTACGGGGCCTTAGTAGAGACAGAACATTTAACCATGGGACACCAAATTACCATGAGACCTGAATTACCTATCATGAACTGGGTATTGTCTAACCCACTAAACCCTAAAGTAGGACATACACAGCAGAACTCCATCATAATATTGAAGTGGTATATAAGAGATAAGGCTTGAGTGGGTCCTAAAGGCATAAGTAAGATACATGAAGAACTGGCCCAAATGCCTAAGGTCATCACTCCTGCCACATTACATTCTCTTTCCCAGCCCACAGCTTTGGCCTCTTGGGGAGTTCCTTACAATCAGTTGACTAAGGAAGAGAAAACTCAGGCCTGATTTACAGATGGTTCTGCATGATATGCAGGTACCACCTGAAAGTGGACATCTGCAGCACTGTAGCCCCTTTATGAGATGTCCCTGATGGACAGTGGTGAGGGCAAATTCTCTCAGTGGGCAGAACTTCAAGCAGTGCACCTGGTTGTTCATTTTGCTTTGAAGGAGAAATGGCCGGAGGTTTGTTTGTGCACTGATACATGGGCTGTTGCCAATGGCTTGGCTGGATGGTCAGGGACTTGGAAGGAACATGATTGGAAAATTGGAGACAAAGAAGTCTAGGGAAGAGGTATGTGGATAGAGCTTTCTGACAGGGCAAAAAACATGAAAATATCTGTATCTCATGGAATATTCACCAGAGGGTAACTTCAGCAGAGAAAAATGTTAATCATCAGGTGGATAAGATAACCTGTTCCATGAGTAGCAGTCAGCCTCTTTCCCCAACCATTCCTGTCATTACCCAATGGGTTCATGAAAAAAGTGGCCATGATGATAGGTATGGAGGTTATGTGTGGGCTCAGCAACACGGACTTCTCTTCACCAAGGCTGACTTGGCTCCTTCACTGCTGAGTGCCCAATCTGCCAGCAGCAGAGACCCACATTCAGCACCTGATATGGCACCATTCCCCAAGGTGATTAGCCTGCTACCTGGTAGAAGGCTAATTACATTGGACCACTTCAATCATGGAAGGAGCAGTGATTTGTTCTAACTGGATAGACACATATTCTGGATATGGATTTGCCTTCTTTGCACACAATGTTTCTTCCAAAACTACCATCCATGGACTTACAAATGTCTAATCCACCACCATGGTATTCCACACAGGATTGCTTCTGATCAAGAAACTTACTTCACAGCAAATGATGTGTGGGAATGGGCCCATGCTCATGGAATTCATTGGTCCCACCATGTTCCCCATAATCCTGAAGCAGCTGGATTGATAGAACGATGGAATGGCCTTTTGAAGATTCATTTATGGCACCAACTGGGTGGCAATACCTTGCAGGACTGAGGCAGTGTTCTCCAGGAGGCTGTGTATGCTCTAAATCAGTGTCTACTCTATGGTGCTGTTTCTCCCATAGCCAGGATTCACAGGTTCAGGAATCAAGGGGTGGAAATAAGAGTGGCACCAATCACTATTACCCTTAGTGATGCACTAGGAGAGTTTTTGCTTCCTGGCCCTGCAACCTTAAGTTCTGCTGGTCTTCAGGTCTTAGTTCCAAAATGAGGAGTGCTTCCACCAGTGGACACAACAATAATTACATTAAACTGGAAGTTAACTATCACCTGGTCACTTTGGCCTCCTCATGTCTCTGAATCAACAGGCAAAGAAGGGATGTAATATACTGGCTGGGGTGATTGATCCTGACTATCACGGGGAAATATGACTGCACCTAGACAATGGAGGTAAAAAATAATATTCTTGGAATACAGGAGATCCTCTAGGGCATCTTTTAGTACTACCATGCCCTGTGATTCAATGGAAAATTGCAACAACCCAATCCAGGCAGGACTAACAATGGCCCAGAAACTTCAGGAATGAAGGTTTGGGTCACCCCACCAGGCAAAGAACCATGGCCTGCTGAGATGCTTGTTGAGAGTAAAGGGAATATGGAATAGGCATGGAAGAAGGTTGTAATAAATACAAACCTCAACCATGTGGCCAGTTACATGGAAACAAGGACTGAAATTGTCATGAATATTTCTTCCTTGTTTTCTTATGAGTATGTTTGTATATGTACATAAAACGAATATCTTTGTTTTCTTCCCTATCTTTCCCCTTATATGACATAAGTTGTATGAGCTTCATGTTGTAGTATGTGAGGATGTCAGGTTTAAGAATGGATATTGCCCTAGGACTTGTACCCTATTCTAGAGGGATTTAGTGCATTTCCAGTTGTATGCAGGACTGTTGAGTATTGTCCGGCAGAAATATGTATTTGTTACTGGTTTTATTTAGAGACTAAGTATGGCTTAAGGCAATGTGTATGGCTGCCAAGTTGACAAAGGGTGGACTGTGATGGTTAGACTAATGTGTCAACTTGGGCAGGTTATGGTATCCAATTGTTTGGTCAAGCAAGCACTGGGCTAATTGTAATACAAGGGCATTTCATGGACTTTAATCATCAGTGAGTTGATTGCATAGATTACTGGTTATCTCCTGTCTGTTCTGTTTCCCTAAATAACCCTGACTAATATACTAGCTATTAGGTAAATGCAAAGCTAAACTACAGTGTGATACCATTTCATACTCTTTAGAATGGCTGCTATTAAAAAAAAAAAAAAACAGCATATTACAAATGTTGGAAAGGTGTGGAGAGATAGAAACCTTCATTCATTGTTGAGGGGATGTAAAATGGTCTAGCCTCTGTGGAGGACTGTTTGGTGGTTCTTTGGAAAGTTAAGTACAGAATTACCATATGACATGGCACTCTTACTTCTAGGTCTATATCCCAAAGAATTGAAAGCAAGAACTCAAATAGATATTTGCATACCAATGTTCATAGGGGCATTATTCACAATTGCCAAAAGATGGAAGCAATTCAAATGTCCATCGACTATGAATGGATAAATAAAATGTGCCATGTTCACACAATGGGATATTATTTTGCCTGTAAAAAGGAATGAAGTTCTGATACATGTGACAATATGGATGAACCTTGAAAACATTATGGTGAATGAAATAAGCTAGTCAAAAGAGAACAAATATTGTATGAACTCACTGATATGAAATCATTAGAACAAGAAAATTCGTAGTGTTGGAAACTAAAATATAGATTACCAGGGACTGGCATATGGGTAGAGAATGGGAAGTCAATGCTTAAATTGAACCGTTTTTCTATTTGGGTTGATGGAAAATTTTTGATGGTGGTGGTGTTGCTAGCACAACATTGTAAATGTAATTAAGAGTGCTGAATTATAACTTGAATGTGGTTAAATGGAGAAATTTTAGTTTGTGTATATGTAAGTAGAATGAAAATTTAAAAAAACAGAAAACTTCAGACTGTACAAAAGAGTGAACCATATTGTAAACAATGGACTCTAGTAATTAGGAAAATTATGAAATTGTTTTTTCATAATTTTAACAAATATATCACATTCATGCAAGATGTTAATAATAGGGTGGTATATGGGAGCTGTATTTTATACATGATCTTTCTGTAAACACAACTTCTCCAATATAAAAAGTCTAATTTTGAGTATGTAATTTAACCTTCCAGCAACAGTCTGTTTGGAAAGATAACCTGTTTTTGTTTCACTTTGTTTTGTCTTTTTAATTTTTGAACATTATATATGTTAGGGTGTATCTTTACCCACTCATATTATTTCCCTGTTTACATATCTAGTCATCATTTCTTGAGCAGGAATCTTCATTTTAACAGGCAAAGTTTCTTTAGAAAGCTGGGGTTCTTTTCCTTTTCTCCTTTTACTTTCCATGAAATGAGCAGAATGCAAATGAGAGAAAGGAAAAATGGGTGAAGCTAAAGGCGAGTAAACATTACACTACTTAATTTTCATAGACTAATGATCTTTGGACAAACAGAGCTTCTTATGAACGAACAGAAAGCATGCTACTTGACTTCTACTTACATGTTTGCTTACGGTCCTGTGTATAATCTCTCAACACTATCACTGATTGTCTTAGTCATCCAAAAGGGTGCTGATGCAAAATGCCAGAACTCTGTTGGCTTTTATAAAAGGTATTTATTTGGGGTAGAAGCTTACAGTTACGCCATAAAGCATAATTTACTTCCCTCCCCAAAGTCCATTGCCACATTGATGTACTATAAGAAAATTATTATTAATAATTATGAATTCATAAGCTTTCTAATCAATAGTCTTTATTGTTGCAGCCTAGAATTGTGAATGATTAGCCTGTCCTTTGTCCTTTGGAATGTTATCACTGCTATGCAGGCAACCCCATCATCCATTACCCAATAAATAAATATTTAAAAGGAACAAGTTACTAGACATGGTATTGCATGTCCTGTAAAATTAACATCAAAGTAAAACTTATGTTAGTGTACCATGAACAGAATAGAACAAAAGACCCCTTGAGACACCTGTCTCTCCTGTGGAGGGCTGGCCATCCCCCCACTGGATGGATTTGGTTACTTTTGATAAGATCATTCCTCATGAGTTGCAAGACTCATTGAAGTTCTGAGGTTTGGGCCCTCTTTAAAGTGATGGTCCCCAAGCTGCCAGGGACCTCTGCCTGGAACCGTTTCTCCAACTGGGACTCTGATTGGCTGCAAAGGGACTCCCCAGCCTCATGAAAGATCAGATGTTGTGTTTTCCCCAGATTTGGTGAGTGGTTGTATATACTTTCACTCTTTCCTAAGTCTTTAATTAATTACTCTTCTTTTCTGTGATTGCTCAACTGTTATAAACATTTGATATAACTTGAAACTCATTTGATTTAATACAGCTGCCTTTGCATAGCATTTAGAGTTTCTGCTTTTTCCTTAGCAAAACACACGTGTTGGAGCAAGATGGCTGCCAACATCTGTCAAGAATTCAGGCTTCCTGGGTTCCTCTCTTCCCAGGGCTTGTTTCTCTCTGGGCTCAGCTGCCCTGCTCACTCCACAAGGCCAGCTGTAGACTATTAGGCGACTGGCTCTGTCTCTCTCTCCCGAGGGCTTGATTCTCTCCGGGCTCAGCTCCTCTGCTCCAGCTCAAAACTCCAACTAACTCCTGTGCCTTGTTGTTTTCTCTGTGAATTCCCATCCCCTTGGTGGGCGGGGACTCAATGTCCTATTGACGTGTCGCAATCAAAGCTCTAATCATAATTTAATTAAGTAAAAGTGAAACCTCTGACAGACCAGTTTACAAACATAATCCAATATCTGTTTTTGAAATTCATAAATAATACCAAACTGCTACACTGTTTAAAAGGCCTAACATGATTTGGTCCCAGACTTTGTCTAGCCTCTTCTTTGGCCAGTCTGCCTCTTCTTCACTTAGCTGCTGTCACACACAGGCTTTTTTTGAGCAGCTTCCCTCAGAATCGTTTCCCTTGTTCTCTTGTCTGAAACAATCTCGTCTTCCTGTTCAAATGTTTGACTGCATTTCAGCATCTGGATCTCAGTTTAAGTTCCACCCACCCAGAGGGACTGTTCGTGACCTCCTATATAAAGGAATCTTCCCTATTTTGATTTCTTCATAGTCATTTTCTTCATAGTCTTATCACAGTTTCTTATGTGTTGTTTGATTACTGGTTTATTACCTCTCCTAAACACTGGTTATAAAGGATAGGGTCTGTAGCTCCTTCTCCATGGCGTGGAGCCAATGCCCATCAAAGGGCCTGATAAACATTTGGTATTCAATTAATATTTGTTAAATAAGTGACTGTGAAAATTCAGAGGAAAAAAATTAAAAACCACAAAATACAAACATGAATATAGCTAAATTCAGGAACCTAGAACTAGGACCTTATATCACGTCTGTTAGTTTCAGGAGAAGGTGAAATATATATATATATATTCATATATAAAACTTGTGATAAAAGTAAGCTGCTTGTGGCTCCATTCTGCTATTATGAGTTTTCAAGTGGGGCAGGAGGGGTGGATATTTTACTAAAGACAATGAACTATGGATTAGATGGCTAAGAACCAGATGATGCATCTCAGTCTATAGGAAAGTAAGTAATAAAAATACCCTGCCTAGAAAATTCCTGAGTTCTTGCCCTTCCTTTTAAATCTATGGCAGTATCATGCCCAGGAGGGGCCTGAAGCTTTAGATCGTGGCATACAGGGATTTCCCCTGGCAAATACTTGCTAAACTGAATATTCTTAACTACCTTGTCAAGTCCTAGAGTTGTTTGATTTCCTGCAGGAAATGTTTGCCTTTGAAAACTCCAGTGGGGAAATAGCTTTTTCACCTCTGCTCAAGAGAATGAATTTAACATTGTCTGAAGATGAGATTCATCCCCTGGAGGAGGTACAGAGCATCTAATGAGCTTAGGAAAAAAATCAGAAAAACAGCAGGAAGTAGATTCCAATCCCCACCCCCACCTCAGTTCCATAGGGTAAAAAAAGAATCTGTTTTAGATGTTGGTATGAGTGAACAATGCATTTACACTGAATTTTGTCTATGTGCTTTATTAGATATGTATAACTCAAATGTGGAAACACAGCTAGCCACATTATACGTTGTAAAAGGTGTGTGATTTTGCTCCTTGGGGTGCATTTCTACTTAAATAGAAATGCATGTTTACCACCATGCATGTAGTTGTGTTGCTTCTATCTCCAGTATGAGCCCTGTTTTTGGCACTTAAAGCCAGAGCAACTTAGATGCATGCACTTGCACATATACACCCAGCTCACATATAGCTACCAAATAGATGAATGTCCAAAGGTTATTCTCAACAGTTACCTCTGTGACCTCAACTTGAACTTGCTTACTAGCTAGTTCTTCCTTCTACTCCCATTAAGATTTCCTCCCAATTCGAATTCTTCTCTGAAATTAAATATCTGACTCTGGCCCTTTGTGCATCCTTTTTGTGTTTATTCCTCCTGGACTTTGATCCTCAATTCCCTTACTGGATTTTCACTTATCTTATTCTCCCTCTCTGCAGCACTCACCTCCTATGGTAGAAGCCCTTGCCATACTTCTGCCTTCTTAGAGCCCAGGTCCCAACAGTAGCTCTTTGGCTAGTGATTCAATTATTCAAACTCAAAGGAACATGTGAGTTGAAAATATACATGATTTTAATAACAAATTATGTATATTTAGAAAGCATATGTATAATTTAATAGTAAATCTATAGCATCAATGGCCACAGTGGTTTGATAGAGGGAGAAAGAATTCAGCTGCAAAGGAGAGTACATATGAGCTAATAGAATGGAATCTTATATTAGGTCTCTGTCTAGATGTGTTTTGTTCTGTTCTACCTTATAGTTAAACAGGGAATTAAATTTCTTCTATTATAGAAGAACAAAAACACGTTTTTGCTTTGCCTTGTTTTGTTTGCAAAAGAAAATTCATAGAATATCATTGCACATACATCTCAAAATCGCCTATAATCCTCAAGTACCATGATTCTTATAATCAGTAAGGAGCAGTCAAGTACCCTAGTCCAAACCACCATCATGCATTTCCTGGTTATTGTAGTAGCTTCCTGACTGGTTTCCCTTCTCCCTTTGCCTCTTTTTGGAATTTTAACATAGCAGCCAAAATGATTCTGTTATAGTGATTCCAGATCATATCACTCCTCTACTCAAAACCCTCTAAAGTTTTCTCATCTCATGCAAAGTAAAAGCTTATGTCCTTACTGTTACCTAAAAGTTCCTATGTGATTTGACCCCCAATTCAATCTCTGATCCTAACCCTTGCTATTCTCCTCTCTCACATTTTTGTGCTCCATCCACATTGGCTTTTTCATTGTTCCTTGAACCTGCCAAGGATACAGATGCCTAAGACCTTTTGCACTGGTTGGTATTACATATTCCTAGAAATCTCTTTCTCCAGATATCTACATAGTTAACTCCCTCACTTCTTTCATGTCATTACTCAAAATGTTTGTGAGTTTTCTGTTTTAGACTATTAGGCAGTGTTTGTGACCAGAATTACCTTCCTACAGATATCACAATAGAAAAATGGACCAAATATATTAAAACCTATTTTCAGTTATTGACCAACATGCAAAGACTTGATCCCTGAGGAAAAGAAACCAGAAAAGATAAATTGTACAATTTTCCTGGCTTCTGTCTGTATAAGGTACTTTTTTTTTTTAAGATTTTATTTATTTATTCATTTATCACCCCCTTGCTGCTTGTGCTTGCTGGGTCAGCTAACCACGCTGTGCGGGCAGGCTTGCCTTCACCAGGAGGCCCATATGGTAAACGGGAGCCCTACTGATTGAGCCACAGCCGCTTCCCTAAGGTACTTTTTATATCAAGGTGCAGGGAGGGGGATATAATGCAAAACAGAGGTCTAGATAAGTTTAAGAGACAAAGACCAGAAGTTGGAGAGGCTGAGACAATTGTAATTTGATGGGCAGAGTTCCAGAAAGAAGGGAGCTTCTTAGAGAAACGTCCCCACAACTCTACTTAGGGGCCTAAATTGAGCTCAACACTATGGAACTAAGTACTAAATCAGGCACACATAGAATGAAACTCATGGAGGATAGCAAAACACAATCACAGAGTTGTAAACTGAACATGGATAAAAACATTCAAGTTTGAACTGAGAAGAGAGGAGAGTCCTAGTTCAATGCCTGAAAGATTAAATAGAGACATCAGAGAGACACATATAAACAGCAATGCTGAAACAGCCATAGTATATTATAAACCTGTCGTAATAAGCCTGTGAAAAATTAAGCTAATCCAAAAGTAGGTGAACTCCCTGCCAGAACAATGAGCAACACTCTTTAAAGGGAGGCAGCACAATTAAATACATGAGAATGTCCAATATTCTTTTAAAAATTACTATATATGCAAAGAAGCAAGAAAATGTGACCCATACTTATTAAGAACATAAGACAATAAAAATCCAGAAATGTCATTGATGATGGGATTACTATAAAAATTTTAAAAGATATTATATTTACAATCAAGAATGTAAAGGAAAGTATGAATATAATGAAGAAAGAAATAAAACAAATTCAAGTGGAACTTCTAGTTTGAGAAATATATCTGAATCAAAATAAACATTATTGGGATTAACATCAAATTAGATACTGCAAAAGAAAAGATCAGTGAATTTGATGACATTTCAATAGACACTAACTAAATATATGCACACACACGTACAAGACTGAAAAAAAAGGAACTTAGTGACTTGTGGGACAAAATCAAGGAATCTAACATCTGTTTTGTTGGAGTCTCAGATGTTTTAAATGGGGTAGAGGTTATTTGAAGAAAAAAAAGTGGCTGAAATATTTTCAAACTTTTAGGAAAACTGTAAACTCATGGACATAATAAGTTCAAGGAACCAAAGCAGGATAAACATAAAGCAAACCAGACCAAAGCTAATCATAAACAAATTGTTGAAAGCCAGCAACACCAAGAAAAAACACAAAAGTAGCCAGAGGAAAAAAGACTCATTGCTTACACAAAACAAAGAAAATAATGCTGACTTATGTCCTGAAATTTTGTGATAGAACATAATTAAAGTGCTGAAAGGAAAAAAAAAAAAAAATCAATGAAAACTCCTATATCCAGAGAAAATAGCTTTTAAAATTAAGGCAATATAAAAAAAATCAGTAGTGTTTCTATACACTAGTAATGAGCAATCCAAGGAAGAAGTCAGGAAATAAATTCCATTTACAATAGTGACAAAAAGAATAAAATATTTAGGAATAAATTTAATCAGAGACCTAAAACCACTTCTATTCAGAATACTATAATGCATTGCTAAAAGACATGAAAAAAGACCTAAGTAAATGGAAGAACATTCTGTGTTCATGGATGGGAATACTAGTCATTAAGTAGTCAATTCTACCCAAATTGATATATAGATTCAATGCAATCTCAACACAAATTCCAATAGCCTTTTTTTGTTTTTAACAAAATGGAAAACCCAATTATCAAATTTATTTGGAAAAGTAAGTGGCCCCAAATAGCAGGAAACATCTTAAAAAGGAAGAATGAAGTTTTAGGACTCTCATTTCTAGACTTTAAATTGTATTACCTAGCTGCAGTGGTATAAACAGCGTGGTACTAGTATAAAGATAGACATATAGACCAATGGAACCAAATTGATGGTTCAGAAACGGATCCTTTCATTTATGGTCAAGTGATTTTTCACAAGGCTGCCAAAACCACCCAGGTGGGGCAGAATAGTCTATTCAGCAAATGGTGCTGGGAGAACTAGATATCCATATCCAAAGAAAGAGAGAGGACCACTATCTCATACTTTATACAAAAATTAACTCAAAATGGATCAAAGACCTAAATATAAAAGTGGGAACCATAAACTCCTAAAAGAAAATGTAGAGAAACATCACCAAGACCTGATAGTAGGTGGGGCTTTCTTAAACTTTACATGGAAAACATGAACAATAAAAGAATAAATGGGACCTCTTCAAACGTAAACACTTCTGTGCTTCAAAAGATTTTGTCAAGAAGGTGAAAAGGCAACCCACTAAATGGGTGAAAATATTTGGAAACCACAAATATTATAAGGGTTTGATTTCCATGCTGTATAAAGAGATCATACAACTCAACAATAAAAGAGCAGGCAATCCATTTCAAAAATGGGCAAAAGACATAAAAGACATTTCTCCCAAGAGGATATATAAATGACAAAAAACCACATGAAAAAATATTCAGTATCACTAGCTATTAGAGAAATGCAAATCAAAATGACAATGAGATATCTCACACCACATAGAATGACCATTACTAAAAAAAAGAATCAAAACAAGTGCTGGAGATGATGTGGAGAAATAGGAACATTCCTTCACTGTTGGTGAGAATGTAGAATGGTTCAGTCTTGGTGGATGACAGTTTGGCAGTGACTCAGGAAGCTAAATATAGAATGCAATCTCTTTACTCAGAATATATCCAGAACTGAAAACAGTGACACAAACAGGCATTTGCACTTGATGTTCATAGTGGCATTATTCACAATTGTCAAAAGATGGAAACAACACAATTATACATCAACCAATGAATGGATAAACAAAATGTGGTATATACATATAATGGAATACTATGCTGCCATATGAAGAAATGAAATTTTGACACACATGATCACATGGATGAACCTTGAGGACATTATGCTAAGTGAAATAAGCCAGACATGAACAAATATTGTACAGTCTCACTAGTATGAACGAAATAAGAAGAATAAACACATAGAATTAAAGCCTATAGGTTACCAAGGCACAGGATTTGGACTGAGAAGGGGTACTGATGCTTAGTGTATGTAGAATTTTCAATTAGCCTGACTGTAAAAGTGTGGAAATGGATAGAGATGATTGAGTATAACTAACACAGTTGGTTTATAAATGGGATTGTGGCTGAAAGGGGAAATTTAGGGACATAAATGTCAATTGAAAGAAAGCTAGTGAATAGTCTAGGGACTGACTAACATAATGAACCTGGATTGATTGTGGTTAATACAGATACATGAATGCTCTTCTATGAAGTAGAACAAATGTACATCACTATGACAAGGTTGTAAGAATATAGTGATGTATGGGAAAATTCAATTAATGTAACTTACGGACTATAGTTAATAGCAATATTGTAATATTCTTTTATCAATGTTAAAGAAGGTACCATATCAATGCTAAGGGTCAATAATAGGGATTTTTCTTTTGAACTAAGGAAAACATTCAAAGTTTTACTGGGGCAATAATTGCACAACCCTGTGATGAAAGTAAGAGCCATTGAGTGTACACATTGGATAGAATGTACAAGGCATGGGATTGTATAACACAGTGAGCCATGTTGTGAAAGATGGACTGTGGTTAACAGTACAAATATGAGAGTGTTCGCTCATGAACTATAACAAATGTACAATACTAATACATAGTGTTAATCATAGGGGGTGTATGGAAAAATATACCAAGTGTATGCTATGGACCATAGTTAGTGGTAATGGTTTGATCATATTCTTTCATAATCTGTAACAAATGTTCCACAACAATGTAAGGTGGTGGTGGGGTGATTTATGGAATTCTACCCATTATTCATGATTGTTTTGTAAGCTCACAACTTCTCTAATAAAATAATTTAAAAATTAAGGCAATATAAAGACTTTTTCAGACAAAAAATTACTGGGATAATTCATCACCAACACTACAAGGAATGTAAAAGAGTTTTCAGTCAAGCGTAAATTATCTCAAATAGAAACTTGGAAATGTACACAGGAAGAAGAGCACCAGAAATGGTATATATGCTGGTAAATAAAATATAACAGAACCACAAAGTTAGGAAAAGGGAAATTGTTTTAAGGCCCTTAAATTGTACATCTAGTGGTCTAATAATATTTCAAAATAGACCATGATAAGTTAAAGATACATATTGATATTGCAGATTTTAGAACCACTATTTAAAACAACAACAAGGAGTTCTAAGTAGTAAGCCAGTAGTGAAAAGGAAAAGTTAACAGGACAATTTTAAAAATCTGTTAATTCAGAAGAAGATAGGAAAATAGAAAAGGAAAGGAACAAAGAACAGATGGCATGTGTATAAATCAATTTCATCCACTCATATAAATACTTTACATGTAAATGGCCTAAACACCCTAATTAAAAAGAAGAGATTGTAAGACTGGATAAAAACAAAAAATAATATCAAATTACATGCTTGCTACAAGAACTTACTTTAATCATAAAGACATAGGTTAAAAAGTACATAATGTAAAATACAGACCATACAAATACTAAATAGGAGAAATCTAGAGGTGATATAGTGCCTATATGAATATCATAAAAAGTAGACTTCAGAATAAATATTGCCAGGGATAAAGAGGGATTTTTCATGATAATAAAGAGAGAAATTAATCAAGAAGATGAACAATTTCAAATATTTATACCCTTAAATACAAAACTTCAAAGTACATAGAGCAAAAACTGAAAGAACTGGAAATTAGTAAATCCACAATTATTGTTGGAAATTTCAACACTTCTTTTTTGGTAATTTATTAAATAAGTAGATATAAAATAAGTATTTAGAAGATTCAAACAACATACCAACTAACTCCACTTAGTGATCATTTATTGAAAAATTCATCAACAACAGCAGAATACAACATTTTTAAAGTACACATAGGAGATTTATCAGTATAAACTATATGCTTGGTAAAAATATAAATTTTAATATATTTAAAATGAACATTCTGTAGATAATCGTTTCTGATTACAAAAATTTAAAAGTAATATCAGAAATATATCTTATATCTATATAATTCCTAAATATTCAAAAATTAAGCAAAATATTTCTAAATCATTATGGGTCAAAGAAAAAATAATAAATATAGAAAACAGTTTTAAGTAAAGGAAACAAAAATATAAAATTTGGTAGGATGAAGTTAAAATAGTGTTTAGAGAGAAATGTATAGCTTTAATTATTTGTATTGAAATAAAAATTCTAAACTTATACCTTAAGAAACTAAAAGAAAAAGTTATACCCAAATTAAGAAGAAGGAAGCAAACAATAGCCATGAGTGAAAATATAAATACAATAGAAAACAGGAAAGCAGTGCAGTAATTAAAGAAATCAAAAGTTGATTCTTAGAAAATATCAATAAAATTTCTGTATTTCCAGCTAGATAAATCAAGGGAAAAAAAGAGAAAAAAAGAAAACACAAATTACCAATGTCAAGAAAGAGAGAATATCACTAAAGATCCCAAAGATATTAAAAGTATAATAATAAATTATGAACAGCCTCAGGCCATAAAAGCCAGCCCTGTAGAAGAATGGGACAAATTACTTAAAAATACAAATTATTAAAACTGATTTAACAAGAATTTGTAAAAACTGGCCACCCTACATCCACTAAAGAAATTCATAAATAAGTACTTTCCCATAAAGAAAACTGTAGAACCAGATGGTTACTTTCATATATTCTAACACACATCTAAAAAAGAAGTAATATCCTACTACCCAATCCCTTGCAGAAAGTAGAAGAGGAAGAAGCACTTCCCAACTAATTTTATGAAGCCAGCAATTCCCTGATACCAAAACCTAGAGAGAGACAGTATATGAAAATAAAACTACAGACTAATTTCTCTCATTAATAAAGACATTAAAATCCTTAACAAAATAATAGCAAATAAAATAAAGCAATATAAAATACTTAATAATTCATCTTGATAAAGTGAAGTTCTTATCAGGAATGTAAGGTTGTCTTGATATTTGAAAACCAGTCAGTGTAACTCATCACATTACAATGAATAAGGGAAAGTGTAATCATTTTAATAGATGGAGAAGAATATTTGACAATGTTCCACCCTGATTGGTTATAAAAATCTATCTCAAGATAATAAAGATCCTCCATAAAAACCCTACATCTCCCATTATACTTAATAGTAAAAGAACTGTTTTCTCTTAAGATAAAGAACAAGACAAAGTTTTATAACTTGGTTTCAGAAGATATACAGGATAACCATTGCATTAGTTTTGGGACTTCTTTCTATACAGTTTCAAATAGCCAACACCCTCTTTCCTTTATATCAAAGCATGATGTATTAGAAAAATCTTGCTTTGTTGACAGAGATATCTCAGTTAGAGTAATGCCTCTCCCACCTCTCTGGGATCTTCAATTTACCCATCTTAAAAATGAAGGTAATAATATCACCTGGGTACTGCCTAACTAGGTAGAGGGAGGTTGCTGGAGGAAGACTGACTAGATAGAACCACTATCAGTTAGTTCATAGATAGTTTCAGGCAACAGATAACGCCAACTAAAAAACTTAAATCATTGGAAACTTATTACCTCACATACCAAGAGGTTGATGGGAAGGCTGCTACAGGAATTGTTGACTGTGCACGTTCTTCCTATCTTTCTGTATGGCCTTTCTCAGGTGGTTTGCTTGTCCTTTCTTTATGGCTTTCTTCATGGTCCCAAGGAAGCTATTCAATACCTCATAATCACAAGACATTGACCAGGGTCAGAAAGGAAAAATCAGTTTTCTGTATCTTTTTTTTTTTTTTTTTTTTTTTGAGAAAGAAGGCAAAAGCTCCCTAGAAACCCTTCCCCAGACTTCCTCTTACAGTGTATTGGCCAGATTTGCATCCCATTGCCAGGCCTAATGGATTGCCGGACAGGAAGAATGGAATTACTATGATTGGTTTCCACTAATCAAGATTCACTATATGGGACTGGGAAGGAGCCCATAATCCTCTTTGAGACACACTTATCCATACCAGCATAACAACAATATCCAGTTAGCAAAGATGCAGCAGGCTGGTAAGAAGCAGGCTAGTGAATTCATCATCATTTCATGTCTGGTGACAAGAAGTCCAATTGTTTGGTTCATTGGCAGTGTCTTCATCTCTCTAGGAGATAGAGGTCCATGGTGTGTGGGTGTGTGTGGGTGGGGTGGGTGTGTGTGTGAAAGAAAGAGAAAGATAGAATGATAATAAAGAGTTAATTTACAATGAGAACTAGAAACTGACCCATGGACAGGATTGCTGTTCTTATTGTTCTGACCCTGAGTCTAGCATTTTATCATAAGAATGTGGTTTGCCAAACCAGAACTCAGGATTCCATGCTGCTACTTAACCTTAAGAAAGTTTCTTGACCCCTGTTCCATAAAGTGACTAAAGGATATCCTTGAAGATGCCCAAGTCTATGAAGAGTAGACTTGTCATAGATGCAGAGATGTTTGTTTCCATACCCCTGACTAGTGAAAGTCCTTGGTTCATTTTTTATTATTTTAAATTCAGCAATTTTCATATCTACTCTGAGAAACTTACTGTCTTCTGGGAGACATGTCACAATTTCTAAAACCATAGACTATTCTGCCAAACACAAAGTTATGTCTGTTCTTTATGTTTTGGCTCTATCTCAGTTATACTTTGCTGCAGTCTAACAAATTTTTGTTGTTGTTCATACAGGTTTTTTTTTTTTTTTTCTAGACAGGGTATAATGATTTTAATTCTGATTCCTGAATTAAAACCGCCATCTACCTAGGTTCCAGGAATTATTCCTAAGTCATTTTAGTTGGACTCCCACCTCTTGGTTTCCTTTCATAGAAAGTTAAGTATAAAAAGTACATGAATTTTACTAGTTAACGAAAATTAAATTGAACAATTTGTTTCATTTACCTACATATTGTTCAGGAATATTTCCCTGTTGTTCCCATATTCTCTCAACAGATCAAATTGTTATATGCTACATATTAAAAGAATCTAGTATATTGACCGACATGACTGACCCACACATAGTAGGAACTTGATTGATATAACCTGCTACTAATATTTTATTCTAAAACATAAGAATTATGACACCTATCTCTTTAGGTTATTACAGGAATGCAATTAAATATCACCCATTGAAATTCCAAGTACAGTGCCTGGCTCCTATATAGGAATTCAATAAATGTTCATTTAATTCCCTTTCCCTGCCTACTAAACAAAGCATTCATGGGAGTAATAACACTGTCTTCATGATCGTATTTCACCCCAGCAAAAATAATGTCCTCTTCTTGGAAGAGAGAAACCAATAAAGCCAACTTTCAATTTATTTATTCTGTTTTTAACAGCATAAAATAAGTCCCCATTATGAAATAATCTTGTTGGTGATCCATGTGTAATGATAACTTAGTGTCACCTAACCCTTCTTGGATAAATAAAGTAAAAATACCCTGTTTCAAGAATGCAACAAGTGTACCAGTTCTCTGAAGAACTACCCATTATAGCCAGGGTGGAGCTACTTTGGGTGGCCATGGGTACTGGAAAGCAAGCTCTAGGCATTTATAACTATGTTACTGCCTGCTTGAAAGAACTTGCTATTTACCTCCAACCGAGGACAATTAGATGTAAATTTCAAAGCTATACATCAGGTAAGTGAGAGGGAAGAGCAGTGACTCTGGATAATTTACATAGCATGATTCTTACCTTTTGTGTTAGTCAGGCGAAGTATAAAACATCAATAATGATGCCCTTTAATGCTGGATAATTGCATTTGGGGAGCTTGCATTACCTGCTCTGAGATCTAAGAGTGTGAGTTCCTTAAGGCCTCAGAGAAACACATTTCTAATACTGATTTTAATAAGACATTGCCTTTGCACACTCAGTGGTAAAAACTCCAAGGTAATTTTTCATAAATCTTGGCATTCTAGGTTAGATAACTATTCTCTGTTTTTGACAGCATAAACTAAATCACTGTTTCCATGCAATTTAAAATTTCTTTTCTAGCTGGACATTTTTGAGATTCTGTCATAGAAGGTCATTGATTCTTCCAAAGAATCAGACCAGAAAATTACCCTTACCTTCATATATGCTTTTATTTCTAGGGAGCATATTAATTGCTGTATTAAATGTCACTAAGTCATTTTCTCCAAGTGAATGATAGTTTTTACTTGTCTTATCACAGTGCATATGAAAACAGTTGCCTGCAGTTTGACAATTGTAATAATTAGGACAAGGGGAGAGCATGATTGATGGAGAATGGGTTAATATATTATTATTTTTTAATATAATAAACTTTATTTTTAAAGAGGTTTTAGACTACAGAAAAGTTACATTGAAATTGTGAGTCCTTTGTACCCCCCTCTTTCTCCCACATCATCCCAATTTCTTTTAAATGTAGCAGTACACTTTATCATGATGTATCTGAAAATCTGCTGATTAAAAAAAATGCACATTTTAAAAAATGACTCACTTGTGGTAAGGACTAACCTACCTACAGTGATAAACTAAAAAATAAAACTATCATTGTGACATTTATCAGTACTTCACACATTGAACAAATACTGAAGGAGGCAACTACCATTGTTATAACTTCTTTAAAGCCAAAAACTTAAACATAAATCAATTAAGAGAAACTTCAGAATGTTCACATTTGCATGCATTTTTGGTTCAACTTTCAAAGATTCCACATATAACAAAACCACAACTTTGAATCACAATGAATATTAAAAACACTTAAGCCTTGTGACAAACTTTTCTACAGAAGCAAGGAAAACACAGTGAATAGTAACAACAATATATTTCTAGGAGAGAAAGCAATCACTTATTTTCTTTATCATAAAACAAAAGTCAATGAGTCAACATTTTAATAACATTGACAAGTAATTTTCTACTCAAGAATTTGCTTTTCAAGTTGTGTCTTTAAAACGTATCCATCCATATATTTGGATTAAATTAAATTTAAACATCAAAAACATGCTCAGAATTCTAATCTTAGGTATAAAGCATAACTTACAAAAGCATAGACCAAATACTATACAATAATGCTACCATTTAGATTTATATGCTTCATCTGAAAGACTTATCTTACAAACAGAAGTTTTGCCCTATTTCTCCAGAATAAATGTCCCTGTGTCTAAAACCTTAAATGATAATTGAATTACAATGCAAAACACGCAAACATTCGCATTATTGGTATCCCAGAAGGAGAAGAGAATAGAAAAGGGGGCAGAAAGAATATTGGAGAAAATAATGACTGAGAACTTCCCAACCCTTATGAAGGACTTAAATAGCAATACCCAAGAAGGACAACACACTCCAAACAAAATAAATCTGAATAGACCTACTCCAAGACACCTACTATTCAGAATGACATATCAGAGATAGAGGATTCTGAAAGCAACAAGAGAAAAACAAAGTATCACATATAAGAGAAACTCGATTAAGTGCTGACATCTCATCAGAAACCATGGAGGAGAGAAGAAAGTGGTATGATGTATTTAAGGTACTGAAAGAGACAAACTGCCAGCCAAGAATTCTGTATCTGGCAAAGCTGTCCTTCAAAAATGAGGGTGCATTCAAAGTCTTCACAGACAAACAAAAACTAATAGAATATGTTATCAAAAGACCAGCTTTGCAAGAGATACTAAAGGGGATGTTGCAGCCTGAAAGGAAAAAACAAGGGTGAGAGATTTGGAGAAGAGTTTATCAAAGACCAAAGAAGGAAAATGCATAGCATGAATTATTCAAATCTTTTCTGATTATCATTTGAAGTTTTAGACACAGGTACATTTATTCTGGAGAAACAGTGTTCATATATTATTAATGTATTAATATATCCACTTCTATGCACTTTAGGCAAAAATTTATAAATTTCAAAACTGTATTTATTAAATCTTGCCAATAGATGTTAAATGGCCCATTGCCAACACTAGGAACAGATATGTGTGGCCAGTTTCTGGGTAGGATCCTCAATTCTCATAATAAATGTTAACTGTTCCACTTGCACTTTTGTAAGCAAAGCATGAGGTTAAATGCCTAGTAGAGTGCCAAGAATATAGTAAGTATTCAGTAAGTATATATTGAATGAATAGTAGTAACATAGAATAATGGTCCTTTATAGTAAGATTAAATGAGATATGTGTGGAAGATTTGAGCTTAGTGGTTATTCAGTAATACTGTTTGAGTTTCCTTGGCTGCTCAAGCAAATAACATGCAATAGTTTGGCTTAAACAATGGGAATTTAATAGTTCATGGTTTTGAGGCTAGGTAAAAGTTGAAGTTAGGAGTATAAGTGCAAACCATCTGCTTGCCCAGCTGTTAAGGAAAGCAAGGAAGAAGGGTAGTCTGATGAATATTTCTCATCCACTTCAATAGGATGTCTGAGTTTTATTGATGTATCAATTTAGAGCAGCAGAAAGTAAGATTTTTAAGAGATTTACTTAATCTTCAATAGAATTGCATTTGATGATTTTGTGTTAATGTTAAAATGTGGACTATTAACCACTTCTTCATTTACTACAGAGACATCATGGTGGGGAGTTGATGAATCTTGGATTCAGATAAAAAAGTGTTAGAACATATTTTACACTCCTTATTAATGTGTGTCACCTTGAACACACTTCTCATTTATAAAATAGTGATCTTGAGTGATTGTGGGGAAAAATGCAAATAATTTCTATAAAATTCCAAGAATATAGCCTGGCATACACTAGGTATCCAATGAGTATTTTGGAATCCAAATTGTTGCTGTTACCATTATTGTTGTTATTGTTATTATTAGGATTATAATCCACTGATCCAAGAACATTGTCCATTATGGTCTGTAGCTGGCAGGTTTATTTTAGTACTAATGCCAGGAAAATTCTTTCCTGTCTTGAAGCATACACCATTGTTTTAGATTGCTAAAGCCTGCTAAAGCAATATACCAGAAATGGGTTGGCTTTTACAATGGAGTTTTATTAGTTTAAAAGCTTAGAATTTTGAGGCCAAGGAAAATGTCCCAATCAAGGCTTCTTGATGCTTTTTCCTTGAGCTGCAGCTGTGGGTGTTCAGGCACAGGGCAGGGCACAAAGGCTGCATCTGCTGGTCTCTACCTTCTCCTCCCGGCTTCTGTTGCTGTCAACTTCTGGCTGCCTCCAGCTTTTTCTCTGTTCCTGTGTATTTCTCTCTCCCAGGTTCTGTTGATTTCAACTTCTGGCTTCCAAAGCTTCCTCTCTCAGATTCTAGGAGTTTTTCTCTGTGTCTCTGCTTGTTTCTCCTGTTTATAAAGTACTCCAGTAGGATTAAGATCCACCCTGGGTCACAGAATCTAATCAAAAGTACTCAATAGATGTAATTTAATCAAAAGGTCCAACCACCTGAGAATGTAGAATGGTGCAGCCTCTGTGGGAGACAGTTTGACAGTAACTCAAAAAGCTGAATATAGAACTGCTGTATGATCCTGCAATCCCATTGAACTATGACTATATTCAGAAGAACTGAAGGTAAGGGTGCAAACTGACA
Organism: Tolypeutes matacus; assembly: GCA_026826555.1. Classification (NCBI taxonomy): domain Eukaryota; kingdom Metazoa; phylum Chordata; class Mammalia; order Cingulata; family Chlamyphoridae; genus Tolypeutes; species Tolypeutes matacus. The sequence goes on along the minus strand of JAKSZT010031676.1, from coordinate 10,717,399 downwards.
TGCACATCAATGTTTATAGCAGCATTATTCACAATTGCTAAATTATGGAACCAGTCTATATTCATCAGCCAAAGGCATGCTGATGCAAAATACCAGAAATCTGTTGGCTTTTATAAAGGATATTTATTTGGGGATAAAAGCTTACAGGTACAAAGCCCTAAAGAGTCCAATTCAAAGTTGCTTTCTCACCAAAGTCAGTTGCCATCTGTTGAAGCAAGATCACAGGTGATCTCTGCCTGGTCTCTCAGGGCTTCCTCTATCAGTTTCTGGCATAGGGCTCATTTCTTTCTAGGCTTTCTCAGCTGCTCAGTTGCTCAGTTGCAAACTATCAGGTGAATGACTCAGCTCTTTCCGGGGCCCCAGGATCAAACATGACAGAGCTCTCTCCTCTTCTGTGTGTCTTCTTGAGTGAGTGTCCATTTATATCAGCCCACCATGGGGGTGGGGACTCAATCTGAGTCATGCTCCACTGATGTGGTAGAATCAAAGCCCTAATCTTAACAGGTGATTTAATCAAGACGTGTCAGCAGAATCTAATGCATTCAAAGAGGATCACACTCAGAGGAATAGATTAGTTTACAAATATAATCTCTTTTTTTTTTGGATTAATAAATAATCTCAAATTGCCACACAGTCCAATTGTCCATTAACCAATGAATGGAAAAATAAAATGTGGTATATACATACAATGGAATAATATGCAGCTATAAGAAGAAATGAAATTGTGGTGCATATGACAACATGGATGAACTTGAGGATATTATGTTGAGTGAAATATGCCAGACACAAATGGCCAAATATTGTATGGTCTTACTAATATGAACTAAATATATAGTCATGTAAGTAAACTCTAGAGTATAGGTTACTAGGAGATAGAATGTGGGTTGAGAATAGGAGCTGATGCTTAAACTATGTAGATTTTTAAATAAAATTTATTGTAAAAGGTTGGAAATGAATAGAGTTTATGGTAATACATTATAGTGAATATAACTAAAACTGCTGATTTATAAATAAGATTGGGGCTGCAAGGGGTAGTCTGTAGATGAAAATGTCACTTGAAAGGAATCTAGAGAATAATCTGGGGAACTAATAACACAGTGATTTTGGTGGTAGATGAAGATTGTAGTTAATAGTATAAATAGAATATTCTTCTTTTACAGAGTGTTAAGAATATGGTGATACATGGGAAAATTACAACTAATGTAACTTATGGATGAAAGTTAACAGTAATATTGTATTATTTTTGCAGCAATGACTAAGAAAATATTAATTCTAAGAGACAACTATAATGGGGTAAAGGGGGTATGGGATTTTTCTTTTTGGAGTAATGAAAATGTTCTAAATTTAACTGAGGTGATGACAGCACAACTCTGTGATGAAAATGATAGCCACTGAGTGTACACTTTGAATGGATTGTACAAAGCATGGGACTGTATAACACAGGGAATCCTATGGTGGAAGATGGACTGTGGGTAACAGGGCAAATATAAGAATATTCTCTTATGAACTATAACAAACGTATAATACTAATAAAGGGTTTTAATAATCAGGTAAGTTGGGGGGAAAGTACACCAAATGTAAGATATGGGCTATAGTTAGTAGTGATATTTTGACGATGCTCTTTCATATTTTGTAAACAATGTTTCACAATAATCCAAGGTGTTGGTGTTTGGGTGATGTGTGGGAGCCATGTATAATGATATGCATGTTTGTTCTGTAGTTCACAAGTTTTACTATATACTTACTGTTTATGTGTTTATTAATATTCAATAAAATTTTATATAAAAGAAAATATGCCACCTACAATATGTTTACATGCACAGGAATAAATTAGCTAGGATATGATCTTCCAGGGTCTATCCAGCTTTAAACTATAGCATACTCTTTTCTGATTATTAGAGCTCTGTCTAACATTGTGTTTCTACCTTTGTCATTGCTGGCAGAAAATACAGAACTCTAGTTATAACCATAAACTGACTATAATTGTCTCTTGTTTTAAAATCCATATTCCTAATTTTTCTAACTACATTTAACTGTTATTTTCCTAATTGTTATTCTGATTTTTGTAAATCATCTTAAAATATTTTGGTTTAATTAAATGAAGTGCTTACAACATGACTAAAATATTAGTGTTGGCATTATTTATGCTTTGGTTTGTTTTATGAAAAATCAACTTTATTCTTGCCCAAAAATATCTGCTAAAAACAATTTTAAGAATATATTACAAACTGGTTATGTCATACACTTTGGCCCATTTGTTTCAACTGAGTTTGAACAGCATATTTATTTATTTTTAAATCTATTTAGAAGATATATAGAGAGATTTCTATCTCTTTATCTATATCAAATATATAAATTTGTGACACAGGGCTATGTTTTATTCCATAATATTTTATTTTATCTTTAGAATAAATTACAATTTTCCTGAAGCAATGCAGTTGACTTATTGATTAAGTAGTTTGGTGGACAGTATGCCATTCCAGGAGGAAACATGAGTGCAATCTTTACAGCTCTGTACAATCAAGGTCACCCCTGTGTCAAATTTCTATTTAGAGCCAATATACCCCAAATATGAAGAAATAGAGTTTTTTTGTTTTAAAAGGGTAGAACAGTTCAAACTTCAGATTCTGGGTCTGGATTCATCAATGCATCAGAGCACTTGCTACAATGCCATCATAGTACATCCAATGATCAGCAAAGAACCTGTCTTTCATTAACTCATTCATCAAACATTGAGTGCCTCCTATGTATGAAGCCTATGTGTACAAATATTATTAATCTATTTTCTCTGCTCTCAAAGAATTCAGAGTATGGACAGGAAAGAAATGTCTATAGATGAATACTTGCAGCACAGCATGATAAATAATAAAATTGAGTTTGCAGGTATTCCAGTGATGGCATAAAGCAGGTGGTTCAGAAAAAAAATTCATAGGAGGTGATGTTTAAGTTAGTTCTTAAGTGATATTTGGGATTCTTCAGGTGGACAAAATAGGAAAATTTATTCTAGACATGTGCAAAGATAGCGAGGAGTAATCAACAGAACACATCCAGGAAACTCTAAATAGTTCAATACAGAAAATTACCCTGAGAAGTTCATAGAGTAGCTCCCAAGGGTGTCTGAAGAAACGATGATGCTTAAAGCACTGATATAATAGGATGCCATCCATGTATCTTGGGGATAATAATTGCCAACATCAGTTTAAATGAATACTCTGAACTGAGAAAGATTTGGTGTCTTATTCATCTCTGAACCCTCGAGTCATGAAAATACCAAGACATTTAATTAATTCAACAGGGCCAGTTACAATAATAGGCCCTGGGGAAACAGAGATGCATATGACAGATAATATTCATGCTCTTTGAGTGGTGGAGAAACAGATAAGAAACAAATAGAAAAGTATAACTCCATGAAATAAACAATGCAGACTAATGTGACAGAGAATGACTAGAGGTCGACTCTACATTAAGTGTTCATGGAAAACCTCTCTGAAATGACTTTTAAGCTGGTGCTTGAATGGCAAGAAAGGGCCAGCCATGTAAGAATAGGTGGGGAGAAGTTTCCAGGTTTAGGGATGTAAGGGACTGGGCCTCTTCAGTAACCCCTAGAAGGCCAATTTGACTAGAGCAGCAGAAGATGTGAGATATGTATAGCTGGTGGGGCTCAGTCAACACTGGGGTTTGCAAATTGGGGGAAAGTTTCAGTTAGATTATATAGTGGGAAGCTCTTGGGAGACTTTTTAATCAGGAAAATAACAGGATCTGACCTGGGGCTGTATGGAGAGCACACTGTAGTGCAACATGAAAGGAGACAAGGAGACAACTTGGGAGGCTTTTGAGTATTCCAGAACACCTTAGATTGGGTTGGGGGCAGTGGAGAAGGCAGGAAGAGGACAAATTTGGGACATTTACTGTTGGATTAGCTCAATTAGAGGAAGAGAGAAAGAGGTGAATTCTTTGAAGTTTTCTAAAATGGAGAAAGAGGTGAAAAGGACCCAGTTTTAAAATAATTACAATGATAACAACAGTAATTATTCTACAATAATAGCAAATATTTAAATAAGTGCTTCCACGCAATGAAGCTGAGAGATATTAAGTTGCCCAGGGTCATACACTGAACACAGTTTTATGTTAAGACCTTTAAATGGCTACTTTCTTGTATTTGTTCAAATGTCACCTTCTCATTAAAGCCTGCCATGACCTATTCTATTTAAAATTGTAACACCAGACCCTCCAACACTTCCTAGTCATAGCTTACTCTGAAGTAACAAATAATTTGCATATTTATTTTGTTTATATTTGAATATAATCTTCATGAAGACAATGGCTTTGTCAATTTTGATCATTGTTGTATCTCAAGCACTTACCCTTAAACAATGCCTGGCCCGTTGTAAGAATTCAGTAGATGATTCCAGAATGAATGAATGAATGAATGAATGAAGTAGTAGAGCTGGGATTCAAACCCAGGCTGGCTGATTCTAGAATTTATCTGTATAAACACCATACCATGTTTCCTCTCCGGGTAAGACTGAAAGTGACTCTTGGTCCTTAGGGAGCAGGAGTCCTGCATATTGAACTATTCTAGATTAGAAGTTAGTGAATGTAAGAGATGGTTTCTCTTGGCTGGCACTTACCTCTCCAACCTTATCTCTTCTCTGCACCGCCCTTCTGTCTTGACCATTTTTTTCTCCTCACCATTGTGCCTGTCTAACCACAGTGTGTTTTTATAATTTTACCATAAATACCAGTTCTTCTTCAAAGGCTGCTTTTATTCAGTAAAGATTGAGTTTGTTGCCCCTTCCATGTTGTTCCTTGAACTCTGCTTTTTGGTTTGTAAGTTGTCTACTGGATTGTGCTACAGTTATCTAACTGAGCTCCCCCATTATCTGGCAGTGACTGCCACCTAGTAGGTGCTCAGAAATATAAGTAAATTGAACTAAATGGCTTTAGGGATGCAAAATATAAAAATAATTTAAAAACTGTATAAATAGATTGGGTCCTGACCTATAAAGAATTATTCCTAGCTAGTTCAACCGGTTTGGGGATGTGCTGGAACATTCCTGTACATAGTCCAGTTTGAATTATGTTATAATCAAGGTGAGCCAGGTGAGCCTTTATTCTCTTCATCTATTCTCATCTTCACTTAATGAAGCTAACTGATTAGCAGAGTACAAATTCTAAAATCTCTGAACCATTGAAAGTGTCTATTTTAATTTAAAATCCCTTTTTGATTCGCTGAAGCCACCATAATTGAGGCAAATCGAATCTGAATCTAAACTGTCTGACTTGTAATAATAGAGCCAGGGCTGTGTTTACCACATATAGAAAATTATGAATTATTTGGTAACATAAAGAGAGTATTTGGAAAACAATTTATATTTTGTAGATTGGAGGAAATAAGACCTTTAAAGAAGATCTAATCATATTTTGTATTGATATTTTAGGAAAATTTGTAGTAGCAATATACTAGCACATAAACCCCACCAATGAACTAATATGAAGTTTAAATCAAAATTACTGGTATTAGTTTATTCTAGTTTCTGATGATTCATTTTTTTCTGCAATTTGGAAGAACAGCAATATATTCTCTCTTATGTAACTCGTTTAATTTTTCATAAGCACAGCTATAAGCTTAAAAAAAGAACCTGAGAACATAATATTTAATTGAATCATCTTGGAACAAGAACAGCAGAAGGTAATGAAGATTTAGGTAGGTGATGAATTTCACACTGGTCCTCCTACTTTTCTTTCTAGTCACATCAGTGAAGTTGAGATTTCTGGTTAGAAAAATCAATAGGAATTTATAGTGAATCTTGGAGGAGGGCATCCTGATGTGACTAAGGAACTCTGAAGGCAATTGTTACTCAATGTTGATGCAACTCCTTTCTGTTGCTGGGGGAAGGAGTGGGTAGATGAGAAGAAACTGAGTGATGAGAAGACCCTAGCTTGAGAGTAATAGAGAAATTCTCACAGATGCATTTATCCCCATCAATCACGCCAATCATTCTTTCGTTCACTTATTCGTTCTTTAAAATTTTTATTGTATGCCTACCATGGACCAGCCTCTAGGAATGTGTAATCCAGAAATAAATAAGGCACTGCACCTAGCCCCAAGAATGTGACTGTGTAGAGAGGGAGGCAAACAAGAAAATTGATCATTAAAATACAAGATGATAATTACCTTGATAGAGACGATGGACATGTCTGTCCTATAGAATCAGGAAAAAGTCCTGGAGGAGGCTGAATCATGATGAAAGGGGTAAAATTCTCCTATGAAAATTAGCCCAAAAATCAGCATTCCTGGCAGAGGCATTAGCATTTGTAAAAGGCTTGGCACTTCATCAGGTAGAATTAGGTTTGACTGTAACTAACAGGAAAACACTGAGTAATAGTGGTATAAAGAGTAGAGAAATTAATTTCTGTCTCACCTAAGTACCAGGATTGTTAAAGTCCTCAGCTATCCAGGTTTCTTCTAACTCATTGTTTTAGTTTGCTAAAGGCTGCCAAGGTAATATACCAGAAATTGATTGGCTTTTACAATGGAGATTAATTTATAAGATTACAGTTCTGAGACCACAAAAGTGTCCAAATCAAGGCATCATCAGGAGATGCTTTCTTCCTGGGCTGCACCTGTGGACCACCAGGCACATGCTGGTGAGTGTCTTTTCCTCTGTGCTTGATTGCTTTCAGCTTCTGACTTCTTTTCTCTTGGGTTCCCTTGATTTCAGCTTCTTGCTCTCATAGCAGCTTCTCCCAGCTTCTGTGGGTTCCTCTCTGTATCTGCAGCCTTTTCCCTGTATCTCTGTGGCCTCATATTCCTCCATTTATAAAGGATGTCAGTAATAGATTAAGACCCACTCTGGACTACACTTTACTGGAGAAATCTAATCAAATGGCACTTGACTGAATCTAATCTAAGCAAAGATTCCCAATAGGTTCACACCCACAGGAATGGCCCAATATAAGAACATAATTTCCTGGGGTCCACAAAAGACTCAAATACCATACTGTTCTATTATCTCTGGGTGTAGTCCTTATTCTCTTGGTCACAGTGACATCTGTACTCCAGAGAGCAGGATAAAGAAAAGGAAAAAAAAAAAAGAAAGGGCATAAGGTACATCCCAGCTCTCTATTAAAGATGATTCTGAAAGTCACCCCATAATACTTTCTTTTTTATTTCATTTCCCAAAATCTAGCTGCAAAATAGGCTGGGATTTGTAGATTATATTCCTGGAGGCCATATGCCAAGTTAAAATTCCATTATTTTGGAAGACTGGGAGATTGGATTTTAGAGGACAACAATAGCTTTGGTTATGAGCAGGAAATATAAGGATAGTAGGATATGTTCAAGAAATGGCAAGTATTTCTCCATGACTTAGAAGAGAATGCCAAAGGGAAGCAAGAATGTATGATCTGAAGTTGAAGGCATAGGCATAGGCCAGTCATGAAGAATTCTTTAATATATGACCAGTAAATATTTTTGAGCTCTTAAATATGATTTATGTACTCTGTCGTATTCAAACTTCCAGATTACCTGATGAGGTACAATTATTATTACTTCCGTTTTAGACATGGAAGCTGAGACTTAAAGATCAATAAATTTTTCTAAGATTATGCTGCTAGTAAGGGTAGAACTGAGATTTGAGTTTAGGTTTGTGTGAATCCAAAATCAGAGTCCCAAGGAGCTTGCCATGGATGGAATCTTGAACTTCATTCAATCTCCTTTGGCTCCACATCTGTAAAGTCTCTTTAGGTGTTCTTTTTCTGAGTGGGCTATCTGGATGCATTTAACAAATCCTGGTGTCCTCAGAATCAAAGCGCCTGAGAGAATGAGAACAGTAAACTAAGCCTTAGCAGCTCGTGATGTAAAATAGGAAAGAAGTCTGCAACTTAAGTCTTGGCATTTCCCCTCACGTTTTCATTAAGCTTTAACTCAGTATATTAAAAAGTTAATTATACGGTGCTTTAATCCTATATAAAAGGTCAACCAAGTCCTCCATTATGTAAGGTGTTGAGCCAGTTGTTGAAGTAGAAACACATTTGAAAGGCTGATCAAAGTAAATCATAAGCATTTCATGAAGTGCTCTTGATAATAAGATTCAATTACTTTCAATGAGAATCTTTAAGTCTGGTGAGTGGACTGCCTTGCCTATTGTAAGCAAAACTAATCTTACCAAGGACAAAATGTTATAGCTTTGTGTTTTATGGGTTTATTTTTAGAAATGTGTATTTTTATGTGTGTATGACTCACACATACTCATTCTAGAAAATCATGGAAACATAAAGAAATAAATAAAAATCATGAAGAGACTTACCACCCAGAGAAAACTGCTGTTGCAATTACAGTATATTTCTTTTTAATTTTTAAAAGAATATATATCTATGCATGCTTTTCTTAAGTTTTGAACTACTCTATTTTCAATTTTATTTCCATATATTTATAAGATTGTATTGTTTATATCTTCCATGTAATTAAAAGAGCTACAAAGTATGAGTGTTCCAGTCAATTAATCAGTCTATGTTGTAGGCTGTGTGTCTATGTGTGTGACTAAGATGCTTGTGGAGCTAAACAAGTTTGGTTATGGTGGTAAGTGATTTAAATGGACACATGAGGCCTGGTTCCATAGAATTTTGGAGTGCTTTGCTTTTTACTTTCCCTTATCCTACTAAGGTTGACTTTGTCCATTTCTCAAACCCACAAATCCTACCGAAGATTGTGATAGCACTTTGATTTAGAAGGGTTGGGTTGGCAAGAATCAAACACTAGCAATGCAAGGTCAGAGACCATGCTCTTAATCACTCATCAGTATCTTTTACCATTTGATGTTAGCTGTGGGTTTTTCATATATGCTTTTTATCATACTGAGGAAGTTTCCTTCTATTCCTATTTTTCTAAGTATTTTTATCAAAAAGGATTCTGGATTTTACCAAATGCCTTTTCTGAATCAATGGAGATGACCATATGGTTTTTTTTTTTCTCTGTTTTGTTAATATGGTGTATTACATTAATTAATTTTCTTATGTTGAACCTCCCTTGCATAACTGATAAAATACACTTGATCATGGTGTATAATACTTTTAAAGTGCTGTTAGATTTAATTTGAAAATATTTTATTAAGGATTTTTGCATCTATATTCATAAGAGAAATGGGTCTAAAATTTTATTTTCTTGTAATGTCTTCATCTTGCTTTATTAATTATTAGGGTCATGTATGCCTCATAGAATGAGTTAGGTAGTATTCCCTCCTCTTCAAATTTTTGGAAGAATTTGAGTAGGATTGGTATTGATTCTTCTCAGAAAAAGCCATTTGGTCCTGGACTTTTCTTTGATATTTTACTTTTTAATTTTTTTTATTTTAAGAAGTGCCAGGGATTGAACCTGGGACCCTGTACATGCAAAGCAGGTGCTCAACCACTGAGCTATACTTGCTCCCTGGTGGGAGGTTTTTAATGACTGATTCAATCTCCTTACTTATAATCGGTCTGCGGAAGCCTTCTATTTCTTCTTTTTTTTTTTTATTATGGGTAAAAATCAAAATTCTCACAATACATACAAACATTTGCAAAATGATACATAAATATATATGCATATATGTGTATTTGCTCACAAAAATGTTATTTATATATATATATACACATATATTTTAAGAGGTACTTATTTCTTCTTGAGTCAGTGTAGTTTGTTCGTGTGTTTCTAGGAATTTATCCACTTCATTTAGGTTGTCTACTTTGTTAGTATGCAGTTGTTCATGATATCCTCTTATGATCCTTTTTATTTCTGTGGGGTCAGTAGTAATGCCCCACCCCTGTCATTCTGATTTTATTTATTTGCATCTTCTCTCTTAATTCCTTTGTCAGTCTAGCTAAGCTTTTGCCAATTTTATTGATGTTTTTGAAGAATGAAGTTTTGGTTTTGTTAATTCTATTTTTTTAGCTTAAATTTCATTTATTTCTTTTCTAATCTTTATTATTTCCTTCCTCTGGGATTAGTTTTCTGTTGTTTTTCCAGTTCCTCCAGGTGTGCAGTTAGTTCTTTGACTTTAGCGCTTTCTCCTTTTTTAATGTAAGTGTTTAGGGCTATAAATTTCCTCCTCATGACTGCCTTCACAGTTGTTTTACTCAAGATATTTACTGATTTTCTTTGAAATTTCTTCTTTGACCTACTGATTGCTTAAATATGTGTTATTTAACTTCCATGTATATGTAGAGTTTCCCATTCTCCACCTGTTATTGATTTCCAGTTTCTTTCCATTTTGGTAAGAAAAGATGACTTGTCTAATTTCAATAGTCCTAGATTTATTGAGACACACTTTATGACTCAACACATGGACTATCCTGGAGAATGATCCATGTGCACTTGAGAATAATGTATATTCTGCTGTTTTGGGATGCAAAGTTCTATATATGTCTGGTAGGTCTTGTTCATTTTTTCATATTATTTAACGCTCTCTTTACTTATTGACCTTTTATCTAGATGTTCTATCAATGAGAGAGGTCTATTGAAGTCTCCAACTATTATTGTTGATTTGTTTATTTTGCCTTTTGTTCTGCCAGTATTTGCCTCATGTATTTTGGGATACCATGGTTAGGTGCATAAATATTTATGATTGTTATTTCTTTTTGGTATAGTTCTCCTTTTATTAATATATAATGTCCTTCTTTGTTTCTGATAACAGCTTTTGAATTAAAGACTATTTTGTTTGATATTAGCATAGCTACCTCAGCTGTATTTTCGTTACTATTTGCATGAAATATCTTTTTTCCAATCTTTTACTCTCAACCTATTGATATCTTTGGGCCTAAGATGAGTCTTTTGTAAACTACATATAGTTAGATAATGGTTTTATCCATTCTGCCAATCTGTGTCTTTTGACTGGGGTGTTTAATCCATTAACCTTCAGTGTTATTACTGTAAAGACTGTACTTACTTCAGCCATTTTGTCCTCTGGTTTTCATATGTCATATCTTTTTTTAGTATGTCTTTTCCTTTATTGCAACCTCCTTTTCTATATAGTTGAACTTTTGTTATGTAACTGACTGATCCCTTTCTCATTTCTGTTCCTATATAGTTTTTAAATACTTTCTTTTTGGTACCCTGGGTTTTACATTGCACAACCTACATCTATAACCTACTAATTTGAAAAGATACCAACTTAGCTTCAGTAGCACACCTATTAAATGAATTTTTATTTTTTCAAACTACTCCAAGTCACTCTCTCCTGTCTTTTCCTTTCAACCTGCAGAACTCCCTTTAGTAATTCTTGTAAGGCAGGCCTTTTGTTGACAAACTCTCCTAGTTTCTATTTATCTGTGAATATTTTAAATTCTCTCTCATTTTTTAAGGATAGCTTTGCTGGATAAGAATTTTTGGCTGACAGTTTTTCTCTTTCAGTACCTTAAATATACTATACCAGTGCCTTCTCAACTCCATGATTTCTGATGAGAAACTGGCACTTAGTCTAATCGAGAATCCCTTATATGTGATGAGTCACTTTTTTCTTGCTACTTTTAGAATTCTCTTTTTATCTTTGGCATTTGACATTCCTACTAGTATGTTTCTCAGAATAAGTCTCTTAGGATTTCTTCTGTTTGGGATATGTCACACTTTTTAGACATGCATATTTTTGTCTCTCACAAGAGTTTTTCTCACAAGTTTTTGACCATTATATCCTCAAATATTCTTTCTGCCACTTTTACCTTCTCTTCTTCTTTTGGGACACCCATTACATGTATGTTTGTGTGCTTGGTGCTTTCACACAAATCCCTGAGACACTGCTCAAATTTTTCTCTATCTTTTCCTCTTACTGTATGATTTTTATTGTCCTGTCTTCTAGTCTGCTGATTCTTCCTTCTCCCATTCAAATTTACTGTTGTAAGCCTCTAGTGTATTTTTAATCTCTACTATTATGCCTTTCATCCCTATAATTACTCTTATGTTTTTTTTTACATTCAAATTCTTCTTCATGCTTAAACATTGTTTTCTTAATATCCTCTATTTCTTTATTTATATTTTCCTTCATTTCCTTGAATTGATTTAGGAGATTTGTTTGAACTACCTTGATTAGTTGTTCCAAATTCTGTCTCCTATGAAGTTTAATTTGTTCCCTTGACTGAGACATATCTTCCTATTTTTTTGGTATGGCTTGTAATTTTTTTGCTCATGTCTAAGAATCTGATTATTTTGATGTGTTAACTCTGAAGATCAGTTTCTTCCTCTTGTCTGGGGTTTTATTATTGATTGACTATTTGTTAAGTCTCTTCTTTGACACTTGGTCCAACTTATTTTGGATGTTTAGAATAGCCAGAGTTTAACTGATCAGTTTTCTCAGCTCTTTTTCATCTGATTCTTGCCTTGGATATGTGGTACAATTTTTAAGATTGTACTTCTGGTGTAATTGTTTCTCCTCCAGGAGAAAGATTCCTTTCCTCTCTTCCTTCTCTTGATCTTTTCTGTTTGTTTTGTGAAGAATTTTCCCCCCAGCTCCAATGATTTGTTTAAATTTTCTCCCTTACTCAGTGACCATTTTCCTTTCATTTTTTAATTCTGGGACCTTCCAGTCTTTCAGCAGTTCAGTTTAATCCCCCTACTGTTTTATATATATATATATATATATATATATATATATATTTTTTTTTTCCCCTCTGTGAGGATTTTCTGCCTCCAGTTTCTTCCTTACTAGGATATCTCACCCCAAGGAGTTAGAGGGGGTCAATCCAGAAAGGTGGGTCACTCCAGAAAAGTCTGTTTTGCATTTAGGGGTCTAGTTGAAAGTAACTGGCTTAAGTGAGTGCAGCACTTGGCCACTGTTCTGTAGTAGTTTCTCTCTCTCTATTTTTTAACCCCCCTGGGGACCCTTTTATATGCAGCACTACTCAGAGGCTAGTGTTCTGTCCAGGATCCCTTGTGGACTTCAGCCCCTGTGCATGGAGTTCTAACTCACTGTTGTGAATTCTTCTATAGTCTGTGTCCTCAGTGAGAGACCCAGGCCACTGCCTCTGGAGAACACCAAGCTTTGCTAGGGACCAAGTGATTGGAAAGGCTAATCCTGGATGGAAGTTTCCTTCTTGATATTTGTCTCTTTCTTAATTCAGCTTTGTGGAGTCCTTCCCCAGTCTGTAATGTCCTCCAGAATTCTAAGCAAGTAGAATTTGTCCTTATATTTGCTGAATCTCTGGAAGTTTTTTTCAGGGCATATCTTACATCGCCATGTTTATGACATCACTCCCATGCTACATGTTATTATACCTTTATGATTTTGCATACACTGTGCTGTCTGCTGTGTTTGCATATCACTACATAACCTTCAAAGTCCAGCTTAACATCATGTTCCTTTAGCTTACCTCATCTACTCCTTTCCTCTTTCCTATTCTATCTGCAGGCAGAACACCTTGCTCTCTCCACCCTACCCTGCTACCTCTTTATTCTTAACTCTAACAGAAAACAATTTTTTAAATCTATGAGGCAGTGTCTCCATTGGACTGGAAGTTTCCAACAGCAGAGGCACTAGCCCCATGACGTTATTTTGAAATGACTTTTTTTTGAGATACATTATCTTATTTCTGGCACTAGTTTGTCTTGTAGTGAATACTTGCTTGTAGTGTCAGGCACCTAGAGATAGCAAACTGGCCCCCAGTTTTCTGATTTCTAATGTGGGCATTAAAATGGCAGTATTTTATAGACACATTTTAGGGTTGTGTAATGGTGGCAGTTTATTTTAATGTGTGAATTTTAAATGGAGGTTAAAAAATAATACTTGCTTGAAGGTTCCTATAATTTTGTGACTTGGACAATTCTTATCCCCCCCCCCCAAAATATATGAATAATTCAACTTTTGGAGTATTACTCATATAAGTACAAGGTATTTTTAAGGTGGGAGTATGTCACTGAACAAAAATAGATGAAGTGAAAATGTTAGAACATTTCAAATATTCTGACACATTAATTTGATTTTCAGATGATATAATTCTCTTTTAAAAGATTTCTGTCAAAAAAAATCCCTATAATATTTGTCCAATTGGACTTAGATCTAATGAGAGATGATTGTAAATAATTTTGAAGATGACTAATAACTTTTACTCTTAATATACTTCACCTGATGATTTAAAAGCACTCTCTGATATATATAAAAAAAAAATACAGCTCCTCAGAGAGGTACTGAGACTTAAAAAGAAGTATGAATACCCCCAGGCCACAAAATGGGGTCCCTTTATATCACCTGTGTGATTTGTGTTTTAAATTCTCTCACTTTAAAGGAGACGATGGAAATATAAATCGACACTTATTGAAATTCTATATTGTGCCAGGGATTGTCGGGAAAAGAGAAGTAAGTATCCTGAATCTGTTCTCAAGAAGTTAACATATTACACTTTTGGCATCTTTTACTAAGGACATTTATATATGCAAGTACAAAAGCAGAAATAATATAGGGGATAGAGGGTTTATCTTTATCAGGGTAGGCAAGAGTGTACAGGGTCCCCCTTCCACAAAAAAGAATCATTTGAGTTAGATTTTGAAGGAAAAGACGGCAATCTCCTAGTATTACCAAAAGCAGGGCACATGCATGGAAGCATGTTGTGACAGGACGGTGTCTGAGAACTAGAAGCAAGCTGAAACTGCTGCATGCTATAGTGTATGCCAGCTATAGTGTATGCCAAGTAGTGAGGCTGGAGAAAGACATTGTCAGAATTCATATCATGAGTTTAAAACACCTTGATAAGGAATTTGGACAATATACCACAGGTGATGCCAAAATATTTAAAGGAGGGAATATCATGAGTAGTTCCATATTCTCTAAAGAGATTTCAGTCAACTTATGCTAACCTATGCTGTGATAACAACACCCAAATATGAAAGACTTAGGATTTCAAAATGTTTTCCTTGGTTACATCATATGTTCACCATGGGTTATACGCAGACTGTTCTTCCTCTTCCTTTGTCTGGACTCTAGGCTGACAAAGCAGCCTCTGTTTGGGACACTGATAGTTTGGAGGCAGAGGGGTAGAAGAGACTTTGAAAACATGAGCTTGTACTCAAAGTTTCTTCTGGAAATGATATGTGTTACTGTCACTCACATTTTATTGGCCAAAGCAACTCACATGGTTACTCTTAAATTCATGAGAGCAGGGATGTACACTTCTTTTGCAGGGACAGTCACCCCAGGGATGGCAGAAAATATTCTTAGCAATAATTCAGTAGACTACAAAAGACCATGTTGAGATATATTTTAGAAAGGGGAAAACCTCAGTAATAAATTGTTAGGGTGATAGGCTAATGTAAATTAGAGATAACTCTGAGCTAAGAGATATATTGTGAATTATAGTTTTGATATTTTCAAGTACATCCAGAAGCACAAAATATTCAAAAGCCTATGGCACTACTAGATTTGCTTGGTGAGAGATAATAGTTTGTAATCATTATCAGGTTCTTCCTAACTGCTAATAATCAAAATTTGGCCTTTGCTGGGCATTCTTTCCATTTACAGTATTGTAATACATTCTCCCATTTATGCATTGATGCTTCACAGCCATTCTGTGAGATATGCAAAGTCACCAGCATTGTCGCATTTTACAGAGGAGTAAATTGATGCACAGTTAAGCCCATTAAGATGTCCCAAGTCACAGTTACTGCATGACAGACCCAAACTCAAACAGAAACTAATGTTATAGCTAAGTGGTCAAAATAAACTTTTACCTGAGGAATTTAATCATTGCTCAGGCAATAGAATCCATATGGACACTTGCTTAATAGCTCTTTTTATAAAATAATTTAAAGGCAAACAACACCTTTTCTCAGTCATACTTATCTCAAATCCTGAGTCAGTGAGATCTATCTTAATCCTGAGTCAGTGAGATCTAACTTAATGATTTATATTTAATACTCTGAAAGTGGGAGTTCAACCTGTTTCAATTGCATAAATATTTTAAGATCAGCTATGAAATTATATTTTACCAACCAATGAAGCTTTCTAATATGTATTCAGCATAAAGTGATCCAGCCAAGTCCTAAATTTAACACTGCACTTTTCTCCATGCATTTTTAGGTTTTATCCGAAAACTGTGACTTCTCTTTGCCCAGAGTCAGCATTTTGTCAGATCTCTGGTCCATGTGCTTTGTCAGAAAATTCTATGTCAAAATGAATTTGAACATTTACAGAACCATCCTTCACCTAGCAAAAGTTGTCTGCAAAAGTTGCAGTTGCTTCATAAAGATTTATTCCAAAAGAGTAAAAGGAGAAAATCAGTCATACCTTTCTTTAAAGAAACCATGCAGACCATGATTTCTCATTTTCTGACATCTGTTTTGGTTTGTTAAAGCTGCTCAAAGCAGATACCATAAAATGGGTTAGCTTTTATTAGTGGCAATGTATTAGCTTATAAGTTCACAGTTTTGAGGCTGAAAAAATGTTCAAGTCAATGTACCATCAGGCGATGCTTTCTTCCTGAAGACCAGCTGCCAGCAATATTGGACTCCTCTGTCACATGGCAAGGCACATATGCTGGTCTCTCTTCTCTTCTGGGTTTCGTTGCTTTCAGTTTCTTGCTTCCGTGGTGCTCTCTCTTTGTCTGAATTTCATTCTCTTATAAAGGACTACAGTAGGAGGATTAAGACCCGCTCTGAATGAGGTAGATCACATTTTAACTTAAGATCATACTCATCAAAAGATCCTACTTATGACAGGTCCAGACCCACAGGAATGGATTAACTTTAAGAACATACTTTTCTGGGAGACATGCAGCATCAAACCATCACAGACATCTGAATAAAAAGAAACACAGTGAAAGCAGGCAGTGGTGATTTAGAAACAAACACAGTGTTCAAGAGGCTGGAGCTAGGCATTCTAATAATCTAATTCTGGATCCACCTCCAAGTTACTGTGTACCAGACACTCATACACTCTTGGTTGCAGTAATCTTATGTGTAAAAGAAGTATCGAATAGATGATTTACAGATCCATCTTACAGTTCCAATATTCTGTTATTTTAACAAAAATATATTCATTCATATAATGCTTTAATGTATCAAATGAGGTTTTTTAAAAATATATTTTTTACTGAAGACTATCATTCATACATGAACAGACATAAACAATAAATGTATAGTAAATGTTGTGAACTTACAAAATAAACATGCATAACATCATACAGGGGTCCCATACATCACCCCTCCACCAACACCTTGCATTGTTGTGAAACATTTGTTACAAACCATGCAAGAGCATCGTCAAAATCTTACTACTAACTATAGTCCATTTCTTACATTTGGTCTGTTTTCCCCCAACCCACCCTATTATTTTTTAATATATTTTTATTTCAGAGGTTGTGAACTTACCAAACAACCATGCACATGCATAGAATTCCTATACAACACTTCTTCACCAGCATACCACACCGTGGTGGAACATTTGTTTGTTAAGTGGCTACACAGCATCAGGCCTCTCATAGAAAGCTTACAGTGGTCCTTACCCTGAAGAGCTCACAGTCTATTGCTGGGATGGAGGCAAGGAAAGGATGCTCTCAGCACAGTGTAAGTGCAATGCTGGAGTATACAAGGGGAAGACAGAGAGAAGCACAGAGGAGGCTTTTATGTCATTCTTAATCTTTGTTGTAGCACAAATCCACCTAGAAGTTCTCTTTCATGTGCCATTTTTTTCTTTAATCTGTTTTCCTTCATTCTAAACATTCCCCATTTCTACTTATAATTTTTGTATGCCTTGTATAAGATACCACATTACCATTATTCCCATTGAGATAGAAGAAAACAAGGGCTCCGAGAGTGACTTGTCCAAAGCCTCATGGACATGAAGTAGAGAAAGTAGCCTCTGAAGTCCCATCACCTGACCCCAAAGCCAACACTTTTATCCACAATGCAAGCTTTGTGAGTTTGTGCATTTTGAATGGTTTATGAATTATTTTCCTTGATTTCCTTCTACATCTTGATTTCCTTGTATAATTTCTGCAGAATTCAATTGCTCTTTTGCTAGAGACTGATGAGATTGGCTATCCAATTTTTCCTTTGTAAGATTAAGTTTCCTGCTTGTTAAGGACTTGCGTCCCTCCAGCTTTGATGAGGGCCTTGATTGGAACAAGGAGGCATTGATAACCCTCAGTGGAGTTACGAAGGCTGCTCGCAGAAAGTACTTTTCTTTTTCACTCAAACCACTGAAGAAACTGTTCAGAATAGAAACAACTGTTTCCCTTTTGGCATTTTCACTCCTGGATTAATTTTGCCAAGATGGATGCGCAGCAATCTCACTTCCAGGCCACTTAGCAAAAACCCTTTCAAGTGCAAAAGAAAATGATTCCTTGAGAGGCAAGAGGAAAAGAGTGTGAAAAAAAAAACTGGCTGAGTGTTAAAAGATGCCTATCCTGGGAGCCTTCTTCAAATTCACTAGCTGAGCTACTTAGAGCGTGAAGCAGCATCTGTAGGGGCTGTGGTCAGATAGAAATGGAATAAAATGTAAAGACAAATACAAATTTAGCTTTCTACATACCATTCCAGTGGCTCACAAAAATTCCTCCAAGGTCCTTGAACACAGTTACTTCAGTCAGGCATGGGCAACCTTCTTCATTTCTTTTTAATGCTCCTGGGTGTCTGTGTCAAGGCCTTTCGATATGATGAGGTGAGTAGCTTTCACTGCAAGCTTCTCAGTCACTAGTACTCTGTTTTCCTGATGTGTATAAATACAAAGAGAAAATCTGTTAAAAAAAAAAAATAGAAAAAGCCATACTAAAAAAATAGAAAAAGCCATTTAAAAAAATCTATTTTTTTCTAAAAAATAGAAAAAGTCATACTAAAATTCTATTCAGTCATTGCCTTGTCAGCCCCCAGGACCAAACTTAAAGATTCTCTGAAACAGAGAATCAAAGCCAAGTTCTAGTGACTACAAGATGGCTCAGATCTCAGTTTTATTGGCTAAAGAAAACCTTCATTTAGCACTTTTCAACTCCTTGAAATTTTTTTGTTGTTTTGTTTGGTTTTTGCTTTGTTTTGTTTTCACATGGAAAGATGTAAGATGTAAAGGATCAATAAGAACATTGCAAAATGCCAGGTGAAAAATCATAATGGTGTATTCCAGTGCTTGCTATATGCCAGGCATAGTATTATGCACTCTAGAGATAGCATTGCATTTAGTCATCACAAAACCCACTGTTACTTTGGTTTTCAGATAAGAAACTGAATCTTCAAAAAAGTGAGCTTTTCCCAAGGTCAAAGAGATAGAGCGAGCCAGAGTATGAGCCTGGCTTTCACACTCAAAGCCAAGACATCCAATATGGCTGCCTTGGCCTAGCTGGTGACTGTCACATGATTCAGGACCTATTCAAAGAGTGATGCTTCTTCAGAGTTACAGTCCACCCCATTCAATTTATGGATGAGAAAATAGAAGCCCAGAAATGAGAGACCAAGGGGAAGGAACACTGAACATGCAGTCAACCGTCGTGAGTTCCAGTTCTGGTTCTAACATATACTCCCCGTGACCTTAGAAATGCTAGTTAGTGACTCTGAACCTCAGTTTGCTTATTCT
Organism: Tolypeutes matacus; assembly: GCA_026826555.1. NCBI lineage: Eukaryota > Metazoa > Chordata > Mammalia > Cingulata > Chlamyphoridae > Tolypeutes > Tolypeutes matacus. The sequence goes on along the minus strand of JAKSZT010031676.1, from coordinate 10,697,879 downwards.
CGAGATGGGAGTATCAGTGTACCCCTCTACCTTAAGATGCCTTCATCCCATCCAGGTTCCAGTCCATTCCATTAATTTTTTGTTTGGTACATGTTTCGCTTAGAATTTCACTGTCTAGATTTCAAAAGGTCCCACTTCAGGATCTTAACACTTTTTTTGTGTGTAGAGAGAATTTGATTCTCATCCTTCAAATCCATTTGAGAGGGAATTTATACTTACTTATATATTCATAAATGTTTCATCAGGCTTCAAACTTTTCTTTATGTTTTTTTTTTCCAAGAGAAAGAATTTAATATTTATTATATTCTAAATGCATATGTGCTCCAGACACTGTTAGATTTGGTAAATATACAAACTCATGCAGTCCTTATAGTAATTATACTAGGTAACTGTGATGGTTAGGCTAATGTGTCAACTCGGCCAGGTAATTGTGTCCAGGTGTTTGGTCAAGCAAGCACTGGGATAATTGTAATACAAGGACATTTATGGGCTTTAGTCATCCATGAGTTTATTGCATAGATAGCTGATTACATCTACATCAGCCAGGAAGATTGCAGTCAGCAGTGAGTGATGCTTTATCCAATCAGATGAATGCCTTAAAAGGGGAAGTGATTTCAGCATTCAGAGAGAATTTCCCAGCTTGTCTTTGGACAGCCATCGTCTCCTGGAAACTCATCAAGGATCTTCACTGGACTTTCATTAGAGCCCCTGGTTTGCAGCCTGCCTGCGGAACCTGGACTTGTGCATCCCCTTGGTCACGTGAGAGACTCTTAAAAAATTTCATACTGTTTACAGCTATCTCCTGTTGATTCTGTTTCCCTAGGGAACCCTGACTAATACAATAACATTATTCCCTAATTTACAGATAAGAAAGCTGAAGTTAAGAGTGTTGCAAGTTTTAAATTTATGCAGTTTCTAAGTGACAAAACTGGGACTCAGACTCAGGTATGTTTTGATTTACAAGCGTATGTCCCTCTTTCTACACCCCCCCACCTCCCACTTTAGGCCCAATGCTGCCCATGATTCAGTTGAATAAAAAACACAGAAAGTAGACAGTGACTACAAGATGGGCCCAAGTGGGCCATGATTGATCTCCAGTTGATAACCACAGAAACAGATATCTTTCGCACAACAGTTTTTCTAGAGTTACAGGGCCTCAGGTGCTCTCAAATAACATTACCACTGTGTTCTCTCCCTCCTGCTCACACATCCCATCCCACCCCACCCTAATTCTCCTGGGACCCAGAGAGGTAATATAGGAACTTGGTGCCTGAAACAAAAACAACTGCATGTTTTTCTGGCAAGTGAGGTAAATGTTTTGTACTATGTTCCTACTATAGACATTAAAGTTTAAGTTTTCTTAAGTATTGCAATTAAATAGTGTAAGCTCTCTTTTCATTAAATGCAATTTTCAAATATGTAAGAAGAGTAATTCAATACCCATGAATTAGTTGTCTCTCTTTGTATTAGTCAGGGTTCTCTAGGGAAATAGAATCAACAGGTGATATCTGTAAATAGTATGAGATTTTATAAAATTATCTCATGTGACCATGGGGATGCACAAGTCCAGATTCCACAGGCAGGCTGCAAAGCACAGGCTCCAATGAAAGTCCAGTGAAGGTCCTTGATGAGTTCCCAGGAGACATTGGCTGTCCAAAAACCAGCTGGGAAATTCTCTCTGAATGCTGAAATCACTTCCCCTTTTAAGGCATTCAACTGCTTGGATAAAACGGCACTCTTGCTGATGGCAATCTCCCCGATTGATAGTAAATGTAATCAGCCCTTTATGCAGGAAACTCACTGATGACTAAAGGCCATGACTGTCCTTGTATTACAATTAGCCCAGTGCTTGCTTGACCAAACAACTGCACAGAGTTGAGACACTAGCCTAGCCCGCACTCTTCATTACTATAAAATGGGAATGATGCTAATACACACCTCACCATGTGGTCAAATCATCTCTCCACCTTCTCAATAAGAACTTTATATGCCTCATGTGGCACGGTCTGTTGTGAGGACTAAGTTACATTCTGTTGGGGAAGCACCTTCCCCAAGTAAACACCAGTGTATGTTGGCTAGTTGAATCTACATCACCCTTTATTATTAACTTCTTTTTATAGTAGACAATATAGTATTATGTATAGTACTGTCGTAGACAGTAATACATCATGTCTGTTATATTGGTATTTCTTGAAATACAGTGGGCATTAATGTAATTAATTAAGAAATTAAAAGTTACATGAATTAAAAATAGAACTTCGAAGTAACCTCATTAAGTATTAGAGAGCACAAGTAATTAACTTCTACAGGTGTAATCTGTGAAATATAGTTAAGTAAATTCTCCTTCAAAAGTTTTAGGCACATAAATAGATTTTCAAAATATATTTCAAAATATATTATAGTATATCAGAAATCTAGTGCTAAGAGAAGAAAAGCCTTAGCATGACAAACACAGCCTACTTTTAAGTAGGGAAAAATAAGTCTTCTGTCTTTGTATTAATAGAGGTTTCCATGAGAGCCTTTTGGAGGGACTTATTTATATTAAAATTAGATAAATATTTATGATTGACTACAAATAACTTGATTTTTCTTGACAAGCTCTTTTTTAAAAATTACAATAAATATAATTTATTATCATAATTTTAAAAGTGTATTAAAGCTCTGTATGCCAAGTAGAGGGACTTTCTGATGGTGGCCCTGGCAATCTGGTCATGGCGCAATCAAATGTCAGCATCTATGGGTTTATTTCTCCTGGTATGGTCAAGTTTACCTGAAGAAAAATCCTCCAGTCTCCTTCCTAGGATGATTAAGTCATGTTTGCCAGGTCTCTAGGAGCAGGGACAGGGAGGAGTTGGGGGTGGGCTCAGTGTTTAGTCGTTTTCTTTGTCAGACCTCATTCCCGCCTTAGCTGAGCCTCGGCTCCCATGTGGGACACTGTGGGCCTCAGTCCTCAAAGCACCCAGGGAATGGGCCATTATTATGGAATCATCATACAATAAAAAGCAGCAGTTATTTAGCAATGATGATGTCAGACACTTTGCTAGATACTTCACCCATAGCATTGGATGTAACCCTGGTGGCAGCCCTGCCACGTCAGTGTCATTATATTTACTTCTTAGGGGACGAAACAAAGGTCAGTGAGGTTAACTAATTTGTCCCAAATCTTACAGCTTATCATCGGTGGAGCCAACAATTGCTCTCAAGTCTGTCTAACTCTGAAGCCTATGCTCTTTTTACTAGTTACACTAGAATTAAAAAAAAAAAAAAAAAAAAAAAAAAGAAGAAGAAGAAGAATGTATACCGGGCATGGTGATTCTTAATACAGACAACAATAACTGGTTTACAGTGTATCTGGTTACTCATTACATGTGAACTGACTTCTCATACTGAATTTACCAACACAAACTCTGCTTAGTATTCAACCTCTGAAAAGCCTATATATCTGTTAGGTACCAAGCTATCTTATGGAAAAGCAGGACAGCTCTTTTTAGGGCACTGGCAGAAATCATGGAGTCAAAAGTTGGAAGGGTGGTGTTGGAAAGGTGAGGGAGTCTCTCAGTGTTTGAGTGGATGCACAGCTTTGTTTCATTGGTCAGAGGTCATATTGATACACGAGTGTATGGACCAGTTGGAAAAACGCTGTGCTGTGAGGTTAATTGTTTACAGTTCCAAATAACGTGCTGAGGAAGAGGGGTATGCCTCTAAAAACTAGCTTTCTCTACTCATGAAACAAATAGGCATTATAGATGACCTATATGTTTAGAGACAAATAGTTTTTTTTAAAAACCAAACATGCCCATTAATGGCAAAACTCAAAGTATCTTAGGATAAGTGCAGAAAAATAATGTAAAGACAGCAGTAGAAACTATGTAGCCATTAGATGGTTTCTGGTTGACCTGATTTAAAATCCAAACATTGCCACTTTTTATTTTTGTTATGTTAGATTTTTTACCCATATCTCTAACCTCAGTTTTCTATCTTTAAAGTGAACATAAAAATACTTACCTCACTGAGGTGCTGTGATATTAAATTAGATAATATGAGGAAGGGACCCAATATAGTGCCTAGGAAATAGTAGGTCATTAATGAATAGGAGTTGCTATTCTAAATAATGGGAAAGAAAAAATATATATCCATAATCTTATCCAGGGCTTAACACTCAACATATTGGAGTATCTTCTTCAGTCTGTTTTATGTGTTTATATAGTCTATACCCTAAATAATTCTGAAGATTGTTTTTATCATGTTTTTAAAATTACAATTATACCAAAAGAATTTTCATTATTTTTGAAATATTCATTCATCTCATCTTTCAAATCTGAGATAACTTTTTAATTCATCCAGAACATTCAAAATAATGCTCATAAATAAATAAACCTTTCCAGACTAAGATGAAATACATAAGTGTCCAACCACAAGGAATGGTAAAATTAAATATGGTGAATCAATATCCAATGTGATATACTAGTCTGCAACCTTATTATGCTGCCACAATAAGTTATTATATTAAATAATATCAGTCTTGAATTTTTAATAAAGCTTTTTCCCCAATGAACAGATGGCAAAATCCTTTTTCATTCATTTCCATTCAAACTCTCACCTTCATCCTTACTCTTCCTTACCTCCATCAATTAATATTAAATTGACTTACTGGAAATAATGGTATTATTTTGCATTGAGTGCATATTTTTGGGATGGTTATTAAAATGTGTTTTTTTAAAAGTGTGCTGTTCTTAATAGGATAGTTTTTCCCTTTTATATACACTAATATAGAAACAGTAAACATTGAAACACACTCCCCATGCCCTTCTTCATAGACATTCTGCAATTTGAACTTTTTAATGACATATCCTCAGTTCCCCCAAAATTATGAATGGCCTTCCTAATGGCAGTATTACAAAAATAATTGAATTCAGATATTTTTGTTTCTTTTTTACTAGTTATAAATTGAACTTTGATCTGAAAGGAAGAGATGATTTATCATTAGGTCAATATCTATTTTATAGGCAAAGAAGCAAGGGTAAAAAACTCTTGATATTAATTAATTTACAATTCATTAATTTCATAAACATTTATTAAGCCCCCAATTATGCTGAAAACCATGCTATCCTCTGGGAATTGAAAATGAAATAACCACTTTACACCCTCAAAGGACTTATATAAATGTGCGGTTATTATATAATCATGTCATTTCCACACATTCCAGTGGAAAAATAGGAGAAGTAATCCCTAAACCTGTTTGTGGAAGGCAGGAACTGCTTCACAGATGAGGTATTTTCAGTTCATCTTCAAAGAATAAATTGTAGATTTGCCAGGTGAATAGTAAGCTTAGAATGGAAGTGGAGCCTGATCCTGGCAGAAGCAACAGCATATACAGTCTGAGAAATGTATGAAAAAAGTGTGTGAAAGAATTTGGTGTTTCTATAACATTAATTGAAAAAGGTAGGAGCAAAAGACAAGGCTAGGCAGGTGGGACAGATCAAAATGACTTTGTAAAGTAGAGACCTGGCATAAATTCAGGCTCAGAAGCAGAGTGTCTGATTTAGGAGCCATAAGTGTATTTGCTAAAGATTGTAAATGCTCTCCTACTGAAAAAACTGTGTTCTTTTCTGTCCTGATCCAATGACCTGGAAAAGACACAATCACTTTGGCTTGCCAACTTAGACCTGTGTTTCCTAAGTAGGCCATTCATATGTACTCATTATGGAGGAGAACAACTTTATTTGACCTTTGTCTTTAGAGTGTGTTTTCATAACTCTTGATTCAGTTCTGTCCAATGTAGCAAATATATACTCAGTACCTTCCAAGAGGCATATACAAAGTTAAGCCAACAGGAAACTTCCTTTTTAATGGACCTCATTATCTTGCAAGGTAATGGAATTTTAATTAGTTATTTGTAAAAAGATGATCTACATAAGGTGTTATGGTGAGATAATAAAACAAGTTGGGTTGCAGAGAACTGATGCTCAAGTTGGATGTAGAAGTTCTAGCAGAAACTCTAAGTCAAGAATATGGAGGTATATAAAGAAACTAATATATAAGACAATATACTCATTAAGAGAGCTGTAAATATTTCACATGTTACAGGAACTTACGTGCAAGGGGAAGAGTAAAGATTCTTGAGAATGGAAAGATAATTAAATGCCAGCTTATAGTGGCCACAATGAAAGGCACACATCAAATGGAGCAATACCCATTCAAGAAAACCTACTGCATCTTGGTAAAATCAGCAGCAAGAATCTGTGGCATTTGAGCTATAACCTACTCCATTACCCCTCCCCACATCTTTATATTACAGAAGCTTTATCTTGCACATGTCTAGCCAAGAAGGCTGGAAGATTCTCTCCCCCAGATTCCAATTTGGAACTATGGTTTCGCCCCAAGAAGGGCAGGCTTCCAACATTTCTCATCACTGTCGCCCCATGTTTCAGAGCTCTATTTGAGGTATGGCAACCTAGAAGACCAGGTCCTCCTGTTCCTACCCAGCCCCAGTCATAAAGTAGACTCTACTCAAGGTATGGTAGGCGAAGAATACTGTAGCCCTGATTGCCTTCTCCCCAGCTTCCTCATAGTGCAGAGGTTCCATGTGAATGCAGTCATTCCAAGACCAGAAGCTCCTGCCACTGCCGAGCTCTCTACTCATAAAGCAAAGGTGTCATTTGGAGTGAAACAGGCCACTGTTCCTGCCCCCAGCTTCTGCACAATGACTCAGAGATTTTGCATAGGGGGAGAGGCAGTCCATTAGATCATAGAGCTCTGAAGCTCTCCCCCAAGGAGCTGACTTTATTTGGAACAGAGTGTGAGGAAGTTTAAACCTAAGGGCACTCTAGAAAAACAATGGAGATTTTCATGGTAAGCAGTGAAGAGTAATGAGTAGCTCCAGGAGAGCAAACTAAGTCACAGGCCAACTAATTTACGAGAAAGAACCACAAAGTGTAAACCGCAACGTAAACTATAGACTTTGGTTAGTAGCAATGCTTCAATATTGGTTCATCAACTGTAACAGATGTACCACACTAATCTAAGAGGTCAATAATAGGGGTAACTATGTGTGTGGGTGCAGGGGTGTTAAATGGGAATTTCCTATATTTTCTGTGTAATATTTCTGTAAATGTAAGCCTAAAACTTTTCTAAAAGTAAAGGTGAAAACAGAACAAATCTCAAAGACACTAAGAAAATAATTCAAAAAATATAATGAAAGCACCATTAAAGGAACTCTCAAATTTAAACATATTCTTCCCATATAATTCAGGAATTCCACTCCTAGGTGTATACCCAAGAGAAATGAAAATATTTGTACATGCAAAACTTATACACAAATGTTCATACCGGAATTATTCAAAATAGCCAAGGGGTGGGAAAAACCCAAATGTCCATAAATGGAGGAAGGAATAAATAAAATATGGTTTATCCATATAATGGAATAGTTCTTGACAAAGAAGGAAGTACAGATACATGCTAAAACATAGAAAAATTATTTCAGCTGAGAAAGATAGTCACAAAATACCACATAATGTATAATTCCATTTATGAAATGTCCACAATAGGTAAATTTGTAGAGTCAGAAGATTAGTAGTTGTTTAGGTTTGGGAAGAAATTGAGGATGAATGGGCAGGGACTGCTGATTAGCATGGGATTTCCTTTAGGTGAAATGAAAGTTTTCTAAAATTAGTTTGCGATAATGGTTGTACTACCCCGTGAATATAATAAAAAAACATTGAGTTGCACACTTTTATATATGTGAATTATGTGATATTCCAATAAACCTGGAAAATAATAAAACACACATGCAGAAAGAGAAATCCCCTGAGACCTTCCTTCCCCCTGTCAAAGGTAAAGAATGAGGCTAAGTCAATGAATAACCCCTGTCCCTACTCCTTTCCCAAAAATACCCTTTTCTTTCAGGTAAAAATATAATTTGACATTACTTAATCCTTCTGAACCATATTTTAAATTTGTGGGCAAATAATTTGCACTTCTTTCCTTTCTGTTGATAATCCCAAGGAAAATGTGAGGGTCAGTATATGACCAAACAGTTATTTCATTATGCAAGAGGAAATGAAAATGCTGCTCTTGGCAAATGTTGGTTGACTTCTTCTCAAAGGTTAGTTTTGGGGATTTATTTTAGATCAGTTAGTGAGTAATTTTAAGTGTCAGTACAATTATGCACCTGCCAGGAACAATGAATCTATTTCTTCTAATTGATCGCCATGGAATTCTAAGACCATGAGATAGTTCTGCCTGTACTGTAAACTGTTAAGGAAAATACTGAAAGACAAACAAGCACATTGTAAAATGTAAAGAAAACAGCACGACCTGGGAATTTATCTGAGACAGCATGGGCACCAGACTTTTTAAGCAGAAAAGTTTACTGTCACTTGGCAATTATCTACCATCAAATCATTGACTTTTAAAATAGCCATTTTATTGAGAGCATTACTTTTTCCTTAAGTAACACGTACTTGAAGGGAAAAATATTTGCGTAAAAGCCAGCATTCCCTTCATGGTTTCCCTGCCTTATATATTAGTTTTTTTTTTTTTTTTAAGGAGGTACCAGAGATCGAACCCAGGCTTCGTACATGGGAAGCAGGCACCCGATCACTTGAGCTACATCTGCAACCCTGATTTTTTTTTTTTCTTTTTTTAAATTTTATTTTTAAAGAAGTTTTTGATTACAGAAAAGTTACATAAAAAATATAGGGGATTCCCATATACCCCACTCCTCCTCCTCTCACATTTTACCTTGTTAATAACATCTTACATTAGTGTGGTATATTTGTTACAACTGATGAGCAAATATTGAAGCATTGCTATTAAACATGGTCTATAGTTTACACTATAGTTTATACTTTGCACAGTATACTTTTATAGGTTTTGACAAAATGACCTGTATTTGTCATTGCAAAATCATGCAGAACAATTCCAATGCCCTAGTTTCATCTTTCTTCCCTTCCTCTCCTCTCAGAACCTCTGGTAACCACTGTTTTTATATCAATTTTACAAGTTCCTTCATTACCACAATAATAATAAGTCTACTTTGGTCCATGGTTGCATACTTCCTTATATTTGTTCATTCTTCAATCTTGAGGATTCCAGGATGCTGATGCCTGCTCTGCTTCAGATTGAGAGGGGACTTAGAACTCAAACAGGGGTGCTCCCGAGGGCTCCCGAGACATCTGGACACTATAGGCAGGGCACACAGCCCCATGAAATCAGCACCCTGTCAATGGACCTTACCTTGGAGTATATGATAGCCTATTTCCCCTCTGTAACAGAGTTAGATTCATTTATCATTCCATACACATGATTTTTCTACCCCTTTTATTTGAACCTATAATTAGCAATATACCCATTAAATATGTGCCCCAGAGACTTAAATCTTTGATCTGTTCATATGCTGGTTGAGCCCTGAATCTCAGCAGAGTTGCAACCAACATCTACTTTCCAGTTCATCAGACTCACCCAGGACAACTAATAAAAAGATGATGATGGAAACCTTCATGCCAAAAAGCAAAGATTATTTACAACTGCAAGCAAAACAGTTCCCTCCATCTGTCCCATAAGTTCTAAGTCCCCTCTCAATCTGATGCAACCCTGATTTTTAATTAACATTTCATTGCATAGAGAATCATGTTGATACATTGCAGAAAAACCATAACCGTAAAATGGAAATATTGAAGTGCACAGAACCAACCCCATGCCTCTTCTTTATGTTCCCTGGAATTTACCCACCCTCCAAGGAGCCTTCATAACGGAAATGTGCCCAGCAACCAGGAGAGGGAAAATGGATGGCAACCATCCTCAAATACTCTAAGTGACGGCATGCTTCCCTGCATTTCCAGGAGTTCTTCCCTTTTCCTGTAGTAATCTCCTTTCTTCTGTCTGATGGACTTCTGCTCATTCTTCAAAACCAAGATCACACCTCTCCATGAAGTTCCCCATAACCCCTTCAGAGATAAATGCTCCTCTGAACCACGAACTCCACTGGTAACCAATATATACTCATCTCTTTTGTGGAACTTCTCACATTAGCTCACTAGTCGGTAGTATATTTATCATGGCTTGTATCCTACAGTGGTTTAAATATCAAACTGTTTTTCTTTTCCTCAAAATCATTTGAACACTTTTGCCATCCACCTATTTGTACTACCAATTTGCTCATATATATATATATATATATATATTTCTTTTCATTGTTTTATTTTTTAAAAGATATTTCGATTACATAAATGTTACAGAGAATATATAGGGGATTCCCATATGCCCTGCTGCCCACACCTCCCACATTTTCCCACATTAGCAACATCTTTCATTAGTGTGATACATTCATTGCAATTGATAAACATTTTGGAGCATTGCCATTGAGCATAGATTATAGGTTACAATATAGTTTACACTCTCTCCCACTCAATTCTGTAGGTTATGGCAGGATATATAATGGCCTGTATCTGTCGTTGTAATGTCAATCAGGACGATTTCCAAGTCCCCAAAATGCCCCCATATTACAACTGTTTTTCCCTCTCCCTCCCCTCAGAGCCTCCAGTGGCCACTGCCTCCACCTAAATGATATAATTTCTTCCATTGCTAGAATCACAATAAGTCTATAGTAGAATACTAGCAAGTCTACTTTAGTCCATAGTTTATTCCCCAATCCTGAGGATTCTGGGATGGTGATAGCCCGTATGTTTTCCCTTTCTTTACAAATTTTAGGTTTCATGAAAATGAGACATGTTTTCCGATACTATCACATTTCTGTGAAGAAGGTATAAAAAAATGACTTACATTTGTAAAGGATTTTATAGTTTAAATATATTCATTTTTATTTGATTTTAAATGTTGACAATTACCCTGTGAAGTGGTGCCATTATTCCCACTTTGCAGATGGGAAAGTAAACGTTGAGAGGTTGATTATTCGTCCAGAATCTCTTTGCTGCTAAGTGGTAAAGTGTTTGTAGAATTGGTAGATTCCAGCCCAGGACAGGCTTCCTGTGGTCACAGAATTTTTTTTATCCCAATAAGATATTTATTGAAAAGGATAGCAAGTCCCTGAACCAAATAGATTTATACCTTTATAACCATTTTATTATTATTTTAAGAAAATACTCAATTACTGTATATTGTTTGAACAAGCAAAACACTGGATACAACTTTATTCCAAAATAACAAAAAGTGTATTATTTAATTCTTTAATTGCTTTTTTCAGAGGCTAGATGCTATGCTTGTTTTTAGGAGAAAGAGGCAAATCACAATATAATCTTATAAAAATAATCTTTCATATTTTTCATATTATAAAATGATATTTGTTGATTATAGAAAATTGAGGAAATATAAAAATATTAAAAATTCTCATGAAATGGGGACTTAGAGTTAACATTTTGCTGTATTTTCTTTTGTCATTTATAAGCACATCATGTTGATAATGTAAATTGTTTAATATCCTCAGTAGCAGTCTGTAAAGTATAAAAAGATAATCATTCAGAGGTGTATTGTTCTTTATTATTGCTAATAAAATAAATTAGAAACCTCTCAATTAAATTTTAAATTTAGTTTATCAACATTTAGCCAAATTATAATTTAGCGTATTTTAAAAGTTCATTTCTGATAAGTCTTTGTTAATATTTGATTCCAATTACAAACTTTCTAAAGATTTCTCAATTATTTTAGACTGTATTTATGAATTTAATATACTTAATTCCCATTTTAAAATACTTCAGTTTTCCAGCTTAACAAACAAAATTTCTAGGTACTTAAATATACAAAGTTAATTTCACAAATATGAGGAATCTTGATTTCTCTTAAATTGTATATAATAAGAATTTCACTAAAAAAATCACAACTAAGTTGAAAAATTACTAAATTATTCATGGCAATTTGGCTTTAGAAAGGCAAACTTTTCCATAACAGGCCAAACTCTTATATATTGTAAATCTTTAAAATACAAAATAGTCATAATCCCTTCTTAAGAGCCAGATATATTATGTATAGGTTTAATTTTCTTCTTTTTAAAATATGTAATGCTTATTAACTAGGGAAAAAACAATTAAATTATATTACCCTAAGCAATTTTGATGTGCAACCTTCTCAGCAAATAGAAGTTGTGCTATGAGTGAAGAGTTTGTCTGGACTCTGATTAAATTCATTTCAGGGACTTTGCTGGGCTACATTGAGCCTATTAATAGTCTGTGTCTGGGATTTCATGATAAAGGGGTTTGTCATACACTCGTCAAAACATAAGTAGCTGAAATCTCCGATCTACATGAGAAGGTTTTCAACTTACTCAGTCTGCCAAATGTCTTGATTAGCTTCTGCATTTCTTTGGCAAAGTTATTAACTATCTTTCACCTAGCTCTACAAAACTTTAAAATTGACAGAATTGTCTAAAGAAGGGCCTCACTATTCTCCTAGACACTAAAATGATGTGCAGTTTGACTCTGCAAATCCCAAGGCTATGTCTGAATCTTTAATAATAGCTTAAAGTTCATGCTCCTGATATGCATTTGTATATTTGCATGATTGAAGACATCCCAATGGTACCAATATTCTCATTATATATACCAATATTTCTCATATCATTGAAATTATTCATTAGCTGTTTTGAATATCTACATAAATTTTACCCATTACCCAATAATATTCAGATTTTCTTGATTTTCAAAATTGTAAACACTGCTCTGATGAAATAAAACTACTGAGTCCAATGATAAGGCATCTTCATAGATTTTTATACCTGCTGCAAACTGCTTTTTAAAAACCTATTACCATGAAATTATTTTTGGTTATTTTTTCCAGGCCTTTTTTCTGCACATGTATTTTCCAACAAAATTGAAATCATAACACGTATTCTCTTTGATATGCTGCTTTTTTTTTTAAGATTAATTTATTCCCCCCACCCTCCCACTCACTGTTTGAGCCTGCTGTCTGCTTTCTGTGTCTGTTCGTTGTGTGCTGGTCATTTTATTTTTTTAGGAGGCATTGGAAACCGAACCTGGGACCTCCCATGAGGGAGAGCGGCGCCCAATTGCTTGAGCCACCTCTGCTCCCCTGATATGCTGCTTTTAAATTGAATATTCAACCTTGAGGATTTTCTCATGTTATTAATTCTCTTGAAAACATCATTTGTAATAGTTGTGTAATATTCCATTACAGGTTGCTTATGTTTGTCTCAACTGTAAATGATGTTTTCATTATACATTTACAAATAAATATATGTGATTCAAAAAATGTGTTTTTAATTAAGCATGTGAACTCAGTAAAATAAAAATTCAACATCCAGGTAGGATTCTAGAACCTACCCTATATTGTGGTTTTTCAGGCTCAGTATATATGAAAGCATCACATAAATGCTAGAATTATTATTCACTTTTATTAGTATCATCCAAAACAACCCCTGACATGTGGCAAACACTTGGGTAAATTTGTGTTATGTGAATGAATGTGATTGAATTAACATGTTGGCATTAACCTATTAAGTATCTAATAAAACCAAACTTGATTATTTAATGTATGAGAAAAATTTAAACTGCGTGCGATTTTTTTTTTACCCGCTAGCTGTTTAATTCAATAAAGCAATAATACGGGGAATATTTCAAAGAATGAATGGTCAATGAGGGCTAATCACTAGTAACTTCCTCTTGTGCACTCCATTCCCTTCCTCTGATCATTAATCCTGCAGGGATTCTTTACACCTTGATCATCATTGCATGATGAGAGGAGCCTGGGTTTCAGGAGGAAGTATAAAAAAATGAAAGATCACCAGACTTCAACATCTGAGACCAAAACCTCCACAAGACTCCATATTAATCAACTCTTGAGAGAGACATCTAAACTCAATGATGAGCAAAGAGGGAGTAGTTGATTGATTCCTTGAAGCAACTCCGTTTTGATAACCCCTTGATAGTGGTTTGACTCATGCTCCTGTCATTGTATAGCCCCCTATCGTGTGAACTAATTGAAACCTCACAAAATGGTGTCACTTGAATAGCATTACTCCTGACTGATTGCAAGCAACTCTAATTCCCAATGTGAAGATCACATTTCACTTCACAGTTATATGGGTCACAACATGAAAAAGATTAATTTCTGGTTGATTATCCTCTGCTGCTATAACATGAAATGCACTTCAGAGCAAGTGGGCTCTTTGCATGTTTGCTAATCTGCCACACTGGCAATTGTTTTGAGGGTTATCTGGAGCATTTTAATGAGAATTTAAAAAGAAATCATGCTTACAAAATATAAGCCAATGATGAAAATGATGTGGAAAACCATCTTGCAGGTTGCTCAACACAATGTTTAGTGCACCGTGCCTTCACAGTAATCTTGTAGGGTGTAGGCATTTAGGAAATAAAATGTCAAAGAATGATATCCTAGTGCAAATAATGGCACAGTGAATAACAAATCTCTCTAAAATATCCTTGAATCCCTATAACAAGAGGTCATATTATTTCTAGAATCTGATTTAGAAAACAGAATACTCAAAGAATGTTATAGAAATAGTGCAAAAAAATGGAAATAACTTACAGGACTCCACAGAGCAGGGGTTCTTAACCTTTTTTGTTCCACGGACGCCTTTGCCATTCAGGTGAAAACCATGGACCCCTTACTAAGTCCACACTACACTGTATCTTATTTAATAAATTTATTACACCTGCACCAATATGCCCCCACAAGAATAATGTTTTTTTTTTTAATTACTTTCAAGCTATAGACCTCTTGTTAAGAAGCTGTGCCATAGAGCATACTCACTTAAGGCTTTTGTTTAAAGACAAAAAATATGATAGAGTAAGAGAAAGAGTATAGGCTTGCATCACTGGTGGAGAGGCTTAAGATCCCCCAGAATCTTTATGCACATATAGAAGCTCTTTGTCTTCAGATTGAGCCACCAAGAATTGTGGCAGGAAACTTGGCTCTAGGAGAACTCAAGGTAGGAATTTCCAGTGGGTCTTTTTATGCCTCTGGTCACATAGCCGAGCCAGGCTGTCTAATCAGTTGTGCCAAGTGCAAGCCATCTGTAACAAACTGTCTCTGGAGCCTCTCAGGGAGTCTCAAACTTTATCAAGAACATGATAAATCAAACTGCTATTTTCTTGGCTAAGAGACAAAACCAGACATCTAGGTGTCCCCACAGATAAGCTTAGAACTATCCCAGTGCAGCTATAAAATAACTCTGTGCTCTATAAATATTAATAATAGTAATAAGTAGCCGTATTAGTTTCACATTGCTACTATAACAAATTACCACAAATGTAGTAGCTTAAAACACAAATTTATTAATTTACATTTTGCTTAGCAAAAGTCCAAAGCTGCTTCCAAACAATATACATAAAAGTCCTAACAAGCTATTAGCTCTATATCATGCACTCAATAATTGAGAACCTTTCAGATCGATTTTGGAATCCTCAAAATACAGTATTTGCTATTTAAAACAGTATTATATATATATATAAATAACATTTTTGTAAGCAAATACACATATATGCATATATATTTATATATCATTTTGCAAATGTTTGTATGTATTGTGAGAATTTTGATTTTTACCCATAATAATAATAAAAAATATATAAGACAACAACAACAACAACAACAAAAAACAAACAAAAAAAAAACCAGTATTGTATCATGTTACAATAAAATTAGAAATAGTATTTACCAATACATAAATCCCATTTTAAAGATTGTTTATGATGTATTTAACGTGGTTCTTTTTAATCCTCCTCTGTGTTTTAGCTATTTTACAAATTGATTATCACTACATTTATAATCAGATGTCTTTAGCACGCACACACATATACAACACGCACATAGGGATATGCTTAAACCGTATCTACATAGCACCAACACAGCTGCCTTAGCACTGAATGATTCAATAAAACAACTAGTGTAATTTGAGTGCAGAAAACATTTCAAATTCATATTGATTTTTGCTGACCCCTTCTCAAGGAAGTTCAATGTCAAGTAATTCCAAGTAATTCTCCCCAAAGTAGAGTAGATACTGTTTATTATTGGAAAGAAATTTTTTTTCAGGCCAAAAGCTGGGAATTGGTGTTTAAGAAAACGTGTAGAACTTCCCATAATTTCATACATAAAAGGAGAGATAGAATATATTATTTTTTAAGAGGTCCACTGTGGACTTTTTTTTGTTCTATTGTCCACCTGGTCCTTGAGACATTGTAATTACCTGTGCATGTGTTTCAGCTTTCTATGGCTGTATCAATTTGTGCTCTAATAAAACTATATTGAGTATTTATTCCAATCTATAGCTCTGTTGTGTCAATCACCAGTTTCTTTACATTTTTTTCAATCTGAGAAGAAATTTTGTTTATCATTTGCTTCAAAAATTTTAAAGGGCTCAGCAGGCAATTTGCATATGTCACTAGTTTAACTGAGCAAGGATTAGCAAATTAAATCTTAATTAGCTAATTTTTGCATAATTTTAGGGAAATTATATGCTTTGTGCAGATGACAGGTGGGAGGTAAGGCGTTTAACTTGTATTGAATTGAAGTTTTCCTTGACTTTATGAATTTTAATAGAAAAATAACATTTAACAGCTAAAATGCATGTCAAACTAAACAGATCCTATCTGGAGCCACAAAAATAAGAAATTATTTTATGAAAGAGAACCAGTGACAGATGTTTAGGTGATTCTAATATTATATACATAAAAATTATTTTGAAATTGAAAAGGGAATTTCTTCAAATGGTCTTTATGGTTCACAGTGTATGTTCTGGATTGTATGCAATGATAAATTAATGGAATGTGAATGTTAATTCATAGTTTGCAAATATATTTACAATAAAGTCAGGGCTGGTATTAAGACTTTATATGGGAGTCTTGGTAGACTGTGCCACAGTAATCCTAACTGTACTTACTAATATGCCTGGTCAGTTGGCATCTGGCAGCCTGCAGATCCCATGGCATGATGATCTCAGGTTGTTTCTCATCTTTGCGCCGCTTCCTCTTTCTTGATTCTCCTTCTCCAACTATTCTTAATACTTCATCTTGGCATCAAATCATCCTTCAAAAACTCCATTAAGCATCTGTATAGGAGAAGGTCTTTCCTCAACCTGCTCTATCTTGCCAATGACTTATCTCCCCTCTGTCTGTCCCCATAGTTCCACACGTATGTTTCTGTCTTCACAGTCACTATTCACACTATACATAATTGCAGTTCTCTTCTTCACTTTCCTTACTGGCCCCATGAAAACAAGGATTATGTTTTATTCGGCTTTGTATCCCTTTGATAGAAGTTTGTTAAGTAAATTAAGAAAGAAATCATCACCATTATACTTTAACCACCTAAATTCAGCGTTATTCAGTTCCGTTCAATAGAAAACCAATTTGAAGATTGCTTATTAACCAAAACTGTGGGTCTAATATTTCATTAGGAGGACAAGTTCTTGCTACTTAACATTGCACTTGTTTCCGATTGGCTCACTCACATAGTCATGGCATGTTTAATCTACTTATCATAGAGTGTAGTTCTCAGTTATATTAGAGTTAATACTCCAAATTTTCAGAGCACATGGAGTCCTCAGAAAACAGGCAAAGTATAATTAGAACCACTGAGTCAATCTGGCAAATTCTTCTTACTGAACGTGAATGGTTATAAATAGTCCAGATTAGTCTTAGGAGGAGCAATTATGCAAATAGTTTGAAGAGTAATTGTCATATGTCAATGATATATATATATATGTATGTATGAATGTGTGTGTGTATGTGTGTATATATATTTAGTCTCATTCTCCTTGCCAGGAAATTTAATTTTATATTACTTTTAATTCTCATCAAAATGCTAGGAAGTAGACATTCTCCTCTATTTTCCTGACAGGGAATTAAGGCTCAACAGCATTACACAATTAGTTACAGAAAGATGATAAGGAAGGCACACAATAGATTCAAAACAGTATGTTTCCCTCACTGTATTTGACTGGCTGGGTTCAAACCCTGCTCTTGCCTTCCTAGCTATGAGAACATGGGCATATTTCTTCATCTTTCTCTGCCACAGTTTCTTCATTTGTAAAATGGTATCATCATAAAGCCTAGCTTAAGGAATTAAGCTGAAGGTTAAATGGATTGACACAGGTAATACTCTTAGAACAGATTCTGGCATCAGTTCAGTTTTCAGTAAGTGTGAGCTTCTGTGCCAGGCTGATAATGAGTCCCCAACCTGTCCACATCCGAATCCCCAGAACCTGGGAATATGTTACTTTATATATCAAAATGAATTTTGCAGATGTGCTTAAATTAGGATGTTGACCTGGGCAAAATTATCCTGCATTTAAGAAGTGGGTCCAAATTAATCACAAAGGTTGTTATAAAGGGAAGAAGGGGGATCAAAGTACAAAACAGGAGAAGTGAAACAAGAGGTTAGAGTGATGTGGGGAAGGGTCCATAAGCCAAGGAATGCAGGTGGCCTCCAGATGCTGAAAATGCATGGAAATTGATTCTCCCCTTAGAGGCTCTAGAAGGGTCCAGTCCTTCTGACACCTTGACTTTAGCTCAGGGAGACTGATTTTGGGCTTCTGATATCCAAAAGTGTAAGGTAATACATTCGCGATTCAGGTTACTTAAAGCTGCTAGATTTGTGATTATTTGTTATAGCAGAAATAGGCAATGAATACGGCCACTTGTTTTCATTACTGTTACTAGTTATAGAGAACAGAAGGAACCCAGTCCACGTGTGTGTGTGTGTGTGTGTGTGTGTGTACACTCTGCCTGTTCTTCAGTTGAATCAATGAACAGATTGATCAGGTTTCTCTTTTAAGTCAACTCCTCCACCCATGCACCAAATCTGATCTCCTTTCATGTATTCCCAAACTTCACTTCAACCAATGCCCCTCTCTCTTCTGTATCATCAATATTTATCTCTTTATTTGATAATTTCTCTCACATGGAATAATGTTATTCTATTTTCTATATTAAAAAAAATAAATCTCTTAACATTCTTTCTATTATGACCTTACTTCTCTTCTTATCCTCCCAGGAAAACTGCACAAAAGAGTTCATTCTTCTCTATTTCTTATCCATCTCCTTGCAGTTTCTCTTGAGCCCATCTCATGACTTCACACACATGACTCTACCAAAGTAACTATATTCATGGTCACCAATGACATCTGTGGATAATTTTTCTTCCTTATTTTACTTTGCTTTCTGCAGGGGTTCACATACTTAACCAATTAGACTTCTTTAGATTTATTCTTCACTTGACTTTTGGGACAGCATTTCCTCCTCTTCCTACCTCACATGCTGCTTATTTATGGTGTTCTTTGCTGGATCTTCCTTGCTGATTCCATATCTCAATGTCTGAAAATGCTAGGGCTTAATCCATGAACATCTCTTCCATCTATATCATTCTCCAGGGCATGCTATCCAGCATCATGTTTTCTAATGATCTCAAACATCTTTATGTTGTAGTGGTTCCACATTTATATCTATAGCTCAGAATATCCCCCATTGGACTACTTAAACACTTATCTCTGTTTAGATATCTACTAGTAATCTCCAACTTAAAGTGTCCAAAAGTCATCCCTTGATACTCAAATCCAAACCTCCTCCTCCCACAATATTCTCCACTCAGAAAATGGCAGCATTATCACTGTCATTGATCACACCAAAAGACTTGGACTAATCTTTGAATTTTCTCTTTCTTTTGTAATCCGGATCCAATATGCCAGCCTAGGGATACTTTAAAAATATATTCAAAATTTGACTACTTTTTGCCACTTTCTCTGCTTCCACCTTGGTCCAAGCAATTATTTCAATCATTCTCATCTTTTTCCTGGCACCCCTCTCCTCCCTGACCACATCCAACTCCTACCTGCCTCAAACCTTCTTTTAACCCAGATAAGAGAATGATCTGCTAGACACATTAAATCCATCATAACAGCCTTCTACTCAGAAGTTTTCAGTCATTTCCCATCCAAGTCCTTCCTCTAAATAATTGCCCCCATGGTTCTCCCAAACCAGTTCTGCTCCTTTTTTTCTCCATAGCTCTGATTACCATGGGATATATTAGGTTAAACCATACATAATTGCTAGCATCCAAAAATCTTTGACCCACAAAAATGACAGTTTCATATGATTCAAAGTAATATTTACTTACATAATTGCCTCTATCCCCCCAGTAAACCATAAGCCTAATGAAGGCAGAGATTTTGTGTGTTTGGTAACTGCTCTGTCCTCAAAGTCAGTAATAGTGTCTGACATGTGTAGATAGGAACTCAGCAAATAATTGTTAAATGAATGAAGGAATTCTGAATGAATGAAATGTGAAAGAATAAAGAGGAAGAGAAAAAAGAAAAGGGAGGGAGGAAGGAAAGGAAATCGTTGCACATTTAATGAGGGCAGATCATTTCTTTCTTTATTACCTAACAGGATGATCAAAAATGGCAGAAACTTATTAAATATTTCTTTTTTATTGAGAAAATAAATTAAAGAATAGTATTGATTGCTATTTAGTTCAGGCATTTGAAACAACTTTTATGTATGTATTTTAGACACTAATTTTGTAAATATAATTTTTCACAATAAGATATAATTTCCAACCTTTGGGTTATCCTTTCCTGACCACAACACTTTCTCTTCAATATTTCAGTATCTGTTTTAATTTTATTCTAATAGTTAATTCTGTAAAGGGCATTATATATTCCACTTCTGTAATAGATATTTGCATTGTATATGTTATCAGGCAATTTATGTTTACTAAACATTTCTTGATACTTTCATGTTTGGTTAGTTTGCAGCTATTTCCATATGCTTGCCTCTAACTGTACATAAAGTGTTTTGTCTTTTCTCCTTCAATGGAAGAAAACAAACCTTATTGCTTCTGGTATGAAATATTAATTTAATTTAAATTATATGAGGAAATAGCCCTAATATGTTGGTTTTAAAAATATATGTCAACATATGGCATTTGGATATTCTATATAAATGTAAGCTTTTAGCAGAATTCCAGTTGTACAAATTGTAGTTTTTTACTATTAATTTATGGAAAATATGTAAATATCTACAACTTTATGGCCAGAATTTCCTAAATTACTCATGAAATACGATTGCATTTTTCAGCTACAAATATGCAAATATATTTTCATAGACAAGAAATACTAAAAACCCCGAGGGCCCTTTGGTTAAAAAAAAACTTACATTGACTGCTTTTCCAACAGAAGGTACTATTTTTCTGTGTTAATTTGATGAAAACTGAAAATTCCAAAAAAAATACCCTTGAATGCAACATTGGCCTTAAGCATGGACAGAGCTTGTGGCCACCTTCTTGGATAGCAGCTCAGCAGAAAGAACTTGAGTTTGAAGCCAAGCATATCTGCATATGACACCTGGCCTTGCCTCTAATCAAACCTAGTAGCCTGGAAAATTTGCTTAGATTCTCTAAATCTCAGTTTCCTCATCTGTAATAATAATATCATAATATTTACCTAATGCTTATGTTGACAAGACCAATAAAATCATATGTTAGAGTACTGGTTCAGGATTTTATTCATAATGCTTTGGTTCAGTGATGAGGTTGTTGGTGATGATGATGATGGTCTGATTTGGCTATAGTTAGAAGACCTAATGGCCAAGTATATCTCTTTCCTTGTTGCCTCAATAATGGTAATTCCATCATGTAGAAAAGTCTTTATTTAGATTTCTATATATAGATTTAGATTTACTTTTCCTAATTATTTGTGACATGCTAATGTACTTGGAGGAAGAAAGGCATCAAATTGCAAAATCATATCATTTTAGCAAGTTGCTTTCCTGATATTATTACAGTATATGAAACAATATAGAATTTTAAATAAAATGTCTACATATGAGAATGGGCTCCACTTAATAGCTTGGGATTTTAGGCTTAACCAAGTCACTTAACCTCTCTGATTCTCACCTTGGAAAAGTACTACATAGGGAAATAATAAAATTTACCTCATTGTTTTCATCATTTCAACAAGCATATATTTTGCCCTAACAATGAAATACTTAAGTCCTTCCCTAATGGAGTTTACTGGAAAAAAACTAATTCTAAAATTGATATGAAAAATAACCAAGGAAGAAAATCCTTGAAAGCTTCAGAAAGGAGCGGAGAATGCAAACAAAAGGAGGGGGTAAAGAAAGCGATGAAGGAGCATTAGCTTTACCAGATATTAAAACATATATAAAATCTCAGAAATCAAAAGAAGATTATATTGGCACAAAAATAAACTGGTCAATGGAACAAAATATAAATTACAGAAATAGATTTAAATATATGTGAAAATTTAATATATGATGAAAGTGGAATCTCAAGTCTATAAGGAAAAATGAACTTTTAAATAAATGGGGCTGGACAATAGGGTAGTCTTCAGCAAATAGTTAAAGTTGGGTCCACAACTGACATTGAACACCAGGGAAACCTCTATATGAATGAAAAATTTAAATGTTAAAACAAAACCTTAGAAATAGTAGAAGAAAAACAGAAAAAATATTAAAGCTTAAACTAAAGAACAACTTTCTTTGTCACAAAATCAGGATATAATAAGATAAGAGAAGGATAAAATAAAAATACCATTATCAAAGTCAAATAAAAACCATGAAATGATATTTGTTACAGCATATATTAAATGGTAATCTCTTTAAAATATGAATAGATTTTAGAAATTGATAAGAATGAAAAGCAAACAATTGAAAAATATCTAAAAGACATGAATAAACAATAAACTGTAAAAGATATATAAATGGCCTATAATCATATGAAATGATGCTCAATCTCACTCATAATCTAAGAAATTAAAAACTCTAATGAGATTCCATTTTATTTATTAATTTGGGAAAATACAAAAGTTTGGACAACATAATATTTGATCAGGTTGCAAGAACACATGTACTCTCAAAACATGGCTAGTTGTAGTAGCAAATGATACACACTTGTGTAGGTCTATGGGAAATATTTATAAAAATATAAGTGTATTTCAGGAGAACTGAAAGCAAGGCTGTAAATATATATTTGCACACCGAGGCTCATAGCGGCATTATTCACAATTGCTAAAAGATGGAAACAACTTAATTGTCTGTCAACCACTGAATGAATAAACAAGAGGTGGTATATTCAAATGATGGAATATTATTCAGCTGTAAGAAGAAATCAATTTGGGAAGCACATGACAATATGGAAGAATCTTAAGGATATTATATATGTGAAATAAGCCAGATACACAGAAGGGCAAATAGTATATGGTCTCACTGATATGAACTAAATAAAATAAGTAGATTTATGGAGTCAGTCTATGAAAGGTAGATGGTAGGAGACGGAATGTGGGATAAGAAGGGCGAAAAGATGCTGGGTGTATATAGAATGTTTAATAAAGTCAAATGTAAATATGTGGTAATGGATGGACTTGATGGTAACACATTATACTGAATGTAACAAATTCTTGATTTACGGATGTGATTGAGGCTGAAATGAGTAGTGGAGGGGGATTAATGTTAGTTGGAGGACAGCTGGAGGATAATATAGGAAATGTATAGCAATGATGTTGGTCATAGATAAGGATTATGGATTAATAATATAAATACAGGAGTGTTCTACTACAAGGTGTTAAGAATTTTGTGATACATGGGGAAAATATAACAAATGTAATTTATAAACTATAGTTAACAACAATATTGTAATTTTTTTGAAGCTAAAGCAAAGAAGTTACTATATTAATGCTAAAGGTAAAAAGAAATAGAATATGGGGCTTTGTTGTGTGAGATATGAATATGATTAAGCATTTTTCTCTTCCTTTATTTCATTAATAAGAAGACCTTGACTGTCATTTAACTAATCTATGTTCATTTGTGTATGTTTCTGAACACTAGAGGAACAATTGAGTTAGAAGTTAGAATTAGATGAGATGAAAGTGCCTGGACAATGAATACTTTTTAGAAGTAATCCTTCCATATTGTTGAGCTGCCTTTTTTTGTTATTTTATTTTTTTAATTTGAAATAAAGTTTAAATAAAAAATGTTTTTATATTTTGTCATGGTAAAGCTCATCTGTGAATTTATCCTACTGAAACATCTGTACAAACTTGAAATTATATATTACTAATTGCAGCATTATTTTTTTAACTAATAACTGCTTAAACAATGGTATAACCATTCCATGAAAGCTCTATTTGAACTGATATGGAAAACTTTCCAGATTTATTGATAAACTGAGAGAGAGACAGAGACAAAGTGAGAGACTGGAGAGAGGCAAGTTAAAAAAAGAAAAAGAAAAACCTACGTGTGTTATGCTGTCTTTTATATAAGAAATGATGAGTATAATATATATTCATATTTACTTGTATCTCCATTAATATTTTTAGTAAACTTTATTTCAAATTTCAAAAATTAAAATAACAGACAAAAGGCAGCTTAACAGATTATGGAAACATTACTCTAAAAAATTATGTCCAGGCACATTTAATCCTAAAAACAAACTCAGTTGTTTCTATTTAAAAATAAAAATGGGTACATTTTTTCATTAAAAATGAAAGGATACTCAAGAAACTAAGAAAAAATTTGACTTGTAGAGGAAAATGGAATGGGGTCAAAGGAAACGGGTGGGAGTGAAACTTTCAACATGTAATATATCATTATGATTTTCCCAACTCTGTTTTTATAAAATTTCAAATCTTCAGAAAAGTTGCGAGAATATTAAAATTAAATACCTGTATACCCTTTATTTAGATTCACTCATTTTCAATCTTTTGCCATATTTGTTTTATCTCTCCCTCACAGGAGAGATGGAAGAGCTTACCACTGTGACTTTTCGCTGCAACTGAGAGAAGCCTGACTTGAGAGGTCGGCTTCACCCACCCATTCCTTCATTGTTTCATTCCTTCAACAGATATTTATTGAGCCTCTAAAAGGGGCTAGGAATTGAACTATGTATTGGGACACATTATTGCTCCAAACCAATCAAAATCTCTGTTCTTGTCATACTTTCTCTTCATGAGTTTCTTAAGGTGTAACGGGACCCATAATCACAGAAGATCCAATTTTCCTTATACATTTTCCTGCTTTAATTCCTCCCCTGAGTCAAACATCTCAAGCAAAAAAAAAAAAAAAAAAAAAAAAAAAAATGATGCCAAAGAGAAATTTGATTCCTTACTTTTTAACAAAATTATAAGCTTTCCCCAAAGATACCTTACATAACCCCAATGAAGATGACCCCATCAAGTAATTCAACAGCTTTCTAAAAACCATGATGCAAAGAGAATTGATTTCTTCAGGCAGAGAATACAAGATTCCTTTGTAGAGAAGCGGTGTGGAAAACTTCCACTGCTTTTCCTGCCTTTCAAAATTGAGAAACTCAGAATGTTCGCATCACATCTGAGTATTCTCTTTTAAGCACCCCTATAATCCTAGGATCTTTTAGATGTACGCAGTTGAGGACACTCCTAATAGTAAACTTTATGGAAGGCATTTCTCGAGGTGATGCTCAAGTGCCAAATCTTAATAGGATTTTCTAAATGATTTACAAGGAAACTTTCCAGGCCCAGGGAGTAAAACTGGGATTCTTGAATTTGCCTGAGCATAAAAATATCTTCTTGTTTCCTTGGAAGATGGTTAAAAAGTAAGTTTTAAGACACCTCATGATCCCATTGGTCTGAA
The DNA here is from genome assembly GCA_026826555.1 of Tolypeutes matacus. NCBI lineage: Eukaryota > Metazoa > Chordata > Mammalia > Cingulata > Chlamyphoridae > Tolypeutes > Tolypeutes matacus. The sequence goes on along the minus strand of JAKSZT010031676.1, from coordinate 10,672,266 downwards.
GGTGAGGAAGTACTGGAATGGGGCCTGCTGAATCACTGGAAGGGGAGAGGTAACAGATGTATGGTCACTAAAGTGGAATTCCTTGGGAACCTAAGTGGTCAACTATCAGGGAGGAAGCACAAGCTTAACTAAGTTCTGAGGAAAGAATGGTCCTTGCTCTATTATGATATTTCCTGCAGAAATATCTTAGGATTAATTAAAATGGACTTGACCACTGTGCTCTCTCTGATTTACAGTTAAAAAAAAATGTCAGGCTGTCTTAGCTGGTGGTGCTCCATCTTCCTTTTCTCCCTTTATAACTTTTTCTGTGACTTCTTTTGATTTCCTTTCTTCTGGTGCTTTCAGAGAAGTGTAGACATCATCTTTACTGGTGTCGTTCCGTCAAAAGGCTTCACTTGTCATACTGAGAAGGCTTCACTGTTTTCAGTAGGAAATAACAATGGCTGTTGAGGATCTTCTTACAATCAGACCAAACCTGTCCCATGTAGCTTTATATCACTGTGCCTGTAGAGAAATCAAAGTCCAGGCTTTGTGATATGATGCTCTGAAATACCTAGGGTTGGAAGGAAAGCTCTTACCACACACCACAGTTGCTAGAGTAGAACAGAATTCTTTGTTGTTTTAAAAGCCTGAGAATAATAGTTCCAGCCTCTGCTCTTACCCCATCATTTTTCTTGTTTGTTATTAGACATGGTTAAAGCCAGGAATTTTCAAATTGCTTTCTTTCAATTTAATATTATGATTAGAACAAATAAGTGGCTTCACCTAGCATCCATGTTTTCCCAATCTTGTGACTATTGAGTGAAATCCCACTTAATGTAATCATGACATGCAGTTGTTAGAAATTTTCTGTACATATTGCAGTGATGATGTGTGGAGACTGTGAGTTTATACATGAATGAATAAGTGGGTCATTAGTTTGTAGATTGTGACTAAACATTTACAGAATGAGCATATTTCATGAATTATTTTTAATTGCAGTTTTTGAAGCCAGTTCTCTATGAGGTAAATTATCATTTTGGTGTGAAAATTATTCCATACAATTGTTTCATACAATTATCGCCCATGTTTTGGAGGCAGGCTAGTACCATAATTTAAGTCCAGTAGGGCCCACCTGATCCTTTTCACGGATTTAATTCATTTAACAATTATTTATAGAATGTCTACTATGTGGGATACTCTAGTGAACAAAACATCCATAAAATTCTGCTCTGATGAAGCTTACATTCTAGTGAGAGGGGGTATAGTGTAAGTAATTAGATAATTGTGCAATAGATAATTATAGATAAGAAATAACAGGTTAGTAAAATATATATTTGGTAGTGCTAAATGCTTTGGTTAAAACAAATTAAGAAAGGGAGGTATAGTGTATGGGAGTGAGAGTAAGCAGAACCTTTATCTTTCATAAGGAAACATTTGAGTGAGACCTAAGGAGGTGAGGATGGGAGCTGGGAGTAACTAGAAGGAATGCCAACCAAGCTGAGATACAGTGCAAAGGCCTGAATGTATTCAAACTAGTCTAACCAGATGTGCTCTATTGAAATTCAGATTATTTAATGTCTTGGAGCAGACATTGCCCAAGCTGTGCAATTGGCTATATATCTCTATTTTTTAAATTTTATTATTTTTAAAATCTTAGACTCTCAGTTAAATCATGAAACCTCTTATTAGGTTAACTAAAACATAACTCTTGCTTTTACTGGTATGTTTAATTTTAATAAGACTAAGACCTGAAATGAATCTTAATATACAGTAAAGGGAGGTTTCTGCTCAATTTATAGGATGAAAATATTCCACCTCCTTATATCAGGATAAGTATAATGAAATGGAAATAAATTTTGGACAAAGTTTCACATTCTAATTTTCTTTGGAAACTTTACAAACAATAAAAAATAAAGCATTTAAAAATAACAGGAGAGGAGCTGATATAGCTCAAGTGGTTGAGTCCCAAGTTTGATCCCCAGTACCTCCTAAAAACAAGCAAATGATAAAACCAACTCTCATTGGGGAGCAGATGTAGCTCAGTGGTTGAGCACCTGCTTCCCATGTACGAGGTCCTGGGTTCAATCCCTGGTACCTCCAAACAAACAAACAACACATGAGATTTGAAAAATTAGGTTGTAAAGAATCTAGGAAGTATGGAACGTGCTGAAGTAAAAGAAATGCTGACATTTGATTGAACTCACAATAATGTTAAAGGAATATGCCATCACAGAGCATCACCACACAACTCTACTGAAGCGTTTGCATTCCCTAAATCCTAGTTGGGGATCAATAACATGAGTTAGAAGGAAGAGAGGATAATATCACCAAATTCACTTAGTGGTAGAAAGAATTAAAGAGCATAATGACATAATGGATATCCTAGCACTTAGATTATGTAAAATCATTTATAAAGAGAAGGGCTCCATTGGGCCTGGAACAGGGATATTTGTTTCCTATAGCCAAGATTTAAATAAGTTTAAGAAATTAATTTGATACATACTGTATAAGTGGCATCTTTTCTGAATTATCTGTCTTAAATCTCCAAGGTTCTATCAATATGCCACAATTGAATCCATCATTTCAGGTAATTTTTAACATATGTTTAAAATTTTGTATTCCCATTGTCTTAAGATAGTCATTTATTGAGAATCCAAAGGATTGGTGCTTCTTATTCTTATTATTTCAATCATTTAGCAAAATCATCCATGTCTCAGTACAAATAATGTTAAAGAATTAAACATCTACCGTGCTAACACGTGAGGTTGACACCAAGAGATAAAAAATCAGGTTTCAAGAAGTTTAATATCTTCTTAGGAAGATTAAATGATGCCTGGTCTAAATTCTGATGAAAGAAACTACATAAATGGACAATGTTAGGGCTCCCAATTTACTTCTTAAATACTTCTCAAATCTGTCTAGGCATCTCAGTCCTGCCCTCTCCCCAGGGTATCACTATATTTACCTGCTTCATCACAGTAGCCTTCTCAAGACTTTTCCAACCTCTGCTCTTTCAAGTTCCAGGCAGTCCTCTGTGGCATGTCCCTAGAGTCCTAGCTCCCTGGGAGGACAACACAGAGGACTGGGCAGATGTAGCCTGAGGTGGGGTTTGTCCAGCCAGCTTCTACTGGAAGCCAAGCTTCCAAGAAGTGGAAACAATCCAGTCATGCAAACACCCCCTCTAGGTCAAACTCGGGGAGAACGAGGACTCCAAGTGAGTAATCTTTTAAAAATGCAAATATAATAATATGCTTCTGGGTAAAATACATCAAACTTTCCCAAAGATTAGAAGCAAACTCCTTAATCCACAAGGCCCCATTTTCTGCTTCCCTACCACACTCATTCAGCACAAGCCATACTCACAAAGTCACTGTCCTCTGGACACATATTCTATAAATCAGAAAATAATAAGCTACACGCAATATTTTAAAAGTAAGCAATAAGAAGCAAAACAAAAACTTTGCATGAAATTGCACATAGTAAATGTGGCTGTCAAATAGTATTTATTTGAAGGCTGTTACTGCTTTAAATATTTGAATCATTTTTTTGGTGGCAAGCTCTCCAAATGATATTCTAGACTTTATTTACACGTGTGTGTTCATTTGTACACACATGCACATATCCACATTTTTACTCAGGTTTTACAACAACAAAACCAACCCACTTACTCTGGAATTTTTTTTTAAGTTTTCAAGTTTATCAAGTGACATGCTATTCTACACCAGTTTTCTTTGAACAGATTTAACAGGTATTTCATGCATTTATCAGAACCATAATTATATATACTATTATTAATAAGCTACACCTAATTAACACTAATGGGTAAAGTTACATTAACACAAGTGGTCTGACTGTATTCTACTGTTTTTCATTTATACAGTATTAATACAATCAATATATGATTAGTTAGTAAATATACAACATACATGCACACATGACGTGAAGAGAATGAAACAGGGGATATTGCTTCTTTGTTCATTTTCTTTTTTTTTTTTTTTTCATTTCCTTTTTTACTTCAAATTTATAAAGAACATTTCGTGCATACCATACAGGATTCCCATACTTCGCCCACCACCAACACCTTACATTGTTGTGACACAAATGATGAAAGAACATTGTCACAATATTACTGCTATCTATAGCCCATAGCATATATCTGGTGTATTTTTCCCACAAGCCATCCTATTATTAACACCGTGCATTAGTATTCTATATTTGTTATAGTTCATGAGAGAATGTTCTCATATTAATACCGTTAACCACAGTCCATCATTCACCTCGGGGTTCACTGTGTTATATGGTCCCCTGCCTCGTACAATCCATCCAAAATGTACACTCAGGGGCTCTCAGTTTCATCACAAAGTTGTGCTGTCATCAGCTCAGTCCATTTCAGAAACTTTTCATTACTCCAAAAGGAAAAATCCCATACCACCTTATCTGCACCCATTGTGAACCACTGGCATTGATATAGTACCCTCTTTACCATTATAATAAAAATATCACAATATTATTAACTGTAGTCTATACATTGCATTGGTTGTATTTTTCCCATGTATCTCCATATTGTTAACACCTTGTAATAGAAGAATATTCTTATATTTGTACTATTAACCCACAATCATCATCCACCACTGAAATCAAGGTGTACGGTTTAAGAAACCACCATCTACCACAGAATCTCGAAGATGTTTCCCTACCTTTTCTTTCAGGAGTTTTATAGTTCTAGCTTTTATATTTAGGTCCTTGATCCACTTTCAGTTAATTTTTGTATAAGGTGTGAGATAGGGGTCCTCTTTCTTTCTTCTAGTTATAGATATCCAGTTCTCCCAGCACCATTTGTTGAAGAGACTGTTCTGACCCAGCTGGGAAGGTTTGACAGCCTTGTCAAAAATCACTTGACCACAGATGTGAGGGTCTATTTCTAAACTCTCAATTCAATTCCAATTGGTCAATAGTTCAAGTAGTTTTGCTGTGGATTTTTTTTTCTTCAGGATTTTCTAAGTATGGGGCCATAACATGAGCAAACACTGAAAGTTTTACATTTTCCTATCCTATTTGGGTACCTAGCCTGGAAGTGTGGACACTTCCGATGCAGCAAACCAAGTTCACTGGCCAAAATCTGAATATGCTATAGGCTGTGTCCCTCCCTCTCCCCTTTCTTGGGGAAAAGGACACCGGCAAACTTCTCAGTCAGCAGCCACAGTATTCCACAGCTGCTGCAGTTCACAGACTGCTGTTTGCTCCGACGGTGGAGAAATGGGCACCCACTGTTGCTTATGCAGTTTTTTTTTTTTTTAATATATATATATATAAATATATTTTAAGAGGTGCTTAGATTACCAAAAATATTACACAGAACCCCCTGGGATTCCCATGTTGCCCACTTCCCACACCTCCCACCACGTCCCACACAAACATCTCCCACAAGTGTGGCCCACCACCCTCAATGGACTTAACATCCTGGGGCCTTGCCACCAAGCATAGACCACAGTTCACATCGTAGACCACACTCTCTCCCACACAGTTCTGAATGATACTCAAGGGATTTTTCAACTAACTGAGACTCCTTTCCTCTCTCTGCTGGGTGGTGTCTCACCTTCCTCTGGTGTCCTGAGCCCCAAAACAGCCCTCTAGACACTCTCCACTTGTCCTCTAGCTATTTTTTTCTGGAAGAGCAGTGATCCGTCTGATTCTCTAAACTTCCTTCTTCCTAGAAGTGTTTGGTGTATAACTATTTTAATGTGCCTTTGCATTCGACTTGCAAGTATTTTCTTGAGTACTTTGCATCCATATCCATTAGAGAAATTTGTCTGTAATTTTATTTTTTCATAGTATCTTTATCTGGCTTTGGTATTAGGGTGATGTTGGCTTTATAGAATGAGTTTGATAATGTTCTTTCCTGTTCAATTTTTTGGAAGAACTTGAGCAAGACTGACATTAAAGTATCAATATAATAAGATAACCTTACAGAAAGTTTGGAAAAGAAAGAAATGGCAGAAAATAAAATGTTCATATATCATCATTCTTCTGCAACCAATATTATCTTAAGCTTCTTATCTGCCAGCTTTATTTGATGCATATTTCACATAGCCACAATCATTGTTTATTCCCTTTTTTCATTCTAGTGTTCTTAAATTTATACCAAAGCTATTTTTCTGAAGCAAAGCAGTATTTGTGATCAGTATTTGTAATATATTTATTATATCCTATAAAGTAGATCTAGCATAATATATTCACCATTGCCATATTTTTGAACATTTAGGTAACATTATAATGTTGAAAAGTATGATAAATAAGTCTATGATAAACATATATGTGTATATTTATACACATATTTAGTATATATTTTTTCATATTTGGATTTCTTGCACTTGAGGTATTAAATGGCTTGACATTTTTATGGCTTATGATGAATTACTTCTCCCAAATAAAGTATAATGTACTTTATCATAACAACATACTGAAATTTTAGTGTCCCTCTGCCCTGACTGACATTTGAATTAATGATTGTACTTTTGTATTTAAATTGTTAATTTAATGGGTAAATAACAGCTTTCTTCAGCAGAGAATATTGAACATAATATAAGATTTTCATAATTACTTGGGTCTTTATTTTGAACATCCAATATTACAGCAAGTTTAGCATTTTTTAATGTTTAGAATAGTTTTTCTGTTTTACAGCAACTATCTGCTTTTAATTTTATATTGCTACCAGCTTCCTTTTCAACTTCTATTTTCCAATGTGCCATAGGTTTAAACCCCATTTCCAAACTCATTAGAATACCTAACATTTGCAATGTATATGAATAATATGCCAGAGACTCTGCTAGCCTTTTCTTTAATTTTATCTTTATATGAAAAAAATTATGCTCATTTAAAAAAAATGCTTATAATGAGAGTAAGTAGTAGTATATACAGGGGTGGAGTACATGATAGGAGATTTTATAAATGAATTGTGTAATTTGTATACATCTATGCACAATTATCTTTCTTCTTCCTCCATCAATCTTTCCATCTCCCCTTTCCCTCCCTCTATTTCCCACTTCTTTGCTTGTTTTGTTTCTTCACTGTGGCCTAAATAGATGAGTTTTCTGGGTCATTCAACACATTGATATAAGTGAATATTGGATCTACTTACAAATTGACTGTTACTAGAAGCAATCTAGAGTCCATACCTCTAATGTTATAAATACTTCTAAGGAATATCTCATCATTCTTAAAGGAATTATATCCTAGAACTTTATATTTTTTGTTTTCTTTGCTTGTTTGTTTTAAAATAGCTATCTTATTATCATCAAATCACTATTTTTATTGTAGAAAAAATGAAATAGAGATAAGCTAAAACAAAAAAGAAAACTCTTCCAAACTTCATTCAGATTACTACCAAAAATAACCACTGTTAACACTTTGGTCCTGCCAGACGTTTTCTCTTTTATTTTAAATGGGTTAATGCTTATAATAGCTTTCTAATCTGCTTTTTTATATTTAACAATAGATTTTGATCATCTTTCCTTGACACTAATATCTGGTGATGATTCTAAGACTTAATAAATTTATTTTTTAAAGAAGTTACTAAAATGATGTCCGTATATGCTTTAATTTCCTAGCTACATTGTGATTTGTAAAACCAATCATAGCACTGTAAGTTTGTGTGTGTGTGTGTGTGTGTGTGTGTTTATGTTGGGAATCAAATGATGTACTCACAAAGGACGTGTTCATATCTTAATCTGCTTTCCTATGGTTGTGAACTCGTTACTGATGCCTGGATTTGGAACTTCCGGCCTCTAAAACCATGAGTCAATGCACTCATGTTGTTTAAACTAACCTAATGTGTAGTATTTGTTATAGCAGCTCTGGCAAACAAAGACCATGTTTTATAGTTTTCCTTGAACTGATAACACAAATCTTGATTGGGTGGAACACGTGTATTTGTCCTTTCCACCCTAGCGCCATTGCAGATGTTTTGTCAGAAGACACAGATCTACAAATCCAGGCACTGCTCTTTACTTTATCCACTTTCTATTTCTGGACACCATTCTTATCAAATTTTAAAGTTGATTTGAGGCCTGATTCTTATGCATATTCATTTATGAAATCTCTAACCTGGGACAAATATTTTAGTTCCACTCAGTACATAGCTTTCTCAGTTCTCTTTCAGGTCAGTACATAAATCCTTCTTTTAATATTTTATAAATACCAGCAGTTAGTTAACTGTGCTGAGACAGCATTAAAATAATCCCTTTTGTTCTTGACACAGTCTTGGTTTTATACTTTACCCCAGAAGATGTCACATTTGAAGGTCATGTTTATATTCAGCTGAAACATTGTGAGCTATGGTTTCTTCACACATACAGTGTTCTACAAAGAAGTCATAGTCGTTACTATGCCAAGTTTTGCGACCTTCAGAAAATCAAATCTTTCAAAACTCATAAAGTTCTCACCTGACAAAGGCCAATGATATGAAGTTACCCTATGCACTTCACTAGAATTTAGGTCTACAACTTTTTCTTATTGAAGGTTAATACTGATATCCTCTCTCATTAGGCAGCTGGCAAAAGCAAAGCAACCTGTTGGAATTTTTTAAAAAATTATGTGTGTCAATTTTGTATGATGCATCAAGTCATCAGGTTTTTGATGTGGCTATATTTTTGGTAATTTGTTTGTTTGCCCTTTGAGTTCACCAGTTGCTCTGCCTGGCATCCTATACCCCCAGCCATGACTTTGGGGATTCCCCCTTTCTCCTCCTCTTCTTTTTTTTTTTTTTTTTGGTGCAAGTTCACAATGCTTTGGTTTCTCTTCCCTACCCTTTTTGTAGCATTGTGTTAGGCACTCATGACTTAGAATTATCAGTATGATCATGGGAACCAGGCCGATGATAGAGTTTATGTAACACATTAAAGGAAAATGAGGCCAGTCAGGCTTTGATGTATTTATTTATTTTTGGTCACACTATTTGCCTGAATTTTTTATTCAGAGGATATCACCATATACTCATGATGGGGGCATCTAAGGATAATTCCTAGTTTCTGCTTTTCTGCTTTTGCTTCTATGGGAGAATTACAATGAATCAACTGGATGTATTGAATAACAGCATATATTAAACTTGGAAAACATCCCCATGATCTTTATTTGCTCCTGTTTAGAAATAATGACCAGAAGATGTGATTCATCTTGTAAGAGCATTATAAACTTTCAGTAAACAAGCAAGCAAAGAAACTTCAAATCAGGTGAATCCATTAATTCCCAAATCTAAAATGTGTGGAATGAAGGGAGGTTTTGTTTTACATTGCTCTAGACCCTAAACTATGCTATATGGAGGCCAGTTTCCAGGTTAATATACATATGAACTTTTTAGAGATTGGGCTTCTTACCACTGGAAGAGCTGGCAAAATAGAAATGCCAGCTAGGAAGCTGTAAGCATCACTACCACAGGGGACTCAATAGGAGCTGGGGGTAAATAATCCTTGAAGCCCTTTCTCAATTAAATTACTGGGTCAGAGCATCTGTGATGTTCCTTGAGTAACACATGTGACCAAGTATATTGATGATCTTTACTCTCCTGTTTCCCATGTTTCAAATGCCTTTCATTTCCCACCACCAGAAAACTAAGAAGCCAGCAAATATTTGATTGGATATTAGACATAAATTGCCTTTAAGTTTGAAATGTAACTAAAGAATACTTGGGTTTTCTCAGAGTGGAGGCCATGTCCTCTACTTCTTTTGACAATTTATCATGGCCAGCTAACTTTGTTAATTGAAAAGTTTGTTTTAAGGTCTGATGAAGGAAATCTGAATTTATAAAGATGCTATGAAAGTAACAGATACACCGATTTTCTAGCATATGGATGAAAGATCTATCAACCTGTTATTTAGCATTGTTCTCTGTAACCATAAAAGTCAGATTTTACTTGTTGAGGCTCTTTGTTTTCACTGCTGCACTACTTTTGTACCATTTACTTTTAATCCTCTTCTAAAAATTACTTTGGAAAACTAATGTGGATCCATGCCTTAAATGCAATATAAAATTACATAATGTTGGGAAAGGTAACCTGGGAGACTTCCTATGAAGTACTATATTAAAAAATGATTAAAAGGATAATATTCTTCAAATTAATTGTCTCTGACACCAATTAATAATAAGAACCCACGTTATTGCTATATACATTTGTTAATTATCAGGACTTTAAAAGTACTTACACATTAAAAGTGAATACCACTGTAATTATAAATGAAAGTTAAATTAATATAATACCTACTCCTTTAACCAAACCAAAATTGATACTTTGATTTTGGCATCAAATATGAGTTCCCCAAAAATATGATACATTGGGGAAAAATATATATAAACTGAAAGTTCTGAATCTTGCTTTAGTCCCAGCTGTACCATTCACTGATGAGTGACTTTAAATAAGTCTCACAACCTCCCTAGACTTCCAAACATTTAATTCTGAAAAGATAACTTTGGAGTAAACTAATTTATATGTTTATTTTTAGTTCAAAAAATTATATAATATATAAACATATCCTCTTGATTTTAAGTTTCAGACACAAGGTGGCACTATTAGTAGTGATTTTTAATTTAATCCACAAGTAAAACTAGGGAAATTTACAGATCTGTATATCCAAAGAAAATAAAATATCTAAATATATAATGATACTGCACTGCACACACACACACATATTCTGTCTTTGGTTGATTACTATTAACATCTGGATAAATGCTGAACATTTCAGTCAACCAACTGTTAAGATGATGATTTATTTTTTTCATTTTCTTTAGAATATCTCAGTGTTTGATAGGCAATTAAAATATTTGCAAAAATATAGTGTTAGATAAAGATTGATAATGGTATACTTTCAGTATAACTAGGAACTCCTGAAAAAGATATATCAATTATATAGGATGAGTAGAAATGCTTTGAAACGTGTGAAGGTTGCGTAACACAGAGTTTGGCGTTAAATTAAAAAGAATACATGTTTGAATGTGGACAATTTTCAAATAACAGTAAAGATACAGAGTTTGGAAAATTAAACAGTGCAGATCACATAGAGATGAAAATTTAATTAGTAATCTCCTAAACATTTTTTCTGACTACTTCTAACCTCTTGCTGCTACTTTCCAAAAGACAATCTATATATACTGAGGACCTTAGAATGTTTTGCAGCTAAACCAATATTTTGATTCAATGAAATATTCTGGGTGTTAACACATTTTTCCTGCAAACTGACATTTTTTTGTCTTTGTCTGTTATGATGATTCTCAAATGAAATCTTTCACAATCAGGGACAAATGCAATTCCTCCTCTTTCATGCTTTTCCCAATCCAGTTAAAATTGATCTCTACTAAATAATTTCTGAAAATAATTTCTGAAAATCTTATACTCAAAAAATGTTGGAGATCTTAGCAATCCCCTAGACTGCTCCTTTCATTTCACTAATGAGAAAACTGAGCCCCAGAAAGGAAACGTGAGGGTAAGAAGCTATCTGGGATAGAGGCAGAAATCCAATCCCAGAGTTTTTCCCTCTGCATGCTGTTCTTCATTTCAGATGATTGACAGCCCTCTCTGTCTGGAATACAAATCTCATCTACCTTTCTACACTATAAATTCCTTTTAGAGAAGAGTCCATCTTTTTTCTTTCTACTGTGTAGCATGGTATCTGCTAATGGAGAGCTGCCCAATACATACATTTCAATAAATAAATAATTGAATCTCGTGAACAATTATAATAAAATTGATATTCATCCCATATTTATTTGTGCTTGCTACAATGCTTCGCTTCAGATAACGATATATTGTACCATCTTTTTACAATTCTATAAACCTCTCTGGGATGAGAAGTGAGAATAATTTTTTCTTTAGATTTTATCGTAGGCTATGTTGAAATGGGTAATAATTATGAGTTCTTTCCTATTACTCAGCGGTTGTTACTCAACTGAACCAATTTTAATTCTTACAACTGAATGAGTAGTAAAACAGTGGGTTTACACCACCCTTGTTTTAGCAGACATTGACTGAATATGCCCTATTTTCTGGAAAGGTCTCTAACTTGTTAGTTACGTGACTTTAATCTCCTTCAACCTCAGTTTCCTCCACTGTAGCTGGGGCTAACAATAATACTGTACAGACTTGTCTTACTGATTAAATAAGACGCTTTATACAAAAGTCCCAGGAACATAGGTGTTTGGTATGTCTGTTACTGAGTGAAGTTAAAATACTTTCCTTTGAGTGGAGAAGACACAAGTGATCAATAAGTCAGTACATTACAATAGCAAGGACAAAGCCACTGCCCACTCCCAATTGCTGATCAAATGTTGATAATAAACAAATACATAGTCTCTGGGACCACATAAATTGCAATAACTCATATAATTCTGGAATATAATTCTACTCCAACTTATTTATGTATAACCTCTACAATTCCCCCTAACGTTCACCAAAATATTTGTAGGTGCTCTCGGGAGGAGTTTCATGCATGCTCATGAACAACCCTGTCTTTATCCTCTGTCCCTCTTTATAGTGGTCTTCTATTTCTAAGACCCCTTGGGTGTGGTGTCTCCCACATCTACATGCCAGTCTTCCACAGCCCGCTGCTACCAAAACCCAGCATGGCAGTGCCAGTGTCCAAGGTGAGGATTCAGCCTGCAAGATGGTCAGTGCTGTTCCTGCTGCTTCCCCAGAGCCCGGTGCTGGGCACAAAAGAGATGCTGAACAATATTTGTACAAAGAATGAGCGAGCGGACCAGAGTCTCCTGGGTTTCCTAATAGATTGGATGCCCAATGTGTTCCACCCAGAAGGAAGGAGGATGTTCCCCTCTCCTCTCACTCCTCTGCTTTTGACCTGGATTTCAAAAGCTGATTGCTTGTGTTACCGTGTCTAGAAGAGATGCCTTGTGAAAGCAGAACCTTTTCCTTCTGCTGGCAGCCCCTTCTTCAGGAAGGCCAGTAGCAAGTATAATATTCCTTGCAGTGGGCTTTAGGTCTATGTCTGAGGAAAACATTATGCTACTCTTTCCTTCCACCTTCCTTTTCACTGTACTCATATTCTCTATATGTTGAGAAAAAGAGAGCATCTACTATTATCGCTCATACTAGTTTAGTAGATATGCCTAGACATATCTAATTTCCAAATGGAATTCAAATGCCCACTGCTGCTACAAATAATCATTTAAAAAAATAGTAGATAAATCAAAATTTAAAGTATAAATTATGAATGAGAAATGAGACTAAGGTTTATCAAATTTGGGGATGCAGCTGTATCTGTGCTCAAAGTAACATTTAGTTTTATATACCTTAATAAAAAGTATTGCAAATAAGTGAATTAAAATTCACATTCAGAAACTAGAAAACAAATAAACCAAAATAGAAAAGAAAAAGAGAGTTAGTAAAAATAAAAATTAATATATTATAAAACTAAAGTTAAGAATAAGAATGATAGAGGTAAACTATGTCACTTTAAAGGGAAAAAAAAATCACTAAAAGAAAACATGCATTTAGCTAGTCTAATTCAGAATATTTTAAAAAAGCAAAAATATATAATACTAGGAATAGTATTATAGTGAGGTATAGTTGAAGATACAAGTAAAATTAAATAAAGCTATAAGAAAAGTTACTTGTATAAATATGCAAATAAATTTGAAGTACATAAATGGATGATTTTCTACCAACCTATGAATTACTGAAATTGGTCCAATACATGCAAAAATATCAAGTGCATTGCATTAAAAAACATAGTTCTGTACAAGCATTTATTTTTTTTAATCCAGAAGACTATATTTTAACTTTAAAGTGGAGAAGCTGGTTTTAGCATCACAAAGCATAGTGAGTGGTCATAAACAAAATAGCACATTTAACTGCATACCTATTAATTAGCAAATTTAAAAATAAAATATTTCTTAGGTAGTTAGACATTACACATGAATTTTAAAGACAATAACATGCTGAGGGGAAATGGAGCACATAAAACAGATATAGGGCCTTTATTACATGCATTTTCTATAAATGAATTTTTATGAAAAATAAATATTCTAATAGAAATATAATGATGAGCTGTGCATTTTTTGCCTGTAAAATTCATAAACACTTAAAACTGTCGATAATATCAATGTTGTCAGTCATCTGGGAAATGGGCACTCTCAGATAATGTTAATGAAATCATAGACTGGTAAAAAATATTTTGGAGGCCAATTTAAAGCCTCAATTAAAAATGGAAATAATCCCATTTTAGGAATCTATTCTACCAAAATAATATCTTGGGATTATAGATATGTATGGGTAACAGCGCTATTTCAGCCTTGTGGTAATATAGAAAACAGTGGGAAACTTAAATGCCAATCTGTTGACAAATAGTAGATAGTGGGTGCTATGTCCACTAGTGAAATACGACTGTAGGCCTCACAAAGCAGAGAGCATATGTGTATATTTATGTATTAGTCAGCCAAAGGGGTGCTGATGCAAAATACCAGAAATCTGTTGGCTTTTATAAAGGGTATTTTGGGTAGAAGCCAATGGTTACCAGGACATGAAGCATAAGTTACTTCCCTCACCAAAGTCTATTTGCCACATGTTGGAGCAAGATGGCTGCTGACATCTGTGATGGGTCAGGCTTCCTGGGTTCTTCTCTTCCCAGGGCTTGCTTGTCTCCAGACTCAGGTCCTCTGCTATCTCCACAAGGTCAGCTGTAGACTATGAGGCTCTCTAAGGTTTGCCTTTCTTCCTGGGGCTTCTGCCATGTCTAAAATCCATCTCTATTCCCCTGTGTTCTTCTCCTGTGTGTTCATGTCCTGGGCTCCAGCTCAAAACTCAGCATCAGAACTCCAACTCTGACTTTGCCATGTCTTTTATCTGTGAGTCCCCACCCACCAAGGGGCAGGGACTCAATGCCTACTTATATGGCCCAATCAAAGCCCTAATCATAATTTAATCACGCCCAGAGGAGCAGACCAGTTTACAAACATAATCCAATATCTATTTTTGGAATTCATAAGTAATGCCAAACTGCACAATGTATATAGAACTGAATATGTTTGTTGTGAAAAATCAAGTTGAAGAACTACACATTTGGCAGAATTCCATTTAAAAGTATATGCACATATGTATGAAATTATATGTATCTACACAACATGCATAGACCAATACATGCTTGAAATAATCAGAATGGCAAGGTATGTACCAAATTGCTAACAGTAATTATTTTTGAAGGTTATGATGGGAGGGATGGATGAAGGGTGGGGGGCTCACTTTTTACATAGCATACTTAAAGAAAAAGTGACTGAATAACAGGTTGATTTTAAGCAACACTTTTGTGCTTTTGAACAGTTTTTGACATCAAAGAAATGTTTTGTAAAACAAGTCATGGTGCTTAAGCATTGTAATAAAGAAATGGGCCCCAGGTTCCGAGGGTCAGCTAGGCTCAGTGCAAGGCAGTCTGTTGAAGGAAGAAGTAAGTCTTGAAGTACACCTTTGGATATTGTGACTATTATGAGGAAAAGCAAATCTGATACTTTAACAATTGTCCTAGTAGGCTTTAAACTTCATCTGGAGGATGACTTACATTTCTTTCAAGCTTGCTTTTCCTTTTTGTCCCAGTTCATATCTATGCCATTCTCATGTCTTTCCCATAAATGTGTTGCCTATGTATGATGCATGAGAGAAACATTGTCTAAGGCAGTGTCTTTCAAACTTTGAGTGGTAATTTGCTTCTGGTTTGTGAAATCAGTTTAGTGAGCCCTGACCAACATGTTTCAAAAAATAAAATTAGGATCAACTAAATTAGAACAAATTATCATATGTAGTAAGATACCCTGTTATTTCATAAAACTTTGGCTTTAGGTGTGTGTGCGTGTATGTATACTGAGTTTAGATATACAGTATATTTCTTAGTTTAAGTCAGTGGCAAAAACTTTGAAACTCACTGCACTAAAACCATTTCTACAAATAACCAATAGTGACATCTTGCAAAATCTTCTGCAGCCCTCCTGTGATCTGTCCATTTCTTTCAGAAGGGTCTGAATTAGGAACTCATGCCAGCAAAGAACAATTTTTATTATTTGTATTTCTACCATCATATCTAAGTGCTTTCAGATATTGAAGGCTTTCATTATTTTCCTTCTCTTTGTAACTACTTTACGGCTTACAATTGCTAAAGGGTTTTTACCTTAATGCTGTGCCTTTCAAATAACATATGTGATAGTGTGTTATGTAATCTTCAAAATCATGGAATAAACATTTTTATAGTAAAATAATCATGTAGTAAACAATCATATAGTAACTCAAATATAAATTTGCAAGATAAGATGCAAAACTTTAAAGATATTTCTCTCCAGCTGTGGTCCCTGCAGGTGCAGTGCCCTGAATTCCCAGAGATGCCCTTTCCCTCCCCTGTGCTCCTTGAGAACTTAAGTGGAAATCATTCAGAAGCTCTGGTGTAAACCATTGGAAACCTGAACCATAATTAGCAAGAAACACCTTTGCACAAATTCACAGATGCTTAATTGAGAGTGGAAATAGTTTATTGAATAGGAATTGTGCAGCCAACTTCTGGCTATCCTAGGCAATTTTGTTTTCAAGGAACAGAAACTCACTCAGAAACACTGGGGGTTCGTTATAGAGATAAACATGTAAATACCAGTAGCAACATCAACAAGATTATCATGGAACTCAATCACAGCTATGTCGCTCAAACTGGGGCCTCAATGAAACTTAATCTGTCCATTTTGATTACAGAAAGCAAGTGACCAGGGTACTTGTTGAGCACTCTGCAGAAAAGATTTTGCCAGTAATACAACTTCTTTCTGCTCTTCTGCTACTGCCGGTTAACTACCAACTACCATATCTTTTGGTTGAAATTGTTGGTTTTTGCTTGTTGTGTCTAATGCATACAATGACTCTCATAGTCTCTTCTACCTGCCTTATTAAAATGATTGACCCTCTACCTCCTCAGTTCATATTCCCAGACGGAGTTTCTGGGTGGTCTGGTTAACACCAGTGCTTCCTGAACCAGCTGACCTTGGTGGTTAGGAGTATAGATTGGAGACAGCCTGGTCAAAGACCAGCTCTCCTGACTATAGCTATGCAATCGTGGGCAACTTCAATAAACTTCTGTGTCCAACTTTCTTCATCTATAAAATGGTACCTATGACACTTAGTGTTAACTCCCAAGGAGAGCTTTTGCAGCAGATCATGTTGGTTGACTAGATAACCCATGAGTATGGCCAGTGTGCTATAGCTACAACCTGCAGAACATGATTTCCTAAATTCATATGAATATCTACTATGCCCCAGGCACAGCAATGAAGCTTTATACTGGTAGGGGAATAATGAACACAAAAAAGTAAATACATAGAAGAACAAGATAATTTTAGAGTGCGATAAGTACAGTGAAGAAAAGGAGGGGGATGGGTGATTGAGATTAGGGTTGTGGGATCTCACTGAGGACATGACATTTGATTTGAGACCAAATGACACAAAGACGTTGTTTTCAGAACATCAGCTTTGGAGAAGAGCATTTTAAGCAGAAGTAATAGTCCCTAAAACAGGAATGGAAAGAAAGTCATGTGCAAAGCATAATTAGCTGGGAGGAGAATGGTGAGTGACAAAGTCAGAAGCTATATAAATAGGGGCCAGATAATGTAAGGTCTTGTAGTCATTTTAAGGCATTTGGTTTTGTTCCAAATGCCAAGTGTATCCTATTGGAGGTTGTTAAAACAGAGCCATGGGGTGGGGAGATTATATGATTTGAGTTGTTTTTAAAAGATCTAGTTGTTAGATTGTAGGTGGGTGGGTAAGAATGGAGTCACAAAACTGTTAGGCAGCTATTACAATAGTCTGGGAGAAAGATGATGATGGCTTCTGGTAGAGCAGATGGAGAAAAGTGAAAATAAAGAGATGTGTATGAATTTGCAACATAGTTTTGGAATGGGTAGTGTTTTCTGTTGGATTAGATAAGGGGATAAGGGAAAGAGAAAAGGTGAATTAAAGATGATTCCTAGGTATTTGGTTTAAGCAACTCAATGGACGACTATGCCATTTAATGAGATGGAACTACTAAAGGAGGAGGAATTTACTGTGGAGGAAACAGAGGATGGAGATGCAAAAGTAATATTTATCTGTGTTAAGTATGTAATGACAATTAGATACTTAAATATAGATGTCAGGGAAGCTGTTGAACGTGTAAGAGTGGAGCTTCATAGTGAGACCAGAACTTGTTTTTTATATATATATATATACACACACATATCACCCAGTGCCTTTAAAGGTGACATTGGTGAGCACTAGAAGAGATAACCTGTGCAGGAACTGGAGCACAGATGAGAATTAAGGGCCAGGTCCCAAGGTCTTTCAATATTCTGAAATCAAGTAGAGGAGAAAAAGCCTGCAAATGAGTCTGAGGCTAGGTCAGTGAGGAAGGCTTAAACTCAAGAAATATGGTCACCTAAGCTTAAAGACAGACTATAAAACCCTTTAGAAGAGGGTTGTGAGTGTGGCAATATTCTTAGGGTAGCCCGTCCAGCTCATTACACCCCTGACCTGTCAAACACACACATCGTTCTTCCCCTACAATGCTGCTCACACATCTTCAAACTTTATGAGGATGGCCACAAACACAGCCATCTGCATGCCGAAATAATATTGATTGCATGCAGAAATAATGACTGCATCTAGAGATCAGATCACCAGAGTACTTCAAAAGTTACATGTCAGACTCTAAGCCTATAATGCCATGTGATCACCATTTCTTTTTTAATTCCTTCAAAAAGTTGTTCAGATATCTTGTTAACCACCCCTCAACTTACATACTAATCTATCGATGTATTCGCCACTATCACAATCTATACCAAATGTTGGCTCTAAGTAGGGAGCAGATCAATTACTTCAATTAAAGGTCCTTGTTAAAACAAATGAATTGCTACCACCTATTCAGGTAAGGAGTAGAGTGGAGGTTTTTGTCCTTCCATGCACATATTCTGACTTTCATAGAAAGAGCATCATACATTGGTAGTGAGAGGGTAGCAGAATGTGTTTTTAAAAACTCTGGTGTATCTTCCTTTACCAATGTCAGATTATAAGGATTCCTTATAAAGGGAATTTGGAGCTAAAAAAAATACATTGTAAAGCCCAGGACATCAATGACTTTGTGGCCACTCAAAGATGGGAGAGAGATAAAAGTAGCAGGATAGAAGAGCATCTCATGAGAGGGAAGGGGTATTAGGTATAAAAGAGAAATAGCACTCGTTGCCCAGATTTGCCCTGCTGTCACCCACATGAGCATGTGAACATATCTACGCGCATGTACCTATGTATGAAAAAACAAACTCCTTCTTTCCTCACTCCCTTCTTCCTTCGTTCTTTCCTCCTTTCTCATGTATTGATTACTATGATGTGCCAGGCATTGACAAGGCTGGTAATTAGCTGGTACTCATTCAGATATGCTCAAGCTTGTATAATAATGAAAAGTCTGAATTTGATTTCCATGTGAGATCTCTCCCCCAGGCCAGGGACTACATCAGAGAGGAAATCTGAAGTGGTGGAGCAAGCAAGAAGGCATGGCAGGCTTCCAGTTTTTCTCTGCCAATGTTTGATGTTGGCATTTGCTCCAGTTGGAACTCTTGGTTGGACAAGTCCTATGATCATCCTACTCCAGCTCTCTTGTGTGTTCCAGAGCTGCTCCACAACAACCACATTCTTTGATCTGGAGCACAGGCCAACCACAACGCACCAACAAGTCTCCCTTACCTTATCGCCCAGCTTCTGTGCACACCATTCCTCACCACTGCTTTATTTATGCAGAAGACAGAAACCTTTTATGGGCACAGTACACTCTCAAGGGTCTAGGCAGGTTATTGCTTTTTTGTTTTGTTTTATTCTCAATGTGTTGAGATAGAAAGAAGATGGACTGCTAATTTTTCCACAATACCTGCAAGTCAGTAGGGACTTCACCTTTATCATTTCCATGGATACAGCTGTTGATAACCACTATTTTAAACAGTACAGTGGATCTATCAATTTCACATATACATCCCTTTTCCGTCTCTACAATTAAGACCCACAGAATTGTCTTGGCAGGGAAGAAAGGACTCTTTGTCACCACTTTTTATCTTTTTAGCATAAGCAGGTACAAATTGCCACCTCATGTTATTACCTTTGTAATGGAAGGACAGTAAGTCCAGAAATGAGAAGACAGAAACAGAGAGAAAACCAATATTGAAGGCTTTCTATGTTAGGCATATAGTTGTATATGCCTGATAAACTCTAATTCTCAAAACTATCCAAAGAAGTGTGTATTATTACCCAACTACCCACTTTTACAGAGGAGAATAGAAATATTTATAGATGGAGGCATAAGACCACAAGATCATTAAGTGTCTTTTCCTTTCAGTGCAGAAGTAGGGACAGTCTCACTAGTTGGATAACTGATGACATTATAACTCCTTTCAACGCAAACACGAATCTATTCTCGATCGTATGGAGGGGGATATTTTCTTTTGTATATTTGTTTTTCCCTTTCATCTTTAAATTTAATTTTTTTAAGCCAAACCTTCAACTTGCAAAGGAGAAAAGTTTCCTTCCTATTGAAATAAATAACAAATCTGGGGATTTAGCCACCTGATGTTCTTTGAAATGCCAATTTCAGGGGATAAAATTAGTGTTGGAGAGCCTGGGACTAAATTTCAACTGTGCCTTTCTAAATTGTGCATGCAAATGGGCAATTAGACCTGCGATGGGTAATTGCATGCCTAAGTGAACCCTTCCACAAGTAGTTTAGAAGCCGATTTTGAAGGTTGGATTTGTAGAAGCCCTTGTAAATTTCCTCTCCTGCTGAAACAGCCTATGGAGGCTTATCCCTGACTCCAGTATTCCAGCTACTTCCCAGCAAAACAAAAGTCATTTGAGATGGTGAGAAAGAAGTTTGTGAGGAAATAAAAAAAATGATAGATGTTCACAAATTATATATATGATGCAATAACAGTTGATTGCTAGAAAAATTAAAAATCATATGCTGAAATAAATATTAATTAGAATCACTAAAAGTCCATTTATTCACCCAGAAATAATAACTGTTAAAATTTGTGTCCTTATCTTTCCAAGCTTATTAATTTATTCATGGAATATTCATATATGTATATATAACATACTTAGGTAACATGCTTTTTTATATTTAATGATGTATTTTATAATGAGTATCCTTTTATAATCAGTTTTCATCACCTACATACTTTTCCATTTTGATATATCACAATGTACAGAATTGACATCTAAGTGTTTAATATCTAGACTATTTCTTAATTTGCATTATTATAAAATGCATCTGTTATAATAATGCAATAGTAAATATCAATGCCCATTTATGTTTGCCTGATTCATCAACTATTCTTGAAAGCATTTCTGAATATTATCATTCTTTTTCAATTTTTTGTCACATAAGTGAAAAAATCTCTATTTTTATTGTTTTCAATCAATCATATAACAAGTGTGGTCAGCATCTTGTAAATGATAATTTTTCCTCTGCATCTCAGTGTTCTTAGAGTGATCTCTGGTCTTTCAAAAGTCCCTCTGTCCCTTTTTCTAAATAATGCTCATCAATTCCCTCTCAAACTACTATCCCATGGAACACACAATAAAGAACACTAATCTTACCAGTCCCATATCCCTTTCCTCATACTTTGGCAAATATAGCAGTATGGCATTAAATATGTTCAAAAATTCATTTAATCATGCATGCCTTCTTTTATAGTATTCATATCTATTTAAATCACAAGATATGAATTAAGTTGCCTTGGAGACTTGGGAAAAAGCAAGGAGCAGTAACCTTTGCATGAAAACTTCCTTCCTCTCTCCCTTCTTTCTTTCCTTCTATTTTTCCCCCATCAAAGAAGGCACAAGTCTCAATATTCTCAATATTCTCAATAGAATAATGGTAAGTATTTAGTTAATTTCAGGTTTAATATAAGTGTATTAGTAAGCCAAAGGGGTGCTAATGCAAAGTACCAGAAATCTGTTGGCTTTTTTAGGGAGTATTTATTTGGGGTAAAAGCTTACAGTTACTAGGCCCTAAAGAGTCCGGCTCAAGGTTACTTCCTCACCCAAGTCTGTTGCCATGTGTTGAAGCAAGATGGTAGGCAACCTCTACCTGGTTTCTCCTTCCTTTTTCCTCTTAAGTTTCCATGGCCTCAGCTTTTTCCAATCTCAGCTGTAGGCTGGCATAGGGCTCATCTGTCTTCCTGGGGCTTTAGCTGTTTGAGCCTTCTCTTTTTTTGTCACATGGCAGGACCTAATGATCAAGTTCTCTCCTCTTCTGTATCTTCTTCCATGTGTCTTCCTGAGTGAGTGTCCATTTATATAGCCCACCGAGGGGCAAGGGACTTGAACTGAGTTACAGCCTACTGAGTTGGTTGAATAAAGTCCTAATCTTAAGATAATTTGATCAAAGACATCTCAACTGAATCTAATACAATCAAAGAGGATCACACCCAGAGGAACAGACCAGTTTATAAACATAATCTCTCTTTTTGGAATTCATAAATAATCACTGCAACAATCAGTGATAGAAACATATAGATTTTTTAATCAAACAGTATGTTACACAATATATTTTTTCTTTTATAAAAATTTGACAGTGATTGTATGTCTGTTGATGCTAATATTAAAAGTGTGCTTATAAAAAAAAAAAAAAAAGAAATTGTAATGGTGATTTAATTTCACAAAGAGCTGTGGTCACAGGCTGGACCATCAATAGGAAGGTCTCCTGACACACACAGATTTATCAAAGTATAGGTGCAAATAGTTCTTATACCCCCATGTTTAGTGAACAAGACTAATCTATTTACCTTGAGATATGTTTAGCTTGACTAAAAGGCATTCGCACACTGAAAAAACTTAAGATTAAAATAATTTAATTTAAAACCACACTGATAATAGCAGGATAAACACAAGTATATTTTATAACTATTCCAGGGAAAGGATTAGCATATTGAAATCATTTTTGTAAAAGCAGCAGGAATCAAAACTCATCAATTCTGGAATTTTAAATGAGAATGACTGTTTCATGATATGATGAACCTGCCCGTATATATTAATGTTTTATAAACCACCAAAGTAATATATGCTGAGAAAAGCTATATTAATAGTGACTTAATTTACCTCATTGATGGTAACTTAATGAGCATTGGCCAGACACACTTTAAATTGAGTTATTCTATTATACATTGCTTCATACATATTTTGTCAGGCTGTTGGGTTGCATGCTTATTTTGTTTTGCTTTTTAACCTTTCAAGAGTTTTAAGTTCACCATTTGAATATCCAACTTAACTAATGGCATATAAATATATACCTTAAAAAACAACTGCTACTGATTTTTGAACAAAAATATTTTAAAATTATAACTTTTGAGTATTTAAAATTTGGTTCATTCATTCATCCACCATTTATTGAGCATTTTCATTATTTTTTCAACAATCATTTTAAATGAGCATTTCCTACATAAAGGAACAGCATGCTACAAAAGCATACTGTGTGCTATCAATATCTCCAGCTTTTTCCCATACAATTCTCTTTCTGAATTGCCAGCCTTTAGCCATACTAAAATTCTTTCAACTCTTCTCATACTAAATTCTTTCTCACTTCAGGGCCTTGAACCCACCTGTTGGGTATTAAATCATGTAGCCCACAAAGGTCACATTTAAATCTTAATCTGTGTTCCTATAGGTAAATTTGTAAATAGGATCTTTTGAAGATGTTGTTAATTAAGGTGTGCACAATTGAATCAGGGTTGGTCTTTATCCATATTACTGAAGATCTCATAATGGTAGGAAATGTGTAAGCAGTCAGTCAGAGAAAACCTCAGGAAGAAGCCAGAAGTCAGAGAAAACCACTGGAAGAGACCAACGAGAAAGAGAGTGTGGTATGATGAGGACTACCATCAACAGAATGCCACGGACCTCAGGATAAAGCATAGCCTTGCCAACATCTTGATTTTGGATTTCTAGCTCCAAAACCATGAGCCAATAAAGGGTTGTTGTTTAAGCCATACCACTATGTGGTATTTATCATAGAAGCTCTGACAAACTAAGATACCACCCTTCCTTGGGCCACCGGGATATTTTCTGTTTATTATTGCTCCAGAAGACCAACCCTAATGTCCTAGACTAAGTTTGGTCTTCCTTTTGTGAAATTCCATAAATTCTGTCTTCTCTACTGTAACATTTTCCATTCTATATATATATATTTTTTTTTTTTTTTTTCACTGCTGGTCTGTGAGTTTCCTGAAGACAAGGATCATGTCTCTCTTGTTTTCCCTTTTACCTTCACTCCCAAACAGTGTTTCACACTTAGAAAGCAATCAATAAATATTTTATGAATAGTCAGATGGATGAATGGATGGTTGGATGTGCAGTGGTATGAGAAATCAAGGCATATTTAGGAATTCTTAGGAAGAGGGGAAATGAAGTACTAAGTATTTGGTGCTAGTGAGCACAGATAGCCCCTGTTATCAAGGAGCTTACAATCAATAGAGAACAGAAAAATATTAAATAACTATACAGCAAGGCAAAAGGTGACATAAGGATGCAAAAAGAAAGTGATAAGTGAGATTGGAAGTGGTCAAAACTCTAATCAGATGAGGTTTCATGGTAGAGATGGCCCTTGAGCTACATTTAAAAAAATAAGTGAAGGATAAGTAAGATTTTAATATAGGGATATGGGAGGCAAGAAGAATCTGGATGGAAAGATAAAACTTGGGAAGTAAGTGAATTTTGGATAATATTTAGAAAACATAAGTTAGAAAATGATTGCAATAGTTCATCAAGGGGACAGGCTAATCCAACATTAGTAAGTAAAAAATATATATATATATATGCTTTTTGGTTGGGGAGAGGGGGTGCCCCAGAAAAAGTAAAAATAGCCACAGAATTATACTAGTGAAATAGATAAAAGAACATTTATCTACATATTTTATCAGTTTTATATTTCTGCATATCAAATTAAAACAAAATGAAGAGCTTAAAAAAGATACATTTATTAGGTCCCAGTTTCAATGGGTCAGGATTCCCAGCACAAGCTGAAGCTGTGTCCTCTGCTCTCAAAAGGCTGTAGGGGAGCAGATGTAGCTCGTGGCTACGCGTCTGCTTCCCATGTACAAGGTCCCAGGTTCAACCCCCGGCACCTCCTAAAAACCAAATGAACAAATGAATGAAAAAACCCAGCTCTTATTGGGGAGCAGATGTATATCAGTGGTTGAGCGCCTGCTTCCCATGTACAAAGTCCTGGGTTCAATCCCTGTTACTGCCTTAAAAAAAAAAAAAAAAAGCTGTAAAGAAGGTGTTGGATAGGCTGTGTTCCTTTCTGGAACTCAGGGTTCTCTTCTAACATATGTTGTTGTTGCCAGAATTCAGTTCCTTGAGGTTGTAGGGCTGAGGACCCCATTTTCTTGTTTGCTGTTACCTGGGGGTTGAGTTCAACTTCTAGATCCTTGTCTTGAGGCCTTTCACAGGTCCTCTCACAACAGAGCAGCTTACTTCCTCAAGGTCAATAGAAAAATATCTATTTCTTTGAATCTCTTCTTTCAAGGAAGGCCTAAACACTCTTTTACAGGGTTTATCTGATTAGGTGAGAACCATCCTTCCCCCAAGATAATCTCCCTTTTGATTAATTCAAAGTTAGCTGACCAGGGACTGTAATTATATCTGCAAAACTCTTCAAATTTGCCATATAATGGCATCTAATCCCAAGAGTGAAATCCCATCACATTTGCAAGCTGCCTCCAAAACTCAACGTTAAGGGATTTATAGTGTGCGGGAATCTTGGAAGTTATTTTATTTTAAAATGCTGTCTACCATAAGGACCCATGGGGATGATGTATGTGTGAGCCCACTCTCCATTGATAAAAACACTAACAATGACAACTTTCCCAGTCCCACCAGCCTCACTTGTGTACTTCCTAATGTAGGAGATCCCATGGAAGAAACCCTGTCTTTGTGAGCTGAAGCATTGTTGCAGATCAATTGGGAATCTAAATTATGGTTAAACTGATTTACATCAGAAAGCAAAGGAAAACCCTAAAATAGATTCTAGGTCAGGGAGAGGAAGAAGGCATTTCCATGGTGCTGTGGGCAGGGCAAGGCAAAGGTGTTCTGAGATGCAGAGAGAAATGAGAGGAGAAATGTAGCAGCTTTGTAGTATGAAGAACTTTAGGGAAGGAGACAGGTTAAAAAGGTTTGGAGACTGCTTTGCATTATGTTTCACAAAGTTAACCCCTCTCCCTTCTCCCACTCCCAGAATCTTTCCAGCAAAAACTCCAGTAAAATTTATTCTATTTCTCATTATTATGTAATTAGACTCAGGTATGTCCAATTATTTGCTTTGTTTTGGTGAAATCGTGTCTAAAATTGGCCTTAAGTTTGACACTACAAGATCTTATGACCAGTTAAGAGGTTGTGTACCTGTATTCTTTCTGTAATGGAGTACTGTACTCTTTATATACAGAGATGTGTATCTCTGTGTGTGTGTGTGTGTGTGTGTATGTCTGTCTCTGTCTCTGTGACTCTATCTCTAATCAATATACCCTCTCTTCCTTTCCCCACCATGAAAGCGTTAAATTTGATAGGATACTTTCTTCAGTTAAGACTATCCAATAATCTGTTTTAGCACTAGAATGAAATCTAAATTTTACCTTCGCTTAGAAAACACTATCTTATATCCTGTGTTATCGGCCTACCTCTTTGATTTAATCTTGAACCCACTTTGCCCACTCTGCTTTAGCCACATTGACTCTGTCTATTTCGGGAACACTCCAACCTCTTCCTGCTCTACCATTTCCATACTAGTTCTTCTCTCTGCTTAACTGGCTTCTTCATGTAGGTCAGATCACAGATTAAATGTTATCTCCCTAGAGACGTCTTCTTTGATAACCCTATATAAGGCAGCTACCTGGTTACTTTCCATAGATGAACCCTATTTTAAATTTCTAATTAGCACTCATCACCATCCGATATATTTCTTGTTTAATTAATTAATTAATCTATTTATTTTCTGCCATTCGCTTTCCCACTTTCACTCATGGGCTACTTAAGGTCAGGGAACTTGTCTTTCTTGATTACTATAGTGCTTCACCCATAGCAGATACTTTACAATTATTTGTAAATAATAAAAAAAAAAAAGAACCAGATGCATTGGAGGCTACCTGTCAAGCATTTATCATTAGAGAAATAATCAGAGTTTGGGGTTCCAGTTGACAGCAGCACAAAGAGGGAACTTGGTGAAGAGCAAAGAGCACCTGTTTGGCCTTTGAGACACTGAGGTTTAGCTGTCCCTCTGCTACTAATATGCTTGACTTTGTATAAGGATAAGAAAGATATTTCACAGCCTGGAGTGTAAAAGCAAGAATATATATGACTACTTCAGTTTAGAAAACCTGTTATATATTTTTATCCAACTTTTAAGGACCAGGAACTGAGGGTTAAAGAGACTAATCCATGATGTGATTAGTATGTGAACCCACTTTTGTTTGGCTTAAAAGTTACTTTCAGCCCTGACATTCAGCAATAGTTAAATTTCATTGTGTTCTACACCCATCTATAGGGCAGACTTTCCCTTAATCAGGCTTCTGTCATTTTTTAACTCACACAGTTTTTCTAATTTGTATGAAAGAGGAGAAGAGAATGCACATGGAGTGCAGATTCTGAATTGAAGTGCTTTGGGAATGGGTAACTTTGATTTTTCATGGTTTGTTTTTTGTTGTTTTAAAGAAAAAAGCAATGAAGGGTAGGAGTAATAAGGAGAGGTAATATCTTCAGAACTATCTTTTACATTATCCTTGAGGATTTATACTCTTTAAAAACTGCCTAGTTTGTCTTCATCTAAGCATTTTATATTTTCAATCTCTGACTGTTTTGCATGTTAAATGCTTTCTAAATGATTTGTAAGGTTGATATTTAAACAACTCTTACACTGCTTAATCACACAGTTCACCCTTTTGAAACATCATCTTTTTTTCCATTTCAATATCTTTATTTAGATGTCAAATTATCCTCCCATTGCCAATGTTAATTCAGCAGCAAACAGCTATTATGTCACATACACCTATTTTACTCATCTGCAATTCTAATTCAGTGAAAAACTGCCTCTCACTCATTTTAGTTTTGTTTTTTGTTTCTTTGTTTTGTTTTTGATTGTTCTCTAAATCCTAGGCATGAGTTTGTTTACTTAAAAATTTTTTTAAAGCAAAGACTTCTTAAATGCAAAAGAGTCGCAGTGACATGAACAAAAACTGTTTTGGGCTGGGGATGAAAAACTGCTAACTGATGCCTCATACTTGACTATGAAGGTTTTATTTTTTTAAAGCAAGTGAGGTTCACTAAGAGTCTGAGAGACAGATCCTTTTCATTCCAAGAACTTCGGAAGAATTCATGTAGCTTCTCTGGTTTCTTCCTATAGCCTCGTATTCCCTTTCTTAATGTTAATGATACCAAGAACAGTGCAGCAGCAATAGGTAACATTATGTAGTCCTGTTATTATCCTCAGTTTACATACGAGGAGACTGAAACTCAGAGAGGTCAAGGACCTCAGCTCATGAATGGATGACTAAGGGCTCTATCAACAAAATTTAAGCTTCCTGACTAAAATAATCTGAGCTTTAAACTACTGTTTTACATGTCCTGATCTGCCCTGACTTTAACTGCACTTATTTGTCCGGCCCTGATTTGGCCTACCCAATATTTTCCTTTCTTTCGTTCAAGAAATATGTATTATGGATCTAGAGAAAAGCAGGAGACATATAGCAAGAGATGAGTCTACCTCTCTTTAAGCTCCTTAAAGGTTAATGGGTGCTATAGTGAGTGTTGGCAGTTGGGGGTGGGAGCACACATGTAAATAATGTTAGACCAGAAATTTACAAGTCCAGTACAATACTTTTCAAGATTTCCAGTTTTTAGATCATTTGTTGAATTAATATGTGCTGGCAAGGGGAAAAGGAGAACAATGATAGAATGCTTATTATGTGTTTGTCACTGTGCTCGCTCAGTACTTGTTTGAATAAACTAATATAGGCTTAACACAAATGATGCTTCTTGCTCAGGTATGTGCGAGCTCCTTGTTGGGAAGTTCTCCTCCAGTGTTCAAAGACCCAGGCTCCCAGCCTCTCGTGTCTCTACGGTCTTCAATTTGTAATTTCCAAAATCTCCCCAGAGACCTCCTCTGTTTCAGCCAGCAGAAAGGGAAAAAGAGCAGGGAGTGTTGCATAGGAGAGGCTTTATTTTTGGGCCAGGCTCCAGAAGGTCCTTGCATTTCATTGGCTAGAATGCAATCACCTTATGGCAACCTAATAGAAAGGGAGGCTGGAAAATGTAGCCTGGCAAGGAGCCCAGGTAAATTTAGAAAAACAAACTAACAAACAGACGTACGGTTACCCTGAAGCTTCCTATTTACTACCAATATAATCACCCTTTCCAGAAGCAGCTCCTAAAAACTTAAACATATTAATTATGTCATGTCCAATCTTCTATTAGGTTACCTTCTCAGACCCTAAAGAATTAAAGCAGAATAAAGAGAGGACTCCTGCAAAATATATTTAAGATGGTAATCAACTTGCCTCCATAAGCCTTTGATCTGTAAACTAGGTGTATGTGCCTGTGTGTGTGTATGTGTGTGTGTGTCAGAGACAAGTACTGGGAAGAGAAATAAAATTTATTGAGTACCACTCCTTAGGAACTTCATGCAAGTAATTTCATTTGATCACCAGAATCAATCCATCAGTGTTCTTATTTTACTGATGAGGCTCAGGGAAGCCAAACAAGTTGTTCAAGATCATAGAGATAGTAATTAATAAAGCTAGGATTCAAATCCAGATATCTCTGTGCAAAGTTTATGTCCTTTCTATCACAGTAAGCAGATTCTATGAAATCCCTAAAGAAAAGAAATTCATTTGCAGCAGAAGCGATGCCAGGGTGCTTTGGAATATGGAAATTGAACAATTGTCTGAGCCTAACTACTTAGACAAACTCTAACATCTTGAATTAGATTCTCAAACAATATATAAATGAAAATTCCCATTTATATCAAGTACAGTATTACATGGACCTATGGCATAATTTTCTTCAAAGTCTCAACTGAGACTATCCCTGAATTCTTTGTAATTGAGTCCATGGAAGCTTCAGATTATCATCATCACCTTTACCCCCCTTCCCCTCCATATCCATATTTACTAACTCTCTTCATTTGAAAAATGGGAAAAAAAAATACAGAAAACTTACATGGAGCTTATTTTAAAATACTAAGTATTAAGGGAAAGAGAATATCAAACTAAATATTCAGAGGTATCTCAAATCTCCATAAAGTGTTTTTTTTTTTTTAAGTTTCCAAAGACTCATGGAACATAGAAAGCAGAGTTAGTGCTGATGACCATAACCAATTCCAAGTAACAACACTTTTCAAAATAAAGCACTCAGAAAAGCATATCTAGAATAGGGCATTTGATAGAAATCTGTGATGCAGTTACAAAACTCATAAAGAGATAATCATGGGCTATTAAACTTTTTGTTTTGATTTGCCATTTCATAACAGACAGGGTATAGTATTTTATTTGGCTCCACTCATTGTACATTTGCAAGCTGACTAAATAGTCCTCTGAGCTGAGAGGTAAATTGATATGCACAGCTACCAGCCCAATTTCCTGTGTTGAACAGGCCCTCCTCCAGTGCAACTACTATTCTGAGACAGGATTATCTCCCACCCTTATTGCCTAGTTCTTTGAGATTCAGAGAAAAAAAAATAGTATAAGAATAAATAACTTCTGTTGCAAAATGTATTTCTAACAATAACAGTCTGATTTCTACCCCTACCTAGAGCTATCTTGAGGAAGCCATATATTCAAAATATACCCCTTAGGATCCAAAGGAGCACCATCATTTTCCTTTAAACCATCTCCCCTATCTCCCAGCATTGCCATTCCCTTCACTTTTCACCCATCATTTCTAAGATGATCTTTCCAGATGGACATATTGTGTTTGGTTGGTTTAGAGCTAGTGTCATCCTACCTAAGGTAACAAATGGAAGAGAAGAGACTCGTATCTTTCTACGCACTTTCTCTTCCGTGACGGCAAGTCTTGGTAAGTTATGACTAAGATTTATTAATCTATATCACTCAGCCTGGAAATTGGCAGAAATCCTTCCTGGATTTTGTCTACCAGTTCTAGTTTTCAATGTTACTGTGAACTTTTTCCCTGCAAATTCATAGATATTTTCATAGTTTAATGAGAAAGGATTGTTCAAGGGCTGCAATGTTCAAATATTGTATGCTCTTATTGATGTGAAATAATTAGAATAAGCAAACTCATAGAGTCAGACTCTGGAACATAAGATTACCATGGGACCATGGGGGAATAGAGAATAGGGAGGTGATTTTTTTGTTTTGTTCTGTTTTTTTTTTTCAGCTTACCCCACCCCCACTTCCCCCAGATGGTTCTCTCCTCTGTCTGCTCCCTAACCAGGACCTCCCACATGAGAGGGAAATGCCCAATGGGCTGCCTGAGCCATACCCACTTCCTTCCCAGGGGTGCAGCAGCTGCTGACCTGTGGCATCTGCTTCTTTAGGCTCTTGCTCATTGCAGCAGGATGTGGCCTCTAGCTCGCCTTGCTGTGGGCGCGGGAGTCTGTTTGTCTTCTTTAGGAGGCACCGGGACTGAACCCAGGAGCTCCCATGTGGTCGATGGATGCTCAACTGGTTGAGCCACACCTGCTTCCCAAGAATAGGGAATTAGGGCTTCAAATGTACAGTTTCAATTTAGGATGAAGGAAAAGTTTTGGTAATGGATGGTGGTGAGCATAGCAAACATTGTTAAAATAATTCACAGAACTAAAGTATATATTTGATTATAGGTAAAAGGGGAAATTTAAGGTTGTATATATGGTACTAAAAATTTAAAAAAGAAAATCCACAGAACTGCACAACATAAACAGTGAACCCTTAGACCATAGACTATAGTTAATAGTGCAAATATAAAAATGTGCTTTCATCATTTGTAACAAATGAACCACATCAATGCAAGGTATTAATAATAGGATGGTATATGGGAATCCTGCATTTCATGCATAATATTTTTTAAAACTGCATTGTTAATAGTTGCTGAGTGAATGGAAAAGTGAGTGAATAAATTAGGCAGGGTCACCGAAAAGCTAGAGGACCTTGCTTTAGTGGCTGATGACACCGAAGAGAAGGCCAATTCTGCATACAATCACTGAGAAAATTACTGCAATTCTCCAATAGGTTTAAAAAGACAAGCTCATTCCTGAGGGGAATCATGATATAAATGCCAACATCTCCAAAACAAAAGATTCCACTGCAGTTTCTATTGTAAACACATTGTTTATCTCAAAATACTCTTGTTGATGGGTTGGCATTAGGAATAATAATGGCATAAAATGTTCTCAAAGTGCAAGGGAATGAGTATGAAAAATGAATATTTCACAGATGATAAACATAAATGCAGGCAGCACTTAATATTTTAATTAAAAAAAAAAACCCTTTTTCTTTTGAAATCAAACTTCTAGAAGATTGCTCAGAAGATACTGTCATCACTGGAAATGCAAGACAAAATATCACCAAGCAGCACCACTATTTCTGTAATAGATGAAAAAGGAGCAAATGTAATGAAAGAATTCAACTAACTACACAGCGACTGGGACCATTTTAAAAACTAATAGCAGACAAAGGCATTTCAAAGCAGATAAATGTAGCCTAATGATGGCTTTGATAAGCCTTTGTCTCTCAGTTCTTTGTGCACAGTAAAATATGAAGAATTTTTTAAAAAGAGCAAAATAGTAAAAAACTTAGCTCTATGTGTCACTAATGAGTGATGAGAACTGGAAAAACAATGGATGAATTTCAATGGTTTTGGTGGGCCTTTATCAGATATGTCTGTGTGAATTAGAAAATATGAGACACGGCAAAGAGTAGGAGTAGAGAAAAAGGGAATGGACAAGTTTGATATGTGAAGAATAATTAAACTTTTCATGAGGGGAGTGTGGGTTGGAAGGAGATGACTGTATGGTTTCCATATAAATAACCAGCATGATTATCTGGCATGAACGTCCCAATAACATCTGTGCATTGTTGGACATACAGCTCAAAGTTATCTGGAGAGAGGGTTCCTGAGTATGACTCCTCAGGGATATGCTAAAGTGATTTATTCCATAAGACTATAGATACTTGCAGGTTGTCTGCTTGTACTGCCATTTCCGTTAGTTTGACTAGATTGAATGGCGCCATCAGTCAAACTGGTCTTCAATTATTTTCTTTTTCACTCTTCCTGATTTTTAAACTAAGCTGGCGTGTCATTTCAGTCAAACTAACTATTTGCATGGACATAGCCAAATAAAGCTATACTGTTGTCTATGAAAACACCAGCGTAGGTGGGAATACAGGCTTTTCCACTTTCTGTGCATTCTTATGTCACTTAACATTTTCAGGTCTCGTTTTCATTAACTATAAATTGAATATAGCCTAAAAATTTATGAAAGTGGAAAGAGCATTGTATGTTAATGCACAGAAGTATGCTATTATTGGAGGGGGAATTAGGGGACAGAATTGTAACTGATCTGAATATTAAGGGGATAAAATTCCATTATGAGGTGGAAAGAAGAAGAGGATCTTGGTTTGGGGGGAATGGGCAAAAAAAGAAAATCTCTGGTAGTGCCAAGAAAAGATTCTGGAAAGCATGTATCTTTAATGGAGATTGAAGGTGATTGAGCAAGGGAAGAAGGTTGATATACAGTTTGCATGACTCACTAATGCTTCATTGGTAGTGGATTCTTTCAGAAGAAATAGAAAAGATGCTCTGTTCTCCATGTTCGTGAAGGAGAAGAACAGGGACGGCATTCATGTGAAAGAGGAATACTGGAGGGAGAGCTGTTATGCAGGTCATGAGTATAAGATTGTTTCAATGTGCTGATTATGGCAATTAAGAATATTGAGAAGCTACTTCATGTCAGGCATTGATAACTGCAGAAGGATAGGACCTGGCCTTTGATGGAGACACACCAAGAGATAATGATCAGGCACTGTAAGCTGCAGGCCAAAATGCAATGGAATCCCAGCAGAGACATTCTTATATTTGTTTTCTTTGATCACCAATGCTGTTTTTACACATCTTTTTATTCCTTCAATTTTATGAAATAATAGTTTATCACTATAGGTATTTCATGTTGTAGATATCCTCTTAAAATAATCTTGCCATTAAAAATCTGGAAAAGTGAATACATGTCTATATATGTATTTTAAATTATATATAATGACAAATATATATATTTAAAAGTAGACTTTTCTCCTTAGGTGAATCAAAGACAAAGCTTTTCAGCCAAATTCCTGTAGCCCTTGAAAGAGAAATAAAGGCAACCTGGTGGTGAGGAAAGAAAATGGCCTTTAGTGTTAAATATTTCTACCTGGTTTTGAATCCCCAGCTTCTCTGTAAACTATCATGTGTCCTTTATGGGAATTTTACTAATAATTCCTAAGACTCAGTTTCTTCTTGGAACAATGGGAAAAATAACACACCTCACAGGTCTATTCTGAAGTTTAAATGGGCTGTTTAGCCCCCACAGTAAATAAAATGAGTGAATTATCTTGCAGTGTTTCATACCTAGCACACAAATAGCTCTTTTGCTCCTCTCCCCCCACCATTCTGTTCTCTGAACTACATCTCCCTCATATACACACCCCCAGAACTTTTTTTGCCTACGACTGGAAGTTTCAGCTATTATTTTGTGTTAGAGCGAACCATTTTAGTCCATCATAAAAATATTTGGAAGCAAGATGTAATTACCCAGGCAGCCCTTTGGGCTAGTGGAGCTGAAAGACTAATGCTGAACCACCATATGGGCTGTGCATGGAGGGGCCTGTTGGAACCAAGCATTTAAATCCATTTCTTCCTGAGAACAATTAGATGAAACCATCCAATTCTTCCAGGAGCTTTGAAAATGATCACCTGTTGGATCCAGACTCTGGTAAATTGCTTTCATTTGAATACGATTTGGAATTTGTTCAACTAATCACAGTCTGTTAATTGCATTTTGGAGGAAGAAAGAAATTGAATGAAGCAACTGGTTCTTGTTAGATGCATGCCAGCCATGGGATTTAGTGTGTGGCTACAGCATTCTACCTTGTTAATCTCAATAAAAGGCGGACTTTGCAAGCTGTAATAATTAAATAGCCTTTTACAAAACAAAATAAATCCTGCGTGTGAATATGTTATGCTACAATGTATCAGATTTTAGATGTATTAAATATACCTATTTATATTAACCATCTTTTTTATCCAAAAAATGCCAGATAATCTTGATTATCCAAGACCAAATAAGCATTGTGGTATTTCACCTTTACAAGAAAATAAATTTTGAATATAATGATAATGTCATGCTTCATCATTCTCCTAATAAAATTTTTCTTTCGTTTGGGGCAATGGAAAGAATATGATATTCTAGTTATGTCAAGCAGAGTCTGAGTCCTGGTTTTGGCCACTTTCTAGTTGAGTGATCTTGGGAAATAAATATATCACCTCTGTAAATCTCTGTCAGAGTTATCATGGGGCAAAACTAGAAAGCTTCACATATAACTTTTAGCCTAGTGTTTGTCCCACAGTGAGTAGCAGGAGCAGCAGTGCTCCTAGTGCAAGAGCATTAAGAGTCATTACATCCATAGTTATAACACATTATTATCTGGCTGAATAAAATCCCATCCCATGTCTGATTAGCTTCTTTCCTTGCCATTTTCAAGGTAGGTAATCTACTGTCTTCCTCTCTTGACCTTTTTCTAAATAGTGATTTTAATCAGTACCCATGATTTGTATAAATTACATAAGATACCATTGCCCTCAGGCAAATTATGATATAATTTGTGTGATGTGAATAATACACACTGGTACAGTACCAACAAAACAGCATAACTTAATAGTCCTTGCTTTGTTTTCATAATTATAGATATAATACCAGATAACTGTAAAAAATTTGTTAAGATATAATATTAAGAAAGAAGTAAAAGTAATCTGCAATTCCAAAATTAACAGTTAGAGGGCTTTTTCCCCCCTCATCTTACATTTTTAACAAATGCCCCAATGCTCAGTACCATAGGTGATAAACGTCACCCATATATTGTAAAAAAAGTTACTGGATTCTTCACTGCAGCTCAGGATAGGTGATAAACACTCACATGTTCTGAGAAGAAGTGCCTGATATATCACTTTGGAACTTGCTGAGAGATGACTAAAATCATTTGAGAATCTCTAGCTAGTTCATTCATCATCCATTTCTAAGCTATATATGAAACAGCTAAATTTTTATCATAATGAAAAAGAGAAGAGAATATGTTGAATGTATTTCATAGAAGTGAAAGGCCCCATAATGTTTCTGTCAACCCAGGCAATATGGACTGGGCTTCTCAATTCCTGAAAATAATTGAGATCATTTGACTGAACAGCTATGTGACATGCCAAAGACATTGTCCATTTGGTGTGAAAGAGAGAGTTGGCATAGCACATTGACCAGAGCAGTAGAAAAAAATAAAATTGAAACTGTATTATAAGCATTTTCTCCCATTAAATATACTTTGTTTTTAAAATCAATTCCCTTCTTATTGCACATTCAGGTTTCTTTGTTTTTTGTTTTCTTGTTATTAAAATTAATGAATGCATGAACAACTATATGAATAACTATTATTCAGCATGGCTATTTCCTTTGCATGAATTCCTAGGCCAACGACTGTGGCCATTTTTTAAATCTGCATACATATTTCCAGCCTGTGCTCTATAAAGCTTATAATAATCAGAAGTCCTATCAGCACTCTATGAGAGAGCCACTATACCATGGGAAGTACTCTGGGATGAATGGAAAAATAAATTTTTTTTCTCATTTTATAATAAGGTTGACCTTTTTATATATTTATTTGCTATTTTGATTTTCCTGCTCTGACAATAATCTTCTCGGGTACTTTGCCCATTTTTTATTAGAATCTTAGTGGGTTTTTAAACTTGATTTCTAAAAGTTTTTTGTATGTGACAAATTATAAAACTGTTCAAGTATATAGAGAGCAAGGATTTTCTCCTTTTGGCAACTGGCTTTTTATGTGTGTTTATTTTTTATTTCCTCATGACTATGACTATTTTTTTAAAATAAGAATTCAGTACTACAATGAGCCACGGAGTATGCTAATTCACATTCGTTATTCAGTTTAATCATGTGTAACCTGTTTGGTAGGTATTTTCAACATTAAAAATGAGAAACCAAGACTATGGCAAGTTAAATGATTTACCCAGGACCATTTGAAGAGTCAGAAAGGCTGAAATTACCACAAGCTCTCATGTGATTTTTTTGTACAACACTATGAGATAGTAGTAAATGAATATTAAAAAAGTAAATATTTTACAAGTATGGACTTGTAATTTTCACAACTCTAGATGGTAGGTATACTTTTACAGCCAAAAACTGCAGCTCATAAAGGTTAGATTCTTTCCTAGAGAAAAGTGGAAGTTAAATTTGAACCCTGGTAGTCTCACTGGAGCAGGGGTTCTTAACAAGGGGTCTGTAAGCTTGAATTGAAATTCAAAAAAATATTATTCTTGTGGGGACGTGTTGGTGCGGGTGTGATATATTTATTAAATAATACACAGTATAGTGTGAAATTAGTAAGAGGACTGTGGTTTTCACATGACTGGTAAAGGGGTCCGTGGAACAAAAAAGGTTCAGAACCCCTGCACTGGAGAGACTGGTTGGTTACATTTGACCTATAGGTAAACAAGTTAAAAACAAGAAAATTATGATTGCAAAAGTAAAGTTAATTCTGCAAATTCACAGTAAACTAACATTTACTAGATTTGTAAATTGTAGTCATTTGCTCAAAACTCATATGTAATACCTCAAGACATCTCTAACAGTTTAAAGCAGGGATTCTTTTTTTGTTCCACAGACCCCTTTGCCAGTCAGGTGAAATCCACAGACCCCTTACTAACCCCACACTATACTGTGTACTATTTACTAAATATATCACACCCGCACCAACACGTCCCCACAAGAATAATGTTGTTGCTTTTTTTATTTTAATTCAAGCTCACGGACCCCTTATTAGAACCCCTGCTTTAAAGTCAGTGTTAAAGAGGAAAAAAATAGTGACTTTATATCAATTTGATTTTTCATTTACTGTGAATAAAGTCTATCTACAACCTTGATAATGTTGAAGAAGAATGTATTTGAAGAGAAGTCTTTGCAAATAGCACCTGAAACTATTCTTACCTCACCATTTAGAAACAAAAACAGGAGAATGATCAAAATTACAACCGATTTTTTAAATCACAAAGTTCAAAGATTTCAAACTTCAAATGGTGAAAGCAGTTTGTTTATTTTGAAACCCAAAAGGATAAAATTTATCACTGAAAAATATTGTTGACAAACCATGCTTGTTTGACATCTCATTTAAAGATGAATCAAATGTGGCTTATCACTAAATGAGCAAAAGTCAAAAGTTAAAAACATTCCTATGTATTAAATAATTTTAAAAAATATATTATAATGAGCTTTATTCAAGTTATTATCCTGGTCTCCCTAAGCCCTTTTGCATGGCCTACCCGTGGTTGGAAATATTTTTCAAAAAATGAATGAATGAAATCTTCCATGATATTCATTCCATGAGGTTTTTGTACAAATGTTGTTCTGATTTCCATCTTCTCTCTTTGCAAGTAGAGTTTGTGTTCCCTTCTCAGAGCATTAGTAACTTCTTGTAAAATGTTTATGAGTCAGTAGCCCCTAACAGACAGCAAGCCTGAGGTCAGGCCTGAATCTTTCATTCACTGAGTCACAAAACACAGAAGCTCAATACATATTTGTTTATTAGGTAATGAAATGTCTTGATTGATATCCAAGGAAGATGGGAACGGTGGAATTTATGATGTGATTTGAGGTTATATTAAAAAATATGAGGACATTTGGGTTCTAAGACGTAAAGAGCTAGACATATTTATTCATAGCGTAGTTACGTTTCTAACTTTTTTCTGTTCTTGTACTTTCCCTTTTCTATTTTTTTTATGAAACTGTTAAAATACTTTTGAAAATGGAAATATCTGCCTTTTCTCTTTTCTCCTGCTTTGTACCTGTCAATTCCAAAGGCTTCAATTTTAATGTTCAAGTCTCCTTTACAAAATGAAATGGAAAATATCTCCTTTGGTTGAGTGTCTGTATGTTTAAGAACAAAAGCTTATAATAGCTTTCAGTACTAGAACTTTTTAAAAGATAAATGTTGTTAAAAAAAATAAACTTTTCTCATTGGACACCCAGCAACCATAAGGAACAAAAAATCCTTCAAAATTACACACAAAGAAAGAAAGAGGCTGAGTGGTCTTGACAGCTGAACTGAACAGTGTAGTACCCTGCAGGGAAAGCCATGAATGAAGAAGATCTCTCCTGGAACAGTTAGAGAGGTGAAGGCCAGTGCCCTGGGAAATTACTCCAACTGTTTTTATCGATCACAAATGTTTCTTTTTTTAATCTGCTGCTACTTTTGCTACAATTGAAATAGTGTTCATAATGACATAATAACTGTAAGGGAATGGAATAACTTTGAAGTTGGAGGACTGTGATTTTCCTCAGATCCTATCCCATTTGCAATGACTGGGCCATCTAGGTCTCATGGCTTCTGGCGACAGAAGGACATCTTGTTTGAGTAGATCAATATTATTCTGTTGGCTTCATAGAGCTGATACTTCCCACCGGAGTGATTGGAAGGAATCCTGAACAAATAGAAGCCAGTTGGCAGGCAGTGAAATCACCTTCACAGAGCATTTCAAAGAGAGAAAGGGAAGGGGACAAATATATATATATATATAAAAGATATATATATATATATACACACACACAGAGACACATATATATATTATGTTACTGTTTGCTAATTACATTTAACTCATTATTGTTCACTTCTGTACTTTAAGATCTATTGTTATTATTTTTATTGCATTCCTATAAATGGGGAAATAAGGCTCAAAAGGGTTAAATAGTATGGCCAACAAAGGTTAAATAACTGACAAAAATGTCTTTAACTTATTAATTCTCTCATTTATCAATTAGTTTTATTGTGTAGGTGTTGTCATAAAGACCAGTAGTGAACATATTTTTCTGTAAGAGTTGGGATAGTAAATTTTAAGTTTGCAGGCCATTCAGTTTCTGTCATATTGACTCAACTCTCCCAAAATAGCTATAGATAATATATAAATGGACATTATGACTGTATTCCAATACAACTTTACTATAACCATGAGGAGGCTTGGATTTGACTGTCCATTGTTCTAGGCAATGATGATACAGTAATAGCGAAGTAAAATGCCTTCTTCTGTGATTTTATATTCCATCATGAGGTGGCAGACAAGAAATAAAAATATAATAATATATTATATAGTATATATTCGTTTTAATACATTAAAGCAAAATAAGTCAGAATAAGGCAGTAGAGAGTGACTCTTCTTTCATGGTATTGACTGTACTTCATTCATATTGAGAATTGCTTAGAATTCTCTACACTGGAGTTGCCTTTATTGATATGTATAAATCAAAACTTATCTCAACTCAAATGTCTCTTAGCTATTCTGATATATCTCTAACAGTTAAAAAAATTCAGATGGTTGATAGATCAGGACTCCTGGTCAATATATCCAATGAGCATAGTTCACTTTAATAAATATTGTAGCTTCCTCATCTTTGAATCTTTTCTATCCTTTATCTTCTAGTACACTTCTGTCCTGGTTCTTCTAGTCTCTAGATGGTCCTTCTCAGAATCTTCATCTTGGTGTTTTCTTTCTCTACTCATTCTACAAACTAAACTTCCACACTCTTCTCAATCTGTATGTTCTTAAACTCCCAGGGCTTTAGCTACCAACTTACAGTCCATTTCCCAAACTGGAAACTCTGGAAGAAATTTATCTCCTTAATTTTGAACTCATATTTTCAGCTTCTCTGGAAAATAACCTTTGGCATTTCTCACAGGTTGCCTGAAGCTCAACAGTTCAAAAACAAACATATTGTCCTACCCTAAACCTGAACACAGTTTCTCTACCTGTATTCTCTTTCTCCTTGGTTAACTTACCAATCACCCAGACCTAAGAGTAATCTGCTAATTTAGCAGCAGAGTTGGAAATAAGTTCATCATAATTATGCAAGACCAAGAGTGGCAATAACTTACACATACAACATTATGTTATAGAAAAAGCATAAACTAGCCACTCGGCAAGCATAGATTTCCATCCCAGCTCTACCATGTATAGACTGAGTGAACTTCTGAATTATCTGACTTCTCTGAACTTTTGTTTCCTCACCTCTAATAAATAGGATAATTCTACTTTCTTCAAAATAACAATATATGCATGAGATTATGTATAGAGCTATAATTCTGCTAGCACTGTATAAGTCCTCAAAGAAATATTACTTCCTTCCCACTTCCCTTCCTTTCTCTTTTGTAATTGTTTAAACATGATCTCATTTGAGCTTGTAATAAGGCAGAAAAATACAGACATAATAGAGATAAATATAACTAGATCCTTGGTTTAGGAATGTAATGAGTGTGTGGGTGTGTAGGAGCATGTAAATTAAAACTTCATTGCAGTATGATACAAATTTATATACATTGAGCTCAATTTCCAACTCCTTTCCATTAAGGTTTCCTAAGCCTTGTAATTAAGTCAGGATAGCAAAAAGCAGATATTGACCAAGTGATAACACTTGGAGGGAATGCCCTTGATTGTTTTCTTTACAACCTATTACAAATATGCTTATCAAAAATCTGCCATATCAAGGGAAATTAAATGAAGAGCTGATATCAGATGTGGAATTTTGAACTTACTTATGGAAAATGGTCACTGACCTTAGGCAAATTAAATTCTCTAATCCTCATGAAATTAATAGCACCTATTACAGAGTACTATTTCAAGAGATTGAATGAGATAATGGGTGTTATTTCTTAGCATGGTGAATTATACCTTGTAAACACTTAATAAAATCTAGCCATTATTATTGTTGATGTTATTGGATTTGTAAAATTAATTTCATTATTCTCAACCTGAGATGGAATATTCCTGTCATTTCCATTTCTTTCTTTATATAGAGGATTCATTCAGCATGACTTGGTTTCTCCGGTAGGATGAAGCTTATAATTGCATCCAGAGCTTCCTAAAGGAGCAGTGAGGGAAACTTGAGATGTGAGATTTTAGTCAGAAGTACTGAAAGAAACTGTTTGTGAGGCCTGTGAGGACAGGAGCACTTCAGTCGTTATTACCGAGTTGTGACTCAATCTTCTTCATTACCCTCTGTAGTTTAGATAAAATAACAATGAAAATGACACCATGGGGGGTGGAATAGGTACCTGTCTGGTCTTCTCTTCTTTGTGCCAGCCAGCCCACCTCTCATTTATTTGTCTAGGAAGGACAATTATCCTTCCCTCCAATCTCTGTAGATTGTGTTGCCTATTTATTATTTTAATTGGCCGTGAATCCTGGGGACAAAGCCTATCACAGGCAATCAGGCATTACTTTATACAGCACTCAGAAGGCATAGGACATTGTGGCAAATGGTGAGCTGGCTTCATAAATAACAATGAAAGCCACTCTTGCAACCCCTTATATCTAAATATTCCCCCCAGAAGTTTTGCAGTTGTTGTGTTAGCAGACCTCTGCTGGAGCAGCATGGGCAGACAAACTAGCCATAAGAATGGTAGAGAAGATCTATAGGGAAATGCCTAAAAAAGTCTTCATTTTCAGTATTGCCAAACAATGGGATCTCCCAAAGGAAAATGTGAAACTCTCCAGCTGTCGCTGCTGTATTAGAATCCATCATTGTGTCCTGGAC
This sequence comes from Tolypeutes matacus, assembly GCA_026826555.1. Classification (NCBI taxonomy): domain Eukaryota; kingdom Metazoa; phylum Chordata; class Mammalia; order Cingulata; family Chlamyphoridae; genus Tolypeutes; species Tolypeutes matacus. Next base: position 10,629,426 of record JAKSZT010031676.1, on the reverse strand, counting down.
AGCAGGAATAGCTCGAAGGCATGGACAAATCTGAAAGATTTTTAAAAAGTGAAACAAAAATGAACAGCCCCAAGGAGAAGGGATTAGGTAAACCAAAAGCAAACTGTGACTCCATTTCCCTAGGGTAGACAACTTGGGAAATGTCTTTCTGCTTCATTCTTTGAAGCAAATGTGGAAAAAACCACTGTGTCATGCATGAGAAATAAGGGCCTAGAAGAGAGAACACATCTTCCAGAAATGGCTCTCATCAGCTAAATTAATGCATCTTAAACAAGCACTGACCTTCTTCTGGGAAGCAAAGTCAGAAGTGAAGTTGTATGAAATACCAAAAAAAGGAAAATAGATCTAAAATTGGTAACATTTATTGATTTATTGAGTACACGTTGTAACATTTTATATAATATCTTAATTAACCCTCACATTAAACCAGTGAGGTAAGTTCTATTCCTGTGTTTTACCACTGATGAGGGATCTAAGACTCAGAGTGGTTTAAAAACTTGCCCAAGGCCACACATCTAGTTAGTGGAAAATCGGGATTCAAACCCAGGTTGCCTGATAGCAAAGCCTGAGCCCTTACCTTCCCTGAAGGATCAATTTTACTCATCAGTAAGTAAGAGATAACATATTTTATTATAACTAATTGAATATATTTTGTAGTTGTACAGTTATTATGTTTTGGGGGGGGCATTGTTATTTTTCAATGGTGTTTTAGAGAACCCTCTGCTTCTTGATGGTCTGTACTTTGAGACCCAGATTATGTGTTCATTATCCCTGCCAGCAGTGATATATCTGAGGGAAATTTTGAAAAAACACAGAGTTTAAGCCCATAAAAAATAAATGAGTGAAGGACATAAGCAGTCTGTGGTAGATTTGGTGTTGATGGCATTTGGCTAAGATAGAGTAATACTGACTTGACAATTAACCACCCTGAAAAATGTTCCAAAAGGAGTCAGGCATTCATGGACAAGTAGCTAAATGGATAACATATTAGGCTAGTTCCCTATGCTTCCACACAGAGCTTTGGTGAAACTAAGCTGTAACATGTAACTTAGGATCTAAGATCTGGTAGAGCCTCTTATTTCCAACTAGAGAAAAAAAAATTACTGGGTCTGATCACCTTTGACCTTGCATGTGGTACAGGAACCCAGTGCAATGTCCAGCAGCCTTAGGAATGCATTCAGTGGAAAGTGAAGCTTTGAATCAGCTTAGCAACTCGGGCACATCGAGAGTATAGGGCATAGATGAAAGCCAAAGACAGAGCCACATGTGGATGAATGAAGTTTTAAGCCCCATTCATCCTATGTGTCCCAACCAACATGCAAGACTTATACTCTTAGGAATCAGATCAGCAACTTCTCCTTCCTTCCCTTGGGAATAATGGCAAATGGAGAAGCAGAGACTCAACATGCAGAGTGAGGGCATTTCATACCTCCTCTGACCTACCACATCCCTTGATCTGTTATGATAGCCCAGTTTGGTAGCCATTCCTGGGTAGATCACTCAGGCATTTTGCTGTTTTCCTCATATGACAATACTATTGGAGTTCCCGGGAAATCCACATGGCTGCATGTAAGGCTTTCTCATTGCTCTGCATCCTCCTTCCACTGGTGACATGGAATTTTTAACCAAAGTTCTTATAAGTCCCTGAAATGAATCAAGACAATAATTAACTTCAAAGCCACAGTATAAAATAAGCCAAAGATTCATGTCCCCTCATCCTAAATCCATTTCTTAAAGTATGTTTTAAAAGATTCCCTATACTAATTCACCTGAACAGCCCAAATATTACACTGAAAAAAAAAAAAAAAGATCTATTATGAACCATCCCCTGCATCCTTTAATAAATTCCCAAAAGAAAAATTAGAAATCTGGATATAAAACTCACCTTACTCCCCACTCCTAAGGCAAAGTCCCAAATTCTTTCCTCAATCATTCCCCTTGTTTCCTCCAAAAGCATTTTCACTTCTGGGAAGTGTAGGCCATGTCTTTAGCAAGTGCATTTTGGATTATTTTCCCCTAGAATAAGCATATTTCTTTCACACCTCTAATGCTGAATGAATTAAATCCATATTGTCTTGTGCTTTCATTTTTCCAAAGTTCAGCCATTCAACAAGTCACATGAGCTAGAGCAACATGAGTGCTGCCCCCATAAAATTTGGTATAATAAATAATGACTGCAGCAATAGACTTTCCCAAACAAAGGTGATGTTTCTGTCTTATGTCCAGCTAAATTTACTGTTAACTAGGAGAAAAAAAATTCACTTTACCAATATGTCCTTAAATTCATGCCAGTGTTCTAAAGCTATTGTGTTGTAGGAACATCAGAATGATGATATGGGCATTTCCCTAAAACCCTACAGAAGCTCCTCCCAGCCCTGCAACATTTCTGCAGATGTTCCCAACTCTGGGCCCTCAAAGACCCAATAAGAAGAAATGAGCAACTTTTCATAGGCTTCTCTCCAAACTCTGGAATTCTAATAGTTTTTGTTTGTTGTATAATACCCCAGACCTTGGTTAACCTTCATACTCCAATAGCAGTGCAAAAATTCTACTGCTCCAGCTAAATCTGGGCCCTAGTTGCCCTGCTCTATTCTCTTATATCCAGCTGAGGAACAGGCTAGAAGGGGGAGGGTACAGAGATCTGAAAACTAGCAAAATGATTCACAGTGAGTAAGCAATCTAGGTGAGCTTCCTTTGTCCAGCACTAACAACGCAAGTGCCATAAATACCACTCCCTAGTGGTCTGCTGTTTTACATAGCCTGAAGGCCCAGCCTGAACGGGTGGACTGGAAACAAGAGAGTGGAATACCAAGCTAGGAAAATAAAGCTCTGCTAAGAAAGCATTTGAAAAGCTGTACCCAATGTTTCCTGTCTGAGGTGTACCTTCCCTCCTTGGATATCTCACATACCTCCACAAGATGCACAGCTGCCCCAGAGTCTGTAAGTTCTTCTTCCTCCCTTCACTCCTTGTTCCTTTTACTATCGATTCTGACCAGGCTCACTAAATACAGGACCCTGCTTTCTCAGTGTAATAGTTTGTTCCCAAATATCTCTGACAGCAACACCAGTATTTCAGATATTTATTCGCAGGCTTTTGTCTACTTCATTCTCCCACATATCAAAACATTTAAGGTGAGGAACAATCTGTCTGAAGCATCTCTACTATCAAGATTATTCCATACTCTGAAAGAGGTGTATAGTAAGGAAGAGAAAGGGCCTCCAGGTCTAGGGCTAAATAGGTTCAGGATAGTGAGCCCACAACAGGTCAATAGCTTAAGTTAAGGCTACTTTATGGTAAAGGATGGAGGACAGAAGTGCTGGAAAAATGCCCAACTTGCCCTAACAGACAGGCTCATATGCATTTAATAAATGCAGAGAGAGAGAGGATGGAAAAAGAGAAATGGCAAGGATTTACAGCACCTGTTCACCTTATGGAAACAGGGAGGAGGAGAAGAGGGAATTTGCATGGGTGCATGACTGTACCTACTAATGACAGTGACCCAATCAGTGCCCTGGATGCTGAAAATCCTGTTTGGAATATCCTTTACCTTTGAGAGAAGAAGTGTTGGTGAAGAGGTTGAAAGAGGAACTGAAGTCTTTTCTGCCTCAGTAGGTAACCCAAAGGGAGAGAAAGGATGTGGGAGCTATACTGAGTTTTACTGGATGGGGTCTGGCAAATAACACATAGAAGGAGAGGCAGCAGCCCTCAGTAATGGAAGAAATGGAACATCCCAATGGCCTATGGATTTCCCTGTTAAAAAATCAAACTCATTAAATTTATGGCCCTTTGAACCAACTGGCCATTTGATGGGAGCAATAGCTGTATTCAAGCTTGACTCAGAAGCCCATAGTTGATTAAAAAAAAAAAAAAAGAATTATAGTAAATTGATAATTTATTGATTAAGTACTTACCATGTGCTAGACACTGTCGGATCCACTTTACTTATATTATCTAATTAATGAACTTGAAAGTCCTGATAATTCTAGGCATTGTATCCATCTTACAGAGAAGTACATTAAGGATTAGAGAAGTTGAGAGCTTGCCCAATAAAGAGTTTATAACTGAAAACACAAGTACTCAGGCATGCCCTCATCTGACTGACTCCAGAGACTGTTTGGGCTCTGTGTTTCCAGGTCTTCTAACTTTCAACATATATTGGAAATTAGAATTTTAATCTCTTGCTGATAAATATTGGCTCCATTTTCTCCCAAACACTGAGAGTACCAAAACAAATTTTTGTAGGCTGCATTCAGCCTATAACTGGCTGGCTGTTTGCAGGTTCTTCTGAGTCTAACGGCTATGACAGTTTACAGTAATAGCAGAAGTTCATCAAGCAGGAACTTCTGATTAAGAATATAGAGATAGAGCCTAGTTTGATATTCAATGTAATCCCATATGGCATTTTATGTGATTGACACTATACTAGATACTGAGGATACAGTAATAAACGAGAGAGATAAAGTCTCTTTCCTAAAGGGAGAGAAACATGAGAAGAGGCAAATAAAATTTAATCCAGTATGGATTATATAACAGATGGAGGGAAAGTTTCTAAGGGAAGATAAAGGAATAACCAAATCAAGAAGGGTCCTTTTTGGAATCATTGATATCTAATTCGAGAAATAGTTCAGCTCACATAAACTAGCTGAGGCATGAAAGACCACCATCCCTTTTGGAAACTGGAGACTATGAAAAAATATCATTAAATAGAATAAAGGGTTAATTGTCAAGAGTCATGGAGAGCTAGAAAGACACCAAATCATGAGGAAGTTATGGACTGTATCCTTAAGGCACTGAGGAATAAAGAACTCTTCTGGGAGATCACCACAATTAAATTGCATTTTGGAATCATCTGTCTGTCCATACTGTGGAGAAATGGATTGGAAAGGGAAAGATTGATACCAGAGAGAAAAAATAGAAGTTCATCACTAGAATAAAGGCAGAAGATAATGTTCCTAATAGAGGTTCACTAATGATGAATCTCTATTAGGCAAAATCAACAGATCCCCTTGGATTTCTACCTCAAGGTGTCAAGTAATTGGTGGAGATGGATACTGTGGAAGGAAATACTGAAGGAAGACCAGAGACATTAGTCATGTTCTTCAAACCTCCTTAGTAGTACAGTGACAGAGAAGCCAAGGAGCTGGATTGATTCAGAATTGGGGTTTCATTATACAGGTGAGTGGCTGAAATGGCATCCTATGGAGTCTAAGTTGGATAGCGAAGTAAGAGAAAACAGAAAAGAGATCATGGATAGGAACAAAACAGGGACATCGAGAGACTGGATGTCTAGATAATGGTGATGGTCCAGAGACATCAAAGAGCTTAGTGAGAAAGACTTGATTCTTAAAATGTTGTGGTCAAAGAGAAGGACTCATGAATTTACGATTTCAGAGGCAGAGCGGCTTTGTGGGTGCTGCAGCATCCCCAGTGTATAATCTGTCCAAAAAAGTCTGAAGGAGCATTTAGTAAAGGAATGAAAGAGTTGACCTGCAAAGAGGGGAAGGGAGCCAGACTTCAGAAGGGCTGGCTGGCCAAATGAAATACCCAAGTATTTAAAGTTACCTCTGCCAAGTAACTAAGCTTGCCAAATGTCTATTAGTCTGTTCCTAATAGACATTCAGGAACGTTCTCACATGATTATCATATTTGTAAAGGTCAGACCATATATTCAGACATCAGCATAGCAAAAGTGAGAAATAAAATTGTTTTATAGAGAGTCTAGGTTTATGGGAAATCTGCAAGGTTTTATTATCTTGGGGACCTGAATTAATCAGGTGACCTTGTTATTTTTGGTTTATCTCAGGGTGCAACGTGTTTTGTTTTCTTTTTTGTCTATCGTTGTTCTTATTAACCCTAACTATCATACATGAAATACTTAGTCATGTTGCAAGCAGAATAAAGTGTCCACTTTTTGATTCTACAAGTCTCACTTCTAGTCCAAGACTGACTAAAAATCATGGCAATTATCAATCGTTCCTTCCATTCTAGCCAGTTATAATGAGCTCACAATTATCTGCACACTGCCTTATCTCCCTCAGAGAAAAAAAATTGAGAAGTGATTGCACATGTCAATGGCTCTCTCCTTGTATATCACAAATCTTTGGACTTTGTAACAGTAACTTGCCATTTCTAATTTAGGCTTTTCTTGTTGCCAAAATGATGACCTCATAATCAAGATTAATACAGAATATTAGAGGTGTGCTGTAATGATGGACTCAACCTCATAGATTTATTATCAGGATTAAACGAATACACACACACACATACCCATGCATGTATGACATATACGAAGGCCTGGAACAAAATGAGTTTCCAGTAAATATTGGTTATTACGATAACTACACTCTAGCATGATGTCTACAAAACTGAGGATGCTTAGTATATACTCACTTATGATTATGGTTACAATAATGAATAGAAAAGAGATTTTGTATAATGTCACCTAATTTCAATTAATATTTGTTATGAAATTGAAAACTAAATGAGAATAAAAATGAGAGTTAAGGGTCAAATATGACATAATTATGAACTCTGGAAATGGGGGATATATACTAACTTACAGGGATAGAGGAAAGTAGGGAGAATAAAGAATAAAAAATAACTAACTATTTTTCATCATCCTCAGCTAAAGCTGGCAATGACACAGAGAAATAAAGATAATGAGATACGAGAGTACAGAAGAAAGAAAACAAGGGAGGTGGAGAGTTCCACTTGTAGGTTATTAATGCGGATGGGGATGAAAGTGAAGGCAAAAATTACATTTCCCACGTAGGACCCAAAAAGGAGAAAGTAAAGACAAGAAAATTAAAAAGAGATTCCTGAAAAGAATCTCTTTTCAGATGTGAGAGGAGGAGGGAATACTCATTAAAACAAGGCTGAAGGATCGATTTAAGGATCAGATATGTAAGAGTCAGAATTTTTCATTTCTTACAAGAGGAGAGAGGGACTATGCAAGGTAGTAAATCAAGAAGATAGTTCCCCTACGCCCCCTCCATTTTTGTCCTATCAGTGAATCTTTACCATGAGCTTACCCTGCCTCTCTTACACTAATAATCTTATGTAGTTCTTTCTACTTGGAAAGTGATTTCTCTGCCCTACCATCATCATCCTTGGGAACAAGCTCAAAAAAGTACCTCCTTCATGCCAATTTCCTTAAATTCACTCACTACCCTGTACTCACTGTGCTGGTTCTTACTTAATCAAAATAGCCATCTACCTAGTATTGTAAATATTTAATTCATGCATGCATCAAATATTGCTAAGCATTCACCATGAGCCCAGTATTTCGTTAAGTCCTGGGGTACAGAAATGCCCGAAAGGACCTTATAATGTAATGGTAGGAGATTGAGATATTGGCAATTAATTGTAATAAATGATTGAATGAATGATTACAAAAACTTCCTACTAAATACAGAGGCATAAAGATGAGGAGAATAAATTCTACCTGAAAGTTACTAAGAACAGACATCAGATGGGAGATGAATTTCCCAAGGATGTTGAAAGATATAGATGGACAAATGGAATGAGCGAGGTACGAAATTGTCGCAAAGGAGACATCCTGAGCAGAGTTTTGGATTTCTGCTGAGTTGATATGATTGTTTGCCTTTTGTTTGTCTTTTCTAACATTGAAGATCAATTGAAGGTGAGGGGGGTGTGTGTAAAATTTTTACATCCTAGCAATTTTCTGTACTTTCTTTCAAATTGCTTTCTTGTCATATCCCTAATCTCTCGCCCTTAGTTCAGTGTTCCCCTGCTCTTAGCAAGCACCTTGATATCATTTTTTGGAAGAATGCATAAATGACAACACAGATTTTTCAGCTGCTGCATGTAGTAAAAATAAGAAATGAGTTTTCTTCTAAGGGAACATTAACTGCCATAGTCTGTCCTTGCTGTATGTTTGTTAAGCTGCAATAATAACTAGGGACTCCTGCCAGCATCAGAAAATCATATAAATCAATGCTCAAAAGTAATATTGTACACCATCTTCCTTTTGGCTTTCTTTTTCCAGGGCTCCTGAAGTCTGGTTACAAAGAGATCATTTATATTCACACATTTATTTTTTATAGTTTTCATAGTGCAAACTCGATTCTTACCACTGCGGTTTATGTACTCATCTTTTATAAGCAAGACTATGGAGAAGATGAGTTGCTCCAAGTTGTAATGCAAATTGCTTAGTACACTAAAAAGGCATTGCTTTCACCCATGTAAATGTTTTATTTGCATTTTAAGACTCTTGTAAAACCCTATTAACCATCATTCTCTTATTTTAGTAAATTTCCAATCTTGGAGTCTGGGGGGGACAAAATAAAAGCATTTAATTCTTGAGTATTATTAATATTTACAACTTTTAAGAAAATCATCTAATAATATTGTATCTAGAGTAGCAGAAATCAAAGGGGGGTGGGGCTGGGAGCCAGGGGAATATCCAGAGGCCCACTCTTCCAATAAGCCAACTGTTTTCATTTGCAATGTGTATTTTTAGACTTGAAATGCATTCATTGTTAAAGAACAACTGTGGAATTAATTTTATGTGAGCATAGCAGTCAGTTTTATCTCTTCTATTTAAAAAAATTATCTTCTTGGGGATAAGAGAGTTGAGCTCAGATTGTTCCTAAGGTTCATCCGCCGTGCCTTCTTTCCCTTCCCAGCTGCTCTCAGAGGCCCTGGCTACGGGAAAATATTGTGAATGGTTGCATTAGCCAACAACCTTGGCTACTTCATCATCATATTACATTTTGAGGGCTTCCAAGTAGAAGCAATATTTATTGGAGATGAAGAAAGAAGGGTTTCTATTTCAAGAGAGTGTAATGGGTAAGAGTGAAGGTGCTGGAGCCTCACCAATATCAAGATGGCAAAGTGAGATGCTACAAGCTCCACACCCCTCCCTCCCACCCCAGAGAAGCTTTGAACAATAAGTAGAATGGCAGAAACATCCTTCTCAAAGCTCTAGAAAACAGCTAAATGTTTGCAGTAACAGGGCAAGTGCTGAATTAAGAAAAAGGCAACTTAAAATCACTAGGATTTCCTCATGCCCTTGCTGGAATCTTTGTCATCCCTCAGTGACTAGGCACAGAGTTAACCCATGCTCCCAGGGTGGGTCCCTGATCCTGGTTCTGGAGGGAGGGGAATAAACTTTGTGCACTATAATAAGAGGCATGTATGTTTGATCCAATTTGTCTGGGGTCAGACTGAAGGACTGAAACAGGACCATGTTTCAGGCTCACCATCCCATCACAGAACTTACCCTGCACCTAGTGGTGGTTCACAGACCTCTCCTACAGAACACTGTAGAAAAACAGTCAAATAGCAGCTGCCTGGGGCAAAGCAGTGTCAACTATGGGTCATACAGTGTAGCACCTGGGACCTTGGGGAAACATCCTTTCCTTGGGAAATGAGGACATTAGTATCAGTGTAAATGGGAGAATTTCTAGGGCCTCATACAAATGTCCAGGACAATATACACATGCAGAAAAGACCAGGGAATCCCTATGCGTTTGCCTTAGGCTGTTCTCTAAACTCATTTTATGCCTAAACTCTGAAAGAGAGAATACACAAGGGCCAAACTGGGAAAGATGTTTTCTTTTTAACTCTTATTGTTGTTAGCTCCTGATATTCAAGAAAATCTCTATCATAATACTAGCTGGATATAAGCTTAAGACTTCAGAGTCTAAATTCCAGTGATATGACATTTAAATATCAAAATGTCCAGCTAGCAACAAAAGACTAAAAAGCATGAAAAGAAATAGGAAATAATGGCCCATATAAAAAAGATAAAAACATTAGGAAACATCAATGAGGCAGACCCAAACTGGGACACATCAGACAAAGAATTTCTTTTAAAAAGACCTTAAATATGCTGAAAGAGCTGAAGGAAAACATGGACAAAGAACTAGAGTACATTGGGGAAATGATAGATGAACATAAAGAGACTATCAATTATGAGATATAAATCAGGGAAAGAGCCACACAGAGCTTAAGACCACAGTAACAAAAATAAAATTCCCTAGAGGGGTTCAATAGCAAATTGGAGCTGGCAGAAGAAAGAATTAGTGAACTTGAAGATAAGACAATTGAAAAATCCTGTCTGAGGAGTGGAAAGAAGAAAGAATCAAGAAAAGTGAACAGAGCCTGAGAGACTTGTGGGACATCATCAAGTGTATCAATATGCACATTGTAGAGTTCTAGAAAGAGAAGAGAGAAAGGGACAGAGAGACCATTTGAAGAAAAAATGGCTTAAATTATCCAAATTTAATGATAGATGAGAGTATACACATTCAAGAAACTCAACAAACTACAAACAGAATAAACAAAAATGGACACATACCACAAAATGTTATAATCAAACTTTCAATGGCCAAAGATAAGGAGAGAATTCTGAAAGTCCCAAGAGACAAACAATGTACCACATATGGGTAGCCTCAATAAGTTTGTGCCTATTTCTCATTGGAAACAATGGAAGCTGAAGGAAGTAGGACGATATATTTAAAGTGCTAAAAGGAAAAAGACTGCCAGTAAAGAAATCTATATCTAGCAAAATTATCTTTCAAAAATGAGGGAGAGATTGAAACATTCCCAGATATACAAAATCTGAGGTAGTTTCTCACCCCTAGAATGGTACTACAAGAAATGCTGAAGGAAATTCTTCAGGTTGAAAGGAAAGGATACTAGACCATAGATAGAAGCTACATGAGAAAATAAAGATCTCCAATAGTGGTAATGATTTGCGTAAATATGAATTCCAATACTATTGTATTTTTGTTTCCTAACTCTACTTTTTACTTCCTACAGGACCCAAAAGGCAAAAGTAATGCTAAATCAATGTTTTGGGGCCTATAATGTATAAATGTGTAACATGTGACAAGAGCTACATAAAGATAAGGGGAAGAAGAGGTATGGGAACATAGTTTGGATATGTGACTGAAGTTAAGTTGGTATGAAATAGAACAAGATTGTAATATATTTAGGATGTTAAGTTTAAGCCACAAGGTAACCACAAGAACATATTTTAAAAATATGCATAAAAGAAATGAGAAGTGATTCAAAATGTTTCACTACAAAAGATAAAAAACATATGAAAATAAGCAATAGTGGAAGAAATGAAGGGCAAAAAAAGATATGACTTTAAAAAATAATAATAACAAAATGGCAGAAGAAAGTCCTGCATTATCAGTCGTTGGTTTAAATGTAAATGGGTTAACTCTGCAGTAATTGGCAGAATGGATAAAAAGCATGGCCTATCTATATACTGTTACAATGGACTCACCTTAAATTTAAAGAATAAAGTAGGTTGTAAGTAAAAGGATGGAAAATATAAACCACACAAATTACAAGCAAAAGAGAACAAGGGTGAATATACTAAAATATTAGACAAAATGGACTTTAAGTTAAAACCTGTTTTTTAAAAAAAGAACAAGAAGAGCACTATATATATTGATATGAAGCTCAGTTCACCAAAAGATAAAATGATTGTAAACATATATGAGCCTAACAACAGAGCCCCAAACTATATGAAGCAAACTTTGACAGATTTGAAAAGAAAAATTGACAATTCTACATCAATGGTAGGAAAATTCAATACACCCCTTTCAATAATGGATAGAAGATCTACACAGAAGATCAATATTATAAACCAACTTAACTTAGACATATATATAGAACACATCATTCAATTACAGCAGAGTACACCTTCTTGTCAAGTGTACACAGATCATTCTCCAGGATAGACTATATATTAGGTTGCACAACAGGTCTCAATAAATTTTAAAATTTTGAAATCATATAAAGTATCTTCTCTGACCACAACATAATGAAGCTAGAAATCAATACCAGAGGAAAAACTGGAAAATTCACAAATATGTGGAAATTAAACAATACACTATTTAACAACCAAAGGATGAAAGAAGAAATTACAAGGGAAAGTAGGAAATATCTTGAGACAAATGTAAATGAGAACAAACCATACCAAGACCTATGGAATGCTGTAAAGGCAGTGCTCAGAAAGTTTTCTAGGGCTGGTGGTATTGGACTTCTCTGTATGGGTTTGGTATTATTTTGTTTTCCCTCAACTGTCCAGTAAGTTTGAAATTATTTTGGAATAAAAAGTTTAAAGGAGAATCGAAGAAAATAGTGTCAGAGTAGGCAGGCAGGACTCAACTCTCTCATAAAAACAACAGAGAGGGCCAAACTGTCTGAGGGAACTGCTTTGGGGGTCAGCAGACCAGGACAGTGCTACAGGTGAGTGAGGGACAGAGAGACAAAGACCCTGCAACAAAAAAAGTGTGAATTACCAAGCCCCCACAGCAGCAGGGAAGGGTCCCATCCCTCACCTTCAAGATATTAAGCTGGGATAAAACCCCGGCTCACTGTAGCCAAATTAGCGGGGAGCAGCCATCTTCCTCCCTGTCAGCTATTACAAGGGAAAAGGGGGGAGGGGTCAGGGAGCTTCTCTTCAGTGAATTTGGCCAGCAGAACCCATTTTGAATCTTGGCTCTGACCAGACCAAAATACAGGAAAGCAGAGATTGAAAGAAACACCACCTTGGAAAGGTGCACCAATGAACACCATCTGCTGGCAAGTCTTGAAATTGCATGGAAAACAAAACTGCTTTTAGGTCTCTCTTATCTCAAACTCCTAGGAGAAAATCTGTGGTCCAATAGTAAGTCTCTGGCCTGATTCTGATAACTTAGGCTGGGCAATTTTAAAGACTTAATAATTTGAACTAAATACAAGAAGAATTGTGGGAAAAAAATAGGGAAGACAAAGAAATTGACCATCAAAGTAAACTCACCAACATATTCAGATGCCTAGACATCAGCAAAATATTACAAGCCATACTATGAAACAGGAAGAGATGGCCCAGCCAAAGAAACAAACCAAATAGCATGAAGAGATACAAGATTTAAGACAACCAATGAATGATAATCATACAACTCTCTTAAGTCAATTTAAAGAATTGAAAACAAATATGACTAAAGAAATATTAAGAAGACACTGCCTGAGCATAAAGAACATTTTCAAAGCCTGCAAACACAAGTAACAGAGCTTATGGGAATGAAAGACACGACAGATGAGATTTAAAATACATTAGAGGGAAGGGGATGTGGGCTCAAGCAATTGAGCTCCTGCCTACCACATGGGAGGTCCAGGGTTCAGTTCCTGGTGTATCCTAGAGAAGACAAGCAAGACAGCGAGCTGGTATGACGGGCTGGCGCAGTAAGCTGATGCAACAAGATGACACAACAAAAGAGGAAACACAATGAGAAACACAACAAAGAAGGGAGCAGAGGTGGCTCAGGTGATTTAGTGCCTCTCTCCCACATAGGAGTTCCCAGGTTTGGTTCCCAGTGACTCCAAGACAGAAGACGAGCAGACACAGAGAGCACACAATCAATGGGCACAGAGAGCAGACAGTGAGCACAAACAATGAGGAGGGGAATAAATAAATAAAATAACTCTTAAAAAATTACATTAGAGGCACATAAGAGGAGACTTGAATTGCTTGAGGACAGAATTAGTGATTTCAAAGACAGAACATCCAAACTGTAAAGACAGAAATACAGAAAGAGAAGAGAATGAAAAAAATGGAACAGGGTCCTGGGAATAAAACGACCATGCGAAATACACAAACCTATGCGTTATTGGTCTCCTAGAAAGAGAAGAAAATGGAAAAGGTGCAGAAAGAATATTTGAGGAAATAATGAATGAAAACTTCCCAACTCTTATAAAAAGACATAAATATCAATATCCAAGAAGGACAACACACTCAAAACAGAATAAATCCAAGTAGACCTACCCTGAGACACCTACTATTCAGAATGACAAATATCAGAGATAAAGGGAGGATTCTGAAAGCAGCAAGAGAAAATCAAAGCATCACATACAAGGGAACCTCAATAAGATTAAATGCTGACCTCTCATCAGAAACTATGGATGTGAGAAGAAAATGATATGATGTATTTAAAGTACTAAAATTTTCCTGCTGAATTTTTTGGAAGAGCTTGAGCAAAACTGGTATTAGATTGTAAAACTGCCAGCCAAGAATTCTATATATACAGCAAAATTGTCCTTCAAAAAGGAGGTGAGTTCAAGGTCTTCACAGACAACAACAACAAAAAAAACCTGATAGACTATGTTTCCAAAAGATCAGAATTATAAGAGATACTAAATGGAGTGCTGAAGTCTGAAAGGAAAAACAAGTGGGAGATACTTGGAGAAGAGTGTAGAAATTAAGATTATTAAGAAGGATAAATTAAAGTGTAAAAAGACAGACAATAGTAAGATATGACAACTAAAAGCCAAAAGACAAAATGGATGAATTAAACAATGCCTTTACAGTAATAACATTGACTGTTAATGGCTTGAAGACCCCAATCTAAAGAAATAGATTGATAGAATGTATTTTAAAAATGAGCCATCTATATGCTGTCTTCAACAGACTCATGTCAAATGTAAGGACACACCCAGGTTAAAAGTGAAGTGGTGGAAAAAGATATTCCATGCAAATAGTAACCAAAAAAAGAGCTGGAGTAGTGATACTAATATTGGACAAAGTAGATTTTAAATGCAAAATTGTTATAAGGGATGAAGAAGATCATTGTATATTAATAAAAGGCGCAATTCACCAAGAAAAAATAACTATACTAAATATTTATATACCTAAACTGAGTGTCTCAAGATACATGAGGCACACACTGGCAAACTAAAGGGAAAAATAGATCTCTCAATAATACTAGTTGGAGACTTCAATACACCACTTTCAGTATTGGATAGACCATCTGGACAGAGGATGAATAAAGAATCAGAGACTTGAATAATATGATAAATGAACTAGACCTAACAGACATCTATAGATCATTATACCCCAAAACAGCAGGATATGCATTCTTTCCAAGTGCTTATGGATCCTTCTCAAGATAGATCATATGTTGGGTCAGAAGACTAGACTCAATATATTTACAAAGATTGAAATTACACAAAACACTTTCTCTGATCATAATGAAATGAAGCTGGAAATCAATAATGGATGGAAAAAGAGAAAATTTATAAATAAATGGAGATTAAACAACACTTAAATAATCAGTGGGTCAAAGAAGAAATTACAAGAGAATTCAGCAAATATCTTGAGATGAATGAAAATGAGAACACAGCATTACAAAACCTATGGGACAACACAAAGGCAGTGCTGAGAGGAAATTTATAGCCTTCAATGCTTACACTGAAAAAGAAGGAAGAACTGTAATTGAAGATCTAACTACACACCTGGAGGAACTAGAAAAAGAACAGCAAACTAATCCCAAACCACGCCAAAGGAAAGAAATAGTAAAGATCAGAGCAGAAATACAATAAATTGAGAACAACAACAACAACAAAAATTACAGAAAAAATCAGCGAAACCAAAAGTTGGTTCTTTGAGAAGATCAACAAAATCAACATACCTTTACCTAGACTAAAAAAGAAAAAATGACTCAAATAAATTTTTTAAAAATCAGAAATGATTGGGGGAATATTACCACTGACCCCACAGAAATAAGAGAGATCATAAGAGGATGCTATGAACAACTGTATGCCAAAAAGAAATAGACAATTTAGAAGAGATGGAGAAATTCCTAGAAACACACAAACCACCTACACTGAAATAGAAGACTTCAACAAACCAGTCACAAGTGAAGAGATTGAAACAGTCTTCAAAAACTTCCCAATGATGAAAAGCCCGGGACCAGATGGCTTCACAGGTGAATTCTACCAATCATTCAAAGACAATCTAATACCAATCTTGTTCAAGCTCTTCCAAAAAATTCAGCAGGAAAGAATGTACCGAACTCATTCTATGAAGCCAACATCACCCTAATAACAAAACCAGATAAAGATACTACAAAAAAAGAAAATTACAGACAGTTATTTCTAAAGAATGTAGATGCAAAAATCCTCAACAGAATACTTGCAAACAGAATCCAAAAGCACATTAAAAAGAATTATATACCACAATCAACTGAGTTTTATCCCAGGGATGCAAGGGTGGTTCAACACAAGAATATCAATCAGTATAATAAACCACATAGATAAATTGAAGAAGAAAAATCACATGATCCTCTCGATTGATGAAGAAAAGGCATTTGACAAATTATAGCACCCTTTCTTGACAAAAAGTTTAAAGGAAAAAAAAAAAATAAGTGAAGGCAACTACCTGGATTGATTACCACCTACATGTTGTTAGGCTTGGGCAAGTTAGTTACCTTTGTTGGTCCCTAGTTTTTTTTATTTGTTTTGTTTTGTTTTCTAATTCTGTAAATATGATGATAGTAATTTTCTCATTGGGTTGATTAATAGTAAATTAACACATGTAAAGTATTTAGCTCAGTGCTAGGCTCATGATAAACACTTAATAAGTATCATCATTTAATTTTGGTTTCTAAACCTGAACTATATTCTTCTTTTTCCACCAACCCGCAAATGTACTCTCTAATATATGAAGGGAAAAATCCTCCCATATTAACACGTGTGTTACACAGACATCCTACATATGGGTCTGGGAGCTTTGGCCATTTAATAGTCCCAAGGTAAGGTCAGATCCCTTTTCATCTACAACCTGAATACACAACCTTAAACAATACCCTTTGGTCTGAACTATGCTGGCGTCTGGTTGAATCTGTCTCTCTATATATAGTTTTCAAGTCTTTCTCAAATTCTGTCTTCAGAGCATCAGAAAAATAAACATAGCTTAGTCAAATAGGCCCCTGAATTTAAATGCCCACCCTGTCTTTCACTACCTCTGTGACTGGAAAGTTGTTTCCCCTCTCTGAATCTCATTTTCTTAAAATACTATGTTATTTTAGATGACATAAGGTTTCTGGAAGTTCTATCTAAATTACCAATAATTACAGGAACACAAACCAAGTCAAAATAAGCTATGTGGGAGGCATATACACGTGCTACTCTTGGTTCTTTGTGCCTTTAATATGCCAGCATCATTTTACATGGAAAGTATTTACAAAAATAAGATTTTTTTTTTATTAAAGAACAATATTATCTGATTCTGAAATTTTCTTATTTTCAGACTCATTCATTCAACAGTAATTTATTAAATCTTTTCTCTAAAGCAAACACTATACTGGATACTAGGAATTCAGAGATAAAATATGATTCCTGGCCTTTAGAGGATGTTCCCTAATAAGGGAACACATATAGTTAATAAATAAATAATTTCAATAGGATATAACATCTGTATTTAATGTATACAAAAAGAGTCATGGAAACATAGAAGTGGAAGTTTTTAATGGACAAAGAATGAGATTTGAAATCAGGCCGAATTCTCGCTTAGCCTTTTATAAGTTGTGTGACTTTGGACAATTTGTTAAACCACCCTCAGACTCAGTTTTGTCATCTGGAATACAGCAATGATAGTGCCTGCTTCACAGTTATGACTAAATATCTAACTTGTGCATCTCCTCTTTTGCTTAGTACTCAGCAGGAGCTCAGTAAGTATTAGTTCTCTTCCTTTACTCACTTCTGAGATAAGGTAACCACTGCTCCGTGTTTTGGAAGGAAGAATAGGAGTTTGTTAGGTAAATATAGTGAAATGGATATTGGGGAGATGGTGGAATGGAGATGGGATAATGTGTACAGAGACATGAAGAAGTGAAAACTGGAAACGGTTCCCTATTACTGGAGTAGAACATTTATGAAAGAAGTGTGGTAGAAGAGATTGCTCTCAGACAGGCATGGGTTTTGCCTGTATTTCTGCCTTGTAGGCAGTCTTTTTTTTACAAATACTTTTATTAGAGAAGTTGTGGGTTTACAGATCAATCATGCATAAAATACAGTATTCCCATATCCCACCCTACCACCACACCTTGCTTTGGTGTGAAACATTTGTTGCAATTGATGACAGCACTTTTTTTTTTTAAGTGCACTATTTTTTTTAACATTAGTTACACGTTACAATTGGTGAATGATTACTAAAATAGAACTATTAACTAATGTCCATAGTTTACAGTTTATTTTTTCTTGTATACCACCCTATTAGTAACACCTTGTGTTATAATTCATGAAAGAGCATGCTTATATGTGTACTTTAACTATAGTCCTTTGTCTACAAGAGAGTTCACTGTGTTATACAGTCCTATGTTTTATCCTTCGATTTTTATTCTAGAAACATATAGATCCTAAAGTTTCCCCTTTTAACCACATTCACCTACACAGTTCAGTGCTGTTGACTACACTCGTAGTAATGTCTACCATCACTGCCACCCATTTCCAAACCTTTACAATTAACCTATATAGAAAATCTGTACATATATATCTCTTATATGCACATTTCTAAGATTATCTTGAAGTTATATAAGATATTTGGAGGTTGGGTTAGAGGCTAGGGAAGGAGGTGAGGGCGGTGGAATCTAATAGAAGTGTTAGAAAGAAACAAAATATAGGAATATTATGGATGAAGTGAAAAAGATAAACATTAGCAAGGTAATTTCTTCAGAAAGATTGATTTTTAAAAAATGACAGCTTTATTCACATATAATTCACAAACCGAACAGTTCACCGATTTAAATTATGCAAGAAGAATCGGTTTTCAGATGTGAGGACAGGGCTGAAGTTTAGAAACTTATTGTAGGATTTTGCAGAAGATAAGTGAGGT
This sequence comes from Tolypeutes matacus, assembly GCA_026826555.1. Lineage (NCBI taxonomy): Eukaryota > Metazoa > Chordata > Mammalia > Cingulata > Chlamyphoridae > Tolypeutes > Tolypeutes matacus. The sequence goes on along the minus strand of JAKSZT010031676.1, from coordinate 10,610,788 downwards.
ACTTCTAATATAAGAAAATTTGTCAGATCTAAGCTCTCATTTATGTTTAAAAATAGTATTTTGGGATGAGGGAGGGGAAATCAAATGATATGCTTGAGTGGTAGACTTGGTTTAATGAGTAAGATGTAAAGAGGACAAAATTAGTACTTTCAGTGATGAACTATTACTTGCCATTTATAAATGACTTTACAAATCAAAAACTAAGCATTAAAAATAGGAAAATTCCAGTTTCATGCAGTCCTCCTCCTTGTTGCAATAGATTTTTTTTTAAACAAATCATTCCCAAAAGTTAGTTTTGAAGAATAATTACTTCTTGTGTCAAAAACAGATATTCTATTAAAAGGAACAAAAAGGGTTCCTTAGTCAAAGAGGTTTAGGGAATAATAGTCCCTTTTTATACAGTTTTCTATGTTCTTTAATATACTATTCCGCATTCTGGACCTCCAAGTAGGCAGTATTTCTCAAAATCGTTTTACAGTGGAATCTACCCTCATCTTACTTGCCTCCAGCCCCTTGTGATCTAACATTGTAAGCAACAGACTTAAGAAAATGCTGTATTATTAAGTTGTATGTGTGTATGTGTGTGTGTGTCATTTTTTAAAAAGTTGTATATATCCTGGTTAAAAAAAGAAAGTAACAGGCAAAGAAGAGGTATGAGAAAAAAGCATCTCATCCCCAGTCCTAGATCCAGTGGCAACCTCCTTTATTTCTTTCTGTTTTCAGTTCTGGTGGTTATTTTTGTAACCCTCAATAATGTATCTCTATTAACTTAATTCATCAGTTTTTTTTTTTCTGTATTTCTTTTCTTTTTTTTTTTTTTAACATTTCTCAAGTGTAATGGATACATATAAAAATTTTTTTTGAATCAAACAATATGTTACACAATATATTTGGTTCATAGTAACGCAATCATACAGTATTTGTCCTTTTGTGTCTGGCTTACTTCGCTCAACATAATGTCCTCCAGGTTCATCCATGTTGTCATATGCTTTACGACTTCATTTCTTCTTACAGCTGCATAATATTCCATCATATGAATAGACCACAGTTTGTTTATCCATTCCTATGTTGATGGACACCTGGGTTGTTTCCAACTTTTGGCAATGGTGAATAATGTTGCTATGAACATTATTCATATGTGCAGATGTCTGTTCTTGTCACTGCTCTCATTTCTTCTGGGTATATAGCCAGTAGTAGTATTGTAGGGTCACATGGCAAGTCTATATTCAACTTCTTTCGGAACTGCCAAACAGTCCTCCATAGTGGCTGTGCCATTCTGCATTCCCACCAACAGTGAAGAAGTGTTCCTATCTCTCCACATCCTCTCCAACACTTGTAGTTCTCTGTCTTTTTAATAGTGGCCATTCTGATAGGTGTGAAATGATATCTCATTGTAGTTTTGATTTGCATTTCCCTAATCATGAGTGATGTTGAGCATTTCTTCATGTGTTTTTTTGCCATTTGTATTTCATCTTTGGAGAAATGTCTATTCAAGTCTTTCGCCCACTTTTTAATTGGGTCATTTGTCTTTTTATTGTTGAGTTGTAACATCTCTTTATATATCCTGGATATCTAACGCTTATCAGATATGTGATTTCCAAATATTTTTTCCCATTGAGTTGGCTGCCTTTTCACCCTTCTGACAAAGTCCTATGAGGTGCAAAAGTGTTTAATTTTGTTTTATCTATTTTTTCTTTTGTTGCACATGCTTTGGGTGTAAGGTCCAAGAAACCACCACCTACTACAAGGTCTTGAAGATGTTTCCCTACATTTTCTTCTAGCAGTTTTATGGACCTGGCTTTGTTTTATGGATCTTTGTTCTATTTTGAGTTGATTCTTGTACAGGGGGTGAGATAGGGGCCCTCTTTCATTCTTTTGGTTATAGATATCCAGTTCTCCCAACACCACTTGTTGAAGAGACTGTTCTTTCCCATTAGCATGGGCTTGGTAGGTTTGTCAAAAACCAGTTGACTGTATAGGTGAGGGTTTATTTCTGGGCTCTCAATTCTATTCCACTGATCGATGTGTCTATCTTTATGCCAGTACTGTGCTTTTTTGACCACTGTAGCTTTGTAATATGTTTCAAGGTCAGGAAATGAAATTCCTCCCACATCACTCTTCTTTTTCAGAATTTTTTGGCTATTCAGGTGCACTTACCCTTCCAGATGAATTTGATAATTCCCTTCTCTAATTCTGTAAAGTAAGCTGTTGGGATTTTGATTGGTATTGCATTTAATCTGTAAATCAGTTTGGGCAAGATTGATATCTTCACGATATTTATTCTTCCAATCTATGAACACAGAATGTCTTTCCATTTGTTTGGGTTTTGTTGATTTTCTCTATTGTTTTTCTGTTCTTATTTTCATTTATTTCTGCTCTAATCTTTATTATTTCTTTCCTTCTGTTTGCTTTGGGATTGGTTTGCTGTTCTTTTTCTAGTTTCTCTAGTTGTTCAGTTATATCTTTGAGTTTAGTTCTTTATTGTTTTTTAATATAGGCATTTTAGGGCTATAAATTTCCCTCTCAGGACTGCCTTGGCTGTATCCCATAAGTTTTGATATGTTATGTTCTCATTTTCATTTGTCTCAATGTATTTACTGATTTCACTTGCAATTTCTTCTTTGAGCCACCGATTATTTAGGAGTGTGTTGTTCAGTCTCCACACATTTGCAAATTTACTTTTTTCCTGTCTGTTATTGATTTCTAGTTTCATTCCATTATGATCTGAGAGGGTGCTTTGTATAATTTCAATCTTTTTATATTTATTGAGAGCTTCATTGTGACATAACATGTGGTCTATCCTGGAGAAAGATCCATGGGCACTTGAGAAGAATGTATAACCCACTGTGTTTGGATGCAGTGTTCTGTATATGTCTGTTAGGTCTAACTTGTTTATGATATTGTTCAAGTTCCCTGTTTCCTTGTTGATCTTCTGTCTAGTTGTTCTATATAATGATGTGAGTGGGGTGTTGAAGTCTCCAACGAGTATTGTAGAAATGTCTATTTCTCTCTTCAGTTTTGCCAGAGTTTGTCTCATATATTTGGGGGCACCCTGGTTAGGTACATAGATATTTCTGACTGTTATATCTTCCTGGTGGATCATCCCTTTTATTAATATATAATGGCCTTCTGTATCTCTTATAACTTCTTTGCATTTAAAGTCTCTTTTGTTCGATATTAGTAGAGCTACCCCTGCTCTTTTCTGGTTACTATTCATGTGGAGTATCTTTTTCCAACCTTTTACTTTCAGCCGGTTTGTATCCCTGGGTCTAAAGTGAGTTTCTTGTAAGCAGCATATGGATGGCTCATGTTTTTTTATCCACTCTATCAGCCTGTATCTTTGGATTGGGGAGTTTAATCCATTCACATTCAATGATATTACTGTAAATGCACTATTTACTTACTCCATTATTCTTTGGTTTTCATATGTCATCTTGCTTTTGTCTCTCTTTTTACTCTTGGTTATCCTTTCTGCTATTCTTTCTTCTTAACTCTCCTCCAAGCCGCTTTCTCCTGTCTTTTTCTTTCAGGTTCTAAGGCTTCCTTTAATATTTCCTACAAAGATGGATTCTTTTTTGCAAACTCTCTTAGTTTCTGTTTGTTTGTGAATATTTTATACTCACCTTCATATTTGAAGGACAGTTTTGCTGGATAAAGAATTCCCGGCTGGAAGTTTTTCTCTTTCAATTTCCTAATTGTATCATAGGACTGTCTTGCCTCCATGGTTTCTGTAGAGAAATCTGCTCTAAGTCTCACTGGACATCCCTTGTATGTGATCGTTTGCTTCTCTCTTGCTGCTCTGAGAATTTTCTCTTTATCTTTGTCATTTGACATTCTGAGTAGTATGTGTCTTGGCATAGGTCTATTTGGCTTTATTTTGATTGGGGTACGGTGTGCTTCTTGGACTTGTAAGTTCATTTCTTTCATGAGAGTTGGGAAATTTTCAGCTATTATTTCCTCAAATACTCTTTCTGCCGCTTTTCCCTTCTCTTCCCCTTCTTGAACTCCCATGAGTTTTGTGTTGTCATTCAACTCTCTGAGCCCCTGTTCAATTTTTTCCATTCTTTTCTCTCTTTGTTCATTTCTCTCTTCGATTTTAGCTGCTCTGTCTTTGGTATCACATATTCTTACTTCTATCATTTTTAGTCTGCTGTTGTATGCCTCAAGTGTGTTTTTTACCTCACCTGTTGTGTCTTTCATTCCCATGAACTCCATTACTTTTCTGTTCAGTATTTCAAATTCTTTTTTGCGTTTGCTCAATGTCTTCTTGATGTCATTTACCTCTTTAACTATATTGCCTTTCAACTCATTACTTTGATTTTGGAAATTTGTGCTCATCTTGCTGATTGGTTCTCTCAAATTCTGCATCTCTTCTGGGACTTTGATGTATTCCTTTTCTTGGGCCATGTCTTCTATTTTCTTAATATGGCTCGTAATTTTTTGCTAGTGTTTAGGCATCTGGCTAGGATGTCGTTTACTCAGATGCTCAATCCCTTTCTCTTTTATGGGGATTTAGTGGCAGGAGGCTGTGAGTTACCACAGCTCTTTGATTTTTGGCTCAACCTGGATTGTTAGGATTGTCCTGCTGGTTGCTCAAAACTTGGCACTGGACCCAGTAATTGGTTGTAGAGTCGCTTCCTAGGGCCTTGGGCAGGGAGGCTATAGAGGCCAGGAAAAGCCTCTCCTACTTATTTTTAATTGTTTTTATGTGCACTTCCTTGGTCTGCCAGGAGATGGCGCTCTTTGGCAGCGCTCAATTCAATGCCTGGTCGGAGTGTATTTGTTGTGACACAGACCAGACCAATGTGATAAGGCTTCCTGTCTGGGGGCTAAAAGCCTTGTAATTCAAATTTTCTGAGACAGTTCTCCAGTCTTCTCCGGCAGCCCCCTCCCTTTTCCCAGCTAGGAAATATTTCCACTCCCCTCTGAGTCCTCAACAATCAGTCCCTGTTAGTAGAGGAGGAGATTGGGAGGTTTGTATATCCTTAGCCTCCTGCAGGTTCCAAGGCAAACAATGGCACAGCCCTACCTGCTGGAAGGGCTCTTGGGACACAGCTGACCAAACCTGTGAGTCAAAAGCCGAGTCAGCCTCAGGCTCTCTCTCCCCTCTCCTGTGGAGTCCTCAACAATTAGTTCAGACTAGAAGAGAGGGAGGTTGCAAGGATTGGATTTCTCCAGTCCTTCGTAGGCTCCCAGGGCAAACCACTGTGTGGTCCCACCTGGCCTGGAAGGGTCCGTGGGGCTCCGCAGCCCAAATTTGTGGGTCAGAACCTGAGTCAGCCTTAGGCTGTGTCCCTCTCTCTCCCCTATCCTGGAGTGGTAGATCCCTGGAGCCCCCTTTGTCTGTAGTGGCAGGACCAGAGACCCGAGAATTCTAAAGAGTGTGGGGGAGGGTGCTGGCAGCAGCAGCCGCTGCTGGTTCCAACTCACGGTTCTGTCGTTGGGATTTCCCTCTTCTGTCCTTCTCTCCTCTGGGTGGTGTGCAGGCTTCACCTGCTGTCCTAAACCCTAGAAGATCTTTTTTGGGGCTGTTTCAGCCTATCCTCTAGCTATTTTTCTGGAGAAGAGATTCCCGTGTCTTACTAGTCTGCCATCTTCCCAGAAGTTCTCCATCAGTTTTTGATATCTATTGACTCCCTAATATGAAGTATTTAGCTCACATAAATGATTTTTGTTCTCCCCCTCAACCAATAGCAATGTTTGATATTTATATTACTGCTTTACCTTTTCTATTGATTACCATTACAATTTAAGTAATGGTATGTCTTTATGTCTTTATTCCCATTCCTTCAACTTTTGATAGTATCTCTTTACACTATGCTTTTTTCTCTCTGCTTTGTAAGACTCATTATCTGAAAGCTCCATTTTTATTTTTGTATGATCAAAATTCTTAATGTTTGTCTGCTGCAACCAAATTCAAGTCTATTTTACTTCACATATAGTTTGACTCTTAAAGTTGAAAACCAGTCAAGAGCATTTACATTTTCATGACAAAATACGTATTGTTCAATGTTAGGTCAAAAATGAATTTCCTTCTTTGTGAATCCAATTCCAAGAAACTTTGAGCCATTTGAAGGAGAATGTTCCTAGAAGGATCTTCATTTTTTTCTCTCACTCTGTCAGTTGCCTAAAATCCATTCATATTTTAAGTTGCTTCATATTTGGGTCATGATATTCTTGCATAGTATTTGTGTGTGTTTTCTGAGTTTCTCATTTTTAAAAAAATCTTGTATCATTTGTTTTTAAAATATATACCAATGTTTCCCCATTATCTCAATCATATTTTCTACTCTGTTGAGTGACTCCTCATTAACTCCCCTCCCATTCTTCTATTCTCCAGAGTTATTCTTATTGGAGCCTTTTGTAATCCTGTGCCAGTGTGGACCAATGCTTTTTACAAAACTTTCTGCCCAGCCTTTTTCCCAGGGCTTCCCTCCAGGGCTTCCCTAGGCTGAATTCATTTTTCACAGACTCCCCCCCCCCTGCTTTTTTTTCACTCTTTCTTGTTTTTATATAGTTAACAGAATATATCCTAAAGTAAATTTTTAAGAAAAGGTACATGGAATGAAAACTTTCTGAATACTTGTTAGGAAATGTCAATAATTTTTCACACTTTATTGATATGTTAACCATGTTTTAAATACAAGGGTAAAAGTTTATTTTCTAAAACTATTAAAGGCATCACCCCCTTTTTCTTGTAGTGTATATTGTCGCTAATTATGGTTGACTTAAATGTCACTTCTTTTTTCCTCTTTCGTGAAGTGTTTAGTATCTGTCTTACGAAAATTACAGGGACGCGTTAAGTTTGAGGGTTTTTTTAATTTTTTTATTTTTATTTATGTGCAGAATATTCAGTGGTCCTGTGAGTCTCATAACTCCTAGTTTTTTCAGTAGGAAATTAAATAGAAAATGTTCTACTTTGACCTGTTTGATTATTTTTTCTCATCCATTTTCACTATTATTTCTTTTAAGAAATCCTACTGTTGGTGAGTTGAACCTCTAGAATTGAGCCTCACTGTTCTTTCCCTTTCCTCTAATTTTGTTTCTATCTATTTTTATGGCTATTTGTATATATTCTGAATGATTTTCTCACCTTTATATTCTAGACCCTCTATTAATACTTCTTTTATAAGTGTCCATGATCACATCTTAATCTCTAAGAATGCTTTTGTGTGTTTCCATTTGTTTTTTCCATCATATCAGTTTTCTTTATAAGGGTATAATGTTTTCTAAAATCTCTCTGGATATATAAATTAGCGGGCTTCCTTTCTTAAGTTCTTTTATGTTCCTTGAATTATCTCAGGTTTTTTCTTAGGGTAAATATTTCTGTGTTGGCCTGTCTGGTCATTTCTATGGTACTGAATCTTCTTTTTAAGTTTGTTGTTTCTTCCTACTTTCTTCATATTTAATTGTGTGGGTTTCCATGATTGTTATGTGGTTAAGTATGTTTTCCAGCTATATTGATCCCCTACCTCTCAGATTCTGTGTGATTCCCAAAGATTGATTTTTAAAAGGAATATTTTTATTGTTCAGGGGAATTGTACAATGCAGGACGCCTAGCCATGGTATAAGTTGTGAGAGAAAAATTTACAATCAAGATTGCTCTTGGTTCTAAATTAGAACTCTGTCTTTTGAAAAAAGTATAATCATGTCAATGTAATTTGATGTAGTGTGTGGGTCTGTAGCTACAATGCCTTATCTAGAGAGGTTATATAAAATAGAAGAGAAAAAGTAGTTGAAAGCATTGACTAAGAATAACATGAAATTACCAACTTTGTAAACCAAGCGCATGTACGTCAGTGCAGGCAAGCAAATGGAATCAGCAGCGTGCTTATGGAAAATCACACTGAAACAAGTTGGTGTAAAAGGATTGCTCTCCTTTCCACCCATAGTCTATAAATTTTCTATTGTTGCCTCATTTTTCCATGTTATAATTACTGATTTAATTATTCATATGATCCATTTCCTCAACTATAAATATCTTGACCCACTGTGTCATATTCATGTAGAACCACTAGCATTTAGCACACTTCAAGGCATATGGCAAATATTCAGTGTTTGTTGACTGAATGAATGAATTCGTGAACTAACGAATGAATGAAGATTCTTGAGTTTCCCATTTAATTGCTCCTTAACCATGGTCAAGTCATTTCACCTGTCTGACCATCACATTACCCATTGTAATATAAGGATAATATGTATCCACTTTTACTTCTTGTCAGAACTTTTATAAAACCCAAGTATTATAATAAATATATACAAGTGCTTTCCAAAAACCTTCTGTGCTATATGTATATGATGTTGATTATTATTATTGTCATCATCACCATATCATTATCACAATTATCATCATTATTCTTTCTATGTCAAGCAAGGACCCAGTTCTATTTGTATAAATCTACCTATTTGATAATAAAGTCCAAGTTTACCTGATTTATGCAAGTGTTTTTATTTTCTAATCTTTAATCACTTATACAGAAAATGGTGTTAGAACTTCTGAAGAAAATTTTCACTTACTGGAATAAAATAATGGCCTTATACGTGCACAGAAACTCTACATGGCTGCATTCAGGAGATTTTAAAAATAAGAATGAGTTATAAAAAAGTAAAAATGTCTATATTTTATATACCTGTCAAATTAATTTCACATAAATTTATACATTTAATTTTTAAAATTGTTCTATATAGCCATAGTTGAGATATGTCTATTATTCCACTATAAGAGATGAGGAAATTGAAATGTAAACAGTTAAATAATTTGTCCAAGGTCAAATTTAATCAAATAGAAGAGATAACAGACCTACTATCCCCTAATTTAATATTTTATGATATTAACATATGCATCCAAATTCCAACTTCACCACTGCTTTTGCAACTAGCTTTTATAACATGGAAGAATGGAAAAATGCACTTGGCATCTTTTATCTTATCCACCAGCTGTTCTTACTTCTAATTTATAAATGGTGTTAACTGGACCACCAGATAATGAGGCTTTAATGGCAGAACATAATCGCTAATTCTTTTCCTTAGCCAACTATTCAGTGAACTAATTATTGAAGGGAAACTTGGTTATATTTCTCCCAGTCCACTTTTAGCAATAATCAGAAGCAGGAAGAAACGTGATAGGGTCTAGGGACAGTTGTTGCAACTATTTTGCTCGCAGGTTAAAAGACACACAAAACAAGGCAAAGTGTGGGAAATGGGTGTTACTTTCTGCAGGCAGAGCATTCCTGACTCATATGGCCAAAGAGCAAAGTCATTTATAGGGAATCATGGTCTCCAGCAAGATCCTTGAAGGAAATAAATGCTTCCATACCAGATGGAAATGTTAGAGATTGGTACCTAAATTAAGGAAACTGTTGGCCACATGTGAATCTCAGGCTATATGCATCAGCTTGATCTGATTAACTGTTTTGTAAATTGCTTTTGCAGAGACATTTAGAGCAGGCAAGAAAGAAGGATGGTTTTTATAGAATGCTGAGAATTTGGCTCTAAGGGTGGAAACTTGAGAGTTGCATTAGACCACCCAATTCAACCAGGTGTCTCCCTCCATTTAAAGAATAACTACCTTGGTTGAGGAATTTCTATGTTAAGTCTTGGGTGCTTTACATATATTAGATCAAATCATGAAAACCATCTTAGAAGACAAGGTGAGAAGGGTATAAGTCCTATGGCTAATAATAATGATGTTGGTAATAAAAAATAGTTAATATTTATGTAAAACTTAGTAAGGGGTGGGCATAATTTTTTAACCCTCAAAACAGCCCTTTGCTCAAAGTTATAATTTTTTATCTCTGTTTACTGGTAAATAAACTAACGCTACAGAGAATAAGTAATTTGTCTCAAGTTGAACTTGTCCCTGAGCCAGAATTTGAGCCCAGGCAATCTGGTTCCAGAGCTTCTACTACCAGTCAGAATGCCAGACTGGCAAAAACTAAGGAATGGCAACTGTCTTACTCTCCACATAGTAGGGACTATTTATTTACAAATAAATAAATAAATAAATTAAATTGTGTAAATAAATTAAATAAGGAGATTGAGGTTCAATGAGATTTAAAAAAAAAAAACAACAACAACTCTCCAAAGATCATGCTATCTCTCTAAATCCAAACTGATATCAGATCTAGGTTTGGTGGTATTGGTGAATCTAAGAATATTCTGAATGGTGGTATTGAAATGGTCTTTCTAGCATTAAGACCAATGTAGGCTAAGAAAAGGAAAAGATTCAGGCCAATCCTTCTTGTGGTCTCATGCATACGAGAAAACTGGGTGAACCCTGGGAGGCAAGTTAGGTCTTCACAGCTGAAAAACACAAATAATCCTGTCTCTATTTATTTCTCCTTTGTTATTCCAAAGACTTTGTGTAAATCATTTTTTAATGTTTTAGTAGAAAATAATTTCAAATTTACAGAAAAATTTCAAGAATAAGAGCACAAAGAACCAATACTCTTTCCTAAAGTAACCTATTGTTAACATTTCACTCAATTTGCTTGACATTTGCTCAGTCTCTCCAGCATTCACGCTCTATATCTATCTATCTATCTATCTATCTATCTATCTATCTATCTATCTATCTATCTTCTATCTAATTTATCTATCTATCCATCTATCTATCTATGATCTATCTATCAACTATCTATTTATCTGTCTATGTATCTACCTGTCTATTTACATACTTTTGGTTTTGGTTTTTGAACCATTTGAGAGTAAGTTGCATATATCACGACTCTTCTAAAATATTTCAGTGTGTATTTTCTAAGAACTGTAATATACTTTTATGCAACCAGAACAATTACAGTAAAGTTGATACAATATTTTTATTTAAACTACTGTCCATATTTCAGTGTTGTAATTTAACCTGTAATGTACTTTATGACACTTTTTTCCCCTCTAGTATAGGATCAAGTCTAAGATCAGTAATGCATTTAATTATTATTTCTCTTTAGTCTTCTTTAACCTGGAGTCCTTTAGCCAAAGTTGGCCATGGAGGTGATGCATGGTTGATACAAAGAGATCTGCCTTACTAACCCTGATGCATTCAGTCATTGGCTGGGAGCAGCCCAAGGAAGGTATGACCTCTGCACAAACAACAATTTCAAAATGTGGCAGATCCCAGTAGTAGGAGCTCTTCTGGTCAGGTGTAGCTGCTGCCACACCAGTGCATGACTTTTCTGAGCATCATGTTTCCACTATTGAACAAGTCTAACCACACTGCTGTACCTTCTTTTTTTTTTTTTTTTAACTTTATTTTGTACATTTAATAATTGAAAACATAAACAATTAAAAACTAAAAAGTAAACACAGATGAATAAATGTATACATTTCTCAATTAAATGTTATGGATACATGTAAATTTTTGATAAGGGTTTAATATCCAGGATATATAAAGAGATGTTACAACTCAACAATGAAAAGACAAATGACCCAATTAAAAAATGAGCCAAAGACTTGAATAGACATTTCTCCGAAGAAGAAATACAAATGGCAAAAAAACACATGAAGAAATGCTCAACATCATTCATGATTAGGGAAATGCAAATCAAAACTACAATGAGATATCATTTCACACCTATCAGAATGGCCACTATGAAAAAGACAGAGAACTACAAGTGTTGGAGAGGATGTGGAGAGATAGGAACACTTCTTCACTGTTGGTGGGAATGCAGGATGGTACAACCACTATGGAGGACTGTTAGGCAGTTCCTAAAGAAGTTGAATGTACCTTCTTCATAACAAAATTAGAGTCATGTAGATGAAAGCACTTTGTAAAAAAACTCTGTAGCAAGCGAATGGATCTTTTTTATTCCGATTGTTATTAGAAGTATCACAAAAATCAGTTCATGTAAGGAACTAAGGGGGAAAAAACAGCAAAAACAAAACTCCACACTTTAGTATCTCCCTTTGACCATTTGCTTGAACATAAAGTTAACATGAAACTTTCTATTGCACTTATCTGACTCTTTTTTGACCATCTTTTTCTAGGTAGTTTGCCCTAGAATTTCAGTCTTGACGAAGAAAATTATCTATCCCAGAGCCAGAATGGAATGGTAGAAATAATTATGCTTAGAGGGAACTTGAAGTTAAACACTATTATGTCTCCATAACTATCTTATCATCTAATTTAAAACATTGCAAAGCAATCTATTTGAGAATATTTCTGTGCCTCACATCGCAGTTGCTTAGTTTTGTTTCACTGGTCTTAATTGATACATGCACTATCTTAGATGTATTGTGTGGTAAAATGGGAGAAAGCACAGGCTTTGTTGCTCAGATATCACAGATAATGGATAGTAATTTAACCTCTAAACTTCCTTTATCTCATATTTAAAATGAAAAAATAATATGCCCACTCGATGGTTGATGTATGTAATAGATATAACATAAATAACATGTACTGTACAGTACCTGGAAAATAATATAATAAATGGTGGTAATCATTACTCAATCAAGAAATGTCTGTGAAGTACCTACTATGTAGTCTCTGTTCTAGATGCTGAGCACACAGTTGTAAATAAGAGGGAGAAACAGTTCCTGCCTTCTGGAAGCTTACACTCTAATGGGGACCACAGAAAAATAGTAGGAAAAAGGCTTCAATAGGGTAAGAATAGGATGCCAAAGGAATACATAGAAGGAGCACTGAACTCAAATTTGGGAGATTAGGGAAGCCTCACCAAGTAAGAGAAGGCCAAGGGGAAACATAAGGCATGAGTAGAATTCAACCAGCCCAGAGGGGGAGATAAGAAAACAGATTTCTCAGCAGAAGAATCAGTACACGTAAAGCCCTTGAGGTAGGAAAAAGCACAGCATGATCAGGAAAAGGGAAGAAAATCATGGTGGGCATTGGAGGTGGTAGAGTCATGAGAAAACAAAGTCAGTGAGTTAAGGGCCTTGAAATCAATGTTAAGTAATTTGTACCACCAGCACATGTCTGAGTGCTGACACCTGGATACTAGGTAGTTGCTGAAGGCAGGGTATTAGTTTTATTATGCCATGTTTTCCAAGATTTCCACTACCTTTCTACCAAGATTTTCTTTTGGAAAGAAAAGTGGATGCCATACAGAAGCACTCCTGGATTCTTCTTGAAAGGAGAATTTTTACAAAGTGGCATAAATGCCACGTAATTTGAGATTAGTATTTGAGATTAGTAATTTAGAGAATGGGTTCTCTAAATTAGAGTTCTATTTTTCCTCGTGAGTGTCAATTTTATTTCCTTTTTAATTAAGATAGTCTCTGAAAAGAGTCCAAGATCCTTTTTAAACTGAACCAGTAAAGCCTGTGTGATCAGGGATTGGAGTGCATAGAAACACATGCACTCTTTCCAAAGCAATTGTTTGAAATGGTCAAAAAAAAAACAAAACAACACACACACAAACTGCAACTTTGATCAAAGGAAAATTAGGGGTAATCTGCAAGTCAAACTGAATTCTCCTTGGATATTTGTGGCAATTTGACTGAAAACTGTGTACTCTTACATCCCTATGGAACACATTGGAGGTTTTAAGAGACATGAAGAATTGAGGAAGATGGGAATTTTTGAAGTCAAAAGATGTTAATTGGCAGGGCTTATTTCACTTTTCCCAGGCCAGATAGATGAAAAGGTTTCCTCTGTTTTTTCTTTAAACACTTGATCCACTCCAAGGAAGACAGCCAGATAATTCCCCCAGACAGGAGGAATTCCTGACTCACCAGAAATACGCAGACGTGGGGACAGCAGTCTGGTTTCCATTGCTAGCTACGTGAATGGTTAGTGTATCTGTCCATCACTGGCCATTTTTAAAATCTGTCAGTGGGTCCTTTGTGTGAATTGATTTCCCACATCTGTTTGAATGAAGGGAATGCATAAAGGACTACCTAAGACTTGCGTTGTCTAACGCTAACCATCAAATGAGAGACTTTTTTTCTTTCAAGCATGTTTGCCATTAACCAAACAGAGCCAGACCCCTGGCCATGAGTTACAGTGAGAGGGCAGTTGTAATCGTGGAAGCCTTGCATGGCAATGAACCGAAGGTGCTGAATAGAAAGAGAAGTTTGGGCAACCCAATGTGGGGCCACTCAGTGGAGTGAAAGACCCACCACCAGAAAAAAAAAAAAGCCCTGATCAGAATTGATTCTGACAAGATTGTGCTTCAAAGGCGGACAGACAGCCTTCAGCCTGGACCTCAGCTTTGCCCCTTACTGGTTGTATAGCTTTGTGCAAGCTGCTCACTTAATGTTTCCAAGCTGTGGCATCCTCACCTATAAAACATGGAAAATGATACCCACTTTCAGATTCGTTTGAGGATTCAATACGAAAACAGATGTAAACCACTTAGAATGCTAGACCTTCATGATATGGTAACTATTATAATGCAATGTTGTTATTTTTATCATGATTGATGCTAATAATAACAAAAAGAATGATATCATCATCATCATCATCATCGCTTGATATGTCTTCCTCAGTAGCTGGTGGTTGTCTACAGGTAGTTAATTAATTTGCCTTAAAATTCCTTAAATGTTTAACCTGAATCATAAGGTAGTTATAGTTTATTGTTAGGAAATTTAAGTATAAGCATACCTAAATGAATACATGGGAATATATATTTCAAGGACATAATGATCAAATAAGATGGATAAATAAGGCACAGTGCAATAAAATATAGATATGTAACACCTAGGGAATCATAGCTAATGGACTCTTTCACGTTCCCTGGTGGAGAATTAAAGAAGAGATCTAAGCCATAGACACGCCATTTCAAACTCAGGTGTATGTAAGTGACTTTTTCATTATATGTGAGATATATTTTAAAAATAATCCCTTTTTCCCCCTGGTGTCATTTAAAACACAGTCAACCAAGCATGGGAAATCTTATAGCTGAGTTATTTAAATTAATAAGCTCTTTCCCTAATGGTATAAAGGGGAAAAAAAAAAACCACCTCCATTCTTTTTCTCTTTGGGTTTTCTTTTTTTACAATCCTCATTATGTAGATGTTTGAAAATAGTGAATTTGGGAACTGATAATTTATTTTTCTTACTTGCTGGCACTAGGTCCAAATTTACCTTATTAATTTACTTTATTCATTACACAAAACCACATGTAGTCATTAGCTAGAGGTTTAAATAAAGTATAATAATGTGGACTAAGTATTATCTACAGTAGCATTTCATAGTAAAGTGATCAAATTAAGCACTTAAAGAACAGAAAGCTTCTAATGGCAGGGCTGCTGCATTAAAAATGTATGGTTTCTTTCTCATTGTATGAGGATATTTCCCTAAATTATAATGTTAATTTAACCCTGTAATATAGTTGTTCCATGCTATAAATATATTATTAGTTTGAGAACTTCAGTTGATTTCTTTGTCTTAAAGAACTTTGCAGACCAGATAGCATTTAAGTTTCACAGAAAATTCTTCCCTTGGAATAATGAGAACAATAAGGCAGAAATTCTCAAGGTCCATGAGAAATATTGGGGACTATTGTCCTGTAAGGGCCACCCATACAACTTAAACCTGTGTGGAATTTTTGCAGTTTCTGTAATAAAAAGAATATATTGTCACTACCCTTTGGAAATAGAAATACTAAGTAAAATTCCCTGTATCCAATTCTCTTATATAAGTCACATTAGCAAGTATTTACTGAAATGATAATTTGTGATAAATTTCTGAAAGCTATGAAGAATGTAAATACAGAAAGGACTGCGTTTCTCTTCAAGATATTTTCAGTTTAAATAAAAGTTAATGACTTCTTCCAAGGCATTGGTAGGAAACAGAACAATATGCAATCTGGGGTTAGAACTTTATGTTAAAGGTGATATAGACTTTGGAAACACCACTGTTGATTGCAATGGGTAGGGTACACTTCAGAATGGAGGACTTCAGAGATGGTGTAGGGTGGCAGTAGGCATATATAAGAAAGGAGGGTCCTCCAGAGAATGTCATATATGGACAAAGGAAAGGAGCCGAGAAATACTACAGCATGTACCAGAATTATAAGGAAACTTCATTACGTAGCGTGAGTTTCATTTTAGGGAGTGTTGGATAAGGCTCCATACTTATTGCCTACTGTAAACTCTGCCAAAGAGGCTTTGTCCAGAGGAGGAAATTCACATCATTCAATTAGTTTATGAGATTTAGAGGTCATTGAGATTAGGGTGAGTGATTATATCCTTCTTTTTGCTCTCCCATAACTCCAAATGTACTATGGTCACGTAATGGGCGTTCAATAAAACCATTTAATAAAATGGAAATGCCTCTGCTTTCTTATGGGCTGTCTACAAAGTTATGTTTATAAAATTTTACTGAGATAAATAGTTCCTTTTTTTCAAAAGATCTGCTTACAGCTATAGGGATCAAGGTCTTTGGTGGGTTTTGACTTTTGGTGGTTTTGAGTTTTATTGAAAACATTTAACTACAATTCAGGAAGGTAAACATGAAAGAAGGTTAAAAAGAGTAGTCTTTTAGATAGCTAGGTAGCTAGTGTTTGACAGTGTAAATTGAATCTGTCCCTTATCTTATAACGGCAGAAGACACTGCAAATGAGTGAAGAAAATTGGACTTCTAAAATGATAAAATATTCAATAACTCTACTGGAATGTAATCTTGTTTTTCCTAACTTGATTTCTAGCCAAATTTATGTTATGTGAAAAAAATAATACTGCATAGCAAATACTTCCATCTCCTATTTCATTTTAAAACCTATCAATAACAACAAAAAAAGAAATGACAACACAACAACTGGGTCCAATATTTGGGTTTTTGCAATGTCCCTACTTTATTCTAAGTGCTTCACATGTTAACCTGCTAATCTTTAAAATGACTGTATTTTATAAATAATGAAAGTGAGGTTGAGAAAGATCAAATACCCAAGGTTCTCTGCAAGTAGCAGAGCCTCCTTCAAACCCATAGTCTGTTTGATCCCAGTTCTCACATACATTCCCTCTGACAATATTTCTTTACCTTTAAATATCTGTTTATCATCTTAATGATTTTTGCCGTATCTATCACCTGGACTATTATATTATTTACATAATGCACTTATAAAATTCTTCATTTTAAATTAATTATTTTAAAAGGAAACTCTTTTATCACTGATATAGTCAGGATAGGCTTGGTTAAGCTGCCACAATAAACAATCCCTGCAATAAAAGCTCATATTTTGTTCATTCTAGAAGTCCCATGTGAGTCAGTGGGACAAGATCTGTTCTGCTCAAAGATCTAGGCAGGCAGAAGCCCCAACATGCTATAGCATCATTAAAAAGGGGAGAACCTCTCCATTGCTGAGGCAGAAAAAGTGACTCCTAAAATGTCTCACAAAGGCAATTACACAATTTTGGCTCTTAGCTCATTGGTCAGAAATAATCACATGCCTTACCAATATACAAGTGGTCGCAGGGGGAAAAAGCCCTCCTATGTATCCAGAAGAAAGAGAGCTATATAGAATATGAATGAAAAGTCACTACCAAAACAGGAAATCAGTACTGCTTTCTTTAAAGAATATAAACAAAAAGTATACATGTACCTATTAAAAATACTTTTTATATACTCAAAATCATTTCAACTATTATCAGAGATATGCATACTGTGTTAGTGAAATATTACCTTATTTTAAGTCATAGTTGCTGGTGAAATGAAGTATATATGTATGTAGGCATATATATATATAGTATGTTATTGTCACATGAGTTTATGAGATCAAACAGAAAATAAGCACAAAATTAATAGCTACAGATAAATAGAATTTGGATAAAAGAATGAAGAGAATTTGGATGAAAATTAGTGTTCTGAAGAAGAAAATAGTTCATTTCCTTATCAATTTATAAAAATATTTATTGGTCATAAGTACTACTCTAGGCACTGAGGATACAATAGTGAACAGATAGAAATGAACTATAACTTCAGGGAAATTAACTTTTCTCAAAAAGCACAGACATTAAAATGAGAACTATCAGATGCAGTAAATATGATTTTTTTAAAAAAAGGTGAACTGCAAAGAAACTTTTAGAGCATATAGGTAGATATACCTAAACTAGCATGGGTGGATCTTATGGAAGGTTTAACCTGGAGGTAAAGTTTAATACTAAAAATAAGAAAGCATCATGAAGGTGGGTAAAAGATTATTTTAGGCAGAGGAAACACTGTGTTGAAATTCCCAAAAATGGGGGGAAAAAGCAATTGCAAAAATATAAATAGATCCAATATTTCCGGAGAAAATAACAGTATAAGTCATCAAATAGAGATGGCATGTACAAGGCATGCTCAAAAGAATAAATGAATCCTGTTGTAAGGGAGTTTCATGTCTCCATTTTATAAGTGACTACAGAAAGTCTAATGAGAGGTTAATTTATAACAACACAGCTTTTATGTCTCAGAGCCTGCATTTGAAGCCAGTTTTTAAGATTCCAGTACTCGTTCCAACACTACCCTTGCCATCCATCTAAATTGAATGTCATAGCAGGGTATGTTTACTCTTGAGAAAGAATGTAGGAAAATAAAACCTGGGGCATATATGTCACAAATTGGGAAAAGTTGAGGGAAGGGAGCTTCCAAAATATCTCATGTAACAAAGTAGAAATTAGTATATGGCCAATGCGTTATAAGAATTATAAATGTTCCAACTTTGATACTTGTGAAAGACATAAATTAAAACAAGGAGATATTTTCACCTTTTCATTTGGCAGGCTTTATTTTGGGTAGTATGCTTCTGCTTTTTCCACTATTTCTACACTGACATTCTTAAACACTGGGTGAATGTAAGTTGGCACAGCTCTTTCTGATTGCCGTTACGTATCAAGAGCCATAATAGTTTATCTCTGTTTTTACCAACTAATTTTGCTCCCAGAAAATTTAATCTAAGCAGTCAGAAATATATGTAATATATATTCCAAGATTTTTTAATAAAAAGAAATTGGATTAACCAAGTGCTTTTTCTTTAAAAATTTGTGGAATACCCATACTATGATATTCCATGCAGTCCATTGAAAAACATACCATAAAAATATCTAGTGTAATCATGACATGTTAAGAATATATAGTTAATTTTTTTAAAGCACCTTAAGACAGTATGTATAATATAAGTTCAAGTATATGAATGTGTTTGTGGGTAGAGGTATATACCAAAATTTCAAGTGTTTATTGTTTGGTGGGATGATTGTTTTTGACTTGCTTCTTTAGACTCCACACCCTGCCCCACCCCCTGCTATTTTCTACAATTAACATCCATTACTTTTACCATCAAGAAAAAAAATGCAAAATGAAAAATCAAATATATCTTTTTTAGAAACCATGTTTATTGCAGAGGGTCTAGATAGCAAATAACAGAGGAATTGTATGATATACAGTACAAGAAATGCTTTAAATAAATTTGAATAGGAATATCCATATTCTATAGTAAATTCTGAACACTATAATGCCTTTTTAGAACAATTTCCATATTGTCTACATATACTTATGCATACGGGTTCCAGACTCCATTCATTACTGCCACAAAGTTTGCTTTCCATTCTACCCCTTCTAATAGGATCTGCTCCTGCCCCATTTTAGTCTGTTGTCCTTGTTCACCAGCTACCATTCAATGGTACCACCTCCCAGTGGGCAGCTGGGCTAGAGAAAGTGCCTAAACTGAGTTGAGCCAGCCAGAGCCTCCTTTTTTGCTACTTGGGTCTCCAATCTGTATGTGGTGAGTTGCTGAAGAGAGAGGAGGATGGGTAAAACTCTTGGGGAGAAGTAGAGATGATGAGTCACAGGAGCAATCTAAGCCCCCTATTTTCCAGTTCCTGGTTCCAGGCTTTGTGAGTCCTGCCCAATGAAACATCTATATCCTTCCAATCAAGTCCCCTTTTGGATTAAACTATTTTGATTGTCTTCTATTTTGAGCAGGCATAAAAGATTCCAGGCTAAGATAATGCATGGTAGTCACTAAACTTACATTTGATTCATATATGACTTAAGTGTGGCTCCAGAATTACAGAGAAAGATTGAACTTAAGAGGTTGGAGGACATATTAGGGAACTTAGAGGCCCATTTCCTCTTCATGTAAGACTCTCCATAACAACATTACTAATTTTCATTCACCCTTTTTTTCTTACCACCAGCAAGTGAAAGCTATTTCATATGATGGATCTTTACGTTTTATTTTTTATTCTCTTTGTTCTTTTCTTCAGTCCTTCAAGTAAATGAATGTGTTGGCAGCATCCCCCTTAAATCATCTCTTTTCTGGGCTAATTAATCAATAACTTCAGGTTTTAATTTTGTGCTTTTCTGACACTCCATCATGGATACCTACCCACAGTAAGGTATAACCCTCTGTAAAATGTATTTTACTTCCCATTTCAGGGTGGCCGATTAGCATCATTTCTCTCTTCCACAAATGAATATGGCTTTTTATGAAGTGATTATCAGGCCATGATAGATCAAATAATGTATTGTAATAGAAAATAGACTTTAGGACCACACAGAATCACCCCACTTGCAAATGATATGAACATAAGAAAATTCCTTAACTGCTCCAAACTTCAGTTCTGTCACTGGTAATATAGCCTAAAACCCATAGGGCTGTTATCACAGTACTTTGGATCAAGGATCAAGTATTCCTCGTGATAGAAAATAAATGAATAATATAAAAGTCAACAAAGTAGGCCTAGGGAAATTGTGTCTTAAAATATCTCTTTTCCTACATGAGGCACCTATGTATTAGTTAAAACATATAATCATGGATAATTTCAGATTGATATCTATATAGTAGGAATATTAATCATTGTGAGAGCTATTTTTCCTGAGCTGTTACAATATGCCATGCATAGTATTAGGTAGCTGTAATTATCCCCTCCCCCTTTTTTTTTACAGGTGATTAAACTGGGGTTTGGGAAGGTTAAATAATTTACCCAGTGCCACTTAG
This sequence comes from Tolypeutes matacus, assembly GCA_026826555.1. Classification (NCBI taxonomy): domain Eukaryota; kingdom Metazoa; phylum Chordata; class Mammalia; order Cingulata; family Chlamyphoridae; genus Tolypeutes; species Tolypeutes matacus. The sequence goes on along the minus strand of JAKSZT010031676.1, from coordinate 10,589,915 downwards.
AAAATAATTTGTTTTTTGTTTGTTTGTTTTCACTGCAGTGCATTGCCTCCCAGAAGGAACAAAGCTTAACAACTTAAGAAAGGAATGTCATTTCATATTGATGGAACCTAATTCACTCTGATATTTTTCCAGGTTTATGAGCAGAAAATTCAGACCTATACTTATTCCATGACCTTCCTTATGATTATGTTTTAGATGAAAATCAAAGCAGAAACACCCTTCAAATCAGCTTTGTGCTCCCAGTATTCCAAGTATCTTCTGTTTGCCCCTCCAGATTCTACCCTCTATTCTTTCTGCAAGAGTGACTACACTCAGAGACCCCTGTGTCCTCCAGTTTCCTGTTGGGTTCACCCTGGCAGGGAGATGGGGAGGCATGAATGGAAAGTAAATGATGGTAGAGTATTTATTCCATTAACTACCTCCCTTTGGGTTTACCTTAGGCTGGCTGCAGCATTCACCTACTGAAGGCAGCCTTCTTTACAAGAATTTCTCCTTCTTTGAGCCCTGCAAGCCTGGAGGTTATTATATCTCCACTTACACTGGTCCTAGGGGGAGAAGGTGGTAGAATCTACACAGTCCCTTTAGTTTTCCTTAATTCTGCCCACACCTTGGTAAATAGCCCCTTTATTAAATCCTCCTTAAATTATCATAGCATGAGTTTCTTCTGAACCCCTGACATTTGAGTTCTTTACTTATACGCCAGGTATTTAACAGCATACTTGGTACAGTAAATGCATGTTGAAACAATCCATACGTAAGTAAAAATAAGAATGAAGTGATATACTTAATTTATTCTTATAGAAGGCAAAGCTGGCTATTGAACCACTGAAGGGTTCTGATAAATCCCAAAATAGTTTCCTATTCAACAGAGGCCAACATACCAAATAGAAAAGTCAATTCCCATCTCAACTCCTTTCCTTTTTTATAAACAAAGGAGTCTCGCAGCCCCATGAAAGCTGAAATTTGGTCACACAGCCAAGCCCCTGCTGTCCAGATAATGTGACACTAATCCAGAAAGGGATTTTCAGGAGGCTGCCGGCAGCTCCGTGGTCACTCTAGTCTGAGATAATCAAAGGCCTGTGGTGAGGCTGAGAGCTTAGTGCTGTACTCCCAAGCCAATAGTCTTTCAGCCTGAATTAGGTAAAACCTTAGCCAACTTTGGATATCTTCTGGAAATAAATAGAAAAATTTAAAAAGAAATAGTCAACATCTCAAATATAAGCTAAAGAGTAAGATTCATCCCAAGCAATGTGTTTATTTTTCCCCTCTCAGTTAACACCTTCATTGTATTCATTAAGGGCGTCACAGCTATGAAACATCTGGTTAACTTGTCTCCCAGGAATGATTTAATGGGGTTAGTGGTTAATTTCACTTTACTGTGGATACACTGATCTCCAGCCATGGTGGTTGAAACATAGGAGGAGTAAGAACTCTTTCTTTCTGGTATTCTAGAGGAACTGTATTCACACAAACAACTTACATGTTTAAAGAAGGCATCAAGTTTGCACAAATCATTTGCTAAAGCCAAGCTCTCTCCATATCATTTAACAATATTCACCGTGTGCCTGCCGTTGCCACTGAGTATGTAAAAGGCTTTCCATAAATTTATGGAGCAAAAGGGAAACTGATACCCTATGGGGATACATGGCATAGGCTCCTCTTTAGATCCTCAATAGGGAACATGTTAATATTCCACTTCGAAAAGAAGAAAACTGAAATTCAGGTCAGGTCACTTGCTTAAAGTTGCAAAGTTGCTTACTCTGGGAAGAAGTGAAGAGCCTTGGCCTCCTGAATTCTTCCCATACAATTTTACCAGAACGCATGCAGACTCTAACCTTCCCCAAGGTCTACCAAGAGTTCAGAGGCTTACTCAGGTAACACTGACCCTTAGAATGACTAGAAATCTCTGTGAGCTACTGGACTGGTTACTAGCACAAGAGGTAGGGCTGAGGAGCCTTCCTGGGTTTTCTCCTTTCCGTTTCCTTTTCCTTTGTTCCTTTTCTCTTCTTTTCCTTTCTTTTCTTTTTTCTTTGCTTTGCATTGATTTTCTTTTTCTTTTCCTTTTTCTTTCTTTTGAATTGTACTGCTTCTATCCCTTCCTCGACTTCCCATACTGCTAGAGTATACCAAATCCTCTTTTTAGCCTCTATTGTCCCACAAGCTGCTGCCTTATTTGCCTTCTCCTCTTATAATCAAGATTTTCAGGCATTGCTTATTTTCATTGTTCTCTTCCCCTCCCTTTCATTCCTTTATCATCCTACTTCAAAGTGACTTCTGCTTCCATCCCTCCATCCAAATGGATCTCTAGTGATCATCAGGCTGTTAAATTCAGTAGACAATTTTCATTCCCATCTGTGTTTACTCTTTCCATCAGCCTTGAGCTCGGTGCCCATTTCTTTCTTAAAACTTTCTTCCCTTAAGTTTTGTAATAGCCCTAGCTCTTGGGAATCCTTTGCCTCTCCTAATCTTTTCTCCTGCTTCTGTGCTGGTTTATCCTGTAATATCATGATCATAAATGTAGGCTCTTGTGGTCAGACTTCTTATATTCAAATTCTGGCTACAACTCATACCAGCTGTGGAACTCAGCACAGCGAGCCACTCTAAAATGCTGATAATATCAAGTTAATCAAAGTGTTATTTTCAAATAAATAACTCATTTAATTGCATAAAAAGAGTACCTGGAACATAGAAAGGGCTCATTAAATACTAGTTATTATTATGTTATTACTCCTATCCTCCAAAGGATATCACAGATCCCTTTTCATACTACATTTTCTGTCTCAAAATGGTCTTATTCATGCTCAATGCTTTAGGTACTTTTTTAATTCTTGAAAATTTCAATTTAATATCTCATCTAAGCTCTAGTCTTATTTTCAGCATTTCTGATTGGGTCTCCCAAAGAAACCACAAACTCAGCAGATCCAAAACTAAGCTCACATCATTTCCTTTTCAAAGTTGATTCTTCTCTAGTTTCATTTGAATGAGACTACAATTAGCACAATGGCACAGGTCCAAAACTTAGGAGTCATTATTTTCCTCGTATGCCACCTGGACTCAAATGTAGTACCATGTAATATAAATTTTAGTTGCTAAATATCTCAGGAATTTGTTTCCTCCACTCACACTGCTATCACCCCAGGGTAAGCCTCATCATTGTCTTAAAACCTCCAGATTTCCCCCTTCTAATTTGGTATAAGCACAGACATAATATTTTTTGTAAAAAAAGAAAAACAAAAATAATGATGATGCCCCCTTCTTTATCCTTTTTATTGCTTCCCATTACTTTTAGAATAAAAAACAAAATGCTTAACATGCCACAAAGACTGGATGGACTGTCCAGCTTTCCAGCCTCAGGACAGATGTCTCATTTCCTTTGTTCTAGCCTCTCTGACCATATCCTTTTAACCATACTCACCTTCACTTCAGAATCTCGCTCATACTTCTCTTTCTGCCTATTAAGCACTCTCCCCCACCTGCTGCCTGTATTAACTACTACTTGTCTTCAGATCTCAACCCAAAGAGCTGCTCTATTCTCAAGTGTCTCTTCCATGATTCCCAGTGCTGCCTAAGATTGTAACAATCTGTATGTTTCCTTCATCACATTTATAATTATATGTTTGATTATGTGTTTGCAATCTACATCTCCCCGTAGACTGTAAGTAAATTATTGTTCCTCCAAAGCTCCATGCATAGAATGTGGTAATCTGAAAGATACGATAATCTCATGGAATAGCTTAGGGCTCTGGTGTTAGAATAATGGGTCTCTGGCTATGACACTGTTTTCTGGTGTGATCAGAGAGTGGCTACAATGCCCTTTTCTCTTCGGGATCAAAGTGAGGGTTCCTCCCAATGCCCTTACCAGTCATTCATTCAGTCAGCCATCTGACAGCTACTTATTAATATATTTCCTTCCCAGTAGCATACTAAATGTGTAGATATATCTGATAGCTGTGTACAGTTTGCCATTGTTTTAATAAAGGGGTTCCATGGAACATACATCTCATAACATGTTCCCTAAAACAATGATTTTTTTTTTTTTTTTTTTACAATTCCCTTTCTCATTTTTTCCTTGAGTTTCCCATCGAGCAATCTTTTTTTTTTTAATGTTTTTTTTTTTTATTTTTTTTAAAAATACTTAGATTACATAAATGTTACACAAAAAAATATAGGGATTCCCATATGCTCCACACCCTCCCACATAAACAACACACTTCATTAATGTGGCACATTCATTGCAATTGATAAACGCATCCTGGGGCATTGCCAATGAGCATGGACCATAGTTCACATTGTAGTCTACACTCTCTCTTACATAATTCTGCAGGCTGTGGGAAGATATATAATGGCCTATACCTGTCATTGCGATGTCATTCAGGACGATTCCCAAGTCCCGGAGAAAGCCCCTGTATTACACCTGTTTTTCCCTCTCTCTGCCACCAGAGTCTCCAATGGCCACTGGCTCCAAATCAATGTTGTAGTTCCTTCCATTGCTAGAATCACAATAAGTCTATAGTAGAATACCAGTAAGTCCACTCTAGTCCATAGTAAAACAAGGATTCTAAGGAAATCTAAGACATGTTGCATACCACATTTTTCTCATGGAAATGTATAGGGGCTTTAGCTCATTAAAAGTTCTGAAAAATAAAACACAAACTTTGTATAACTCCAAATTTTCTAAATGTAGGGTTTTTATTATTTTGTGTATGTGCACAAAATTTTGTGATGGGGAGCTTACTACCTTGCTAAGGACACCAGTCCACATTCAACCGCTGCTGATTTCCCCCTTCTATTGAATCAAACTGTCTTCAGTATAGCTTACAATCACTGGAGTCTAAAATGTGAAACAATTAGGTTCATTTTGGCTGTTTATAAAGTCTCTTGACCTGTATAATTCTTTAAGGAAGGGGAATTGTTTTGAAAATGCAAACAGAGAACTGCTCTGGAGGAAGCTAGGGAGTAAGGCAGAGCCACATCAGCTAGGTTCCATCATGGGCTCCGTGGAATGGTGTGACAATCAATTATCGGGTCTGACCCCATCACTTTAAATTTTAAAAGGTGGAAATCTAGAGAGGCTAAGAAAAATTTAGGAAGGGAAAGAATTAAAACTTAAGTGACTCAATTCCTAACCCAATGCTGTTCTCATTTAAACACATATCATCCCTTACCCATGCTATGAGTTGCATGATATGGGGCAACATGGACTTGTAACCTCAGATATTCTACCCTTCATGATGTGAGAACAATGCTGACCTCATGTCTATCCCCCAAACACAACAAGGTCATACCCACCTCAAGGCATTTACACTCCTATTCCTTCCACCCAGATTTTTGCATAGCTGGCTCCTGCCTATCATTGAGATCTCAGATCATACATTGCCTCCTTGGAGACATCTCCCCTGATCATAGAATTTTAATTATCCCATATCCTATTATTATATCTTATTTTTCCCACTTATTGCCAGTATCTAATTATTATTTTGTTAATGTATTTGGCTCTTTGGTTATTGTCTAACTTCTGCTAGAATGGATGCTCCATGACTCTTTCTCATGGACTGCTAAATCTCCAAGGACTGCAAAAGTTCTTGACACATATAAATTGGGCACTTGATAAATATTTGTTACATGTCTGTGGTGGTAATAAGCTTCTTCTCACTCTAGGTGGGCAGGCAGAAGTCAAATGATGAATCAACTGTAGAAGCCTAGTTCAATTCCTCTCAGTTTCCCTCTACTTATGGTTTTCTATGATCTAAAGAGACAATGGGATTGTTTCTGTAGTCAGGAAATGCCTTTGCTCTCACATCTGAAATGAAGTTCTACTCTGACACAGCCCAGTACATAGCATTGTATCTATTGCCATCCTGTTTATGAAGAAAGTATTCTTTTAGATGTTCATTTGTTTAAACTCCATAAAGCTGTAAAACCTTGTATTTACTCCATTTAAATTTTGTAAATTTCTTTTACCAACTAAATCAACAATTCTACTTAAGGACACTTGACAAGTGAATTTCCATTCTCTTCTTGCCTTTCCCATTGCTGGCACAATTTTTTAGGATCTATTAGTGACTCATCTGCTTTGATTTTGTATCTCACAATGGCTTCCTTCTTGAAGTTCTTTCTGCAATATTCTTTCTGAACTACCATTAGAACTTTCTTGCTACAAATAATTGTCTACCTCTCCCCTATTTGAAGCTATATTAGTTTCCCTTGGCTGCTATAACAAGTTACCACAGCCTTAGTGCCTTATGCGACCGGGGGTGCGTCCTGTCTGGTCGGGGTAGGAGAGGCCTAGGCTCCTACGGGGGCTCGCAGGCGTGGAGGGCACATGGCGGAAAGAACCACCGCAGAGACGAGGTAAGCACGCAGGTCTAATTTATTAAGGGAAGTACAGATGCTTATATAGGGTTATGGGCGGGAAAGGAGAGCGGGGCTGGCCGTGATAGGCCGGGGGCAGTTTCCACGCCCTCTAAGGTGTGGCCTTGGCTGTGCGGCTCTCCCTAGCTGTGTGGGGAGGGGGGAGGGTGAGTGTGGGCAGGCTTCTTCTGGTTATCAGCAAGCAGATGTTGGTTGCCTGGGCGAGGCTGAGGGCGGTGGGCCCGTTCCAGCCGCCCTACACCCGAGCGGTGGGCTGCGCATATCCCCCACTGGGCGCGGCTATGCCTGCTGACCAGACTTCAGCCTGCCTTACCTCACCTTAAAACAACAGAAATTTATTCTCTCATAGTTCTGGAGCCTAGAAGTCCTAAGTTAGTATTACTGGGCCAAAATCAAGGTGTTGGCAAGGCTGCACTCCATCCTGAGGCTCTAGTGGAGAATCTATCCCTGGCCTCTTTCAGCTTCTCGTGGCCACTAGCTTTCCTTAGCTTGTGGCTGCATCACTCTAATCTTCAAGACCAGAGTCTTCAGGTCTTCTCTTTCTTCACATTGCCTCCTCCTCTGTGAGTAGGTAAATCTCTCTCTACCACCCTCTTATGTGATCATATTTAGGGCCCACCTGAATAATCAAGGATAATCTTCCCATCTCAAGATCCTGAACTTAATCACATCTGCAAAGACCCTTTTTCTATTAAGGTGCTATTTATAGGTTCAAGGGTTTAGGACCTGATATCTTTGGTGCCATTGTCAGCCTACCACAGAAGCTTACACTGGTTCTCTGTTGCTTGTAAAATAAAGTTCAACACTCCTTGCCAAGGAATATAGGCCCCTAAGATTCTGACCTCTCTTTACATTTCTCTCCAGATTTTCCAGTTTTCCTACATCTTGGAAGAAATTTTGGTTCCAGTCACAACCATCACTCCATCTCTTAAAACCAAAATACTCTCTCTTTTTTTTTTTTTTTTGGTATTATGTTTATTTTTTGGTAATATGTTTTCCAACATTTGCAATGTCTTTTTCTCGTTCTCAGTTTGACAAAATTTCATTTATTTAGCATATATAAAGTGATTACATCGTGTCAGCAATTGAGCTAAATAAATATGCTCAGGTCCTGAAGCTAGTGGAGAGACAGAGAGGATGGAACATGATAAGTCTACATTAGAGAGAGAGACACATACACTGGAAAAGCATGGGGAGCATGGGGAGGACTCTATTCAATGCTCGAATAGAGTTTTAAGCTCTACAAATCTTCACCAATCAGTTAGCTAGATGTTGGAGTGGGTGATGGTGATGAACAGCGGAGGCTGATGTGGAGGCCTTTGTGTCCACGGTGCTCTGTTTCTTATTTTAAGCAACCTGGATTTCTACCATTTGAATAAGTGGTTTGGCAACAACAGAATCCTCCTTTTAATTTTTACACAAGACCCCATGAAGAACACCAATATACAAAACAGTTAAAGTGTATTTTACTTAGGCATACCCATTCTTCAGGTCTTAGTTTAAGCAATAATTTCTCAGCGATGCCAGCCACATGGTCCTATGATATCTAGTACTTCTATTATATCTCTCGTTACTTTTGATTGTAGTTAATTATTTAATATATCTTTCCCAATGGCCAGGAGTTTCTGAAGTATTGGGACCCATGAAGGCTTTGGGGTGTCTGACATAGGAAGGGTGTTTAACAAATGATTGTATAATGAATTAATATAAATGTCAGGCAAGAAGGACCCAAAGCTCACATCAAGTTCCCAAATTCCAGTACTCCGACAACACCTAAAGCAAGAATTCTTAACCAGGGGTCCATGAGCTTGAATTGAAATTCAGAAAAACATTATTCTTGTGGGGGTGTGTTGGTATGGGCGTGATATATTTATTAAATAATACACAGTATAGTGTGGATTTAGTAAGAGGTCCGTGGTTTTCACCTGACTGGCAAAGGGGTCTGTGGAACAAAAAAGTTTAAGAACTCTTGTCATAACGTAAAGCTTTAATATAAAAAATAATACAATACTCTGACATCTCTGTAATTCTCCTGCACACACACCTCACTGTTGTAGTGTATGAAGAACCTGTACCAACCAGATGCATCTGAAACTTCCATAGTCTTTAATTAAACCTGGCGAATCTAGTGTACTGGTTTATAGAAGTTTTTGTTTGTTTTATTTTCCCTTATTTTTAACAGACATGCATAGACCTGAAAAGGGTTCTGGAAATGTTCCAGATTATAGGATGTTAAATAGACATGATAACCTAAATACAGTATCTGACTCTAGACTGGATCTTGTACTGGGGGTGGGGGACTCTAAAGAACATTATTGGGTCAACTACACAATTGGAATTTCAACAAAAAATTATATAAAATTGTTATATCAATGTTAAACTTACTGAAGTTGGTGATTGTACTATGTTATAATGCATATCCTTATTCTTTTGAAATTCACACTAAACCATCTAGAGCAGCAATGCCCAAAGAATTACAGTGTGAGCTATATGTAATATAAGTTGTCTGATAGCCATATTTTTTAAAAAGGAAAAGAAACAAGTGAAATAAATTTTAATGATGCATTTCATTTAACACAAAATGTCATTTCAACATGGAATCCACAGAAAAAGTCATTAATGAGATATTTTAATTATTGTATTCCTACTTGGCCTATAGTATTCAGTGTGTATTTTATATTTATAACACATCTCAATTCAGTCAAGCCACATTTCAAGGGCCCGATGGCTGCATGTAGCTAGTGGTTACAATATTCTATAACACATATTTAGGGATAAAGGACTATGATATATCAATTTATATAAAATCTCTTGCTCTCTTTCTCTGTACTGTATGTATGTGTGAATATATAGCATGGGTTGTGTGTGTGTGTATATATTTGTATGTATATATGCATGTTAGTATACATAAATATACACACACATATACATTTGTGTACATACACAGGACTTTTTTTGTATAGACTCCCTGACCACTCTACCTTATTGGTTCCAAATCCTTGGACTTCAAAACCAACACATGTTGGACTAGATTTTACTTTTTTGACCCCTCTGTTTAAAAAGTGTATTCTTGAGCAAGTTACTCAATCTTTCATCTGATATAAAAACTTCTTACTTCACAGGAATATGATAAGAATTAAAATAAAAAAAATACACACATACATGTATATACGCACTTACATGTATATACACTGACAGCCCTGGAAGAATGCTGGCACATGTAGATGCTGCTTGAGTGGTTGCTATTATTATTATTATTATTACTATTATTATTATTAATGTATGACATTTCCCTTGCCTGGCGATCTGGACTGCTTTCTCTTTGGCCTGGATCAGTTTCTCCCAAGGTGTTCACTAGCCTCTCTCCATCAGCAGCATCCAACAAGATTTTGAGCCAAAGCCTAGCAATTATAACAGCAACCACTGAGGTTTTAAGTGTTAGTGATTTAAGGAGGTCAGATCTCGCCACGTTTTCTGGCAGTGAAACTCAGAGTAAATGCATCTGGAAAGAAAAAAAAAAAAAAATTGATCTGTGTACCAAGAGATAGAGCATAATATTAAAGCACCTCAGTTTTGTTGGTAATGACTCAGAAGTTGCCCTTCCCCACACACTCAGCACCAAATAAATCAATTCCTCAACTCCGACGTGCTCTTGACACTGCCTTTAATCTGTGAATGCTGAAGTGTAAAGAAATCATGTGCACACTCCTCTCTCTCCTTCTGTGTCAGGCAAGCAGTCAACAGCACTGGGTACCGGAAGTTAATTGGAAGGAGCTGGGTTTCTCCAGCTCCTTTGGTAATTATCAGTCACTTGCCTGGCATGGAAGAGAGCCTCTTGCCTCCACACTGTTTGATAGAGAGACTCTTTTTCCTCTTCATATAGACACAGAAGCAAAACAAAGCCAAACAAAACTAAGCACTTTCAGTTTGTTTGATAAACCCCAGAATTACTTTAAGGTTGGATAAACTAAGCTTTAGGTTCAATTCAATTCAGTTCAAATTCATTTTGAAATTAAAGCCTTTGAGCAGAAGGTGTGTCTAATTTACCTTCTGTGCTCCTATAACTGGCATATAATAAACAGTAAATGTTAGTGATTTTCATTAATATCTTATTATTAACAACAGTCTAATTCCTTATGTAGGAGACTTTGAAATGGGCATTCAAAGGGGAAAAGTTTACCTCTGGAGTTATACATACTTGGATTCATTACCATCTATATTGCAGGCAAACTTTAATCTCACTGAACATCAGTTTCCTCGCCGATACCATGAGAATTATATATAACTCACAAAGATATGTAGAATAAATGAATTACTATTAAAATGCAAAGTACACTGGCTGGCATACACTAAGTGCTTATAAAATGACAGTTTTCTTCCCTTGTTTTTTAAAATTATTTTGTCTCTCGTCTACTTTTTAATGTGTCTTGAGGCTATATGCAACACTTGTTTCACTCATGACTAATATCTTGTTTCAGATCTTTGACCTGAGCATTATTAAATTAGGACGGGACATCACGGCTTACTTTTTCTCTTTGCCCTCTCTCTATATCCATCTCAACTCCAGTGTCTCTTCCATTTGTTTCATTTAGCTAAAATGACATGTTTGATTAGGGATTCAAGGATTCAAACAAGACTTTTATTGTACCCTACTTACAGGGCCCACGTTGTAGCATGCAGTGGAAATATGGAAACGAGTACATCATGGTCCCTTCCCTCAGGGAATTCACAGTCTTGCCATGAAGACAGGAGCATACATATCCTACTCTAATCCAGCAGGAGAAACTAATGACAGACATTTTAGAAAATCAGTCTTATATGAGTACAGGGGATAGAGCAATCAACTCATTTTAGGAAGAAGGAGAGTTCCCTTAAGGAAGGATTCACTTGGGTAGTATGCATTCAAGTGGGCTTTGAATTATAAGCAGTTGTTTTCTAGGCAGAGGACTGGTGAAGGATCTTCCTACATAGCAGTGAGGTCATGAGCAAAATACAGAGGGATGTATGTGAGAGAAGATGGAAGTATATTGTAACATGCTACACTATACAATAGAAGAGGATCATTCATGAGGCATGTGACACATGTAGATATATTTTGGAAAGATAACTCTGGTAATAGGGTGGAAGGCAGCTTGGAGATATTCCATACCGCTGCTGGGGATGGAGTAGGCGTGGAGCTGCCCCAGGTGAGATGAGGTTTCAGAAGTCAGAGCTTTGGCAGCTGAAATGTTACCTGCAGTGAACAGAGCAGCATGACCCTGAGGCTTGTATCCTTGGGTCATAGAGAAGCCAACCTGAATTCACAGCTAGTTAAGAGGCAAGTGTCTCCGGTGGGGATGGGGGGTTGATTTTACTGATCACTTGTCTCATGATACATAGAAGGTCAGGAAGGAATGAGATTAAAGGCAATAGACATCACCATCCCAGAAACCTCAGGATTGGGGAATGAACTATGGACTAGAGTGAACTTACTGGTATTCTACTATAGACATATTGTGATTCTAGCAGTGGAAGAAATTACAACATTAATGTGGAGCCAGTGGCCACTGGAGGCTCTGGGGGCAGGGGGAGGGAAAAACAATTGTAATATGGGGCCTTTTTCAGGACTTGGTAATCATCCTGAATGACATTGCAATGACAGATATAGACCATTTTACATCATCCCATAGCATGCAGAACTGTGTGGGAGAGAGTGTAGACTACAAGGTGAATTATGGTCCATGTTTAATGGCAAAATCCCAGGATGTGTTTATCAATTGCAATGAATGTGCCACACTAATGAAGGATGTTTATATGGGAGGGTGTGGGAGGTTTGTGGAGTGGGGCATATGGGAATCTCTATATATTTTGTGTAATCTAAACATTTATGTAATCTAAGTGTATTAGTCAGGGTTCTCTCGGGAAACAGAATCAACAGGAGATATCTGTCAATAATATGAGATTTTATAAGAGTCTATCACGCGACCGTGGGGATGCACAAGTCCAGGTTCCGCAGGCAGGCTGCAAGCCAGGGGCTCCGAAGAAAGTCCGATGAAAGGTCCTTGATGAGTTTCTGGGAGAAGTTGGCTGTCCAAGGATGAGCTGGGAAATTCTCTCTGAATATTGAAATCACTTCCCCTTTTAAGGCATTCAACTGATTGGATAAAAGCATTACCCATTGATGATTCAATGTCCCTGATTGATGCAGATGTAATCAGCCACCCATGCAGTAAAATCACTGGTGATCGAAGTCCATAAATGCTCTTGTATTACAATTAGCTCAGTGCTTGCTGGACCAAATGCCTGGACACAATTACCTGGCCGAGTTGACACATTAGCCTAACTGTCACACTAAGTATCTTTTAAAAAATAAAAAAAATAAAATTAGTATTTAAAAAAAGGGAAGGAAGAAATGGAGGAAGGTAAAACACCATGCTTCACACACACACACACTCACACACACACACACACAGAAATAAAGGCAATGGCAATCTGGTAGGAACCTAGGATAACTGTTCAGATGACAAGACCCTAGGACACTGACAGAGGCAAGGGTGGGTGAGGATGAATATTTTAAAATATTTAAAGGTAGCTTTAGGAGCTGGTGAAAAATAAGAAATGAGTGAAGGTGATCATTTGTAATTTGGTGACAGATGGCATGATATGTGAAATTAAAAGAAACTTTTATGTGTGTTTCTTAACCCTAACTTGTTCTTTAAAAACAGGATTTTGTATTTAAGCAAATGGTTACTTGTCAGTAAGTCACAAAGCTGTGGTTCCCACTCTCTATATTCCTGTCATACTTAAAAATGTAATTGGAACAAAGCTAATAATTTGATAAATTCAGAAAGTTAGTAATAGTCAATAATGGTTTTTATATGTGGCATTATAAAAGATGACAGCTGCCTGCTAAATCACATTTGCACGAAATGGAAAAACACTGAAACAGTCGCAAAAATGTGATTTATAATGCTGGTTCAACACCCCTAATTTTCCATAAAATTCATTTGGTGTCATTTTCTCATAAATATTAATAAATTCAAATAGCAGTAATTCTTGAAACTCCATTGTAATTACAGCTGTTCTAAACTACACAAATTGACCAGAAACAGTCCATCCCTAGTCCCTTACACAGGAGAAGGTATTTGTATGAAAACAGTCAAATGAACAAAGTTAGTGAACCTGGGCTGTGTTGTCATGGAAGGGAAATTCATTGCAATTCAGGGGCCACACATGTTATAGGCTTCGAGCTTTAAAGGCCCCAATCCCTATACGCACTTACTATTCTGTAATGTTTTCCAAAGTTTATTAAACTAATCAACAAACATTTATTGAGAACTTGCTGTTAAGGAGACTCTCAATATTTGAAATGCACACTTCTTTGGGACGCTATTAACCTCGTGTGCAGAGCCATCTTTTCATACCACCGATGCTATTTATAGTATACTAAGAAGACCCTTATCACAAGTATTTGGATCTATCAAGAATCATTGATTTATTTTTATTTTCATTTTACAAAGGATAAAAATGTGTTTTTGCAAAGTTCAGTAAATTAATTGACCCATGTCACCCAGGATTTAACTTAGCTTGGTAGACATTAAGTTCTCTTCCATTTCCACTACAGTAAGCTGTCTCACATCCTTTGCTTTTCTCTGACTCAAGGATTTTGTAAAAAGGATCTGTTTGATACAACTTGCATGCTTCTAATTTTAATTGTTTTCATTATACCTGGATTTATCCCAGAATGTCGTTTTAAACGTTGACATCTTTCTGATATTTACATTCCCTGCATAAGGCCTTTTTGTCACAGCAGGTAAGAGGTCATTATGTATAATTTGTATTCTGTTTCTATAGGGGCTATTGTTTCTTTTTAGTTTTAGTGCAGATAGACAAAGATAGGAAAAGGTGCGTTCAAGAAAACTAAGTTTTACTAAATGTGTAATTTTGTGCAACTTAACCTTTCTGAGCTTCAGTTTCCTCTTTTGTGAAATGGAAAAAATCATCAAACATCGTAGAAGCCATTGAAGATTAAAGAAGCCATTAGTTTAGATATATAGTTGGGTGGGTAGAGAGATAGATAGAGATGGAAAGATAGATGATATAAAAAACTGAGAATAGTACTTAGTGAAATGTAAATCAGTAAAATATAAGAAGTGCTTTTAATAAATCAACCATTTATTAAGTACTTTTTATATGCAGAGCCTATTCTAACTGCATATTTTATATGCAGAGCCTATTCTACCTGCTTTATCTATATCTAATACTAATAACCCTATGACACATGTGTCTTATTATCTCTGTTTTCTTGATGATAAAACTGAGATTTAAAACATATAGGTGTTTTGCCAAAAGTCCCACAGCATTCAATGAATGGAGAAAAGATTTAAATCCATGTTTTTCTGACTTTAAAACCCATGATTGTAACCCAAAGTTCAGAATGTTTTCCTGTGTTTCTTAATTTACCTCTATTTGTTAAGTGTGATATTTATATAACCTGGTATTTGAAGTATGGCTGCTGGTTTGTAGGGAAAGCACACAGGGATTTAAGGTTGTATGCTTAAGTATCAAAAACGTCAGAAACCTAGAAGAAGCTAAAATTATACCTTATAACATATAATGTAATAATTAATAAAATCTCAGAAAAGAAAATGTCCAGAGCCACATTTTGCCTATTTTGTTACTTCCTCTGGTTCTTATGGGATGCATTTGCCACAGTTACAGTAAAGGACCAAGCTGAGATGAGACTGATTCATTCTTTAATTCTTTTGTTCTATTCAATGATCTTTATTTATTGCCAACTCTGTGCCTGACATAATCCTATGCACCAATGGGGAAGAAAAAGTTAATAAGACTGTGTTTTATCCCTGTAGATTGAGTCCTTAGTCTGAGATCTAAGTGTCTGTGTATGAGTTTCCGTAGGTGCATGAACTCTAAAAGAATATGCAAAAATAAGTATCTTTATTTTTTTCTGGAGAGAGCCTCTATCAGTTCCTTTTGTCAGCCTCTTCTACAGCCCCCCCTTGGAGATCTCAATGCAGACTGAGGGACAGACCTTACTCCTTTATTAAAGTTTTGGCAGAACCAGTGATCTTTGGGTGCCTGGTCTTTGAATTCAGACATAACTGAGTTCAAATTCTACATAACTTCCCTGGATGCTCTGTGACTTAACTTGAACCTCCGTGGGAGAGCACTATCTACCTCTTAGGCTTACCGCAATAATGTATGTCACAAAGCTCCTCACCATAGCTGGCACATCACAAGTTTTCAAATATAGTGGCTTCTCTTGCTTTAGTGGTTCTCCCATACTGGTGTCTCCCTCAGATCCCAGCAGGACACTTTTGCCTCAGAGGAGCTCAATCACAGCTTACTGATTGATTCACTGATCAGAATCCTGTGCTCTCAGAGGCTAGTCACATTTAAGAGGGATGTGAAGGGTCAAAACATGAATGCAATTAGTGATAATCCACACAGAAGCCCTTGGGTCATGCTCCTGGTCTCCATATCACAATCGATATTTATCAGCTTGCACATCTCATATTGTGCTGGCAGTCATCTGTCACTTTAGACCTAATCTCTGTCACAGTTTAATTGTGTGGTGGTGTGATTCAGACCACTTCGGGCATTAGTGAAATTAGTTTTCTGTGAGCCTAAGGGGTGATGTGTGACACATGTGCACCTTTAGCCCTCAGTTGCCTCACGTGATGGGAGGAGGGTGCTGGATTTGGACTTGCCCAGCTGCACAGACTCAGAGGAAGAAAGGGGGCTGGAAAGACCCACCCGTAGGTCTCGTCCTTACAGACTCTGCAAAACAAACAAACAAAAAAATATCAAAGTGATGATGAGGGGAGAGGGATGATTTATAGAATGTTTGAATAACTCACCAGGAAAAATAGTCACCTAGAAAATATTGAGTCATACGATGATGCTATTATACAGCAAAAATTCATTTTACATTCTTGCTAATAGTATTGCAGATTATTTTAACTCTAGTGCACATACTGTCTCTTTCCAATGAAGAACTGTACAAGCCTCCAGCCCTCATACCATAAAGCAAGTGTCATGAACACCAGTGGCAGCAGCTCAGCCCAGGAATCCACTGTGGCCCGGGAAGGGCAGAACTGTATACTCTAGATGACAACTTGGTCTCTCAAGTGCCAAAACCTGGGATATATATCCCATAATGGTATTAAATTGAAAATTTTCATGAATCCTTAGTCTCTTTATAAACAGAATATATTGAAGAGAATTTGCCGGGTCAGTTCTGTTACAGAATATTAGCAATTATATATGTAATGACACTATGATATTCCCATTTAACACAGGATAGGGTTCAAATTCCTTCTCGTTATACATATACATGTTATGGCACCTAATAAGTATGTGGAGACACAATAATGAGCAAGTATGTCACGGGATCATGGGATCTACTTTCTGGAAGCTAATACTCCTTTGGAAGCAAAGAATAACACAATTACAATGGGGTGGGTGGCAGGGGCAAAAAACACTGTGCTAAGGAAGTCCAGAATAATAACAAGAACACATAACAGGGGCACCAAACCCACATCCAGGGAATCAGGAAAGAGTTCAAAGAAGGGATGCCTGGACTGACCCTAAGGTTGAGCAGAAGTTAACCAGGCAAACAGTGGGTATGGGGGGCGGGGAGGTAGGCAGAAAAGAAAGAATATTCCAGACTGTTGGAATTTATACACCAAGGACCAGAGGCAAGTGAGGCATGTAGTGCATTCTGGGAAGCTGAAGAAATTGAGCATGACTGGAGTATTAATTACCAAGTGGGCAGAAAATTGCAGAAAGAGGAAGTACTGAAATAAGCAGATCCCAGGGGAACTCTGCATGAGAAAAGTCACGCATATGACTGCTCTGGGAACAAAAGGTTCTGTAAGCTTTATGGCAAACGTCCACTTGCTCCTTTATTCTCCAAGGGACCGAAGACCCTGAGGTAGCCTGGACTGGAGCATCTACAAGAAAACAACTATGCCTGTTGTTTACATGCTAGACGTGACGTGGTCCTTGGCCCCCTTCTCACCATGCACTAAAGTGAGGAAATCTCCAGGAGTCTTTGCATAGGGAGGGACTGGGAGTCTTGACTAATGTGTCCCCAGCACCATCTCCTGGCCATGGCAGCCATCAACTGGGTACCAGGGACTCATCTGAAGTCATCACAGCATCCTCTTCTCTGCCTTCCGAAGCTGGATGGGGAGATAGGGAAAAGCCTTAACCAGAATATCAGAGATAACAGAATACTTTTTGTGCAGAATAGAATATGGGCACTCTCTGATTCCTTCTTCTATACTGACATCTACCAATGGACTTATGGAACACTATCCATTCAGCCGTTCAATAATGGCATGTGGACACGTGTCCTATGTCAAACACTGCTCTAGGTGCTGAGGATACAGCCATGATAAAAAGAGACAAAAGTCTTTGCCACCACGAAACATCTTCTAGTGATGAAGAAAATAACAAGTAGACAAATAATATAATATAGTGTCAGGTACTGATAAAATATGAAGAAAAGAAAAGCTTAGTGGTTTAAATTAAAATGTTTTAAAATGGGTCACTTGAATACAATAAACTAAATTTACTCTGACTTTCTTTAAATCAGGGAGATGTCTATATGGCATATTAAGAAACCACTTCAACTTGTTCCAGTAAATCTTAGATTTTTCTCTGCTAATATATTTCTTTCTTCTCTACTGTCTACTATTTTAATACATGTTGAAGAATAGATCGTGCCCCACCTTTATGAGTCTATACAGACAGCGAATTACTCAGACGGAAGAGTTTGAGAAGGGTTAGAAAGCAAAGAACTCTATTTTGTGTCACTTGTGTTATTCTAATAAAAGAAACTTCTTATTTTCAATTGCATGTATTGTGCTAATTATATAAATATATGAAATATTTCATATTACAACTTAACGTGGCATGTTGCCATACTGTCTTTAATAACAGAAACTTCTATAATAAAGACTATGACAAATGGAAAGCATATGAGCAAAACAAAAATTTTGTTCTTTTAAATTCATTCTTTTATTCTCTTTTTTTAAAAGATTTTTCTAGAGCCAAATTAAATAACAAGGATAAATCTGATCACAATAAAACTCCTCAAACCACCCATTTGTTTACAAGATCTGTTTTTCTTAAATCTACAATTTGTTCCTCTATTAAATTATAATTAATTCATCTCTTAGGCTTCAAAATAATTTACCTTCTCTAATATTGCCTTAAGGTTTAGAAGCTTGCTTTCTCATGCAAGTTGTACTTTTGCATTAAAATTTAATGATAAAAATTTTTCATTGCTTTTGATACTTCACATTTCATTCTAGTTACTATAGAATTTGATGTATACATATATTTAGAAAGCTTTATAATATAATTCAATTACAGGAACTAAACAGAGATTGTATTTTCCCTTGACCATTTATTCTACCTTGAACCTAGGGCACAGACTTTTTAATTTTATATTTGTTCTTTAAAAGCATGTATTAAAAATGCAATAACAGCTGCCCCTTTTTCAACAACATCATGGTCACAGTTAGTTAAATATTTAACAAGCCCAAGGCAGGGTATGCAACGAGCATGAACTTGACTCTAAAACTGCTGTAATGTGTTTAGATCCCTTGGGTCCCCATTGAGCTCTGTACTGATACAGTAAATGAAAGAGAAGTCTCATCAAGATACAAGTTTAAGTAGGAATCTGTCCTGCTGCATCCATTGACAGAATTAATTATAGATCTCTGAACCTGATGTGTTTTTTCAGTATCTCCCATTACTTTACTAATCTGCAGCTGAGCTGAAATATTAGGTGTGGCTTTATATTATTCTAGATAGTTCTCTGTTCCAGAGTGTTACTTTTCAATGTATTTTAAGTTTTGGTAATTTACTGAGTCCCTGATAAAAGCTTCCATTAGTGATCTGCCATTACTCTTTGCTTCCAGCATTAAAATTAGGGCAAATCTTTTGAAATTGTAGAAAAATACTGAACAGAGACAGGGGACTTTTCCATGAGATAATTCAGCCATTTTCTCCTGGGCAAATGTCCTCAAATGAAAGGACAAGGCAGTGTATGTAGTAAAAATTATTACAAGGCTATTTTTGCCTAATGAATACATAACCTGCCTTAAAAAAGAGGGAAATGAAAAGAAAAAGGAAGAGAAAAAAGAAAGATCCAAATGATTTTTAAAATCTGAAATTATGGCTTTATGACAGTCACCACACTCTCTGCTTGAAAGATAGGTTAGATCTCAAAGAGGTTTAAAACACCAGTTTATAGGCAGGCAGGCACAAAATTGAATCTGATATCAATGTTTAGCAATTAGGTAGAATTATTCAATTCCTTTTATCTTGAAAAGAGGATATAAATAAGAATACCTTTCTTATTTATAAAATGGGATAGATAATGCCAACTTTCAAGGTTTGTTATGATGGCTAAATATATAGCAGTTGATCATCACAGTGCTTGCCCCATAGCAGTCAATAAATGTCAGCTTAAAAATAAAAGTACTACTTCATACAACTTCACATAACTGCCTAGACTTCTTCTTGTTTTGTTCTTCTTTAATGTGAATCCAGACAGTAAGTTTAATAAAAATCTTTATAGTTGATCCTGATGAATACTCAAAACTCCGTGTTTCCCTGTGATGCATCCTTGAGATGGATGGTTGAGGGTAATAATTATTGATACACTACATTCAATATTGCTGTATGAGAAACAGCTAAGCTCAACCAGATTTTCTTTTTCTCCCTTCCTTTCTGATATCTGGTATGATAGTCTTAGCTGCAGGGATAGGAGATGCTATCTGGTCTGTCTGGACCACCTTCACCAGCTCTTTCTTCACACACCTGAGCTCCTATCCCGCCATCTTTGGACTAAGCTCCTTACTCTCTTCAAGCTGACCCTGAAAAAAAAGCCTCCCTTCCTGCCATTATACTGACCTACCTCCTTTCTTCTTGATTCAATTTTTATTTCTAATCATGTCCAATACCCTGTTGACAATGATAAGAAAATACTAACAGTCAAAGTCTGGTTTTGGAGATGGAGGTAGATGGGCCAACTGAATCTAAGTGTAGAGGGAGTGAGATTCCAGGGGTGGAATCTCTTGGAACGAGTGCATCAGGAAGGCAGCTCACAGGCCCACTATGATGAGTGATGAAGGCGATGAGATAGAGAGAGGAGATGGAAGTTATATTTCAGATTAGAGGTGGGAAGACAAAATGAATCTAGGGCTGAGTATAAAATGGGCAGAAATTAGTAAGGAAAAAGATTGGAGAAAAACAAGTAGGGGATAAGGCTAGGGAAGACAATGCACGTGGATCAGAAGCAAGTTAATGACTGATGAACATTCTCTTTGGGAAGTGTTTGTTCTTTTTTATTATGTTCCTTTAGAGTGAAAACAGACCTTAAAGGAACTGATTCAGGCTGAACCATAAGCAGCATAGCTGATGTCTTCATCATAATCATTATTCCAATCATCACCATCATCTTCAGCTTTTCAAAAAAAGGAATGTATAAGAGTGTTTCACTGATACAGTTCAAACACTAGGTTAAAGCAAAACTTTATTATTGTGTAATCCTCATTGAGCCAGGTGATTTATTTTTATTGATATATAATTTACATAACATAAAATTTCACATGACATAAAATTCACCATTTTAAATAGTAGTTGCCATCCTCTATTCCATCCACTGCTAAAGCAATCTGATTTGTTGTTTCATTATTTGGCCATGTCTTGAAAAGTTATGGATAGTTTCAATTTAAATCGACTCCTACTTAATCAAGACCTTACTAACCTGAATATAGTAATTTCTTCTGTCCCTCTATCTCTATTTTTTACTTATAAGAACCTTTGTGATGACAATGTGATCCACCCAGATATCCCAGGATCATCTCCCCATCTCAAGATCCTTAACTTAATCACATCTGCAACTTGCCTTTAGCCATGTAAGGTAACATATCCATAGGTTCTGGGGATTAGGATATGGACATGTTGGGAAGCCATTATTCTGACTGCCATCTTGAGATGAACATTTATATGTTACATTGCGTAAATAATATTACTGTAGTTTATTTATGTTATGTTCAGTGATGGCCTTCAACTACTAGAAGGTATAGTGAAATTTTCTTGAACTCCTTTCCAATTTCATGTCCTATGAAATATCAAAGTCCTCCCTGGGATACATGCTAATTTTCAGGGAGTTTACACTCTCCCACACTGTCTCAATCCCATATGAAATACATTCATTTACTGATTTCCACAAAAATTATATCCATCACAATTATTTGTGATTTTTGTCTATTGTACAAAAAATTTGTAAGTTAATGGGGAAAGATCACACTCTGCCCCACATGGCCACTGGCCATGTGTCCCACTAGTCCCATCTTTCCCTTTCTCTTCCCCACCCTCCACATTCCTCCTCTCATTCCCCTACCTCTCAAAATATGCTGGGATCTTCATTTCTCCTCCCTGCATTATGCAGAGCAGTTCATTTTTGGACAATGTCAATTAGCAAACTTGACATCAAAGCTCTTGACAGAGCAAGGGGCCTCTGTATTCATGAAAAATAGCTGTGGTTATTGTTGGCAAAATTATAGATATTATAGATAATATTGTAGAAATAATCATAAATATAAACATATGTTAAAACATGTTATATGATCAGACTCCTTAGATACCATACATAGTTTTTAGTTATCTTAGAAAATATGGATATCTTAAATAATAGCTTGGTTATTATCTCAGTTATCTTTGGCCATTCAAAGATAAACTTAAGAGTCTTACATTATTTGGCTAAGTTTAATAGAGGTATCTGAGTATTCTCATATTTATCAACATTTATCACATTCATTTGGTATTCATTTATAAAGTGCTTATTATGTACCAGGCATTTTGCTAACTGCTAATCCAATAAAGAAGAATAAAACATAAGGTCTTGATTTCTCTTTGGCTCACATTTTTATTGATCTACTTTAGCCAGCCATATATTTGATTTGGCTATGAAATTTCGTGAATTGTCTCATACCTACATATAGGTAAAGGTCAAGGTAAATTGAGAGCAGTAGAAGGCTTGAATTTGAAATTACTACAGTCCCCTTTGCTTTAATCCCAGTTACCATAGAAGCAGCAAAATTAAAATAGTAGATACTTCAGAGATAAAAACAATTTCCTGGATAAACCCTTTAAAAGCAAACACCTAGCACAACAGGATCTCAGTAATGTCTGTTCCTCTACGTAGCCACAGTGTGTATACATCTCTAAAACCAGAGCTTCAAGATAGCCGGGATTCTGTCTTTCTTGATCACTATTTCCCTTCTGCCTGGTAGCAAGTGTTAAACATGAAAAAATAGTTGTTGAGTATATTAAATAAATACATCTATCAAAGCATTAATAAAATATCAGCTACTATGTAGTACTACTCATGATGTGCCAGGACTGTGCTAAGCAGTCAATTTTTTAGCTTATTTTTATTCCTATCACACTTATAGAAATGTAGAATTCAGAGGCATTTAGTAACTTGTCCACAGGCATGTAGCTTTCCATAACTTTGCTCTTAACTCTTAGCATATAACAACTTCCTACTTTTCATACTGTATCACAATTATATTTTGGACTGTCTAAAGAATGAAGACGTTTCAGGCAAGGGGCAGTTACACCTCCATTTTTTTTTTTAATATTTATTTATTTATTTATTCCCACCACCACCCCTGCCCCTTGCCGCTTGCTGTGTCTTTTTGCTGCGCGTTTCCTGTGTCTCCTTGTCTCCCTTTGTTGCATCATCTTGCTGCGCCAGCTCTCCATGGGCATGGAGAACTGAACACAGGATCTCCCATATTGTAGACGGGAGCCCAACCACTTGAGCCACTACTGCTTCCCTACACCTCCAATTTTGATATCAAGATAGATTAAAAATCTATCTCACACTAATATCTGTCATACACACCAAAATGTATTAAACACAGACATTCATTAGCAATCAAATACCAAACAGTTCTTGCAAACTCAGTTGTAATGTTAAAAAGCCCTTGTAGTTAGTTGACCTGGACTATTGTCTTTCTCATATGATTACAGCTAAATGCCACTGTTTTCGGTTAAGGTAACTCACTGCCTGACATGTACACCATAAACTATCTAGCACACGTGTGTGTGTGTATATAAAACAATTTTACCGTATTCTTTTCTGGGGGGCATCTAGTCTCCAGAATTAGGGTTTGGGACCTCTGTGGTTTCAGTAGTTTCCTCACAAGTAATCCGTCATCTAGGAAGGCTTCTCTGTCTAACTCCATTCAAATTTTGCTATTCATCTCATATTCAATTGCAAAATTATTTATAAACATTTTGTACAGTTCAATTTATGTTGTTATTCTGTAATAATGGAACTTTTTCATGTTATTTTATGCTTTCCCAAGTATTTTATAAACTTATCCAAAGAAAGGGTTAGGTTTTTGTGAGGTTTTTTTTTTTCCATTTTCAATCAGCCATCCATTTATTTCACAAATATTTATCAGCATTAAGCTAGATTATTTCCAATTTCTCTTTTGCATCTTCATGCCCACGTAAAACTGGGCCCAGTATTCAGTGTGTATACAGTAAGTACTGTTGATTGGCTGAAAACATCTTATTATGAGACCATCGTTATTAATGTCTGCAGATTCATTTTTCTAATTCCAAAATGTCTTTTTCATTTTAGGTGGCCCCAGGTAGCTGCCTCACAGCATTGATTCTCTATTGATTCTCACTGCATGGGGTAGAGAAGAAACCACCAGAGCAGGTATGGCTTCCAGTATCAAAAAATTTCCACTCAAAATAAAACATATATAAAATATTCTTTAGAGTGAAAAACTTCAAAAATATTATTCTTGAATTTGGGATTTACTAGAAGTAAAGAACCATTTTTTTTTTCTACTACAAGATCTCTGTTGTGGAAAAGAGACTATACAAGCACTTGTTAAAGCTTCTACATTGCAATTTACTCTACCTAATAATTACCCTATCAACACATATTCTGTCTAAACGTCTTTAGTCACAGTCCTTCTAATGTAATCTCGGTGTTCCTTGTTCTTCTGTTTGGTATGAACTGGAAGCCTGCAGCAACTTCTTATTCAAATCAGTATTTGAATGCATTGTCTGTTGAAATGAAAGTAACAATGATTAGTAGGACAGATGTTTGCCTTGAATGTGAAATGTAGGGGTTAAAAACACAAATTAAACTGAATACTCACAGTCTTTGGGTGCATTTTTCAAGATGGTGGGATAAAAATTATTGTCAAGTGA
Organism: Tolypeutes matacus; assembly: GCA_026826555.1. NCBI lineage: Eukaryota > Metazoa > Chordata > Mammalia > Cingulata > Chlamyphoridae > Tolypeutes > Tolypeutes matacus. Next base: position 10,565,276 of record JAKSZT010031676.1, on the reverse strand, counting down.
AAATCAGGCAGTAGTCAAAGCTGTAAAGATCGATGACCTACAAAAAAGATAACATTTGGAAATATTTCAACTATCCACACTAGAAAATGAACACATGACTGTAGCGTGTTGGCAAAATGAGATATCATTTGTCTTTATCGATAGTGAATTTGACAAAGAACCTGGAGGGAACATGGAAAGGCAAAACAACAACAACAACAACAACAACAAAACCCCCAGAGTTTTAGACCAGTTGCATCATTATATAATAGAATGATTATATGAACCTAAGCAATTTCTAAGCACTGGATGAATGCATTATTATTATTCATTCTTGTGTGTGTATGTGTGTGTATATATATAAAATCAATATTAGGTTTCCTCTGCTTGTTGGCTAAAAATGCTATAAAATAAATTATGACAATAGTTTTCAAAAATGCAAAGATTTTATGTTAACTGATTTAACTCTTAGTTATATTGAATTGCTCTTTCTACAGTCATTCCTCATTCCATTAGTAATTTTCATTGAGATTTCTAATTATAGGAAGTCATATGAAAAATATTTTTAAAATCTATGCATCAATTACATGACATTAATTTCACAGTCAAAGAAAGAGTTGAGGCCGGGGTGATTCCCATCTTTCTTTTGCTTGTTAAAAATACTGTAGTGTAATAATTTCTTTCCTTTAACTATCACAAATATTTGCCCAGACGGATAAATGAAGGAAAGCTGCAGGAAATCCATGAGCAGCTTGGACTGATGGTGGGGTGCCTAGTTAGCTAATGACCCAAGGAGGAACACCACGGTCAACATTAGAACCCACATTTAGGATGCAAGTAACCTTATTTTGTGTCTGAATTGCTTAAACATAATTATATCGGTGGTGGGGGATGTGTGTGCGGGGGTGCACCTGGGGCATGCCTCTATAGAGTGTGAGTGTGTTCCTGTGGTCATGTGGTGTGGTCTTGATGGGTGGAGACCCACAGAATAACCAAAACAATATTGAATTCCCATCCTGGTGGGTCCTGCTACATTCTCTCAAGAGTGGCAAGAGTCTTTGGCGTACATGGGGAGTATCTATCAAAGGAGGGCAGACCAATGCTTCAGGCCCTTGATACTGATGCTTGGACTTATTAACCTTGTTCTTGTGAAATCAAAATCAGGCCTAGTAATATCTGTTGCCTAAGAGTTACCTCCTGAGGGCCTCCTTATTGCTCAGATGTGGCCTCTCTCTAAGCCCAACTCAGCATATAAAGTCACTGCCTTCCCCCCAATGTGGGACATGACTTCCGGTGCTGAGTCTACCTGCCACTGAGGGATTAATACCAATTGCAAACTAACGATGCATTTGGAGAAAAACCTAGACCTAAAGGGGGAAAGATTGAATGCAAATGAGATTTTATGGCCAAGAGACTTCAAAGTGAGTCCGGAGGTCATTCCAGAGGTTACCCTTATCCATATCTCAGGAGACTCTCACTGTCTGCCACAGTAAACAGTGCCTCAGGTAAGGGTGCTCCTGGGGGCTCTAGGGACATCTAGACACTGTAGGTAGGGCTGACAACCCCAGGAAGTCAGCATCCCATCAGTGGGCCTTACCTTGGAATATATCATAACCTATGTCCCCCAATGTATCAGAGTTAGATTCATTTATAATTTTCCTAAACATAGTTCTTCTGCCCCATTTATTTGAACTTATAATTAGCACTATACCCATGAATATATGTCCCAAGAACTTAATCTTCTGGCTGTTCATATGCCAGGTGAGCCCTAAATCTCAGCAGAGTTGCAGCCAACACCTACTCTCCAGGTCCTCAGACTCACCGGGACAACTAACAAAAGGATGATGCTGGACAATGCCCATCCCAAGAAGCAGGGAGTATCTGCAACTGCAAGCAAGACAGTTCCATCCTACTGCCCATGGGATCTAAGCCCCTCTCAATCAGATACAGAGTGGGCATCACCAGCCCCAAATCCTCAAGATAGAGGAATGAACAAATATAAGAGGGGAATGCAACTATGGACTAAAGTAGACATATTAATGCTCTAGTAATGGAAGAACTTGTAACATTAATATAAAGATGGTGGTTACCAGAGGTTCTGAGGGGAGGGAGAGGGAAGAAAAAGTGTAACATGGGGCAGTTTTGAGACTTTGGAATTGTTCTGCATGATATTGCAATGACGGGTACAAGCCATTATACATCTTGTCAAAACATATAAAATTGTGCAGTGCAAAGTGTAAAACATAAGGTAAACTGTAGTCCATGCACAGTAGCAGTGTTTCAATATGTGTTCATCAATTGTAACAAATGTACCACAGTGAGGAATGATATTGTTGGGGATGGGGTTGGGGGTGAGATGTGTGGGAGTCCTCTATATTTTTGATGTAGTGTTTATGTGATCTAAAGCTCCTTCAAAAGTAAAGAAAAAATTTTTAAATAGAGGGATGAGGGGAGCGGATGTGGCTCAAGCAGTTGAGTGCCCTTCTCCCACATGGGAGGTTCTAGGTTTGGTTCCCAGTGCCTCCTAAAGAAGACAAAAAAACAACAAGCAGACATTGAGCAAAAAAACAGTGAGCAGATGACAATGAGAAAAAAACACTGAGCAGACAATGAGTGAAAACAATGAGCAGACAACAAGCAGACAATGAGCAAAAACAAATGAGCAGATGTGGTTCAAGCAGTTGAGTGCCTGCCTCCCACATGGGAGGTCCTGGGTTCAGTTCCTAGTGCCTCCTAAAGAAAAAACAAACAGACAATGAGCAGACAATGAGCAAAAAGCAATGAGCAGACAACAGGCACAAAACAACAAGCAAAAAACAATGAGCAGGGGAACGGATGTGGCTCAGGCTGTTGGGCTCTCACCTCCCACATGGGAGGTCCTGGGTTTGGTTCCTGGTGCCTCATAAAGAAAAAATGAGTAAAAAAATACTAAAAAACATTGAATTGTACACTTAAAATGTGTGAATTATAAGGTTTGTGAACAATACGTCAATAAAATTATGTAAAAAAGTAACAACAACAAGCAAAGAGATGAAGGAACCATCTCGGGGTGAGGAGAAAGATGGATGGGTGCCTTTGGTTTGTAACAATTCCTCTGACTACTGACCTGCTCAGAATTTGCAGAAAATCACTATCCAGGTGTCTCTCCGTTATGGAGTCAATAGATCTAAATTGCTGCAGTCAAGTTTTATTTATATAAAACTAGGCGATGCAGAATGAAGCTTCCTTTGGAGTGAATACTCATGATTAAAAGGTTATAATTAGCACTATGCTCCTTAAATATATATCCCAGAGACTTAGATTTTCAGTCTGTTCATGTGCCAGTTGAGCCCTGAATCTCAGCAGAGTTGCAGCCAACACCTATTCTCCTGTTCATTGGACTCGCCCAGTACAATTAACAAAAGTATGATGATGGACAACACCCATCCCAAGAAGCAGGGGGTATCTGCAACTTCAAGCAAGACAGTTCCATCCAACTGCCTGTGAGATCTAAGCCCCTTTCAGTCAGATGCAGAGTGGGCATCACAATCCCCAAATCCTCAAGTTAGAGGAATGAACAAACATAAGAAGAGAATGCAACTATGGACTAAAGTAGACATATTAATACTTTAGTAATGGAAGAACTTGTAACATTAATATAAAGACAGTGATCATCAGAGGTTCTGAGGGGAGGGAGAGGGAAGCATACATATAACATGGGGCATTGGGACATTGGATTTGTCCTGCATGGAATTGCAATGACAGATACAGGCTGTTATACATCCTGTCAAAACCTATAAAATTGTACGTTGCAAGGTATAAACCATAATGTACACTATAGACCATGGTTAGTGACAATGCTTCAATATGTGTTTATCAATTGTAATAAATGTACCACACTAATGAAAGATGCTGTTAATCTGGGGAAAGGATAAGAGGGGGAGGTTGTAAGGTATATGGGAATCCCCTATATTTTTGATGTAACATTTTTGAAATCTAAAGCTTCTTTTAAAAAAAATTAAATTTAAATAAAAAAAAAAAAAGTTTATTGGCCTTCCTGGTTGAGAAGGTCATGCTATAGTGTATTTTCTGTTTTGCATGATGCCTTTCCTTCTTCATATCTTACCCTGCTACACACACTCTCTTGTTAACTGCTTTTGACCACTGCAGCTCATTCATATTTTGTTTTGCTTGTTTTAATTTCACTAACCTACCCTAAATTCTTTCAGTTAATTTCATATTTTGAAAATCAAGTAATAAATAAGTAAAATAAGCTAATAGTATTTCATAGTATGTACCACTGTCTTCCTGATCCTGGGCAAACCACTTAACCCTTTCTCTTCCCCACACACCAGATGAAAGGACCGTACAGGGAGGCTAGCACCCTTCACGAAGGGACTTAACATCTTTGTTCTTTCCTTTAATTTTTTTTTTTGTATCAGACAGAGGTCTATATAAACATACTTTGGTTACCCCGTTTGATAACTACCTGAACCATTTGAACCTCTTTATGGCAATAGAGCACAAACTTTAGAGACAGGTAGACTTAGGTTCAAGTCCTACCCTAACCTTTTATTAGCTGTGGGTCATGTGTGAGTTAGTTAACCTCTCCTTGCCACAGTTTCTGAATTTGCAGGTTGGGAATAATGATATTATCTAAAAGTGTTTTCCTGAGGATTATAGTATATAATATATTTGAAGACTTTAGTACTTTGATTAGCATAGAGCAAACATTCAAAAGTGTTAACTGTATCTTAAAATTTCTTAGATTATTAATCAGAATGGTAGATGTAGAGAGATTAAAGGAGTTTTCACAGAAAATAGTACTGGCTTATCAGTTTTCAAATAATTGGAGTGAAAAATAAGTCTTAGCTCTCAGAGTTCACTGAAGATAGCTTGAAGTTTAAAGATTTGCAGTGCCTTGGATCTTTTTCAGTATTGCTTATTATTGTTAACACAGAAGACTAGAAGTGCAGAAGTACAGAATATTCTGAACATAGAGTTCAATATGTGAGGAAGCCATGGTCAAAAGTTTTCATGGATATCTAGCCCAGAGTTGTTGTTTTTTTGTCACACTGGATTGTTTTGTTTGATTTGGTTTGGTTTCTTGTGTGGAACTGATATATTATATAAGGAGACTAAATAGAACTGTTCTCTTTGAGGATGGGAAAGTCTCAGATGCTTGTCCATTCAACTTCCCCAACATCAGTACCCCTGAATTTGTGGCCTCTCCTCCCAATCACATTATTTTAGTGCTTGCACATGTTATAAAAATAGTTTATGATCTGTATCAAGTATCACGTCTGACAGGTGTTATATAGGAGAAAAGACTGGAAATCAGAAGATAATGAGTAAAGTTGGCAGTGGTTCTCAAAACACTTTTTAGAGATAGAGATTCTTGGGCCTACCCCAAACTTACTAAATCAATAACTCTGAGCATGGAGTTCAACAAGCTATGGTTTAACCAGCCCTCCAGGTGATTCTGATTATCACTAAAATGTGAGAATCTTACATTAAATTCTTGGGATTTGGCTCCATTTGAAAAATAAGTTTAATTATATGGCTTACCCTCCAATGGACAAAATTCATTATGACATTACCCAAAATTCTATAAAGTAAAAAGTTTTAAGAGAGAAGGATCAGACTAAAATTTGTTGATCACTTACCATACACCAAGCACTCTTTAATTTATATTAATCAGTTTATCTAATCCTTAGAGAAATCCCATGAGGTATGTATTATTACCTCAGCTTTACCAATTGGAAAATTAGACTCAGAGAGATTAAATAATTTGTCCAAGATCATTCAGGTGGAAATTGCAGAACTAGGATTTGAACCCAGAAGTGGTCGACTCCAAAGTGTTCATGCTTTCCATTATACATTGAAACTCACATGGCTTCACACACACCTGGAGTGGAAAATCTATAGCTCTAGAGGAAAATCCATACATTTGATTTTCATTGTCATTATGGAGTGCTTTGATATTGATTATACTTGGAATGTCATATAATCCCTTGATATTGCATGGAAACAGTGGTTTGTCACTCTGACATGAGTATGCCTCTTCCATTCTTTTTCATTCTACTTAAACCTATTTGAATATCAAATCCCAAAATTCCATATACTTCCTTAACTCTGGCAGGCTAATATATATGTATAAATTTATATCTTATCCAACATTTTATTTAAGAAATAAATATAGCTCCTATGTGTCCTGTTTGGGACATCAGAAAAGTTTCTGAAAATGAATCATCACCCTAGATATTATGTAAATAAAATCATGTAAGTATTATGTAAATGTAATTACATATAGAAATAATTACAGGGCTAGGCATTGCAAACTTCAGAGCAGTAATACAGGGAATTATAGGAGAGGGTAATTACATATCATGTTCTCTAAAGCCTTAGTATCTAGGAAGAAATTCATCAGATTATTTATTTATTTATTTATTTATTTATTTATTTATTTATTTTTACTTTGCAAGTGACATTACGTTTCTTATTGTGTGGCTGTGGTATATGGGTGGTCTTTTAGGGAAGTGCAGGATGAGAAGGCATTGTGAACATGGAGAATGCTTCCATTGTGGAGGCATTTCCATTCCAGAGCTGTTAAGCTGTCATTTTTAGGCATTGCTGGTGTCTACCAGAAGTTGGTTTTTAATGGACAGAAGTGGAAAATTCTCCTTGCCCACTCTACAATCTTGTGTAATGCTTATAAAAATGCCAGCTACGTGATCCATTACCTCTTAATATTCTGGAAGACATAGCTTGATTGGTCAGATTGTACTAACAGCTGCCAAAAGGAAAAATAACCTAAGGATATAAAAACACATAATTTAGCAGAAAAGTAAGTGCAATATTGTACTTGAAAATCTGTATCAAGTATCAAGTCTGAAAGGTGTTATGGATGCCATATATAGAAGAAAAGACCAGAAACCGGAAGTTAATGAATAAAGGTCTGGAACCATAACAAGCAAGAAGGTCAGGTACTCAGTCCTATTGAAGGATGACTGTATTAGTCAGGGTTCTCTTGGGAAACAGAATCAACAGGAGATATCTGTCAATAATATGAGATTTTATAAGAGTCTATCACGCGACCGTGGGGATGCACAAGTCCAGGTTATGCAGGCAGGCTGCAAATCAGGGGCTCCGATGAAAGTCTGATGAAAGGTCCTTGATGAGTCTCTGGGAGAAGTTGGCTGTCCAAAGACGTGCTGGGAAAGTCTCTCTGAATGTTGAAATCACTTCCCCTTTTAAGGCATTCAACTGATTGGATAAAAGGTTCACCCATTGATGATGCAATGTACCTGATTGATGCAGATGAAATCAGCCATCCATGCAGTAAACTCACTGGTGATCTAAGTCCATAAATGCTCTTGTATTACAATTAACCTAGTGCTTGCTGGAACAAACATCTGGACACAATTACCTGGCTGAGTTGACACATTAGCCTAACCATCAGTCTACCACTTGTCAACACAGCAACCATACACATTACCCTAAACCATACTTAGTCTCTAAGTAAAAACAATAACAGACAAGCATACATATATATTTCTGCCTAACAATATTCAACTCCCCTACATACAAACGGAAACGCATTAATTCCCCACAGAATGGGGTGCAAGTCCTTGGGTAATATTGACTCTTAAACTTGACATCCTTAAATATTATGATATGGAATTAATACAACTTTTCATATGATAGGGGAAAAGGTTGGGGAAGAAAACAAGAAATTCATTTTGTGCACATATACAATCATATGCATAACGAAACGAGGAAGAAGCACTCATGACTATTACAGCCCCCGTTTCTATAACTGGTCATGTGATTGAAGTTCATATTTATCATTACCTCCTTCTACTACCCATTCCATGTTCCCGTTACCTTCAGCAAGCACTTCAGCTGGCTGTAGTTCTTTACCTGGTGGGGTGACCCAAACTTTCATTCCTGAAGATTCTGGGCCATTGTTAGTCCTGCTTGAATTGGTTTGTTGCAATTTTCCATTGACTTTAATCACAGGGCATGGCAGTACTAGGAGATGCCCTAGAGGATCTCCTGCATTCCAGGCAAACTCTTCTTTACCCCCATTATGTAGATGTAGTCCTATTTCCCCTTGATAGTCAGGATCAATCACCCCAGCAAGTACAGTAATTCCCATCTTTGCCTGTTGATTCACAGGTAAGAGGAGCCCAAAGTGGCCAGGTGGCAGTCTTAACTTCCAGTTCAATGGAATCATTGTTGTGTTCCCTGGTGGCAGCACTCCTCTTTTTGGGACTAAAACCTGTAGACCAGCAGAGCTTAAGGTTGCAGGGACAGGAAGCAAAAATGTTCCTAGGGGTCACTAGGGGTAATAGTGAGTGGTGCCACTCCGATTTCCACCCCTTGATTCCTGGACCCATGAATCCTGGTTATGGGAGAAACAGCACCATAGATAGGACGCTGATTCTGAGCATACACAGCCTCCTGGAGAACATTGTCCCAGCCCTGCAAGGTATTACCACCTAGTTGGCGCCATAATTGAGTCTTCAAAAAGCCATTCCACCATTCTATTAATCTAGCTGCTTCAGGGTCATGGGGAACATGGTAAGACCAGTGAATTCCATGGGCATGTGCCCATTCCCTCACATTATTTGTTGTGAAATGGGTTCCTTGATTAGAAGGAATGCTGTGTGGAATGCCATGGTGGTAGATAAGACATTCAATAAGTTCACATATGGTAGTTTTGGAAGAAGCATTGCATGCTGGAAATGTAAACCCATAGCTAGAGTATGTGTCTATTCCAGTAAAAAAAATATTGCTGCCCCTTCCATGGTGGAAGTGGCCCAATGTAGTCAACCTGCCACCAGGTAGCAGGCGGGTCACCTCGAAAAGTGGTGCCATATTGGGGGCTGAATGTGGATCTCTGCTGCTGGCAGATTGAGCATTAAGCAGTAGTTGTAGCCAAGTCAGCCTTGGTGAGGGGAAGTCCATTTTGCTTAACCTATGCATAACCTCCATCCCTACCTCCATGGCCACTTTGTTCATGAGCCCATTGGGCGATGATAGGAGTGGCTGGGGATAGAGGCTGAGCAGTAGCTACAGAGTGCATCATCTTATCCACTTGATTATTAATCTCTTCCTCTGCTGAAGTCACCCTCTGGTTAGCATTCACTGATATAAATATGTTCATGTTTTTTGCCCACTCAGAAAGGTCTATCCACATACCTCTTCCCCAGACCTGTTTGTCACCAATTATCCAATCATGTTCCTTCCAAGTCCCTGACCATCCAGCCAAACCATTGTCAACAGGCCATGAATCAGTATACAAACGTACCTCTGGCCATTCCTTCTTCCAAGCGAAATGAACAATTAGATGCACTGCTCGAAGCTCTGCCCACTGAGAAGATTTGCCCTCACCACTATCTTTCAAGGATATGCCAGAAAAGGGCTGCAGCACCGCAGCTGTCCACTTTCAGGTGGTACCTGCATATTGTCCAGAACCATCTGTAAACCAGGTCCGAGTTTTCTCATCCTCAGTCAACTGATTGTTAGGGACTCCCCAAGAGGCCAAAGCTGTGGGCTGGGAAAGAGAAGGTAACATGGCTGGGGTGGTGACCATGGGCATTCGGGCTTCTTCCTCATGTAACTTACTTGTGCCTTCAGGACATGCTCGAGCCCTACTTCGTATATACCACTTCCACTTTATTATGGAGTGCTGCTGGTCACGCCTAACTTTATGGTTTGGTGGGTCAGACAATACCCAGCTCATGATAGACAACTCCGGCCTCATGATAACTTGATGGCCCATGGTTAAATGTTCAGTTCTACTAAGGCCCAGTAGCAAGCCAAAAGCTTCTTCTCAAAAGGGAAGTTGTTATCTGCAGAGGATGGCAAGGCTTTGCTCCAAAATCCTAAGGGGCTGCGTTGTGATTCCCCTATAGGGGCCTGCCAAAGGCTCCAGACAGCATCTCTATTTGCCACTGAATCTTCCAGCACCATTGGATCTGCTGGATCATATGGTCCAAGCGGTAGTACAGCTTGCACAGCAGCCTGGACCTGTCACAGGGCTTCTTCTTGTTCCAGCCCCTAATCAAAACTAGCAGCCTTTCTGGTCACTTGGTAAATGGGCCAGAGTAGCACACCCAAATGAGGAATGTGCTGTTGTCAAAATCCAAAGAGGCCAACTAAGCATTGTGCTTCTTTTTTGGTCATAGGAGGGGCCAGGTGCAACAGCTTATCCTTTATTTTAGAAGGGATATCTCGACAGGCCCCAAACCACTGGACATCTAGAAATTTCACTGAGGTGGAAGGACCCTGTATTTTTGTTGTATTTATCTCCTATCCTCTTTCATGCAAATGCCTTGCTTCTTCTTGCTCAGTAGGTCCTATCAACATGATATCATCAATATAATGGACCAGTGTGATGTCTCGTGGGAGGGGGAGGTGATCAAGGTCCCTGTGGACAATATTATGACATAGGGCTGGAGAGTTGATATACCCCTGAGGCAGGACAGTGAAAGTATACTGCTGGCCTTGCCAGCTGAAAGCAAACTGTTTCTGGTGGCCCTTACTAATGCAATTGAGAAAAAAGCATTTGCCAGATCAACAGCTGCATACCAGGTATCAGGGAAAGTGTTGATTTGCTCAAGCAATGATACCACATCTGGGACAGCAGCTGCAATTGGAGTCACCACCTGGTTAAGTTTACGATAATCTACTGTCATCCTCCAAGATCCATCTGTTTTCTGCACAGGCCAAATAGTAGAGTTGAATGGGGATGTGGTGGGAATTACCATGCCTGCAACCTTCAAATCTTCGATGGTGGCACTAATCTTTGCAATCCCTCCAGAAATTCGGTATTGCCTTTGATTTACTATTTTTCTAGGCAGGGGCAGTTCTTGAGGCTTCCACTTGGCTTTTCCAACCATAATAGCCCTCACTCCACAAGTCAGGGATACAATGTGGGGATTCTGCCAGTTACTGAGTATGTCTATTCCAATTATGCATTCTGGAACTGGGGAAATAACCACAGAATGGGTCCAGGGACCCACTGGACTCACTATGAGATGAACCTGAGCTAAAACTCCATCAATCACTTGACTTCCATAAGCCCCTACTCTGACTGGTAGACCACAGTGACGTTTTGGGTCTCCTGGAATTAATGTGACTTCTGAGCCAGTGTCTAATAATCTCCAAAATGTCTGATCATTTCCTTTTCCCCAATGCACAGTTACTCTGGCAAAAGGCCGTAGGTCTCCTGCGGGAAAGGTGGGAGGAGGATGATCACTATAAATTTTTGGCAGTTTAACAGGATCCTTCTCCAAGGGGACCTGTCCTTCTCCTCATTCAAGGGGCTCTGGGTCTGTAAACTGTCTCAAATTTGGGAATTTATTAAGGGGCTGTGATTCTCTGCGTCTGTAATTTGAGTTAGGATTTTGTTCACTTGACCTAGAACTCTCTGCTTATACAGATACAGAAGAAATTTAGTAGAGTGCCCATGTGTTTCACTTCTAGGTACCCCATGATCTATTAGTCAATGCCATAACTCCATGTTACTCAGACTATTCTGTGTGCTGTTTTGAATTTCTTTTTCATTGCAGTAGCCATGCCCACCTTGCCTTTGGCGATTAACTGCCGATACTTGACTTTTATGGACTGAGATCCAATCATCCCCATAATGTTTAAAGATTCCAATTCCATTATAGCACACCCCACCACCACCACCACCACAAGTCCAGGTTCCACAGGCAGGCTGCATACCTGGGGCTCCGATGAAAGTCTGTTGAAAGGTCCTTGATGAGTTCCTGGGAGAAGATGGCTGTCCAAAGACATGCTGGGAAAGTCTCTTTGAATGTTGAAATCAATTCCCCTTTTAAGGCATTCAACTGATTGGATAAAAGTGTCACCCATTGATGATGCAATGTCCCTAATTGATACAGATGTAATCAGCCATCCACGCAGTAAACTCACTGGTGATCTAAGTCCATAAATGCTCTTGTATTACAATTAGCCCAGTGCTTGCTAGACCAAACACCTGGACACAAATACCTGGCTGAGTTGACACATTAGCTTAACCATCACTATGACCAAGTGTTTGGGAACCAATTATCTAACTTTAAAACTCTACAGTTCTAAGGGACACCATCTTCTTTCAAAGATAAATGTAGTGATCAGCCAATAAATCCCATATCTTATCCAAGGCTAAGCCATGTTTATTTTTCTAAGTAAATGTCCCATGAGTTTCCATACTACTCCTCACCTCCACTGCTACCATACTCTATGCCACCATCATCTTTTGCCTGAATGACTGCAATTACCTTTTGCCTGAATGACTGCAAGTACCTCACTGCCACTTTTTCTTCCCAAGATCTACTTTCCATACCACAGCTAAGGTGATGAACCTTCCAACCACTCCCCATTGCTTTTAGGAAAAATGTTAAAATTCTTAACATGTGCACTATTTTGCATGATGCTACCTCTGCTTATTTCTGTAGCTTCATCTGACTCTTCCCTCACCCTGGCTCTCTCTGCTCCTCCCCATTGTCCATCTTTCAGGTCCTATAGGTGAAATGCCTGCTCAAGCCTCAGTGTTTAGTGCATCCCTTTCTGCCTGTAAAACTTTCCTCTTTCAGGTCTTTCATTTCTAAATTCAAATATTGCTTCATCAGGGAACATGACCTTGACAACTCCCTCCCAAAATACGCGCGCGCACACACACACACACATACACACACCAGATCAGGTCTCCTGTTATATTTACACATCGCTCTCTGTTTTTTCCTTTTTCCTTCAGAGCACTAACTAGTTTGTAATTCTATATTTGTGTTTATTTGAATAAATGGCTGTCTCTCCCACTAAACTTAATATACATGAAGGCAACAACTTGTCTCTTTTGACCACCCGTGTACTGTAAGTCTTGGGATTGTGTCTGCTGTAAATCTTCATGAGATTGGGTTAGGCAAAGGCTTCTCAGATATGACACCAAAAGCAGAAGGCACAAAGGAAAAAAACAGATAACTTGTACTTCATCAAAATAAAAAAACATTTGTGCTGTTAACTATATACTTGATATGATCAACAAAGTTAAAAGACAACTGAATCACAGATTCACAAATCATATTTCCTATAGGGGAATTGTATTCATAATATATAAAAGATCATTTCAACTCTATAATAATAAAAACAAGTCAAATGAAAACTAAGCAAAAAATCTGAATAGATGGTTCTTCAAAGAAGCTATACAAGTGTTCAATAATTACATGAAAATGTTCACATCTGTCCTGGTTTGAGTCTTTTGTGGACCCCAGAATATTATGTTCTCAAGCTAATCCATTCCTGTGCATGGAAGCCTATTGTATGTGGGGCTTCTTGCTTAGATTCAGTTAAGGGACCTCCTGGTTAGACCACCATTGATTAGATCACTTCGGTTAAGGGCCTTTGATTAGATTGTGTGACCTAGGGTGGGTCTTAATCCTTTTCCTTGAGTCATAAATGGAGATACACAGAGAAAGACAGCTATTGTTACCCTGCCATGTGAGAAAGGACTCCAGGATTGTGCCCAGCTGCAGAAAGACAGAGAGGCTGAGAGAGAGGAGGGAGGCTGAAATCAGGAGAGCAGCCTAAACTGAAGAAAAGGAAGAGACTAGCCATGTGTCTAATCACTCACAGCTGAGCTCAGGGAGAAAGAGAGCCTGGAGGGGAAGTCTGGACCTTGGCAGAGACTAGCCTCCATTTTGCCTTGCCACGTGGCAGGACTCCAGGATTGCCAGCAGCTGACTTTGGTGAGATAGCATTTCTGTTGATTTTGACATTTTTGCATCCTCAGATCTGTAAGCTTTTATCCTAATAAATTCCTATTGTAAAAGCCAAACAATTTCTGGTATTTTGCTCCCAACAGCTTTAGCAAACTAAAATAACATATTTACCCATTAGGGATATGCAAATAAAATCCACAATGTAATTTCATTTTATATGCACCAGTATGGTTATAATCAGAAAGACAGATAATAACAAGTGTTGATGAGGGTGTAGACAAATTTGAATCCTCATACAATGCTGGTGGGAATATAAAATGGTGCAGCTGCTTTGGGAAAACAGTTTGGCAGTTCATCAGAGTGTTAAACATGGAATTACCAGATGATCCAGCAATTTCAATCCTAGTTATACACCCAAGAGAAATAAAGCCTAAATCCACACACAAAAAAATTGTACATGAATGTTCATAGCAGCAGTACTCATAATAGCTGAAAATTCGAAACAGCCTAAATGTACATTAACTGATGAATGGATAAACAATAGATGCTATATCCATTCAATGAAATATTATTCAGCAGTTAAAAGAAGGAAGTATTGATAATTCTACAACATGAATGAACCTTGCAAACAGTATTCCACATAAAAGAAGCCAGTCACAAAAAGCCAATAATCGTTATTACTCCATTTATATAAAATATTCAGCATAGGTAAATTGCTAGAGATAGAATATAGATTAGTGGTTGCCTAAGAGTGTGGAGGAGGGAGGTTGGGTTGTGATTACTATGGGGTATGAGGTTTCTTTTTGTGATGATGAAAATTCAAAATTTACATTATGATGATGGTTGTACAGCTATGTGAATATACTAAAAAGTATTGAATTGTACACTTAAAATAGGTGACTTGTATATGAGTCATGTCTCAATAAATCTGATTGGAAAAAATTCAGACATGATATGGAAAGACCAGCTCCTTATATTTAATGTGTAAGTACAATATTCATAGTGAAGGATTAAAAACTGTTTACTAAAAACAAAAAAAAGTAATGCAGATATCAGAAATGACAAATACAGAGTAAATATGTTTTAAAAGTCTTACAGTTAAATGTAATTTGAAGATAATTTGCTGTTTAAAGGAAAAATATTAACTGTATTGTGGAATTTATAACATCTGTAAAAGTAAAATATATGACATCAAAGCATAAAGGCCAGGAGGGAAGAAGTGGAAGTATATTGTTGCAAAGTTCTTATACTTTACATACATGAAATGGTATCATAGCACTTAAAGGTAAACTGTAATAAATGAAAGAAATATGCTATAAACCCTAAGCAACTACTAAAATGATACACCAAAGAGGTAGAGCTATTATGCCAACAAAGGAGGTAAAATACAATTTTACAAAATGCTTAATTATTCTAAAAGAAGGCAAAATGAGAGAACAGACAACAAAAAAACACATGGGACAAATAATAAACAAAACAAAATATAAGACAATATGGTAGATTTAAACCCAACTATATCAATAATTACATTAAATATAATAGGTCTAAAACACTCCAATCAAAAATCAGAGATTGTCAGATTCTACAAAACCTATAAGCCAGCTACGATTAACACAATTTAAATATAAAGTTGCAAGTAGTTTAAAAATAAAAAGATAGGAAAAGATCTACCATGCTAATACTAATAAAAAAAATCTGGGGTAGCTAGATTAATACCAAAGTATATTTCTGACAAGTAATATTACTAGGGCTAAAGAGGATCATTTCACAATTATAAAGGGGACAATTTATAAAGAGACAGTAACAGTCTGAAGCCTTTGTGTTCCTAATAACAGAACTTCAAAATACATGAAGTAGAACTTCGAGTAGAAATACGTAAATATATTATCATATTCATAAATTCCAGTACATAAACAGAAAATCAATAAGATTATGGATGTCTTGAATAACACTAACAGCCAATTTGAGCTATTTGACACTTATAGGATACTCCACCCAACTAGAATACACACTCTTCAAGTGCAGATGAAACATTTAGCAAGGTAGGCCATAATTCTGGGCTATAACATTAGAAATCAATAACAAAAGATGTCTGGACAATCCCCACTTATTTCAAAATTAAATATCACACTTCTAAATAACCCATGGATCAAAGAAGAAATCAAAAGGGAAATTAGGAAATATTTTGAACTGGATGAAATGAAATAGAATATATCAAATTGACTTGATATAGAATTTGGCTAGAAGAGTCCTTTGAAGAAATTTTATAGAATTAAATGCCTATTTTAGGAAAGAAAAGTGAAAAAAAAAAAAATCTCAGTTTCCACATTGAGAACTAGAAAAAGAAGAGTAAGTTAAATGCAAAGGAAGCAGAAGACAGGAAATAAAAATTCAATGCAATCTCCTCTATGAAATATAATACAGCAAAAAAAAAACAAAAAAACAATGAAACCAAAAGTTTATTCTTTGTGAAGACTAATAAAATGGATAAACCTCTAGCCATATTGGTCTATAATAAAAGGAAGTAGACGCACATTACCAATATGAGGAATTTTAGAGGTGAATAGTATGAACAATTCTATGCCAATAAATTGGATATCTTAGATGAAATGGACACATTTCTTGAAAGACACAAATTACCAAAGCCCACTCAAGAAGAAATAGATAAACTGAGTAGCCTTATAACTATTAAGAAAATTGAATTTGCAGTATACACATTTGCACTAAGAAAAATTTAGGTCAAGATGACTTTACTTGTGAATTCTATCAAAGCTTTAAAAAAGAAATAGTATCAATTTATGCAAATTATTGAAAAATATTAAAGAGCTGCAATTTCCAACTAATTATTTGAGATCTATATTACCTGATGATAAAACCATACAAAGTCATCATAAGATAAGAAAACTATAGACAAATATTTCTCATCAATGTAGATACAAAATTCTTTTTAAAAATTTAATAAATTTAATCCAATGTATAAAAATAATGCATACTGAATAATTAGTGTTTATTATAGGAATGCAAGATTGATTTAGCATTTGAAAAATTAATGTATTTCACCATATTAACAGAAAAAAAATCATATGCTCATTTCAAGAGAAGCAGGAAAAGTATTTGAAAAGATCCAATCCAATATACATGCCAGATAAGCAATCACATTAAATTTAGAGTAGAAGGGAACTTCCTTAACCTGATAAGGTACAAAAAAAAAAAAAAAAGTGAGGAAAGACTGAATGATTTCTCCTGAGATCAGGAACAAATCAAAGATAACATTTTGTGGGAGATTCTAGTAAGCACAAAGATGCAAGAAAAAGAAACAAAATGAAATGTATCCAGATTGGAACAGAAAAATTAAAATTGCCTTTATTTGCAAATGACATGATTATCTAGAGAATCTTACGTAAGTTACAAAAAAACTACTAGCATGATTAAGTGAATTTAGCAAGGTTGCAGGATACAAGACCAACGTAAAAAAAAATCAATTTTATTTTTATCTGCTAGCAACAAACTATTGGAAATTGAAATTTAATTTAAAAAGTACTATTTAAAATTGCATCAAAACTGCGAAATACAGATGGGTAAATCTAACAGGAGATGTTTAAGACCTGTGCACCAATAAACAAAAAACACTGAGGATAAAAACTTATCCAAATAAATGAAGAAATAACCTATTTTCATGAATTGCAAGACTCAGTGTTGTTAAGATTTTAATTCTCCCCAAATTGAGATCTATGGCTTCAACACAATTCCAATAGAAATCTCATCAGGCTACTTAATAAAAAAAATTTAAAAGTTTATTCCAAAATTCATATGGCAATAAAAAGGCTACCTAGAATACATCAAATATCTTTGAAAAAGAAGTACAAATTTGGAGGACTTAAACTACTTGACTTTAAGATTTCTTAAAATAATATAGGAAGCAAGATAGTGTGGTATGGTATTGTCATAAAGATAGATACATAGATCAATGGAAGAGAATAGAGAACCTAGAAATAAAGCTACATATTTATGAACAATTGCTTTTTGAAAAGGTTGCAGAGGGAATACAGAGAAAGGGTAGTCTTTTCAACAAATGGTTTTGGTTCAATGGGATATTCATATGCAAAAATTGGATTTAGATCCATATCCCAAACTGTATATAAATATTATCTCAAAATGAATCATATATCTAAGTGCAAAATGTAAAACTATAAAAATCCTGGAGGAAAATATAGAAGAAAATCTTTGTGACCTTGGGTTAGGCCAAGGTTTCTTAAATATGACACCGAAAATGTAATCTATAAAAGAAAATATTGATAAAATTGACTTCATCAAAATTAAATATTTTTGTACTAGAAAGACTCTGCTAAGAGAATTTTTGAAAAACCATGGACTGAGAGGAAATATTTGCAAATCAAATATCTCATAAAGAATTTTAAACTGAAAAAAAGAACTCTCCAAATGTGATGTTAAGTAATTAAACAAAGCAATAATGAATAGGCATAAGATTTTTAGACACTTTACAAAAAATACATATTGATAGCAGATAAGCATTAGCAATAATTTTTAGGTAAATATAAAATAAAACCACCCTAGGTGCCATTACATACCTACTAGAAAGTCTAAAATTAAAAAAGAATGACAAGGATGCAGAACAATTGGAAGTCTCATATACTGTCATATGCATGTAAAATGGTAGAAACTCCTGGGAAAACATTTTGGAAATTTCTTAAAAAGTTAGACACACCTACCATGTGACCCAGTCATTCCAATTCTAGGTATGTACCCAAGAGAAATAAGAGTAAATAGCTATACAAATTATTGCAGATGAATGTCCATCGCAACATTATTTGTAATAGTCAAAATCTAGAAACAACTCAAATGTCCATCAACAGTTAAATAGATAAATAATATATATATATATATATATATATATATATATATATATACACACACAATAGAATTCTATTCAGCAATAAAAAGAAATAGGCTACTGATGAATTCAGCAACATAGCAGAATCCCATAATAATTATGCTGAGAGAAAGGAACCAAATATGAGAGTATATGCTGAATAATTCCATTTATATAAAAATCTAGAAAATGAAAACTAATCTATGGGGTCAGAAAGCAGATCAGCGGTTACCTGGGGGTTGAGCAGGGGAGATGAAGGATGTTGTTAATGTGGGAAAGTATGCAAGGGGTAGGGAGTGGGGCATAGGGGGATCCCTTACACTTTTTATGTAACATTTATGTAATCTAAGTATCTTTTAAAAAATTATTTTAAAAAGTATTTAAAAACAAAACAAAAGGGACAAGAGGAACATTTTGGGATCACAGATAAATCTTCATGGTGATTGTTTCATGATTATATACATATGACAAGGCTTATCAAATTGTACATTTAAAAAAATCCAAAAAACTCAGGTACAGAGGTTTGAGTGAGCTGAAAAACAAAGAGTGAGACAGGCAGTGGTAAGAGACAGAGGGAGGGTGGTGCACAAGACTTTTTATCAAGCCTGATCAGGACAATGGAGAGCCCTTGGTTTTAGTGGGGCAGTGACAGTGACATGATTTGCATTTTTAACAACATGACTGGCAGCAGTGAAGAGGGAGGACAGGAAACACATGTTTTCTGTTTTGTTTGTTTCGTTTTGTTTATTTGTTTAACATGGTAATGGAATCACAATGTTCCAAATAATCTCTGCAGGATTTCCAGAGAAACCAATTAGCACACATTTGAAAAAGTGCTGGTGGGGTTAGGGAAATGCTCTGTAGCCATTAAAACAAATTAGCCCACATTGGCATACAGGGCAGTAAGTGGCAGAGCAGTGACCCAAAGCAAGCATGTCTGATTTCAAAGCCCATTCTCTTTTCGCTACACATGCCTTCCCCAACCTGGATGCAAAGCCCATTCCAAAGCCTAGTGGCCCTGAGGATTCATGTAATCGAATGAGAATATGAGGGATTTTCCTGAAATCAATTTGTGGACCAGATGTCATAAAATGCATGGGTTTCCTGCTACAGTTCTTAATGGAACCCGGACAGGCTGTACTTTCACACGATGCTGGGCCACCCCCAGAACGCATCTATACCTCTTTATTTGAGAATGTGAGTCAGATTCCAAGATCACCCCTGAAGATGCACAGATTGAAAGTGATTCGATTGGCAATTCACTGTCTAGCCTAAGGAAGGTGAATGCAGTACACCATGATGTCACATCTGGCCACTGTGCTCCATATTGCTCCAAGAATAGCATCTGTGGTCTAACCCTGATTAGATTATTTCTCAGAGAAGAGCTAGAGTAGAGAGTAAAAAGCTAAAATATCAAACATAAATTAATTTGGCAGAGGAGAAGTTAAGCTCTAAAATTAACAGTCTTTCTGAAAACTTGCAGAGCAGTTCGCCCTACTCCACCCTATTTGGAAGCCTTTGAAGGAATTCGACATTTCGACAATTTGAAGTGTCAGTCATTCATTTTGAGACAAGTGCATAAAACCGACATGAAATTTGCTTTTTTGGTTTTTCAAAACTGTTGAACAAAACCCCTCTTTGGCCCTTGGCTAATAGTACTAATCAAAACTTTAATAATAGACTTGTCATTTTCCCTTTTTATCATGAGTTGGATGGGTCTGGAGGCTGCTTTATGCAGTTTTCACCCAAAAGAACAAGTGATGAATGTTTCAGGTCTGTTACAAAAATCATTTTTGCAGGCAAATGATAAAAGGGAATAAAGCCTGAGGATTTAGGAACTCCTCTCTAATTTGCCTAAATGTCAATTAGCCTCAGCAAGAGAAAAGGGAATGATTTCTCAGTCACTCATCCATCAGCTATTTATTTGACCTACTGCACATGATGCATTACCTGGACAGTAAGGGTACAGTATGAATAAGTTAGACCCTGCCCTGTTGTTCATGGAGTTCACAATGGAAATTAGGATTAAAACTCATGCCTTGGCACCAGGCAATACTAGGTTCAAATCCTGGCTCCCCCTACACTGGCTCTTTGAAGACTCTTTATATTTCTAAGTCTTTTTCCTTTTTGTAATTAACTATAACAGTAACATACACCTCAGAGGACTGAAGTAAGGATTACATGACATTGTGCATTGAAGCCACATTTAACTCAGCAATCTGTGCCATAAGTATTATCATTCGCACAACACGGGTTATCATTATGGTGTAGTTGGAATTATCATTATAAAGTAGTGGGACTGGGAAGCGGCTGTGGCTCAATCAGTAGGGCTCCCGTTTACCATATGGGAGGCCCCGGGTTCGGTTCCCGGGGCCTCCTGGTGAAGGCAAGCCCGCCTGTACGGCGTGGTTAGCTGACCCAGCGAGCACAAGCAGCAAGGGGGGCATAAATGAATAAATAAATAAAATCTTTAAAAAATAAAATAAAATAAAGTAGTGGGATTAACTGGGCAGCCACCTGTTGTGTGTTATCTCTTTTAGCCTTCATAGCAA
The DNA here is from genome assembly GCA_026826555.1 of Tolypeutes matacus. Lineage (NCBI taxonomy): Eukaryota > Metazoa > Chordata > Mammalia > Cingulata > Chlamyphoridae > Tolypeutes > Tolypeutes matacus. The sequence continues at coordinate 10,544,139 of JAKSZT010031676.1, read as the reverse complement.
TCCTCTGCTAATCTCATTTTACCAACGAGGAAACTGAAGTATAGAATATTTAAGAAACTTTCTTAAAGCCATTCACTTAAAAAGTGGCAGAGTCAGGATTTGAATCAAGTTCCCTCTGATTCTTAAATCTATATGATTTCCATTTTGCAATTGCTTCTCTAAGTTAAAATTAGAAAAAAATACCACAAAAATATTCTTTATTAGTGGAAATCCTTTGGTACAATTCTATTACTAATCAAAGGGCATATTTATATCAATATCCAAATATAAAATCAAATTGCAAAAGCAAATAAATATTTTCTTTTTGAACAACATGATTTTCCCAAAGAAGTTCCCAAAGAATACCCCCTTTCATCTCATAGGTCCTTTCAAAGATGAGTTTGGGTTGAATTTTCCAGCCATATTTATGGTAATTGACCTTGCTAAGTCAAAATTTAAAAGAGTTCTGAAAACAAATATTGCTTCTTCCTAAAATTAAATGCAAAGCCTGATATGTTAAATAAAAATACTTGAAATCTCCTTTAAAGGTATATGAAGCAAGATAATCTTGAAGTTGGAGGATGCTGGGTTCCTATAGGTTCTTGGCTATGTTTCATAAAAGAATTTAAGAAGAAGCAAATTTAAGAATTTAAGAATAAAAAAAGAGTTTATTGAGGAATGAAAGAACAGAACAGAAGTATATACCCAAGATGTGGAAGTGGGCTCCTCCAAGCAAAGAGAGAGCATTTGGGGTTGGGGCGCTACGTTTATTAAAGCTGTTATTTACTTCTTCCCCTTCCTAATGTTGGGGAAGAGCCCCAGCTGTTTGCTATTCTGATTGGTTACCCCACCTGTTAGCTCTAAGGGGCCAATGATGAGGCCTTTTGTTTGGGGTCATCTGGTACCAAAAGGGAGGCCTGTTTGGAGTTATTTAGGGCTTCCCCTTGACCCCAGAAAGGGCTCCAGATGGGACCTCATGGCCAGGGTCTTGGCAGTGTCTTTCCAGCTTTATTCTTAGTAGCAGCCTTCCCTCAGGGAGTTTCCGGGTGGGGTCTCATGGCCATGACCTCTCCAGTTCTCATCTGTGACTCAGGTCTTCCCTCTTTCCCTAAACTAACCTGCCTCAATCAGAGAAAACAGGCTTTATTAGAGCCCATATTGTATAGTGGCTAAGTGAGATTAATTGAGGTTAGGGTGATGAGCCCTCAGATCTCCACCTCTGTCAATCTCTAGCTTTGAGCCATGAGCAAGTTAATCTTTCAGGTTCAGTTTCCTTAGCTGTAAAATAGAAATAATAATAATTAGCACCTATGTTTGGGGTTGCTCTAAGGGTTAAATGAGATCATGGTGCAGATTGATTCACCCAATGCTGGGCAAGTAGCATAGAATAAACTGTGCAAGTGGCTGTTAGTGTTGTATGGTTGTGGAGGTCTCCATAGCCAAATCTATGAGACTCTGTCTTAATGGAAAATGCTTCCTACAAAGCTCTCCATTTTCAATTCCCTTTAATTATGCTGGCTGCTTCCCAGAAGGACCTCAATTAGGTGTCAATGCTTGTACACAGCTGGCAATCTTCATTTGGACAAAGAGGCATTCAGTGTGAAAAGAGTATCTATCCAACAGCCACTGAGGGAGTTAAAGATTTAACTTGAGCTTTGAAAGGTGCTGGCTTTGGGACTGTCAAGTCAAGTCAAAACAAAACACAAAAAACACAACCTGAAATATTTAATTCATCAAACTGTACAGTAGCTTATATATTTATAGAAGAGGACAGAACTCTTCTATCTAAAGATAATATGACCACTGTCCAGATCTTGGTTTCCAATACAAGTACCAGAGTTCTTTGGAGAAATGCCTGATTGTTGTATGACACATGGGCTATACAAGATGAACCTGGAGTCTTCTAGTGCAGGAAAGTAAGGAAGTATTTAAAAAAACAATGATTAGGATATGTCAAAGGCACACAAGAGCCAACTGAAAGCCCAATGGCCAAAGCTGGAACAATTTGAGCAACAAAATAAAGAATACAATATTAGTCTATACCCCAAAGTGTAAACTAAAAACCATACTGATATATATAAATTATTGAATTAAAAATGGGGAAGAAGAGAAAAAAAAATCTGGTAGAAAAAATTTCAAATAACTTATGTAAATAATCCCTCTTAATTATGGCCTATGATTAATTACTTACTTCCAAAGAGTACAGTATAGAAAGGGGGATAAATAGCTTCCCAATGAGAAACTTGTCAAACACTAGACAGTTGATTAAAGTTAACATTATAAGTAATAAGTAATACTGATAGCATGTACCCTTGATATGATCTGTTGAGAATGATACTTCACCTGTGGGGGTCTACCTCACCAAAACCCACAACCCCAGGCTAATCATGAGGAAAAACATCAGACAAACCTAAATCGAGCAATATTCAACAAAATACCTGACCAAGTAGTCCTCACAACTGTCAATGTTATCCACGAAATTTTGAGAAACTATCCCAGCCCAGAGAAAGGAGCTTAAGAGACATGTCAACTAAATGTAATGTGGTATCCTAAATGGGATCCTAGAGGAGAAAAAGGATCTTAAGAAAAAAACTAATGAGTTCTGAATCAATTATGTAGTTTGGATAATGATAATGTACCAATATCTGTCCACAGATTTTGACAAATGTACCATATTAATATGAGATGTTAACAATCAGTGAAACTGGGGGCAGCATAGACAGAAACTCTCTGTACTAAACTTGCAAATTTTCTGTAAATCTAAAATTATTATAAAGTTTTATTTACATAAAATTATAATATGTAAGGCATGCCTAAAATTACCTTAATTTTCACTCAATTTTTGAGTTTCTATTAAAATTCTTCTCACTGCCCAATATGATAGCCATCAGCCACATTAGCTATTGAGCCCTAGAAATGTGGTTCATCCTAAATAAGGTGTTCTCTATGTGTAAAATACACTGAATTCAAAAACTTAGTTCTTAAAAGAAAGAATGTAAGATTTTCTCATCAATAAATTTATTTATTATATATTGAAATGACAATTTTTTAAATATATTGGGATAAAAATACATTTCTAAAAATTATTTCACCTTTTTCTTTTTACTTTTTAAAACTTTTGAGGGAGCAGATATGGCTCAAGCAGTTGAACACCTGCTTCCCACATGGGAGGTCCCTGGTTCAGTCCCCAGTGCCTCCTAAAAAAAACAAGCAAACAAACAAAACAACCTACTCAGGGGAGCCTATGTGGCTCGGTGGTTCAGCACTGGCTTCCCAAACATGAGGTTTGGGGTTCAATCCCCGGCCCCAGTACCTCAAAAAATAAAATAAAATCTTTTTTTTTTTTGAAATTTCATAGGTGGTTCCATTATGTTTCTATTGGACAGTGTTGCCCTTAGCTGTTAACAAGGGCCTGTTTGAGTATATTGGAGGATCCAGGTTTGAGTGTGTTTTTATTTACATACATGTGCAGTTTCCATGTAACTTTGTTTTGTTTTGTTTTTTAATTCAAGAATACCCAGTTATTTCTGGAGGGAATCCAAATGAAAAGCTTTAGCCTTTAGGGCAGATTTTACATACAGTTATTCATTTGCCTGAGAAGGCACTTTAAAACCAGAATAGGCTCTATGCACAGTTTCTCCAGTGTTCTAGGAGTCTTACTCCTCACCTCAGACTTTGCCTGCAGGGCTCATCTTCTGTCCTGCTTCGATGATTTTTGCATTATTTTCCCCAAGGGTTCTCTGATGCACATGGTCTATATATACCCAACACAGACAGGGTAGAGAGACATTAATTCTTCCTCCCCTTTTATCTAAAACTACAGGTGGTCTTCTCACGGACAATATGTGAGCTAAATCCCACCCTTACAAACCCACATCACCTAACGTGAATCGACGATTTTTTTGCGTATAAGGACCACTGCTTTTATTCACATTGACTTCCTGGTGTCTTGGTTATTTAAAAAAAGTTAATAAACAAACTAATATTTCTTCCCTTTTCTACCTAGAGAAGTCCTCATTCTTCAAGACTTAGGTCAATACACCTCTTATTATCAAGATTTCTCATCCCAGTGCTAAAAATCTCTGTGCTTCTAGAACATTGGTGGAAAATACTGTCTGACAATATTGCAACATATTTTTGTCAGGTTCATAGAGGTCTGTCTCACGTACTCGAATTTGAGATGCTTGGCAGAAGGGAACATGTCTCTTCTATAGTAGCTAGATGTGGCAGAGAATTTTCTAGACCAACCTAGGGCACAATCCTTGCCTTAGACAAACACAAATCCAGTGAGTAATCAAATAAATATAGGCAAAACTCTCAGAACAATACAAAACAATAGGTAGCTAATAAAAAGATTCACAGGCCACACTAATGTCAACCCTTTCTTATATATAGGTTAAGTTACTGAATATACTACTTAATGCCAATTACTTTTATACAGGTCTGGTTTGCAACCTCCCACCTCTTCCTAAATTTAAAGATCCTCCCTATAATCTGCCTTGTTAGCTATTTGCCCTACCCTCTTCCTAAATTACTAAGCAATGCTATTTTGGTCTTCTCATGCTGATGATTCTCTTATACATATTATTAGCCAGAATGAATTGTAGAAGAAATGGGAAAAAGAGAGGCCTTGGGCAACTTCATGGAAGACAGATTAGCTCTGTCCTCCAGTATTTCGAAGGGCAGCACAGGCTAAGCTGAATGCATTGAAGTTACAATGTGTAGCTATACTATTTGAACGTCACTGCATTCCTATTATTTTTAGGGTTAAGGGGTTGCTTTAAATGGAGCTAACAGGCCCCATTAAAGAAATTTTCAAAACTTGATAAAATCAAAATATATTGGAATTAATAGCATATACTTATCAAGAGAGTCAAAGGAAACCCACAGATTGGAAGGAGATATTTGCAATACATATATCTACAAAGAATTTTTATCCAGAATATCTAAAATATTTCTAGAAATCTGTAGGAAAAAGGTTGACAATTCAATAAGGAAATGAACATATTAATTTGGTGTAACCACTTTGAAAACTATTTGACAGTATATTAAAGCTAAACATATGCATAAACAATGACCCAGAAGTTCACCTCTAAGGAGGTATTCTGCTAAAATGCATACGTGTTCAAAAAAATCCATATAGTAAAGCAGAGCAACTCTGTTCATAATAGCCCCAAATTGGAAACTACTCAAATGCCCACCAACAGTAGACTGGATAAACTAGTTGTGGTTTATTAACACACAGGAACACTATAAAGTAATAGGAAGCAGATGGTCTACAACTCCATTGACTAATATAGATGAATATCACACATTTAATATTGAGGGGAATATTTGGGGAAAGTAGAGTGCATACTTTATAAATCCATTTATATGACGCTCCACCCAGGCAAACCTAATTTATGCTGTTGTAAGTCACAAAAGAAGTTAGCCATGGGTGGGTTGTGGACAGAGTTCCTAAATGGGAGAACAAGGACGCATCTGGGGTTCTGAATGCCAGTTACAAGGCTGTGTTAGGTTGTAAAAAATTATCAAGCTATAACACATACAATGCATAAGCAAATAATTCCAATGAGATTTTTAAAAAAATACAGTGCTGCAATTTTTTAAAAAAAGTATTCCCCCCCCCCTTTTTTTTAAGACTAGGGACCATGGAAGTACTGCTGGATCCAGTGACCATCTGTATGAGGTTGAGGCTGAATAGGAATGGAGACTTTAGGCAGGTGTGCATGGGATAATCTGTAGGAACACTATTCCTGGCCCCATGCTGAGAACTTTACATGCATTTTGTCATTTAATCTTTGCAAGAATCTCACTTGATAGGCATGATCAACTCTGCTTTAAGAAAATTGATGTTTGAAACATTTAAATGATTTCTACAAATAGTGGTTGACCCAGTCTTATATCCAAGTCAGTCTGACTTCAGAACCTGACCTCTTTGGTACCACACTCCATGCCATGTTCTTTGTTGTTGTTGTGGTTCTTGTTTTTTCCTATTTACTTTATTAAATTGGATTCCTTGCTATTCTGAGGAATATGTTATAAGGAAATTATTGACTGGCTGTGACTTACAGGCCTCGCTGCACAGCCTAGCATACTCATACTCCCAAACTGGAGTTACAATATGGTATTTGTGAGCCAATCTATATTTTATGTGTCTAGCATGCAGAATCATTCATAATGCCAAGAGACCTTTTGCAGAACAGCGAGGGATTAATGCCTTATGGGATATGCATTTGGTAAGTGGCCAGTGACTGGACCTGCTGTGAAGAGACTTGAATCTAGTTCCATTTTGTCAACACGAAGTTGTATACTGCTGAACATGATACTTCTTTATTCTGAAGCTCTGGTTTTGCAGCTACAAAGTAGGAAAGAAAATAAGTTATCTGATTCCCCATATGTAGTTTTCTTCCTTTCTTTCATTTCCCCTTTTGTTTTTTTTTCTTCCTTTTTTATTTATTTTTTTGCATATTTTGAGCACTTACTCTGACCCACATACTGCACTGGTGAACATAGCCTGTGTAACCCCTTCCCCATTAGTGGAAGGATCTATGAATATGATGGATGATATCACTCCTGTGATTAGGTTACATTATGTGGCAAAGGTGAAGGAATTTTGCAGATATAATTAGGATCCCTAGTCAGTTGACTTTGAGTTAATCAAAAGGGAGATTATCCTGGGTAAATCTGGTAATCAAAAGGGAGCTTATCCTGGGTAAATCTGGTCTAATCAGGTGAGCACTTAAAAGGAACCGGAGAGGTTCTCTTGCTGCTCCTGAAGAAGTAAGCAGCCATGTTGGAAACGGGCTGTGAGAGAGACATATGGCAAGGAACTGTGAGTGGCGTCTAGGAAATGAGAGAACCTCAGGACAGTCAGCAAGAAAATGGGACCTAAGTCCTCCAAAGGCAAGTAATTTAGTTGAATTATACCAACAATGATGTGAACTTTGAATAGGACCCCAGTCTCCAAAGAGTCACATAGCCTGGCCAGCACCTGATTGCAGAGGGCTCATGTTTGCCATGCCGAGACTCCTGACTTGTGGAAACTGTTGAGTTAATGAATGTGCTTTATTTTAAGCTGTTAAGTTTGTGGAAATTTGTCATACACAATAGAGAACTAATACCTCAGATAAACAGAAATGAGAAGGGTTTAGTATGCCATGCTTTCAAGTTCATAGTGCTGTAATGGTTACTGCCTCCAGAAGACCAACACAATGGAAAATGGTGTGATCTACCATTTGTGGCACTTTTAAATTTCTTTGGGGATATAAAGTAAGGGGAACTATACTAATTTCAAACACTGGCAGTAATTTATTGGGTGACCCTTCTATGGGTTTCTGTGTTCTCATCTTCTAGAGAAGGAATGGGACAACATGATCTCATAAGTTCTTCCCAGCGCTGACAATTTTTTGAATCTAGTGTTATAAGCTGACAAGCTCTGATGAAAGCCAATAGCCTCTCTGGACTATTGGATTGATTCCTTGAGTCTAGACACCTAGTTCTCTTTTTATTTCAAAGTAGATTAGGTTCTGTTTTAATATTTCCTTTCAACACGATATAATTATAGAAGAGCTCATGATTCTGTTTCAGAAATGCTCCGTTCCTTTAGATTAACCACACCTAAAACAGGAACCTTCTTGACCCAATAGTTTTCATTAGAATTTGCTGATTCAATAGAAAGACATTAGATTATATTCACTGTTAATTTTAAATTAACTCAAAGTATTTAATTAACACCTTTTTCAAACAAGGAAAAGAAACAAGGATACTTTCCACTAAAGGCAATGAAGACCACTTAAGAGATTTTGTAAATCAAATTTAAACCCTGTATCCTTCAAACTCTTTTGCAATTAAGAGTATTCTGGACATAGGTGCATATAAAGCAATTAGCCGCTCTGGGGAGTGGGTGGAATGAAGCAAATGTTGGAATGAATCAAAGATGAAGTTTTACAAAAATTGTAGAAGAGGAACCCAATCCCTTCAGGTATCTGTTAAAACAAGAAAGAAAAATTAAAATTCTGTAAGATCCTGATAAACCATTAAATCCAATGGAGCGCAAGAGAAGCCTGGTCAAACTTTAGGTTCCAAAAGCCTTTGTGTGGACAAAAGCAGAGGCTTTGGTCACAGCACCCAGCAGGTCTAGCACTAGTCTACTAGATGGTCCTGGCTAGGTCACCCAAATTCTGTGAGCTTTGGCTTCCTTATTTTAATAAAAAATGATGTGTTATATTAATTATATTAAATAAGCATTTCCCAAAATATATTCTAGGAACCACCTGTTACTTGTGATGTTGATATGGGTTAAAATACAGAGAGATGGTTTTACATGGCCAAATCTGTATTTATGAAGGGCTAAATTAAAGGGGTTCAATCAGTTATTGTAATTTATTATGATTATTTTTGGTGTGTTTGTTTTTTAATTGGAAAATTTCTTATAGCTTTTACTAGGCTCATGGGCCAGGTGATTGCCCTGTCAGCTCATTTGACGTAAGGACCCCCCTGTTCTTAGACAATATCTGGGAACTGCATTGAGCAGAATATATGTTGGAAAGCCAGACAAAGTGATCTCTAAAAACCTTGCCAGCTCAACATCCTTTGCATCTTGATCATCTTGTCTGTGCCTTTAGCTCAGGGTACATTCATGAGCTGGAAAGGATGTTAATAGACCTAACATTTTTGACAGTAATTTACTAAGTCTTGATGAAGTCAAACATTTAATTAAATATTCATTAGTTTCAAACCTGAGACTTGTTAAGCATGGATTCATTTCAAGTGTATATTGAGAGACCTTTCCCCTTTTAAATCCTCTCTAGAGTTTCACAGGTACATATTCACACCCCAAAAGTTAAAAGTTATTATCATGAAGCAGAAAACAAATTCCTTTCAGGCCATATTGGTTTCCATTGTTCCCTAAACTACTTCAGGCAGCCCTAAAGTAAAGTTTGCCACGATGGTACAGAATTAAACTCCATACAATTAAAACATAATATGTAGGGGAGAGGATGTAGCTCAGGCAGTTGAGCACCTGCTTCCCATGTGCAAGGTCCTGGGTTCGATCCCTGGTACCTCTTAAAAAAAAATAACAACAACAAACAAAGGAAATACTAAAAAAAAAAAAAGAGAGAAAAAACAATAAAAATAAATATTAAAAAAAAGAAACCACAATATGTAGAAGGGAAAGAATATGGTACTTTGGGTAGAAATATGGCTTTGACATAAAATGATCTTGGTTTATTCTCAGCTCAGTCACAATAACTATGTGACTTTGGGCAGGTTACTCAATCAACCAGACTGTATATTTATTAAGTACAACTAAAACTCATGAACTAAACATAGCTTCTGCATTTTCGGTGAACCTCCTCTACCTTTTAGGTAGCACAGCAGCTTAAGCTTGTTAATTAAATATCCCTAAGTCTCTTTGGGTTTAAACTGTCTCCTTTCATTGAAAAAACAGCCACTTTCATGTAAAAGCACAGTGTTTTAGAGTACTGTCCCCTTCTTTTTCTCCTCAAGAATGGCATTGCAATCATTGAAAGGATTCTATAAATAGTACACTTCTCCATTCAAGGATTGAAACATTTGAGAAACAGAGCAAAGAAGTAAATAAAAGTACTAAAATACCACACTCCTTTGAATCTAAGAAAATGCATCATGATTTTCAGACACATCATTTGGTGTTAAAATATACCATTATTTTGTGTGTTTTAGAACACACCCTTTAAGACACCTTATTTTATATATTTCAGAAAAGTAAATATTCTGCTAAGCATTGGTACAATGGTTTCTTATGATTTATAATTTCTATTTTAAAGCTATTGAAAGAACTATAAACTTAATTGTATGTATATTTTTTTATCATGCTTCAGTCTTATACAAAAAGAAAATATGAGCCAAATAAACTATTAATGTTGTCCTAAAACTTCATATTTGGAGATTGATTTTCTTCACTCATATGGGTCAATTTCTTAGCTTCTTCCAAACAATATTGCCCTGTGTGCCATCAGAAACCTTGGTGATTCTTCAAATATTCCATTAAAAGATAAAAGCAAATATCTTGAAGCCATTGGGGTGGCCTTTTAAGTGGGCTCTACTTTTGACTCCTGCTTCAGGTGTGTTCCTACACATATCTGATCTACCTCCTCATTATTTGGTTCCTAAGACTTAAAAAAAAGTCATCCACTATTATCTTCAAGATTTTCTCCCAGCTTTCCAAAGATTTGTCACTGGCACCTTTGATATTAACAAGTGTGTAGTCAGTGATAACAGCCATGATCACCCCCTGACCAAGAGTGATAGTCAGATGTGATTGGTTCTAAAATGCACCCAATTTCAGAAATGTTAAAATGTGGAAAGAATGTGAGTCTTAGAACCACTGAACTATGGTATCGCATTTACCACTGACGATGTGGATTTTTAAGAATGTGATGAATATCTATGGGCAAGAGATCTTTCCAGTACAGAACACCAGCTAGACTGACTGACAGAGACTCTGAACTGCAGCAGGTCTCCCAGGAGGGGAAGGCTCTGCCCTTGGATGAACAAGAAAGAGGAAGGGGATATGTGACACAGCCCAGTTTCTCCTTCCAAACTCACAATCCAGTTAAGTGAGAAAAAGATACAAGTGTGGTTATGGATAGAGGCCAGGAGTATTATAATTACAGAGCTTCATTTAACATGGAAACAAAAATCAGGACTAGGGAAGGATCAGTGACCCCTAACGATGACATTTGGATAGCAAGACGTATCTGATGTTGCCTTTGGTGAGGCAGGGGAGAAGAGATCCTTGGGTCCATTCTGAGCCTCGCATTGTCCTTGGTCTCTACTGCAGAGTGCCACTCCATGTGATGGCACGTTGCTGGAGTGGGAGTCAATGAAGCCCCCATAAATTACGGTCATGCTGCTCCCATAGGAGATCGTTTTAGGTTTAATAACATCTTGGTGTCCCCATACCAGAGTATGTAGGGGTTCCCGTTTTTCTACACACTTCATTCTACACTGTGGGATCTGGTAGCACTGCCTCACTCCACCTATCTAGACACATCCCACATTGCTGCTACAGTTGTGCTACAGCCCTGTGCCATCTTGGTGTGCACAGAGATTCTCCTAGAGACTTGAAGCTGAGAGGTCTGCGGCTACCTCTGATGCTCTCAGGCATCCCCAGACCCTACCTCTCTGTGGACGTTTCTATTATCCTCTGCTCCCCTAGGTTCCCATTCTCACTGTGGATTTTTGCTTCCATGTTGAATGAATTCCAGGGCATTCCCCAATCAATATCTTTCATCTGAACATCCATCTCAGAATCTGCTGACCAGTGAGACCAATAAGTATTACTAAGTAAACTGGGATGTGTGGAGGAGAATAAAGAGAAATAAATGGGCATTTGGTGATATGTAAATTATACCCCAGTAAAACTGACTTAAAACACATACACACAAAGAGACATAATGTTTGCAAGGCATTACAAAATAAAAATTGAAAAATATTCCAATTACTCTAGGATGTTAGAGTAACCTAACCTCACCTAAAAATTAAATGATAAGTGAGAGGATGAGCGTGAAGGGCCTGAGAGCAGGTCTGACACTCAATAACGCAAGAAGCACCCAATGCTAGCTTTTTCCCTTTCCCTTTCCTCGTTTCTCCTGAAAAGTGAGAATTTTATGCTTCACAAAAAAGTGTAATGTTACTCTTCACAATCCGGTTCCAAGAATCTGAACCCTCATGATAGCACATTTGATTATAGAACAGAATCCAGACCATATCCAAAGGGTTAATTGGATCAAAAGTATCTCATTAATTATATTTATAGCCACATAAAAGACAGACTTATCACAAGAATTCCAAGAAAATATTATTATGAAGATCCCACCTAGTATAAAAGCAGCACTTACATTGTCAACAAATTGCCATAGTCACTCTTTCCTCTATTCAACGTGCATTTATTGGGTCTCTAACATGAGCACACTGTTTATTGTTCCAAGTATAGACATTAATATGATATTGTTCTTGTAATCTAAGAAATTATTTTTAGAGATACAAATTGCCATGTAAATAAGTATTTTAATAATGTTACAAATCCTGATAGAGGTGTACCTGTATACTGTGGAGCTTAGAGTAATAACAATTAACCAAGCCAAGAGCAATCAAGAAAATCTTCCCAGAGGAGGTGAGAACTGATCTCTGTTCTGATGGAAAAGTAAAAATTTTCCAGGCCTCCAAAGAGGGGAGAACAAATCAAACAGAGGAAATAACTCATGGAAAGACATGGAGGTATTACAGAACTCACAGTATCCAGTAATCCACAAGTAAATTTGTAGATCAGAGATTTACTGTGGGGGGGAGGTAATGGAAAGGGCTGGAAGAGGTAATAGTGATTAACCTTTACTGAATGCCTAATATAAGCCAGTCATGTTTCCAGTCATGTTAACTACATCAAGTCACTAGCTTCTCACCACATTTCTATGAGTTAGGAACTATGATTGTCCCAATTTATAGATATTGAAAGTGAAGCACCAAAAGATGAAATAACTTGTCCAAGGTCACATTTAGAGAAATGACTGAGTCAGGCTTTTAACCCAGGCAGTCTAGCCCTATAAGCCATTTTCTAACACCATAATTTAGTCATAATTTTGAGGGTGATGTGGTATCATTGGATATCACATTGGACACACAGTGATGGTAAACACTAAAATAGTCATATGGGTCCATGGAGGGAGAAGATATCAGAGGTTGGTTTGGGAACAAAAATGGCAAAGCAAAGAATGATAAATTCAGCATATCTTAAATTTTAGGCATCTATAATTTCTATAAGCAGAATTGTAAGGCTATGGGAAGCGGCTGTGGCTCAATCAGTAGGGCTCCCGTTTACCATATGGGAGGCCCCGGGTTCGGTTCCCGGGGCCTCCTGGTGAAGGCAGGCCTGCCTGCACGGCGTGGTTGGCTGACCCAGCGAGCACAAGCAGCAAGGGGGGATAAATGAATAAATAAATAAATAAATAAATAAATAAATAAATAAATAAATAAAAGAATTGTAAGGTTGTACCCTATAAAATTTGCAGATCATCAAGATCATATATGCAGACTTTGGAGACTACATGTTGAAGACTGATTTTATTTAAAATTATAATGTTTAATCATGTTAGGCTTTGGCAGATCACCTAACTTCTCAGCCAGAAATTTCTTGCCTTTAAAATGAGAAGCAATATAATTCACTTCAAAGGACTTTTATGATGATTGAATTAATCTAGAAAAATTCTTGAAACCTAGTAGGCCCTTGATTAGCCTTGAATGGTTAGTTACCTTTCCTGTAACCCTATAAGATAATTTGTAATACAAAATGTTGTTTTATGTGTCTAAGAATTAAAATGCTAATACTGGCAAGCTCTAGCCTTTTTCTGATGGACATGTTTTTCTGCTTTTGATGTGCATCAAAAATATTCTTTCCAATGCAATAATTTTATTTAAAACTCAATAACTTTGACCTTACGAAGTCAATATTGTTGTATTTCTTGAGTTTGGCAGAAAACAAGGTCTCAAGCACTGAAGCACATCTTTTTCTGTCTCTCTTGATCTATTTTTTCCAGGCTTGAAGGAAATATTTCATGTATTTTACTCTTCTATTTATGTCTCAATTCACAGTTGTTACCAGATTTGCATGTTCAAATTCACATTTTCATTTGTAAGATTTATATAGAACATGTCCTTTGCATAAAAGAACAACTAAAATACAGACTGTATATACAGAATAAAATACATTTCTTCTTTAGGAATGTATGAGCCACAAACATAAATTCAATAACAACAATGTACTAGGGAAAAATTCCAAGTGTTAAGAAACTGTGTGGAGTACTGAAAAATGAAAGTTTTCCCAGTAAGAAAAGAGGTGGCTCAAGTCTTGGAAGGAAGGTCAGAGTACAGGAGGCCAAGAAGTTGCTACAGTTAGGAAGTGAACAAGAAGATAGAGATTCTGGACAAGCCTGCAGAGTGAAATTCAGTAGAGTGGCTTAGTAACAGCAACTGGATAAACATTATTAGTTTTATAATTTAGAAAGTCACGAGTTAGAAAATATAGAGAGTAGAGTCACAGGGTTGTTATAAATGAAAGCCTGAAGTGTCATAGGTTAAGGAGGATAAGTAGACAACTGTGTCTCCAGCCCACCCATACCTGCCATTGACCATGGGTACCTGGCTTATTCTTTCTGAGTGTGTTTCCCTAAGTACCACATTGCTAAGATAATGCTTACTTAATGTGCTGTTCTGTTATTGAGATAAAAATGTGTTTGTATGTATCAATATTCTTATAATATAAAAGGTCCTCAATAGATGGTATTATTCTTACCAGGGTCAACATTTTTAATCTGTATTCAAGATGGTGCATTTCTTTCTCAGAGAAAGAAAGAGAATAGATAGATTGGTTTAACTGTACAGTTTACTTTGACTTCTTAAGTCAAATTCTGCCTGCCCTTTTGCTGCTGAAGACATTGTCTCTTTATTCTAGCATATTATCACTTCTTTTTGACATTTTGCTTCATTTCCCAAAACAGACTAGATTTCTGCTCTCTTTTCCCAAGAACCCTGGGAACTAGTAACTTTCTTATCAGTGGTTCTATGAGGCACCAGCCAAAATTGCAGCCACTCAGCATTCTGGAGTAACACTTCTCCATTCTCCATTTGGTCTGTTGACCAAAGTCACCGTAAAACTCTTATCTGAAAGACACATGGACTTAATGCTATTATAATAATTTTCTCTTCAATCAGATTAGCTGGAACCTTATAGATTCAACTGACCACGTTACTGGGAATATTATGTATATCTCATATTCTGTGTATTAGTTATCACTAACTACTCTGAGATAAACCTCCAAGTGTCAATGGTTTAAACCAATAGATGTATATAAGCATATTTCTCTTTCACCTTCAGAATGATCAACAGCAGATAAGGATAAGGGAGGATTACTGTGCTTGAGGGACTCCTCTGTTGGAGACTTTATCCTTTCAACATTTGGATTCTAAGATCATTCCGAATTTTGAACAGTCAGCTGGCATAAAAAAGATGAGACAATAGAGCATGACTCGGGAGTATTTTATTAGCCTGGTCTGGAAGTGGCATGCATCCCTTCCATCAGTATTACTTGGCTAGAACTTGGACACATGTTTCTCACTATATTCAAGACAGCCCAAGAAGTATAGTCTGTGGCTGTCTACAACTCTACACCATGGAAAGAAAGCATGAATCTTTGGTCATCAGCTTGCCATTGATGCTATGGCTCTTATTTTAGGTTTTCTATCTGCTGAACATCCAGTGAAGAATGGCACTCCTTTCTTTAAAGTTTATTCTGATCATATCAAATATTCGAAAGTGGCAGTGAAGAATGAGGCCCTACATTTGATGTCAAAGAGATCTGGGTTTGAGTGCTAACTCAGGCCCTTACTAGCTGAGTATCTGTAGAGGAGTTTCTTGACTTTTCTGAGTTCTGATTTCCTCAGCTCTAAAATTGGTAGTATGACAGACTTTGCCAATGTTTCTATGAGATCTGGAGGTAAAATATTAAAATGTGCAAATTAACTGGCAGAATGTCTAATACAAAGTGGGTGCTTAATAATTATTAACTGTCATTATTGCAACTGTCATTTATATTAATACCATGTAAGAAATAATTGGCAAAGGTACATCATGAATCATATTCTTGATATCCACAAAGCAGTCCATGCACCTTAACAAGACCTTTAAATTATTGGGGACACATTGATGAAGAGTTTGTTAAAGGCTATTAAATATTGGTGGCCTTCAGAGTTCAAGCTTATATAGATGGTGGTCCTAATTTGTTATTCAGCATTAGTTCCACCTGAATTACTTTAAAGCTGTGTTGGCAAACTAAATTGTCATTGTTTCTTATGGTATCTAAATATCTGTAAATAAGTTACTCAGTACATCATCTTCAGTTTCTTGTGAAACAATTTGTTTTGTATATGGCATCCCTAGACTTTAAGAGCACCTCATATGCCCTCAGATAATTTATTTTATTTTTTTCCAAATATTTAAGATCATTAGAAAGAAGAAATATTTAGAAGATTATTTATTAGACTTGCCATTGCTTAATATTTGAAACTGAAGAGGTATTTTAATGTGTATTATGGCTATATCCTAGGAAGATATCGCCCTATAGCTAAAATTGATGACTTTTCAGAGTGGAAGTAACTTCCGGAAGAAGTAATGATGACTTTAATTTTTTACACTAATTTCCTAAGGAGTTAATTTAGTTAATTTAGTATTAACCCCTCATTATGGAAAGCATTCAAGCCATTTGGACTTTTCCTTTCAATGATTTTGTAGAAATTATTTCTCCTTGGGACAGAGGTGAGAATAGACAACCTCCAAGATCTATTTCAAATCCAACCTCCAGAAAATAATTTAATTCTGGCAGTCTAAGACACCTTGTCTATAAAATGGGTGTAATAATATCTATCACACAGAGATTGAGACCATTCAGGACACAGGCAGGGCAAATTGGATGCTCCATATATGTTAGTTCTATTTGAATCTAAGTCTAAAGATTCTATGATTTTATGATAGTATTAGAAAATTCACTTTAGAAAGTTTTGCATGTTTGTAATGGAAAGTGTTCACCTTCTAAAAGTCACTAGATCTAGAATTCAAATAGAATACATTCTTAAGGAGACTGTAAATGCTCTCTTTGCTTGGTACTATTTACACATGTTTTCCAACACAATTTACTGGGGAATGAGATGAGATAAGTGAAGATGTTTGGTATTAAACTCTGCTTCTTGCATTTAAGCTACAACACTGAAAGCAGGTCTCTGGATTCTAAGTGCTAGAAAATGAATTATTGAAGTGTGAAAGCGGAACTGAGCATTAAAAATTGCAAAACACGCAGAGGCTGGCTGGTCTGCCTCATTGCAGAAGCTGGTTTTGCTAGAGCTTTAGTGAAAAAACATTAAAGGTACCAGGGTCCATCCCTCACCTTCTTTGCTAGAAGCAAATACCCTATCCCTTCGTGCCTGCCTCTTGTCCCTGGAAAAAAATCCCATAGCTAATAGGCTGTAAATGTTAATGAATTCACCACTGTTTCTTGCTCTATCTCTTGCATTTTAATTGCCATGTAGTCTAAACCTGTGAGTATATTTCCCAAAACTCAACCTGAGACATAATTATCTGACCAATGGTCTGACCCTGGACTGTAAATGTGCAAGCTGATTCCCAGACTAAAACCACAGGACTTCACAACCACCAAATAACCCTATGATATCAACCAAGCCTCTCCATTCCTTGGGCAACATACTCATCTAGAAAATCAGAAAAATAGAGATATGTGCCATTTACATAGATTTCTACTTTTTATTCCATGTCTGGGTAGGTGAGGCATTATGAGAGGCATCAATTATTAGAGAAATACTGGAATTTGGGGTGTATAATATATAAAATTAAAATCATACTGGAAATCTGGGATATATGATGAATGGCAATCTACAATACTAAGAAGTCTGTTCTAAACCTTAAAATGAGGGAAAGGAACAGAAGAGGGGAGGGTGAAATTACCAATTACTGAACAATTACTGGGTATCAGATACTGAGAAAAACTCTGTATGTACAGTAACTAATTTAATCTTTCTAACAATTCTGTTACAAGCATTTCAGTTTTGGATGGGGAAATAGGAGCTCCAAGAATTTAAGTAACTTGCCCAAGGTCACCCAAATTCTAAGTGGCAGAATCAGACTTTAGGCCAGCTCATGGCCCTTTGGTGAAATCAAGTTAAAACTCCAAGTACCGCCCATTCATTTAACAAGGAATAGAAACTTTTACTCCATCCTATGTTTAAATCTAGCAAACCGGGCCTCTAGGTTCAAAGACAGGAAATTATTTAGCATACTAACTTGAAATGCTACAAGAATGAAATATGTCAGACTGTGAACCAATTTTTGTTCACAGAGAAGACCTTCATTCCTGAGAAGTGCCTGTTGGGTTATCTGGGAGAATACGTAGCCTACAGCCATACACTATTAGTTTTAGCCAGTGCATCATAGTTGCATGGTATTTAGACTTGAACATGGGAATCCCTGTAATTTCTGTGTAATATCTAGGTAATCTAAGCACCTTTAAAAAAATTTTATATATGTATATATAAAATAATAACATTTATGTAAGCAAATGCACATATATGCATATATATTTACACATTATTTTACAAATATTGGTATGTATTGTGAAAAATTTGATTTTTACCCACAATAAAAAATAAAATAATATATATATATATATATAAATTATGGAATGAAAATACCTCAACTAAGCAGGAAATTAGTTGTGGTAAATATCTCCTTGAAGAGGAAAGTACTAGAAGCCCCTCTAACACCACCCCATCCCTGTAAAGAACTTGTCAGAAAGGAGAAAACATGTTTCTGCATGTTGATAACATAGCAAGGACATTCTGAGCTTGGATCTTGGAGCTACCAGTTTATAAATCTTTAAACATCAAAATAAAAAAAATAAAGGAAATGCATCAAAATTATAACTAGTCAATTAATCATATCTTTGTGTGCCTAATATCTTTGTTCTACTGCTAGACTGTAAATCACAAGTGGGAGGGTTGTCCCATACACCTAGCATAGCTTCTAGAATCTATGCAGATATGCAGAGTAAGAACTTCATAAATATTTGTTTGTTGAATAATGAATGGGTATATGAATGAATCAGAGGGAACTAGTTTTGAATCTTTACCTCAATATTACTAGCTCTGTGACCTTGAACAAATTGCTTAGCCTCTCTAAGTCTTGGTTTCCTAAATATTTATAATAGTAATACTAACTTCTTTGATATTTTGAGAGTTTGTATGCTTGCAGATAATGCATGAAGGGTACATATCATACAGCACTGGAAGTGGTATGCATTCAATAAATGTTAGCTTTTGTTACATTTACCAAATTTTAAAGGGTACAGAAGGAATAACACAGGTAAAGTTTATATTAGGATCTATATGCTACATTTATATAAGCCATTCGAGATGTATTTCATTAAAGCTTTCAGATTAAATTGACTCCATTCTAATGATCATCTTGCACTTAGTAGATATCTTTGCTAATTAAATGAATGAATGCACAGATAGGAATGTAATGTTACATTTCATCAAAAAACACTGAGTATATATTATGTGACAGATATAATGATGAACAAAATACAATCTCTGCACTGAGGATCTTGGATTGTGTGTGTGTGTGTGTAGGGGGTGGATATCTAAATAGATCATTGAAATGAAAATCAGTAAATGCTGTGTTGGAAATATCTAAAAATCAATGGCCACACATCCACATACACAGTGCCACAGAGTTCATTGCCACGGATATCTTTAGCATGGTAGTTTATAGTTCAGAAAACTTTTTCACACCCTTATCCTTTTTTTCTCCCGTGAGGGTAACATTGCATGTCTTTATGCATGCATTTTTCAGATGCAGAAACTTAGACTAAGAGAATTTCAGTAATTTGTCCAAGACTTTGCACCCTTGAAAATGGCATCCATGCATTTTCACTCCCCATTCCATGTCCCTGACCACCACAGCACACTACAATGCATTTCAATCCTTTCATAGCTAACAATGGTATTATTTCTCATAAATGTGTATGGGTCTGATACTATCATGCATACATAGTTCTGATTCCATTAGTTTTTCTCCATTAATCTATTTAATATCTTAGCAAATTAACAAATCCCTTTAAATGCTCTTATAAAGTGATAAATGGTCCAGGTGAGTTCCAAGTGGAAGTTGCATTGAGGATATTTATTCTTAGGGTAATCAGGTCAGGTGAGGAGTATTGATATGAGTAAAATGGGGCTAATAGGACTTATCTCACAGTTACTGTGAAGATTTTTAAAAAAGATGAAACATATGTAAGTTGCATAATTCAGTGTCTGGCACATACTGGGTACTCAATATTAGTTAATGTGCTTCCCTGTCTCAGTCTGGCTCTGCTACACTCTCCACTCCCCACTGTCTCCTTTGCAACTATACATGTGATTTTAATGTCCACGCAAACAGCTTTAAAACTCCACAGATAACATTGTTTGGGAATAGCATTATAGAAAACACACACACAGCAGGATTGAAGATGTAATATGTTTTACTTGTACAAGAAATCTAATGGTTACTTTATGTCTTTATCAACCTGGCCCCATTCCACCCTAAAAGGGGGAAATTCATTCTTAGACTGCAGCCCAGGCTATATTACCAGGCAGAGATTGTACAATTCCAAAGATTTTCCAAACTGTTACAAATTAGAACCCACAAGGGAAAGGCTTACCAGAGGACATCACAGGCAGGGTTATCTTTTTTTTTCCTTTTGAAGTTGGGCCTCATATCTTTTTCTCATTACAATCATTACTTTGAAATATGATTTTTTTAAACAGTAATTTTCTAGAACAAAAGGGATAATACCATATTTCAAAAGCTTTACTGTGAAATTAAACCTTTGAACTACTGTGAAAGAAATTATTCCCTCAAGGCTGCAAGGCTTAAAGGTTATTAAAAATTTAATTTTAAAGAAGGCATCCAGGAGAAAAAAAAAGTATATAAATGCTACTTAGAACCCAGATTGCCCAACTTAATAACTCGCATTGCTCCTTATTTTCAAATAATCTGGAAATGTGAACAAATGTGCTCCATTTTTTTCAGTGGCAAATCAGTATGTCAACAGATGGCTGGCACTGCCCATTAACATAATCTATTTTCACCTGGAAGCACATGTACTGCAGTGGTTCAGCTGGTATCTGCTGCCTCTGTTGTGTAATAGAGATAACATCACACTGTCAAAGCATCACATACACAGGATCAATGAACCTGAAGAATTCCAAATCTGCAGATATTATTGTAATGAAGAGGCAAGTCTCTGAACCTTAGTATAAATGGGCCACACTTAAAGAACAGGTGTGATTGAAAGAGTTTCCATTTTCTCATCTGTATAATGAAAGAATCTTCTTCATCCTGCAATATCGATATGATATTAACAATTTCATTAAAGAGATAACATGACTTTAGATTGCTTGCCTTCTTGTGCCTCAGTTTCCTCATCTGTAAAGTGAGAATAATAAGAGTACCTGCCTTATCTACCTTACCTAAAATGGTTGTCATGGGAGCGTAAATCAATTCATGTATAGACAGTGCTGCTAACAGTGCCCAGCGTGTAGTGAGTACATACGTTGTTGTTTTTATTATCATTATTAATTTTAATCCTATCATGTCCAAGTGATGTGATAAGTCCTTAACATACAAGAGCGAATAGTTATGAACACCTGCCCTTAAGGAGTGCAAAAGCAAGAAGGAAAGCCAAATAAATTACAATGATTCAAAACATCACAATAGGTGTTTATCAGTGATTTGGGCCTGCCTGAAGGGTGATGGTGTTAGGGGCATGTGGCTGGGGAAAGCTTCCAGGGATGTCCCAAGAGAATCATTCCAAACACAAAGGTGTGAAAGCTCATCTAGAATTAATAGTCTGTTTCCCAGGGACACTGCCAAAAAAAATTATATATAACTATGGTCCTCAACCCTGGTTGCAATTCAAAATCGTCCATGAAGGTGCTTAAAATACCATCCCCTGACCTATTGAATCAGAATTTTTAGGGCCAAGGTCTAGGTATATGCATTTTTAACAACCTACACACCTAATTCTGATGCACAGTCAGAGTTGAGAGCCACCGAGATAACATATACCAAAAGCACGTTGGAGGGAGTAGATGTGGTTCAAGCAGTTGAGTGCCCACCTCCCACATGAGAGGTCCTAAGTTCGGTTCCCTGTGCTTCCTAAAAGAAAAGAAAAAAAAAAACCCAAACAGACAACAAGCAGACGATAAGCAAAAAACAACGAGCATACAACAAGCAGCCAATGAGCAAAAAACAAAAAACAAAAACAAAAAAAAAACCAATGAACAAAAAATGAGTGCAAACAATGAGTAAAAACAATGAGCGAACAGACAAGGGAGCCATCTCAGGGGTGGGAAACATTGTAAAAGGTAATCACAATACAAATGCTAGCTCTTGTACTACTTAATATTTATATACTTAAATATGATGGTCTCAAAGCCCCTTATTTATTTATGCAAAGTAGGTCCACACACCAGTAGGGAAACTGGCAAGCCAGGAGATTGCCAGACACAAGAAGATGGAATTATAATAAAGCTTTCTGCCAAACTGGGAAAATAATTAGAACTTGTGTTTCACATATTTCTTATGGAACAACTAATGTTAGCACCAAGATCTTCATGGAAATAATTAGAACTATGTTCTGGCTTACTTAGCAAAAACCAGATTTGTCTCCTCTTGACAACAGTTGGAAGAGACCCACGCGAGTTTCCTGGGTTACTGCCCAGTGCAGAGAATTGAAGTCCACACCAAGGCTGACCACACAAGGGAAAGAGCTTTTTTAAGCCAGCAAAGGCCAGAGAAGTAAATCTTAAACCTGCCTCCATGAACAGTAAGAGTAGCAGCAAATATGGCCTTGTGTTAGGGAGGAGTTTGTGGTTGGGGAAGAGGAGATTGACAGGTGTGGCGGGTTACAGGTGGGTTATTAACTGCACATGCTCTATGCTTCTACATACTTTAACATACTTGGTCACACATCACATGTTCAAAAAAATGGTGTCTAAATCACACCCAAAGGTGGAGAATCTACTATTGTAATGAGCTAAAGTTCAGCTAAGTTTACCTTACTATTAAATTGGGCCTGCACCAAGAATGGGAAAGTACTTTTCTATGGTTAACTAGACCCTGTGGTCAGCTACTGACCACAGCTACAAGCCATACTCTACCATGATCGGCTGTTTCCTAAGTAGGGAAATATTAAGATTGGGAATGGAAACATGTGGGTGGGTAAGGTTTTGCACAGTTTCCTTTGCAGGAGCTTTTTTTGTAGGAGCTTTTTCTGTTGGGGCCCTTTCAATTCCCCTCCTTTTAAGGATCTTTTCACCAATCTTGGGAAAAAGGATGATGACTGCTTCCTGCTGGCTGGGACTGGGACTGTGTTGGTGAAATTTTTTATCTATCTGATGGAGGAATTGATGGTTGGCAGGTTAATTTTCAAGTTCAAGAAATTCATAAGGATTGGCATGAATCTGGTGGCCTGTAAACGTTTAGAGACGAAGGAGGTGATTAGCTTTAGAATTATTGGAGCAGGGAAGCGGCTGTGGCTCAATCAGTAGGGCTCCCGTTTACCATATGGGAGGCCCCGGGTTCGGTTCCCGGGGCCTCCTGGGGAAGGCAAGCCCGCCTGCACGGCGTGGTTAGCTGACCCAGCGAGCACAAGCAGCAAGGGGGGGATAAATGAATAAATAAATAAAATCTTTAAAAAAAAAAAAAAAAAAAAAGAATTATTGGAGCAAAGATGAGGATAAGGATAATAGTTATTATTGGACCAAATAAGTTCATTAAACAGTTAATGTTGCAAGGGAGAAAACTCTTCATTTGTTTCCATAGGTCTGTAGAAGTGGCTTGGTTAAGCGTCTGTTCTCCTAGCGATGTGGCCTATTTTAGGATTCTGTCTGCACTCATTTCAACATGATGGGTGTTATAGCTGTAAAACCAGCATTAAGTATTGGCTAATGCACAGACTCTACCTTCTTCAGCTAATAAATCTAATAAATGTGATGGTCCAAGATCATTTTAGTTAAGGAATCTAAGGATTGTTGGAGAAGTTTAGAATTTTGGCCATTTTGTGTGTGTGTGTATCACTTATGGTGCTTGCTATGTTTTCGACTATAGTAGCATTACAAATGATACTTCCAACTAACCCTGCTAAGGTGGTGACTAAGAGAGTGATTCCAGCAATTATTAATCCAATTCCTCACTTCTTTTGCCTAGAGGGAGAAGTAGTTTCTTTTCTCTATTTTGGAGTACACTGCTGTCAGTGAGATTAGGGGTGCTTGGATACCCTATAGTCCACATGCCTAAAGTTGTGTTAGTGTCTAGGCACTATGCAGCTATTATTTGGCCTCACCTGTTGCCACCAAAAAACATTAGCCCTTTAATTGTGCATTATTTCCTGGGATAAGGTAAAAGATTTTGTATTCCCAATTTGGAGTGGTTTTGGGGACTCCATCAGGAATGCCAGTCACTGTTTTCTACAAGTGAGTGACCCCATTAAAATGTCATCATGAGAAGGGAAGTAGGTTAAGTTTCTTTCACCATCATCATAATAAGATTTGCAATCTGGCTAATAGGACCAAGTGATTAGATTATTTTTTGTTAAGGAAAGGGTGCATTCTAATACTGCAGTTACAAATTTGTTGCAACAGCTCATGATTTTATTGCAGGTAGTGCTTAATCAGGGGTACAAGCTTGTAGTTGGGAGTAGAAAACTAGGTACTAAGCAATTGGGACTGTCTCAACCTCAAGTGTCCTCAGATAATTTAATTAATTGGATGTGGAGCATGGGATTTGAGTAGGATTTGTACAGGGTGTTTCATTAAACCGATCTGTTAACAGGATAACCTAATGAGCCACAGATGTTTCTATGATTCTCCATTGGCTGTCAGTGCATTGTAGCATACCCATCAGTCTGATAAATTGTGGGTTTTGCTTATAATAGTTGAGATTTGGACCTAGTATTACTTTTCTAACTTGTGGTCTTTGAGAGCCAAGTATTTGACCTTTTCATTAATTCATTTTGGGTTAGGAGTAAAAGCAAGAGTAGGCCTGGCAGTACCATTTTGGTTATATAAAGTGGGCCTTGAACTGAGGCCAAAAATTAAGGTTGGTTAATGGCGAGGGCCCTCCTGCTATTATTTTTTTCTTTTTCTTTTTCTCTTTTAAAAATATGGAACGCTTCACAAATTTGCATGTCATCCTTGCACAGGGGCCATGCTAATCTTCTCTGTATCATCCCAACTCTAGTATATGTGCTGCCGAAGCGAGCACCCCTCCTGCTATTAATAAACAATAAAAAGAAGCAAGGCCAGCAAGGGCACTAAGTTAAGTATTCAGGTTGGATTTCATGTGGCTTTGGGGATATTTTTTGAAAAGTAGTTTGAGTCCATATAAGGGTTCATAGGTACACTCACTGTTTGGGGGTGAAACAACTAGATTAACTTGGAGGACAGATTTCTGTCATAGAGGTATGGATCTGCTTTGGAACTTCTGCTTCTTTACCTTGGTGTGATGGATCCATAGTGTGATTTGCTGTAACTTAAGAAAAGAGTGAGGGACAAGTAACATTAGGTGGGGCCCAGTCCACTTGGCATTGCACTGACAGTCAGGATGGGTGGCTTTTCAGACGTAAAGCTGTACCCAGACTCTTGGTTCAATGTTATGTAGAGGGGTGTCTATGGGGAATTAAGGTTAGAAGCAAAATTCTGGATTTAATTGATAGTAGCATCCAGAGATCTAACATATTTTTGAGTGGCTAATTCAGAGTTAATGTGCATGTTGCCTGTATATTAATTTTTAAGAAATAGCTGTCCATAGGTTATTTCATAAGGACTTAAACCAAGCTCTCTTTGGGCAGCATTCCTTACTCTCAGTAGGGCAATGGGTAAAGCTTTATCCCACTTAAGGTGGGTTTCTAAACAATTTTTAGTGGTAGCTTCTTTTCATGTGTGATTCATTCTCTCAGTCTTTCCATTAGATTAGGGCCACAGGGGAGAGTGTAGGTGCTAATCTATGCCCAGTAGTCCTGATACATCTTTAGTTACTTTAGAGATAAAAGCTTCTCCATTATCACTTTGTATGGAAATTGGCAGTCCAAACCTTGGAATGATTTCTTTAAGTAAAATTCTTACCACCTCTTGAGGTTTTTCCAATCAGCAAGGGAAAGCTTTTACCCATCCAGTGAAGGTGTGTACAAAAACTAGCAAGTATTTAAAATTTCCTGGCACTTTGGGTATCACAGTGAAATCAATTTGCCAATCTTCTCCCCCTCCCAGACCTCAGTACTGTACTCCTTTGTTCAAAGTTAAAGGATTAGTCTGAGGGTTAACTTTGGCACAAATAACACATCAAGTTATAGCTTAAATGGTCCTTTTCAGATTAAGGCCAAATAAAAATTTAGACAACCATTGATACATAGTCTCTAGTCCATAATGGTTTTTTTGTTTGTTTGTTTGTTTTTTGTTGTTGTTGTTGTTTATGAAAATGAGAAACTTTGAGCTTGACCAAATTTTCAGGGATGAGGATTTTTTTAAATTCAGTAGTCTTTCCAGGATTCTGTAAGGGACTCCCTGGCCAGCCATCTTCCTCCTGTGAGTTTATTATTCTTTAGCTCGCGTTAAGTCTTTCTCAGACTTGAATCCCAAATGATTTGAGGTTGGGCTTCATCAAGCACTGGGTTATAAGGGAAGCCATAGTGAACCATTGCTAATTATCTGGGGAGCATAACTACTTCCTGTAATTTAAGAATTAAGTTCAACATTTTGTATGTCCTTATTGGCAAAATTGAGCAGTTTACATTCTTTCCATATGGCCCCATGTGCATGTAATATTGCAAAAGCATACCTCAAGTCTGTGTAGATGGTGAGTTTCTTTCCTGCACCCAGTTGTAAGGCTCGGGTCAGAGCTATTAGCTTGGCTCTTTGAGCTGATGTCCCAGCAGGTAGAGTTCAGCTTCTGTTTCATTGATGTTAACAAGAGCATACCAGGCATGCTGCTTTCCATTGTTAATAAAACTGCTACCATCTGTGAAAAGTTCTAGATCTCCATCAAGGAGGCATCTCTGAGTCCTAGCCAGCTGCAATAAACTTCATCAATTAATTGAACCCAATCATGTTTAGGAGATAACCATCCAATCTTCTAGTTAGAATCTGGCATGAAGGTGGCTAGGGTTATCTTAGCCACTACTTTCAGTTCAATGTTAGCCTGGTATTTACTTAACCTTCCCATGGTGAGCCAATGTCCCCCATTTTAAAATGCAGTGGGGAGTGAAGATTACTGTAGGCTGTCCTAGGGTAAATTTTTCAGATTTTTGTAGGAGATCACAAGTGGCTGCCACAGCCCATAGGCAAACTGGCCATCCCTTGGCTGCTGGATCCAATTGTTTTGACAAATAAATTCCAGGTCTGATATCTCCTCTGAAGTCCTGAGTTAAAATACCTAGCACCAGTCTCTGGCACTCATATACAAACAAATGGAACTTTCATAGGGTCAGGGAGTTCTAAACCTGGATCAATAAATAATCTTTGTTTAAGGGTCTGGAAGGCAAGTGCACACTTTGGTGTCCAAAGTAAGGGCTCTTTTTCATTTCCTTTAAGCGCTTGGCTATAAGTCCAAAATTTGGTATCCGCAAACCAGCCATGTTGAGAAACCCCCTTTTTGTTTTTAGGCTCCAACATTCAGCATTAGGTTTCCTTTCCACTGGGCAAGGGGGCCAATTGTCCCTCTGATAGTTTGAAACCAAGATATTTAACATGGGTTCGGGTAATCTGGGCTTTCTTTTCTGATACTTTATATCTCTTTTCAGCTATTCTCTTTATTATGGTATTTTCTTTTGAGGCTTCTTGAGACTTGCTGGGAATGAATATATCATCTACATGTGGAAGGAAGAGTCCTTCTTGGAGCTTTAACCCTTGTAAAGTTTTGGATAGGGCCTGCCCAAAAAGAGTTGGGACAATTTTAAAGCCTTGTGGCAGCACAGTCCAACTATACTGCTGCTTTATTCCAGTATCAGGATCTTCCCATTCAAAAGCAAAAAGGTTTTGTGATTCTTTCTCTAACAGCATGTGATAAAAGTCATCTTTTAAGGCTAGTACTGTGAACCAGGTGTAAGCATCAGTAACATTAACTAGGAGTGTGATTAGGCACCACAGGGTGGATGTCCTCCACTTCTTGATTGATAGCTCTCAAATCTTGTACAAATCTATATTCTTGGGTGCCAGGTTTAAGCACTGGCAGAATAGGGATACAAAAGTCCGATTGACAAGGTCTAATTAGTCCCCACTTGAGAAGATGCTGGCTCTAACCTCCCATCTGAGTGGGTACTGGCTCTGACATGGTGGAGTGGTGTTTAACCACAGTCTTACCTTATCATCTCATGTGTCAACTGCCCATCCTGGAGGTCCCTCAGTAACCCATGCCTCAGCTGGCACCTGCTGTTTTATTTCTTCTGGCACTTAAAACCTCTCTATGCTCTCAGTCAGACCTAGTAGGCCTGCTTAGAGAGCACAGGCATGGACACCTGAGACCTGTATGTTCACTTTGTTAGGTGAGGATTCCAATTTGGTGGGGAAAGTCTCAGCCAAGCAGGGGAAATAGGCACACAGACATGTAGAGGAATTTATAAGTCAATGGAGTTTCTCCAACTTGACATTGCAGTGTTCATAAGAATGGTTTAAAGCTTTTAGTCCCTGAAACACCAGTGGTAGGAACCGATTTGTTATTTTAAGTTAATCTTTGTTTTAAGATTGAAAAAGTGGCTCAGGTGTCCA
The DNA here is from genome assembly GCA_026826555.1 of Tolypeutes matacus. Taxonomy (NCBI): domain Eukaryota; kingdom Metazoa; phylum Chordata; class Mammalia; order Cingulata; family Chlamyphoridae; genus Tolypeutes; species Tolypeutes matacus. The sequence goes on along the minus strand of JAKSZT010031676.1, from coordinate 10,515,747 downwards.
CCGAATAGTCAACCAACTTCTTACCCACTTGAAATGAGATCCGAGGTTTAGTGTGGGTGATCAGGATGGTTTTCCAACCAGTGGAAGGTACCTCTGGGCCTGTCACTCCAAGTCACTATCCTCAGCCCCTGCTACCTGGGAGTTGGGCTCCTGGGAAGGATGTCCTATCTCCTCCCTTCCCAGTGAGACTTACAAGTCTCACATATGAGACTAATAAGGACATGTTTATGGTGTGCAAATTAACTGGGTCTTCAGGATTAAGATCAGTGTATTGCCCATGGGCCTCAAGCAGCTGTTCTAAACAGACTGATGGGTTTTCTTCAGGACTTTGGACTATTTCTTGAATTTTATTTAGGTTGTTTTGTTAGGGTACTTCTTTCCTGAGGCCTGCCATAATGCAAGCTTTATAGTGATCTAATTTGGTCGTATGAGTTTGTTCATTTGGATTCCAATTTGGCTTAGTTCTGGGAACTGCCTGATCCCCTGGCCATGTACTGGGTTGTGTGGATTATTGTTGCTCAGTGAATTGGCATCATCATGGGCCTTTTCCATTACCATCCGTCTGTCTTCAGAGGTTAACATTACATTTAGCAGGGACTGTATATCTGCCCAATTAGGATTATGAGTTATAAAAGTGGAGATGAACAAGTTTTCTATTTTCTTAGGATCCTCCTGGTAACTTGGTGCTTGATCCTTCCAGTTATACAGATCTGAGGTCAAGAATGGGGTATGGTCATACAGGTAATCTCTTGGGCGGCCTTGATCATTGATGCTGGCTGGTACTTGACTTAATGGAAATTGCCCAACTGACAGAGGTGCTTTCTGGCCAAATTGAACATCGCTTTGGGTATGAAGTGGAGAGGCCATTTCTTAGGGATCTAAGGGGAGTTTGTAGTTGCTCCTCCTTCTCTCCTTCTGTCCCACCCTTATAAGGTGGTGGGGAGCCATGGGGTTTAGGAGTGAACCCAGCACTTTGTCAGAAAGATGGGAGTCAGGGAGGGGTTCCTTTTCCTTCCTTAGCTTTTGATCTGAACCCGGGCCTTGACTAGCTAACATCACTCCATGTCCAAAACACTGAATGTCATAGTTTGGCATTGTTAGCTAAAACATAAAGCATTGGACATAATGTATTTCATCCCATTTACTGAACCTTTTACTATACCACTCTAACTGTAAAAAAGCATTGTACTCAAGATATCTTTTTGAAGACTATTCTTGACCATCTTCTAATCTGTACTGTGGTCACACGGTTTTGCACAAAAATATCATTCTCTTCTTAGTCATTCATAGACAAATTGTTCACAATGTTTTAAAATGCAATCCAAAGGACAACATTTTTCTTTCATCTCAGAACTCTGTTTATTACCCATTTTTGTGAACTTACCTCCAGTGTTTTCAAAGAGTCCCCAGTATAATTAGATTTCTATTATAACTAACTTATTATCCTGGGCTTGTTGGGTCTCCTATATCAGAAGGCTGCCCCCATTAGCACTTCAAGTGCTCCAATACCTAAGAATCAATTAACCAAGAGCAGCTGAGCTGCTTACAGCTTTGACAGGGGATTTAAACCTACATCCATATTATTATTCCAAGTAGTTGGACATTAAGTGTACTCAGGAGTCAAGGAGGAAGATCTGCTCTTTCCCTTGTTGATCTGCTGCTATTTTGACCAGCAGTGCCTGTGGGCCAGTGGAACTCATTCCTGGCTCTTGGGATGATAGGCTCTGGTGGCCACAGAGCCAAGTTCAGGATATACTCACCCCAGGGGGCTGATGAGTCCCCCATAGAGTTTCTCATTCTTCTCTGAGACACCAGGGTCCCTTCATGGTCACCAAATTGGAAAGGACCCTCACAAGTATCTTGGGCTCTTGCCAGGTGCAGAGAATTGAAGTCTACACCAAGATTGACCACACAAGGGAAAGAGCTTTATTAAGTTGGCAGAGGTTAGGGGAGTAACTCTCAAACCTACCTCCACAAACATTAAGAGTAGCAGCAATATATTAGCTTCTGTTAGGGAGGAGTTTGTGCTTGGTAAAGAGATTGACAGATGTGATGGGTTTGCAGGTGGGTTCTTAACTGCACATGCTCTATGCTTCTACATGCTTTAAAATATTTGGTCATGCATCACATGTTCAGAAAATGGTGTCTAAATCCCACCACAGGCAGATAATTTACTATTATAATGAGCTAAAGTTCAACTAAGTTTACTTTACTATTAAACTGCACCTATGCCAAGAACGGGAAAGTCCAGTTCTATGGTTAAGTAGATTCTCTCATCAGCTACTGACTGCAATTAAAAGCCAAACCTTTATTAGCTGTTTCCTAAGAATTGCTACATTAAGTTGCAGAAAGGAAACATGTGGGTGGATAGGGTTTTGCATAGCTTCCTTTTCATGTGCTTTCTTTGCAGGAGGTTTTTCTGCAGGGGCCCTTTCACATTCACTTGCTGTCATCTCTAGAGTTTCTCAGCCATGAATGCATAACCATGCACCTACTAGAAATGCAAATTCTTCCCACTAAGCTGTGTGCTTCTTGAAGGTAGGGACAATATTTGTCTGCCATTCACTGTTTTTACCCTAGTACCTTGCACAGTGCTTATCACACAAGTAGGTGCCTACAAATATCTATTGAGTAAGTAATCATTTGTTGAATCATGCTTTTCTGCATGCCTAACTTGAGTGCTATTTGGCTCTCTATTCACTGTTTTTATGAAAGGGTTGCATTTTCTTATATAGAAGCAATAGCTTATTTTAAAAGGATATTCATAAGGAATAATGACATTTTCCTTTGTGATTGTAAAAAAGTATTTGGAAAAATATAAACAAATAATACCATTTTGCTTTGTGCTTCCACACCTGGCAAATGGTAAAGTCCATTTTTGTCTACCTGGGCTCTCACCCCAAAATTTAACTTACCATATTAAGTTATTAAGATGCATTCCATTTCTCTAATTCTAAGTGGTACCATTTCCTTCTCTAATGTAGAGTTAAGCAAAGTAAACCATTCACTATATTTTTAAAGAAAAATTGCAAAGACTATGCAGTATATGTAACATGCAATTCACAATTAGTGTGACTGTCTCTCTCCTAGATCCTTAGCATGTCACTTAAAATGAATTTTCTCATTAACCTCAAGAATGCCAACTTGTCACATTTTAAACCAAAAAGACTGTAACCAAAAAATGGGCTGCTATCATTGTACTTATATGGCTTTGCCAATTAATCTATAAATAACACATTTTTTATCATACTTCAGACTTTTAAAAAACGAAACCACTTTTGGGCATTCTGATATACAAGAATATTGAAAGAGATTATCCAAAGAAAAAGAAAGAAAATTATTTGCTCTTGTTAGAGGAAATGAAAAGAAAATTATTTAAATGAACAAGGAATCAAATGATCATGTTCAAACAAATATTTATTGGGCATCTTATCCGTGCATAAGATTTTCTTAGGTTTATTAGGAGCGACTTACTAAACAAGTCTCTAAGATATTTTCTTTGGGAGAATATTATTATTTAGCAAATATTTATTACACTCACATTATGCTTTATGCAGTGCCCTAAGCATAGAGTACAGAGATGTTTAATACAAATTACTATGCTTATAGAACTCATTCTTGGAGAAGTCAGATAATATTTAGAATAGGATTTGGAGAGGTGGCAGTGTTGGTATACCTGCATGTACAAAAGAGAATGCTGGCTGTTAATGATAGAAAGATAGCTATAAGAAGAGGAATGATTAGAAACTAGGAAATTCACATAATTCTGAAGTTCGGGGTGTCTAAAGCATAAAGATGACTTAGGAAGTTCATAATCTTGTGCTTGTTTAAATCATAGATTTTAAGCTCTCTCCAACATATGTTTAAACAGAGGAAGATCTGAAGACTGTGCGGGGAGGTGGGGAAAGGACTGGCAGGGGCAGCGGACATTGATGGCAGTGCCCAGTCTATGATCTATTATGGAGAGCAATTCATTTTTAGTCCCATCATGCCCACCCCATCTGAAATAAACAAACAAATGAAGGTGGAAGTTAACTGGACCTGTCCTCCTTTGAATGTGCTTTAGAGAAGAACTCTTGTTACTCAAGCATGCCCATTTGGGGTTCTCACCCTCACGACCAGGAGCTATATAAACTGTTTTTCCCAAACACTTTTCTTTTCCTCCCTGAAGGAAAATTCTGCTAAATAGGGTTCCCCCAGCAAGTTCCATTTCCAGTGACATTTTTAGTGCCCTATGATATTCTCATGTCCTTTATATGCCCAGTTGGCTTACCCATTAATGTGGATCTACAAAAAAAAAAAAAAAAAGACTGGACAGTTAAAACAGGAAAGTGACAGGACCAATCTTATCATTTCAAGCAGTCAATAAATTCGTTCATACCTGCAAGGTTCATAAATAGTGTGTAGCATATAGTAAGCAACTTTGCAGGTGAGCTATTCCTACAACCACATCAACTACTGCTCCTATTATTACTATCAAATACGTGAAACGGGACACAGATATACACTTTCTATTCCCACCTTTAATGACATAGACAAATTTGTCTCCTCTGCTAATCTTTGACCCCATCAGGGCAGAAAGCATGTCTCTCTCATTGACCAACTTATGCCCAGTAATCAGAATCCCTCAATAAAGTTATATGGGCTAAATTCAAGAATAAGCTCACTTAATCCTAACAAAAACCCTGAAGTTCTTTTTTGACTTGATGCAGTGAAGAAATGTCTTTTTTTCACCCAGAATGAAGTTGATGCCCTTTCACTAAAACTTTATATTGATTCATTTTGGAAGTGTAGGTTCTCATCATGGGAATAGGAAATGAGCGATGGGCATAAGTTTAGGGGAGGAGAGAGAGAGAGGCATTTTACAATTTATTAAGAAATGAAGCAACTTCTGGCTCCCTTATTGTCTTAATGGAAACATTATTTCCTCTTTTATTCTGTTTTGTTGAGTTACAGAGATGAGATAGAGGGAAAGAATCATAAACAAGTGGAGATTGCATGTGTAGACAGTACATCTGTGAAGCCAGGAGATGAAAGTGAAGGGATGGGTATGAAATGGCAGTTTCATTTCCTTGACAGAATCTTGACATGTATCTGCAAATTCGTATTCACTTACATTTTGAAGAAATAGTAATAATAAATAATAAATGCCATTCTGTGGCATTCTTTAGTCAAAAAGTAATTGGTACATATAGTATCACATCTGAGTCTCAATTTTCTCCTATGCAAAATGGTGATATGAGTATTTTCTCTCTCATGGGGTCATTGAGGCTTTAATCAAGTATCATGCAAACTTCTTAACACACAGGCACGTATTAAGGGTTCACGAATGGGAACATTTGTTGCTGGTGGTTGTATTGTCTTTATTAATAACTCCTCACCTCATGCCTAGGAGGAAGATATTTATTAATCTCGGATCACAGGGGTGGGGAGATCAGCTGGTAGAAATGAAGTAGCCTGCCCTGTCTTCTGTCTTTTTACTAGAAAATGAGAAAGCCAGGGCTCTAATTCTGACTTTCATTAAAGAACATCCCTTCTTCTGACATAAAGTTTGGCAACCTTCTTTTAAGTTTGCAAGGATTCTTTCATGTGCCCATCTTGATAATATACCCTTTCTTGTCTTGCGATGCATATTTTATAGCTATCAGGCTTTGAGCTTTACTTAAAAATGAGCATATCTGATGGTTAAACAGGATTCATCTCCCCATACATTAATGTGAATGATTTCTGTTGGAGCATCTTCAGGTTTCTAAAACTGAAAGGCCGCAGAGTTTGAAAATGATATGCCCGTGCATCCACATGGAAGGGAGAAGAGCACAGGAAGATGACCATTGCCAGAGATGAAGGGACACCCCTCAAGGCTAGGTTTCTAGACATATAAACAATTGGGAAGAGACTTAACCAAGGACACATTTTATAATAGTTACATTGTACAGGGTAATAGAGTCCTAGACAGTGAAAGGATGAGACACAGAAGTGAACAGAGGAACTAACTGTGGTCAAATCTTATGATTATTAATAAATGCCAACCATGTGTCAGACATTGTCCTAGTAGCTGAATACTTTCAACATGTTATCTCTTTTACTCTTTAACATTATTGGCCTTATTATCCCCAAGTAACACAGTGGCTAAGGGTACAATCTCTGGAGTTTATGGTTTCATGTAAGTTTTCCCACTGATGAGCTGCTTAATTTTGTAAGTTACTAATTTCTCTGAGCCTCAGTTTCCTCACTTCAAAAATGGAAATCGGGACAGCACCTACTCATAAGGTTGTTATAGGGATAAGAGAAAACAGTATTTACAGTGGACTTACTGGTATTCTACGATAGACATATTGTGATTCAAGCAATGGACGAAATTACAACATTGATGTGGAGACAGTGGCCACTGGAGGCTCTGGGAGCAGGGAGAGGGAAAAACAGTTGTAATACGGGGGCTTTTATGGGACTTGGGAATCGTCCTGAATGACATTGCAATAACAGATAGAGGCCATTTTATATCATCACATAACATGCAGAACTGTGTGGAAGAGAGTGTAGACTACAATGTGATCTATGGTCCATGCTTAATGGCAAAGCCCCAAGAGGCATGTATCAATTGCAACGAATGTGCCACACTAATGAAGGATGTTGATGTGGGAGGGTGTGGGAGGTGTGGGGAGCGGGGCATATGGTAATTCCTATATTTTTTTTGTGTAACATTTATGTAATCTAAGTGTACTTTAAAAAATAAAAATAATAATTATTAAAAAAAATTATTAAAAATAAAATAAAAGGCACCTTTGTTTTCTTTAAAAAAAAAAAAAAAAAAAAAAAAAAAAGGAAGAGAGAGAATACAGCAAAGTGCCTGGCATGATCCCTGCCAGTGCTCAATGAAAGCTGAGCCTCGGAGAGTTTCCACACACTTCCAAGGTTACATCGCTAGTGAAAGGCATCACAGGGGTGGAACAAAGCTCTGTCACCCCAGATCCTGCCTTTTGCACCCCACTGGTCCAGACAATACTGTATTGGCCATTAATGAACACTGGGGTTTAGCTTTATCTGTAAGAGATACTGTGAAGTATCATAGGTGGTTTAAAATTAACAACTCGTCCCAAAGGTCATTTATTTTTATTTTGTTCTGAGGGGCAGAGATAAGTATCAGTGATTTGGAGGCATGCTTTTAATCCTGACTCTGGAAAACGCTAGCCTGCAGACTTCATGAAGGTCATCCCTATGTGCATGCGAAACAGAGTGAGCAGGTAATCCCCGAGACCCTGGCTAAATCCATCTCTAATTCCATGAGATGATTTTCACTGCGTCCTGAGATCTCAACACCTGGTGTCAAAGAAAACCGCCTCTGCAGGCCCCAGAATAGGAAGAGCCTTTCCTACTCTGACCAAGGGGAGCTGACCTCGTCTCAGGTGTGGTTTTTCTGGGCTGCTAAGTACAGTCAGGGGCATCAGTGCCTGACCTGCTGATCACAAGCTCTGACAAGAGAGCCCCTGCGTTTTGCACGCTGTTTACTAGATGCTCCGCGCGTGATCAAGGGTTAAAGCGGGACTGGAATGGTGACGCTTTTTATCTCCTCCAATTTCCCCACCTCGACTGCCTCCCTTAGCTGGGTATGTACAGCAATAAGACAGGCCCTTAGGGTTCGCCCTGAGCTGCTTCACTGAAAACTGCCTCAGGCTTCCCTTACTGAGAAAAGGGAGGGGGAGGAAAAGAGTTTCCATCTGCACCGGCTCTGCCAGCCCTACAGAACCATAAGCATTCAGGCTTCTGTGGATACTTCTTCAATAAATACATGCTGCAGCTGGGCTGACTTTTCCAGAATAAAGCTTAAACTGTCCTGGAAACTTCAGATTTTAATGAGCATTGGGCAAAGATAACCTGATTGTGTAGAAAGGAATCATGAAGCCGCTGCCTTGTTAATCTGAGATCGCCTTTGTTTTGATTCTTTTGCACTAAATTATAGGTTTATTCTCTGAAGGCCACAAACCCAAAGAGATTTTTAACACTTTATATGCAACAAACAATAGCTCTTAGATTTGCAAACATTTTTGTATCGGTGAAGAAGATGTCAATTGAGCAAAACCATGTACTTGTTTTAATTTGGGTAATCAGCACATAGGAATTGGTCATTCACTGCCTAAAATGAACCATAATTTATTATTTGTAAAATTGTCATTTATACATTATTAATCACTATTAACAGAGAACAGAAAGTAAATTCCTTTTCCTAATATGTCATATTATAATGTTATCTACATCCTCAAGGATTTTTCTGACCTGCTAGTTGTTATCGTATACCCTTTTAAATATCATTTCCTTTGTTTACTTTGTGCATTCTAATCCTGATTGTACCAGTTATTACTTTGGCAACCTTGGGCAGGTTAATCCACTGATTTAAATCAAAGTCCCCTAAAATTTTTAAATGGGATATTGCTTGCGTGAAATGAGGTAAATATATATCTAAAGACTATACAATTTTCTTTTAATTCAACTGAATTCAATACACATTCAATGCACATTTATTGAGCACATATTTTCCAGATACTTTTTAAAATTTTCTTCCTTATATCACCGTATGTAGCAGTTATCCACTCAGACACATGAGGAAATTGGAGCTCAGGGAGTTGATAAACACACCCAATTTATAAAACTAGTGAGTGGCAGAGCTGGAATTTTAATCCAAGTCAGTGTGATAACTGAGTCTCAGTTGCCTCCCCAAGTGTAAATGAGAGTTAAGAATTAACAAATGATTGTAATTACTTAGTCATTAGATGCTTTTTCTTAATTTCTAGTATATTATATGTGACAGTTTGAATTGGGTGAATTCCTAAAAAAAGATTATGTTCTTAAATTAATCTATTCCTGTGTTTCACTTGTTTGAATTCATAAAAATTCTGAACTCCTTAGACTTGGTGAGACAGATTTTTAGGCCAACAAGCCATCTGATCTCCTGCTTCAACGCTTAACAAGAAACTCTTTATTTGAAACCCTGGTGTCTCAAGAAACAGTCATTGGAGCTCATCAGGCTCAGTAGCACAAGCATAAGTCATTGTTATTCTGGTTTTTCTTGTTATTCATTTTTCATATATGATCTATTAGTCAAATGCATCCTCTCTCATTTCCTCTTACAAAGTCAAGTTGCTATGGAGTTTATGTCAAACTCTGAATGTTAATTGAGAGACTAGGTGGGAGGAAGGAAGGGTGGATGGTGTTGAGAAGCTGAGAAATAATCTGGAAGAGAAAATGGAAAAGATAGTAGAAAATAAGAATAATTTATCTGCCCAGGAAAACTCACAACCTAGAATATAAATTCTGTTTGGGAACATTTGGACAGTGTTGAAAAATATATGGTTTTATCTTGAATTTTCATTTCCTTCCCCATTCTTTTAATAATTCCCCTTGACCCTCAAAAGAAAAAAAAAAAAAAACAACTCTTCGTTGTTATACAATTCCACTTCTGCTTCAGTACACTGGCTTTTTTCTCAGGAGTTGTGTTCTGTCAGCTCCCAAGCAACTAAATTCCATCAATATCAGAGTTATTGACGTCCTCAGAATGTGCTTCTCTTATGGTAGACCCTCTGGTAAAGAGCTTATAAATTCCACAAGAAATAAAGTTCTATTGATGATAATAATTTTGAAGATGATAATAGCCTTCTGTACTCGTTTCCAGGAATATGAAGACAGATTTAGAGACAGATTTTTTCCTCCAAGGTACATAGATTTAAACAAATAATCACAGTAAAAGATGATAAGGCCAATGATAGAACTGCAGCATAGAAACATGAGTGGAAGAGAAACTACCACTGGGAGATCAAAACCAATTTTCAGATGATATGTAATAGGAAGATTCTAAAATGAAGACTAGGAGCTTACCCAGTAGAAAAGCAGAAGGCTGGGCCATGGAAGCTATGTGCAAAGACAGGGTGGTATGAGCAAATCTAAGGATGGTTCTACGTAGCACAGCAGGTAAAAATAGTAAATCAACAAATATTTTCTGCTGAGGGATTTTATCTTAACCTTGAATACAAAACAAAACAACAAGAAGATCTGATTTTGAATTAGGTGGAATATATGCTTTTTATATTAAAAGACCAGTAGCTTCCCCCATTCATTCAAAATTACTTACTGATTGACTGTTCTCCTAAACGTTGTGCTAGCTGGTGAAGATCCGGTGGTGAAAAAATATGCATGGTCCCTGGACTCGGGAAGTTTATTTTCTAATGGGGGAACACATATTAATAAAAAAATCAGATAAATAATGTATGGTTTATAATGTGATGTATAGTTTGATAATATCTAATGCAGTGAATGAAAGGGTCATGTTTCAGCATATTTGCTGGTTGGATTGATGATAAAGAACAAGAAAAAAAAAATCTAGGAATGAATATATAGAAAACTCAGCATAAGGGTAGACACTATCAAGTGTCTAATTTCAGAAAGAAGCAAACCATCTACTTTGGAAGAAGATTATATGAAAAAGTTTGAAATGTTGAGTCCAAAGCATAAATAGGATTAGCCATGTGGATGCTAAACTATTTGTTCTAAATTAATTCAATGGCTTCATTGAAATGACAAAGGATCTAAATTATGAGTGTGATACTCCTATTGGTTTCTCTGTTACGCAAGTATATCTGATATACAATATATGCTTCTAAACCCTATATTTTAAGGACATTAACAAACTAAAATACAAAGAATGACACCCAGGATCCAAAAGCCATATCATGTGGAGTAATGGTTGCCAAAAGAAAAATATTTCCAACTTGGAGTCAGCATTGAATACCTGTACAAGCTGCGTCAGGCATGTCTTGTGTTCAGTTTGATATTTCCGAGTTACTGGCTGTGCCACCTTGAGCATTTTATCTAATCCCTCTCAGCCTTTGTATTAGTCACCCAAACTGGTGTTGATGCACAATACCAGAAATCTGTTGGCTTTTATAAAGGGTATTTATTTGGAGTAGAAGCTTATAGTCACAAAGCCCTAAAGAGTCCAACTCAAGGTACCGTAAGAGGTACTTTCTCATCCAAAGTCTGTTGCCATGTATTGACACAAGATGGAGGGCAATGTCTGTGAGGGTTCAGTTTTCCTCTTCTAAGACTTCATGGTCCAAGCTTGTTCCTATCTCACTGTAGGCTGACATAAGTCTCGTCTCTCTTCCTGGGACTCATTTCTTTCCAGGCTCGGCTGCTCTGTTCTCACTACAAGGTCTGCAGAAGATTATCAGGCTCATCTCTCTTCCCGGGCAGTGTCTATGGAGTACTCTCTATTTCTACATATCTGCTTCTGTGTTCTCCTTCTCTGTGTATTTACTTTCCTGTGAGAATCTGTTTTATCCCCACCAAGGGGGTGGGGACTAACCCCTACATGTCCTAATGATGTGGTCAAATAAAAGACTTAATCTTGATTTAATAAAGTAAAAGTGAAACTTCTGAATCTAATACAATCTAATATGCCCAGAGGAACAGACTAGTTTACAAACACAATCCAATATCTATTTTTGGAATTCATAAACAATACAAAACTGCCATGCCTTCATTCCCTGATCTTTAATTGAGATAAAAATAATTAATGTAAAAATTAAATAATATAACATGTAAAATGTTCAGAATAATGACTAGTCATGTATTCAGTGTTCAATAAATGTTAGATAGAGTTCATTGGAACTGCTGGTTCTGACAAATCAATCTGCTTTTCTTACCTTCTAGTTATATCACTCTCCTGTACTCCTTTGGGAAACTGATCTTCTCTCTCTCCCATCCTGTAATTCTGCTGTAAGCTCCCACCACAGTACTTCACCATCCAGGCCATAGGGGCAGCCATGTAACTCAGGCATGTATAGTCACAGTGTTCAATTATCTTAGACACTGATTGGTCCAGTGTGATCATGTCACCCTAGCTGGCCATTTGGAATCCTTTCCTGGTATTTTTCACATTGAAGCTGCTAGGGAGCTTTCTCTCCTTTTGGACTATAGTGATGTGGCCTCAGAGATCTGGTAATTGTGATTCTCAGAACTCAGGGAGAGTCTGAGAAAATGAAACCAGCTCCCAAATAGGAGCAGAAGTCAGAAATAGAGGGAGTTATGGTGAGAAAAACCCACAAGCACAATCTCTTAGGACCCTAAAGCTGCCCTGGCTCCTGCAGCCTTTCCTTAATTCCTGGAAATAACCTAGTGTCCTATCAATAAACCTCTTATTGCTGTTTAAGTTAGTTTAGATTGGGTTTCTGCTACTCCCATGGAAAGTTCTAACACTACTATTATTGTTGTCATTATGGCCCTTGATGAATGGTCACCAAGCATGGTATTTAACAACTAATAAGTTCTCAGAAATCATTTTTGAGTAAATGAGTAAATTAATGATTTTTTCAAAATAATGAGTCTGCAAAAGATATTCTCTAATATGTTGACAAAATGGTGTGAAAGATGCTATAAAAAAGGAGAAATTCAGAATTAAGTGAACTATAAGGATCAGAATCTACTGGAAGTGATGGCATACAAGAAGTAGTCAAGTCTTTTAAGTGAATTCAACTTAAGTTCAAATCTCAACTTTATCATTTATAAGTTGGGTAGGGGTATTAGTCAGCCAAAGGGGTACTGATAAAAAGTACCAGAAATCTGTTGGCTTTTATAAAGGGTATTAATTGGGGTAAAAGCTTATAGTTACAAGGCTTTAAAGAGTCCAACTAAAGGCTGCTTTCTTACCAAAGTCAGTTGTCACGTGTTGAAGCAAGATGGCAAATTATCTCTGCCTGGTCTCTTGGACCTTCTCATCTGCTCATCTGCTCTGTTCTCTTCAGCTGCAAATTATCAGGCAAATGGCTTATCTCTTTTCCTGGGGCTTTAGCTTTCTCCTTTCTGTCACATGGCAGGACCGAAATGACCAAGTTCTATTCTCTTCCTTGTGTCTTCTTGAGTGAGTGTCCATTTATATCAGCCCACCAAAGGGGGCGAAGACACAATCTGAGGCACGCCTTACTGTTGCAGTAGAATCAAAAGCCCTAAACTAATTTTATTAAGTAAACTTAAAACCTTTCTATTTAATACAATCAAAGAGTATTAGAAGAACAGACCAGTTTAAGACACAATCTTTCTCTTTTTGGGGGAGTCACAAAAATAATCTCAAACTGCCACGGTAGGCTTGGGAAGAATCCTTTAGTTCTCTGAGATCAATTTTTTTCAACTGTGAAGTAAAGAAAATAACTACTACCATATAATATTATATTAGCATAAATAGTTAGCATCCCTGTACCTTCTCCAATTGTTAAAATTCTGGATTGAATGTATAATTATTCTTTCCATAAGATGTGCTATACCGGTAATCTAAGCACCTCTTAAAATATATGTATATATATATATATAAATAACATTTTTGTAAGCAAATAAACATATATGCATATATATTTATATATCATTTTGCAAATGTTTGTATGTATTGTGAGAATGTTGATTTTTACCCATAATAATAAAAAAAAGATGTGCTATACCAATCTTACAGAGCTGCCTTATGAAAAAAAGAAGAGTTAGTTGCTAAGGCCACAAAATGAAATTCCTACTGTATTTTTTGTGTCTTACAAAAGCTTCTAAAGAAAATTCAAAATTTGATTTAGTATGTCATATTTTTGAAGTTTTCCTTAAAATAACTGTTTTCCATGAATAGAATGTCATTGAAATATATGCAGTTTTAGAAAAACTGCAAAAATATCTTGACAAGCTTTAAATTATTTACTGACCACACTGCCTTTTCAGTTAATGAATTACTTCCCAGTGAGTTATTTCTATACCCCAAGTTTTAAATGTGTTTTATAGATACCAATTTTCTTTGTATATTTTAATATCTCTTGATGAAAGTATTTGCACAGCCAGTAATCAAAATAGTGAGGCTTGGATCATTGAATCTCTGCAGCTCTTGCCTCCTTTTGAATGCTTATCTTTCCTGATAATCGAGGGTATTATTTCCCATTGACGTCCTCATGCTTCTAAGACATATTAGAAACTGTCTTTAACAATCATTTCCCATTACCAAGGGAGTTTGGGATAATGGAATGTGTAGTCACTTTCAATTTGTGTCAAATTTTCTGATGCATTTGTACCACCAACATTTTATCAGCTTGTCACTAGAATAAATGAAGTTGCAAATTGCATCGAGTTTTCTCATGAAATCTTTGAAACTGTTTATTTTTTAACATGACTTCCCTTATCTTCTTTTTATTTCTAGAGTGTAGCAGGCTTGATTTTCAACTTTCAGGGTCATTGTCACTCGGGGAGTATGGCATTCAGACACAACAATTTCCTGGGGCCTGAAGATTTGCAGGAAAGGATATAGCCATAGAGGGCATATTAAAACCGAATGCAGATTGAAGCAATAAGCATGGAGCAATTTGATGAACTGTCTGGTAGGCAGGGCTGGAGAATTTCTGACACATCAGGTAAACCATTATGCTCCTGTTATGTTCAATAGCTTGGCTACCCTAAAAGGTTACGGGTGATGTATGTTCTCATTATCTCCCATGGGCTTGACGCCTCAGGAAACCCCTGATAGCTTATTCTGGCTGCAATTCTCTTCATTTGCACCATGGCAAGGTCTGTCAGATCAAGCCAATATGTTTGCGAGGGTCAGTTTGCTTTGAGGAATATTGTTCCATGATCTGTGTAATATATTTCTGACTAAAAATCTGCAAGGAGTTACCATCTGAGTAACCGAGAGCTCTTCCAAAACAGGTTTTGATTTCTTGGGTATTGGCTGTCACTGTGAAACAAATAATTGCAACAAAACAGTGTCAAGAACAACATTGGTTACCTTTATTGATTACATATTAAGTGCCAGGCATGCCTCACATACATTATTTCATTTCTTCCTTCCCATACCCCAGAAAACCAGATGCCATTTCTATTTTATGCATGGGGGGGGGGCGTGAAAGCAAAGAACAACAACAAACAAACAAAAGCACAAATAGATGCTAAAAGATTAAGTAACTTGTCTAAAACCAGATTCCTGGTAAGAATTAGAGACAACATTTAAATACAGCTCTGCCTCACTCCAGGAAATTCCTAACAGTTGCAATTCTGCTTTAGTCCAACATGTGAAAATACACAGTCTAGTTGGAGAGAAAAATATCTTTGAAGGTTACTAGTATACAGTAATGTTTTTCATTTTTTAAATAATTGTATGCTTAAAGGGCAAAGGAAACAATATGATCTAAGCGTTTATATATATGTGTATATATATATATATATATTTAGGGGTCAGGAAATCCATAAATATTTAACCCACCCATGAAGACAAGGATGGTACAAGCATGGAGCACGTTTAAGCAAAGATTCCTATTGAGTCTTGAAAGTACACAGTGTGCTAGGGGAGGGGAGGGGAGCAGCAAAAAAAGCCAAGGGTGGTATAAAGAATGAAAACAACACTCTGATGTCTCAACCTGCCTGTCTACATGTAGGAAGAAGTGCAGAAGTACCAAATCATCAATGAGAGGACGTTGGGCCAGGAGGAGCTGAGAGCTGAGAAAGGGCTTCCCCTTTGTAATTTGTGAAAAATGTTTAAAAACTATAAAATGTGAAGATTGATACCTGCTTTAACTAATGTCTGGGGCTATTGTAAGTTTGAAACAAGCATTACACAGATGAAAGCAGTTGTTATTACAACATACAACTATCCTAGTATTATTACAAAATGCAACTGACCAGATTGTACCTTTCTCCTGTTGGTTTGAAATTTATTTAAAGTCTTTTTTCACAGAAAAGGGTTTATCATTTAAGAAACTAGCCTGTATTCATTTAAATTTTGTTTCTTATTTACTAACATTTCTGCCTTTGTTCATTCAACAAATTTTACACAGGGAATAAAAATTGGGCAAAACAGTCCCCAGAGTGTGGTATGAGTCATTTACACAAAACCATCTACAGGCTTCAATGTGGTGAAATCAGCTTTGCTGAGGTTTTCAATTCAAATATCATAATATTTGATAAGTACTTAGAATATACATAAGACTAATCAAATAACTAGATTCATCTTCTGAAAATGCAAGTATTCTTTCACTTAAAATGACCTTGTGTCATATGTGTATGAAAGCTAACCTAACACAACCGAGCTTTATCCCATCCATTTGTCTTAGAATGCAGTGCATTTGTTGTAGAATAAGGATTATTCTTTCATTACATAGGCTATTGTTTGCTTTGCCAAATCCCTCTTGGCCTTGTGCAGACTGTAGAAATAGGGATTCTTTAGAAATGTTGATAAGGATGTTCTGCTAAATATTACCCTTTATAAATCTTTGAGGAGGCTCAGGAGTTGGTGTGGCACTTGTAAGGATGTATATAAGCAGACATACAAGTCCGTGCAAATGACAACACATTTGGTATATATCTGGGTCTACCCCTTCAAGGGCCTTTGCTAATAAATTCTGATTAATTTCCTTTATTTTGGTAAACAACATTAAATACATGGCTTCTTAATTTTTCCTAACAGCTTTCTTGAGGTGCAATTGACATACAATAAACTGCACAGATTTAATGTTTGTAATTTTATAGTTTTGACATATGTATAGGCCCATTAAACTGAAACCAAGCAAAAGTGGGTTATTTTCTCCCGATGCACCTTTAAAGCCAATTCCTGAAATGCAGGGATCACAAAGAGAAAGTGTTTGTTTGGTTGTGCAAACAAAGGAGCAAGGGGACTCATGGCTGAAAACTGCCTCCAGGATCTGCAGAAATTCTAATAATTTATAACACTGGAGTGCTAATGAATAATTGGAGTAGAACTGGACACAGATTCCTTCATTAATGAACATTAAGGGGCTGAACAGGATGGGGGTGGGTATGGTTCCAATCCAGGGTCAGTCACAAGGATCTGGGAGAGAGGAACATAGAACAAAGGTAGGTTACAGGGTTGTTCATGTGGATATTAAATGGAGGAGGGTAGAGTTGTTATCCCAATAATAAGCACATGCCAGGGTGAGGCTAAGTCTACAGTAACCATAAACTGGGGTGAGTCCTGTTTAGAATGACCATCACAATAGTAGGTCTAGGTTAAATCCAGCCAGTTTCAGCAATTTCAGATATTATCCTTTTGCTATTTTATAAAATAAAGGTATCTATATAATGATTTTGTAGTCATAATTGTTAGTTCTTAACCCTCAGTTACAAAACCATCACCAAAATCAAGATAACAAACATATCCATTCCCCAGAATGTTTACTGCTGTCCCTTTTTAATCTCTTCATCCCACTCCTTGCTGCCCCCCTCCTAGCAAGTACTGATCTGCTTTCTGTCATTATAAAAAATTCTGCATTTTCTGCAATTTTATATAAATGGAATCATGCAGTGTATACATTTTTTTGGCTTCTTTCCCTCAGCATAAGTATTTGAAGATTCTTCCATGTTGTATTATGCATTAGTAGTTTATTCCTTTTTATTTCTGAGTGGTATTCTGTTCTATGTATGCACCGTTTATTTAGCCGTTCTTCTATCGATGGACATAGATTCCTTGATTGTAAATCACCTTTCATGAATTCTTGTCCCATGTTCCTGTTATTAATAAAGCATTTCTAAAGAAATGTTTCAAAAGCAAAGCTTTCGATTGTCTCTTGATATTACAAAGGAAAGCAGTTCCTTGAAAGTTTACACTGTTAGAATCTGGATATTTGTAACAATAATATTAATATGTTTATGATATATAGCACCAGATGAATTTTTTAATGCTGAATACAGCTTCCCTCATAAGGTGCATTTCTTTTTACTCTGATTTTTTAAAAATAATTGTACTAAGCTCTTTAGGGGTTGTGAAAATGTGACTAAAAACTGATGTGCCTGAATTTGAATCATTCATTTGATAAATATGTTTTGAGTACTCACTATATGTCAGGCACAGGAATAGGAATAAAGGGAGTAGGATTTAAAAGTGAAAAAGACATCCCTTTTCTCTCACATCTAAAAGTGGATTTATTGTGATGCTTAATCTTTGGGGTTCCTCACATGGACAGGCTTCTCCATAGCCTGGTGTTAGCAAAGTGTTCACAGGCTCTTATATTTTATAAAATTTGCAATATATCTATCTCTAGATATAAATAAAGATCTATATTTCAAATATTACTGATCAGTACCTGGGTCCCTTTGCACTCCATCTTCCCTCACATATACTTCTTCCCAAGACAAGAGTTGCTAGGGACATTGTGAAGATCCAGCTACAGGAAGTTCAAAATGAGGAGATTAGGTAGATAGGCAGATTGATAGATGGGTAGGCAGGTAGATAGATAGATAGGTAGTTAGGTAGGTAGGTAGATAGATAGGTAGGTAGGTAGATGGATGGATGGATGGATGGATGGATGGATGGATGGATAGATAGATGATAGATGATAGATAGATGATAGACAGACAGATAGATAGATAGACAGACGGATAGCTATAAATAGATGATAGATGATAAGTAAATGATCCAGAGATGATAGATAGTGAATTTGGATTTAGGAGGATATATATGTGTTTCATAGTCACTTCTGTGTATATCAATTTCAGACTGACTACCCCAAAACAGGAGTGGTCTAGAAATTCTATTGCCCACTCTGCTAAATGATTGTGCTCCATGACTAGAAGGTGCAAATCCATAAATTCTCACTCTATATAAACTTGTCCTGTGGTGCTGGGCAGTGAAAGAATCTAGCGGGTTGAGGGAAAAGTAGGTTGAAATGATCAGACACAGAAGTTTGTCTGTATTAAAGTTTACAAAGTCATGTTAGACAATTAAGTAGTAAAACTGTAATTTTATTTTTCTGGGTATGAGGATGTCTGTAATACTAGTCAATTTTTAAAATTCCTAATTTTATGAGGTCTATTTTCTCATTCTAAATAAATATTTGTATATGCCCCTAATTATATATTTGCAATTTGGAATGATTGTTCTTAAATAGCTCTCTCACTATCAAATAATTAGCATATGTTTGAGGCTCCAGGAAATTAGGATCCACCCCTGTTTTCATCTTACAGTAAAATGGGGGAAATAGACCAGTAAACGTATGTGGCAGTTTGATGTAATTATGAATTCCAAAAATATAATTGAATCATGCTTGTAAACTGATCTGTTAATCTGGGCATGATTAGGTTAGGATTAGAGCATTGAGCCCCACCCCTTGGTGGGTGGGGAATTGAATATAAAAGGCAAGGCAAAGGACAGTTGAAACAGTCTTTTGAGAAGCAGTTTTGATGTTGGAAAGAATGCCCCAGGAGAAGAGAAACAAGCCGTTCACCTGATCGTCTACAGCTGAACTTGTGGAGGAAACAGGAGCTAAGCCCGGAGAGAAACGCAGCCCCAGGAAGAGAGGAACTCCAGAAGCCTGAACCCTGGCAAACGCCGGCAGCTGTCTTGCTTTAACACGTGACAATGGACTTTGGTGTGAGAAGAAACTTAAAGTTTTATGGCCTGGTATCTGTAGACTTCTACCCCAAATAAATGCCCTTTATAAAGACCAATCCATTTTTGGTGTTTCACATTAGCACCCCTTTGGCTGACTAATACAACATATAATTAATAAACAAGGTTATAAAGGCTTAAAATAAGAGAACCCAACTACTATAAGAGTGTCCAAGACAGGAGTTTAATTCTTACTTGGGATAATAGAGCAGGTTTTTTGGAGGAGGTGGTATCAAACCTAAGATGTAGGGGATGAGTAGGAGTTGGCCAAGCAAAGATGTGTGTGTGTGTGTATGTGTGTGTGCATGTAAGTAAAGGCTGGCAGGTGGTTAAGGAGGTTTTACTTAACCCTGAGACATGTAGAGGCTTTTTAATTTAAAATTTTTTAAAATTATTTTTTAATTTTTAGAATTTCTTTTTAGTTTTAAATTTAAAAAATTTAAATTTTAATTTTTTAAAACAAATTTAAAGGAAAAAAGTTTTTAGACACACAGAGCTTTAAAATAGAGTTTGTGAGGTGGAGAGGCCCAAGTTCAAATTTGCATTTTACAATATTATTTCTGTGGGTCCTGAGTTAGTATACACCAAGACCCTAGGCAGAGAGACTAATGCAGGATATTTAGTGAAGGAGGGGCTCCTCTTGTAGTGAATGGTATCTGGATTCCACTCTAATTATCAACACAATCTAGGCCACTTAACTGTTCTTTCCAAAGCCAGTCACAATTGACTTATTCAGTGTTTACTATACTGAGATGAGTCAGAAATCACAGGCTGTTTTTTGTGTTCTGAGAGCTAAGCAAATCATCTCAATCCTCTGAGCTTCTGTTTCCTTATGTTTAAAGTGGGGGTAAAAATTCCTCCTTTGTAGGTGGTTTGAGAATACAAGGACCTAACAGACTTGGAAGTGCACAGCATAAATGAGGTGTTCAATAAATGACAACTGAATATGCATCAAAAAGTTCCACCATTTGATAGGCATATTGTCCAACTCACCTCTCTGATGTTCTTTTTTTTTAAACATATGCCCTGGGCTTTGTTTTTTTTCCTAAAGATTTATTTTCTTATTTATTCCCAACCCCCTCATTGTTTGCACATACTCTCTGCTCTCGGTGTCCATTAGTTGTGTGCTCTGTGTCTGCTCGTCTTCTCTTTAGAAGTGACCGGGAACCAGACCTGGGACCTTCCTTATAGGAGAGAGGTACTCAATCACTTGAGCCATCTCTGCTCCCTGCTTTGTTATGTCTCTCCTTGTGTTTCCTCTTTGTGTCTGCTTGTTGTGTCATCTTGTTGCATCAGCTTACTGCACCAGCCCATTGCACCAGCTCTCTGTCTTACTGGTCTTCTCTAGGAGGCACCGGGAAATGAACCTGGGACCTCCCATGTGGTAGGTGGTAGCCCATTCGCCTGAGCCACATCTGCCTCCCTTTCTGATGTTCTTGAAGATGTACTCTTTGGAGAGTGGCTCTCAGAGGACTGTTTTTTTTTTCTCCTACATGTAGAATGTCTCCTTGAATTAATTTGCTTAATAAAAAGTTGAATAATGCCTGGAATTATATTAAGAGAGTAATTTTACCAGGTCACTATAGGCTTATTTTATATACCTTCTGAGAATAGTCCAATATTTACTTAATATTCAGAGATGACCCACTCCTTTAAAAAATGATTGGGATCATAACTTCTGCAAGATACCATTCCAGTGTAGCATTGTCCTAGAGAAAGTTTTGAGAAATTAATTGCAGATTAACGTTCCATATCACTCTGCTCTTCATATTGATGCCTCTTGGCCAACAGTGACTTTCCAAAATGCCCAATTTTATTTTTAAAGGCACAGTAATAATAGGCAAAGGCATGGTAAACCAAGCTGTGGATGTGGTTTGGTAAATATCTGTCTGGCTAACTCCTACTCCTTCTAATAGTCTTACTCTAAAAATAATTTCTTCAGGACCTACTTCCCTGGCTCCACAGTCAAGTTCCCCTGTTTATATTCCCACAGCTCCCCATGTCTTCTTATTTATTATCCATGCTATGTCTTTGTTAATTATTGAATGTGCATCATCTCTCTAATATGCAAACTCTGAGAGTACAGGGATTGTATCTAACTTACTGAACACTGTATATATACACACCACTTCCAACAGTTCCTGCCATGTTACTGGTGTTCAATAAATATTTATTGAGTGAATGAATGTATGATTGTATGAATGAACATTTAGTAAAGAATCAAGGACTAAAACCAAAAGAAATAGTCAAAGGTCTTTCAGAATGTGTTTAGGAAAAGAAAGTTCTTCAAATTCTAAAGCAGAAGAATTAGGAAACTTTGGGGGTGCTTCAATAAAGGAAATTGAGGGAGAAGTGAATACGAAAGCAATACCAAATTTTTTTAAAGCCTTAAGCTAATTTAAAACCAAAATGTGCCATACATAATTTGGTTTGCTCATAAAATTAAAACGCGGAGTTTATATAGACAAGTAAATATTTACAAACTGAATTTACTTTGAGATGTTTTTCATCTTTAATATAGATTCAGCCCCAAGCTGCTGACATTTAAGAAAGCAAAAATATTATCGTTTACTGGGTGATGAGATGCAGGAGAAAGCTTGAGATTAGGGAAAAAAAACTCATCCGTGGTGCTATAAAATGAGATTGTTATTACAGTGGCTGAGCCTGATATCTTTTAATGACAGACATAGAGGAAAGGATAGAAGGAGCAAACTTAGCACTTCCTAAGCATTTATCTTGGGGCAGTCCTGAGCTGGCCACTTTGCATGGATTATCTCATTTAATTTCCATCACAGTAATTTGGGGTAGATTTGATTATTCTCATTTTTCAAATGAAAATACTGAGGCAATGAGAAGACAATTAACTTTTTAAAGGACTGAGAGAGTGAAATTATAACTTGATTTTTTTTTTCCTGGCCCCATGCTGATGGTCTCATCGTGGCTCAGGTTACAAAGGGAGCATTCATTTTTAAAACAAAAGTTCAGCAAGAGCCGTTTCCTGCAGTCTTTTTACTCCCAGGTTAAAAAAAAAAAGATTTCAAAGCAGAAAGTGTATTATTGTCTCTCTTCTTTTAAGATCTGCCAGATAAGGTGACACATGCATGAAATATTATATTTTCGAGTAGCGATATGACAAAGAGTAAAAACAAATAGGTAAAATTGATTTTAATAACATATTTTATTTAACCCAACAAATCTATCCACAATATCATCATTTCAATGTGTAACCAATATAAAAATTATTGAGGTATGTCACATTCTTTTTTTATACTTTATTATGTTTTCAAAACCTGGTGTGTATTTTCCACTCACAGCACATCTCAATTTGAACCGGCCACATTTCAAGTGCTCATTATCCACAGGGGTGCTCTTGGCTACTTAATTGGACAGAAAAGATCTGGAAAGTTCTAGTTAGTACTACTAATAAACTATCTCAGGCAAGAAAACTTTAGGCCTTATTCATTATACATACCAACATGTCCACTGCAAATATGTCCAATTTAGTAGAGAGTGAATGCACTATTCTTCACTGCTTAAGCCTGTATAGGCTACTAGACCCTGCCTTCTTTATAGGAGTACATGGGCCTCACGCACCTCCCCTTCCACACCCCTACCCCCTGCCACCTGATCACTGGGGTACTGGCAGTTTCATGAATGCATCGTGCTTTCTCTCCGTTAAGTGAATCTGGGTTAGTCAATCATTTGCCCTTCCTGGAGCAATAATAATTAGTATGGGTCTCACGGACGTTGATATATTTATTATGGGGTCAAATTGGAAGAATTTAAAACCTTTTTAAAATTCCATTAGTCCCTTTCAGATGAATTCAACACCATGTACCATGAACACTTAAAAAAGAAAAGAAGTCCGTAGACTATTGACTTGAACAAAAGGAAATGATAGACCTGACACCCACAGTTTTTCCATTCCACTGCAGAAGAGGATTTTCACCCGTCCTCGCACACTTCCTCTTTTTTTTTTTTTCCTGTTGATGTTAATAGATATTTATTTGTAGAGTATTACATGAACCAGAAAATTAAACATATTAATGATGGTCATACATAGTCAATGATGGAATAAGTTGAAAAAATACATAACTACTTCTGTACTCATAAAATAGCTTCATAATTTTCCACAATACCCTTAAAGTCAAGCTTTGTAATTTTATATATTCTATCATTAGAATTATATCATGTCAACTATATGTACGAGGTCCTGGATTCAATTCCAGTACCTCCTAAAAACAAACAAATGAAAAAACCAAATCTCTTGGGGAGCAGACGTAGTTCAGTGGTTGAGCCATGTCTGCTTCCGATTACAAGGTCCTGGGTTCAATCCCCGGTACCTCCTAAGAAAAAGTAAAAGGCATATGGTGATTTACGCACACTTCCTCTTGGTTTCTCCTGATCCTTCGCTTAACTGCATGGGTCTCTGATACCAAGCAAAAGCAGGTTCTTTTCTCCCAACGCACCTTTAAAGCCAATTCCTGAGACACGGGGTTTCAAAGAGAGAAAGTGTTTATTTGGTAGTGCAAACAAAGGAGCACAGTGGCCTCATGACCGAAAACTGCCTCCAGAATCTGCAGAAATTCTACTATTTTATAACATCGGGGGTCTAATGATAATTGGTGTGGAGCTGGACACAGGTTCCTTCATTAATAAACATTAAGGGGCTGAACAGGATCGAGATGGGCACTAAACCAGGGTGAGTCACAAAGTTACAATTATTATCGAGATCAAGTTTCTGGGATAGGAAAGTACAGAGTATCCTCTCACAAAGTTTTCCATATGGATATCAAACAGGAGAGTGGAGTGGTTACCATCCCAATAGTAAGTATACACAAGGGTGAGCCTAAGTCTAGAATTACCATAAGCAGGGGCAAAACCTATTTAGAATGACTATCACAATAGCAGGTCTAGGTTAAATCCAGCCAGTTTCAGCAATTTCAGATATTAACCTTTGCTCTTTTATAATCTATATAATGATTTTGTAATCATAATTATTTAATTAATTCTCAGTTGCATCTCCTTGCTCCCATTCTGGAAAAGTCTGGAGGCCTGTGAACAGTTCAGAGTTCCATCCTGATGGGGCATAAGTAACGCCTATTGAAGCAGCAGCTCTGTGTGCAAAGCTCAGGACAGTGCCCTTCCCCATTTCTGCTTTGTCACAATCAGGGTCCTTCTCCCCAAATTGCTAATTCCCTACCTAAGACCCAGTCAGAGAGGGGCTGAAGAACTCCAAGTACAGTGTGTCAACAATTTTCCCTTACTAAATAAATCAGAAAATTATTCTAAATGGAAAATATTAATGGATGCAAAATTACCATTTTTTTAATTGCAGCCTTTGAGACAAAACATAGCAATATTTGAATTCTGGTTTTGATTTTGTAAAAGGAAAACTGAATTCAGAACAACATTCTTCTACATTACCTAAGTCTTCTCCATTTATATGTTCCCTTCACCCAAGAGTTAGTCAATAACAAAAAGAACGTTAATAAATATTCACAAAAGCAATGCTAATTATAATCTGAATTATGTATTTTAATATCAAGTTGGGAAGACATAGTATTCATATATTTTACAAGCATGATCCTTAACAAATATATATGTGTTTGCAATTTTACTGGTGGTTTACTATTTTAAAAAAGCTTAGGCCCAAAACAACAGAAAATGAAGTATAAAAAAATCTGTATATGGTCATTTGCAATTTATTGACTATTTTACAATTATTTTTATTTCTTCCTTGATGGCACACTGTGTACAAAAATGCTTTATAATCTCTGTCCTTTACAGATGTTAAAACTAAGGTCTTAAGTGGTTTGCTTAGAGAAACACAAAGTTTTTGGTTGAACAACAAAGGTCACTTTGGCAATATCTATTATATCCATTTAAAAAGTGATTAAAAATTAATTATTAATGGCTAAGCACCATTTTGTTGATACAAGACTTGCTTCACTATATGTAAACTTTTTATTCTCTAGTTAGAGTAAGTGGACTGATTTATAAATGCAAATAGATGGTTTCTGCTTTCTACTTCTTTTTATTAGAGAAGGCATAGATTTATAGAAAAATCACAAGAAAGTACAGAGTTCCCATATCTCCCCCCCCCACACACACACACAGTTGCCCCTATTATTACTTTGCAGTTGTGTGGTACATTTATTACAATCGATGAAACTATGTTATTATAATTATGCAATCAACTATACTCCTTAGTTTACATTACTATTCACTGTTGTACAGTTCTATGTGTTGTTTTTTTTAACTTTTATTCTGGTAACACTTATAAAACCTAAAATTTTCCCTTTTAACCACATTCAAATACACAATTCAGTAGTGTTAACTACATTTACAATGTTATGCTATCATCAGCACCATCCATTACCAGAAATTTTCTATACCCCAAACAGAAACTCTACACCAGTTAAACATTAACTCCCCATTCTTTACCCCATCCCTTTATTTCATTTTTATTAATTCTTTTTCTCTCATTTCCTCAGGATTGTTTTACTATTATTTTTCTAACTTCTTTGCTGGAAGCTTAATTAATTTCAATATTTCTTTTGTTCTAGTCAATGAATGTAATGTCACAGATTCTCCTCTGTCTCTGTCCAATCCACAGGCTTTGTGCATATCTAGATTTGGTAATGACCACTTTTTCCTTCCTCTTCAGCTATAAAATTATTCAAAAATATGATTTCTAATCTCTAGGCAGAAATCTTTCCTTTGGTTGTTAATTTATATTTCTATTGCTTGTGATCAATAAATATAAATCATATAATTTTTGGTTTTGGAATTTATTGAGATGACCTTTGTAACCTAACATGTGATCAATTGTCTGTTTGTGTTCAGAAATAATGTGTTTTCTCTAAGTCAAGCTTGTTAATTATGTTATTCAACTTTTCTACATTCCCTAATTCATTTCATTTCAGTTTCTTCTGCCTCATTTGTTGATTGTGAGTATCGTAAGTTACAGATTTTCACTGTGATCTCAGATTTACTAATTGACACTTGTGCTTCTTTTTGTTTTCACTTTGTTGTGAGGTAACTAGTCCCTCCAATGACTTATTATCCAACTTCTCTAAAATGAGTATCGAAACGTGCTGTGTGCTTTATTTTTTCTTTCTTATTTTGCTTTCTAAGATAATTTCTCTGGTTAGTCTTCTAGCTTCCTCATTTGCTCAACTGTTTCCATTCTGCTAGAGAACTTGTGGGTTTACAGAACAATCATGCATATAATACAAGTTTCCCATATACCATCCCATCAACAACACATTGCATTGGTTTGGAACATTTGTTACAATTGCTGGTTGCACATTTTTATAATTGTACTATTAACGTCCATGGTTTAACTTAGAGTTTACTGTTGTGTAGTGTAGTTCCATGGATTTATTTATTTTTTATTCTGTTGCCATATATACAATCTAACATTTCTCCCCTTTTAATGATATTCTGATATGTATTTCAGTGCTGTTAATTGCATTCACAATGTTGAGCTACCATCACCACCATCCATTACCAAAACTTTTCTGTGATTCCAAATAGGAACCCTATACATTTTAAGCCTTAGCTTCACATTCCCTATCCCCACCCCATCCCCTGGTAGCCTGTATTCTAGATTCTCACTCTTTGAGTTTGCTTATTCTAATTTTTTCAAATCAGTGAGATCTTACAGTATTTGTCTTTTTGTTCTTGCTTATTTCATTCAACATGTCTTCATGTCTTCAAGATTCATCCATGTTGTCTCATGTACTAGGACTTGATTCCTTATTACAGCTGAATAATATTCCATTGTATGTATACACCACATTCTATTTATCCATTCATCTATTGATGGACACTTGGCTAACTTCCATCTTATAGCAAATGTGAATACTGCTGCTATGAACATCAGTGTGAAAATATCTGTTCAAGTCCCTGCTTTCAGTTCTTTGGGGTATATGACTAGTAGTGGGATTGCCAGGTCATATGGTAGTTCTATACTGAGCTTTCTTAGGAATCATCAAACTGTCTGCCACAGTGGCTGCATTATTTTACATTGTAACCAGCAATGAATAAGTGTTCTTATTTCTATGCATTCGCTCCAACAGTTGTAATTTTCCTTTTTTTTAAAAAATAGCTATCTTTCTACTGGGTGTGAAATGGTATTTCACTGTAGTTTTGATTTGCATTTCCTCATGGCTAATGATGTTAAATATATTTTCATGTGCTTTCTGGCTATTTGTATATCTTCTTTGGAGAGATGTCTGTTCAAGTATTTTGCCTATTTTTAATTGGGTTGTTTGTCTTTTAATTGTTAAGATGAAGGATGTCTTTATATATACTGGATATTAATCCTTTGTCAGATACTTGGTCTCCAAATGTTTTATCCCTTTGTATAGGTTGTCTTTTTACTTTCATGATCAAGTCCTTTAGGGAACAAAAGTTTTTAATGTTGATGAGGTCCCATTTATCTATTTGTTGTTGTTGTTGTTGCTTGTACTTTGGGTGTAAAGTCTAAGAAACCATTGCCTAACACAAGGTCATGAAGATGCTACCCTGTATTTTCTTCTAGTAGTTTGAAAGCTCTAGCTCTTAACTCTGCTTTTGCAAGATATCAGAGACCCATGCAGTTAACCTAGGACCAGGAGAAACCAAGAGGAAATGTGCAGGGACAGGTGAAAGCCTCTTCTCCAGTGGAAGAGTCTTTGATTCATTTTAAGTAGAATTTTGTATATGGCGTGAGATAAGGATCCTCCTTCTTATTTTTTTGCAAATGGAGATCCAGTTTTTCCAGCATTATTTGTTAAAGAGACTATTGTTTCTCAATTGGGTGGTCTTTGCCACCTTGTCAAAAATCAGTTGGCCATAAAAGGGTTGATTTCTGAGCTTTCAATTCTATTTCTTTCTATTCTATTGGTCTATATGTCCTTGTTTTGATTACTGTGTTAGTCAGCCAAAGAGTTGCTGGTACAAAGTACCAGAAATCTGTTGACTTTTATAAAGGGTATTTATTTATTTGGGGATGGACGCTTACAGTCATAAGGCTATAAAGGGTAAGTTATTTCTCTCACAAAAGTCTGTTGCCACATATTGGAGCAAGATGGCCTGCCGATCTCTGAGAGGGTTCAGCCTTCCTCTTTCTCTTACGTCTCCATGGTCCCAGATTCTTCCAATGTCAGCTGCAGGTTGGCACAAGGCTCATCTCTCTTCTAGGGGCTCATCTCTTTCTGGGCTCAGCTGCTCCACAGGGCCAGCTGTAAACTATCAGACAAATGGCTCGGCTCTCTCCCCAGGGCTCCAGCTTCAAAACTCAACTCTCTATGTTCTTCTTCTTTGTGTGTTTACTTCACTCTCTTTGATTGAGCATTGTTTAAATAGCCTACAGCTGTAGGCAGGGACTTAAACTGAGTTGCTCTAATGCTGTGGTCAAATAAAAGCCTTAATCTTGATTTAATAAAGTAAAAATGAAACCTCTCAGTCTAATACCATCTAACACACCCAGAGGAACAGACCACTTTACAAAGACAATTCAATATCTATTTTTGGAATTTATAAACAACACCAAACTGCCATAATTACTGTGGCTTCGTAATAAATTTTAAGAGTGGGAAGTGTGAGTCCTTGAACTTTATTCTTCTTTTTCAAGATGGTTTTAGCTCTTTGGGGCCCCTTATCCTTCCATATAAATTTGATGATTGGCTTTTACACTTCTGTGAAGAAGGTTGTTGGCATTTTGATGGGATTGCATTGAATCTATAAATTGCTTTGTGTAGTATTGACATCTTAATGCTATTTAACTTCCAATCCATGAACACAGAATAACCTTGCATTTATTTAGATCTTTACCAGAAAGCACCATTTGATGTCAGTATCTGATTGTCTAGTTTTGGTTCAACCACTTATTGGCCGTGTGACCTTGTGCAAGATCTTTGATATCTTGATCCTTGCTGTCTTATATCCTAGAGCTGTCATAACAAAATACCACAAACTATGTGGGTTAAAACAACATAAATTTATTGTGTCACAGTTCTGGAGGCTGTAAGTTTGAAGTCAAGGTATCAGCAAGGCCATACTTCATCTGATGTCTGTAGGGAAAAGTGGCTCCATGACTTTCTCTTGGCTTCTGGAAGTGGCTTCCAACAATTCATGGTGTTCTCTGCCTCAGTCGTCACATGGCATTCTCCCCTCTGCCTATGCCTCTTGGACATCAATCACATTTGATTAGGGACCACCTTATTCTAGTATGACCTCTTATTAGAGGACATAAATTCCATCTGAAATGGCCCTTTTTCCAAATAAAGTCACATCCTGAGGCACTAGGGGTTAGGACTTCCATATATCTTTTTGAGGACACCCCATATGGCTTATCCACCCATAACACTTACTGTCCTTAGAAAAAAAAAATTCTTTATTCACTAACTGCCTACTGATATTGTTATAAGGAACAACTTAACTTGTTTTGGGAAAGTTAGTTGACAATGCTTAGACAATATACAAAACACTGGACATCATTACTGCTCTTTGTTCACTGAGCTACAGTAGCTCAGTGTGGTCTAGTGAGGTACATATAGGCTTTAGAAAGAGATTCTGTGTTAGAATCCTGCCTTTGATATTCATTAGCTCTGTGAGTTGGCAAGTTACTGAACTTTCTGAACCTTACTTTCTTCATCTATGAAATGGCCACACTGGCCTGGCAGGGCCATTGTGAGAATGATGCCTGATGAGAAATATGCTCCAGTCTCCTAAGGTTGATTAACACAGTAACTGAAAGACAGCCTCTCCTTAAGTACCCTATGGCATATCCCATAATCTTTTTTCATTCTTTCTAACTTTTCAAGCAAAAGCAAGGCATATCCAGCCTTTGGCTTACAACAATAACTTTGGCTCATAACAAAACTAATACAAGAGAATTAAACATATTTTCCACCTCACAAGGTTGCTAAATAAAGTTTGTTAAAAAGTCTGCTCCATTACCAAGTACTAGCCTCTTTCTGATGTTTCTCTCCTTCCAGAACCACAGCTCATTAGCATTTAGTAATAACATTGAGAGACCATTATATGACCTGTCATTATGAAAAAAAAAATTCTTCAAAATTAAAAGGAATATGAACAAGAATTCAAACTGTTGCTTTGTATGAACTTATCACGTGACTGCAATAAGTGCAGATGGACAGATTGCCAATTGATATATCTGTAAGTGAACAAACAACCCACCACCACCACCATCAACAAACCAGCCCTGTGTCTTGCATAACAGCAGTCTCATATTTCTCTAACTGCATATTGGATTCAAGCAGTTATCAGAATTAATTTGCATTACTTCAGAGAGGATCAAAGGGGCTGAGTTGCATTATTTACCTGTCAGCTGTCCTCATTTGCTATTTAAAAATATAAATGAATCCCATTCCTAGAGAAACAAATGAGAACTGCTTTAGAACCTGAAAAAGCCACTATACCGCATGAGCCTACATTAAAGAACCTCCACTGTTTCCGGAGCACCTCTAGATATGAAAGATGCAAGAGTTGGGTGAAACACTTTAGCTAATGTGCAGGCAGAAAAACACCTCTGTAGTGGAAAAAGAAGTGATAATTTATTGTTTTTCAAAAGGGGCACTATTTCCATTTTGGAGGTGGAATAATCCTTCATGTTGTAGAATGTTCTAACACATAGCAGGAAAATTTAGTATTTAAGATGCATTATAGGTTCTAGCCAAAATAATTAGTTCTTACAATATCAAATAGCCATAATTATAACAAGATCTTCTCTAAAATGTGGTCAAACAACATGGAAGCTCACAGAGAGGGTTTGTGTGAAATCCTAAAGGGGAAGAGATGATACAGTTTGGTTCAGCTCGTCACACCCATAGATAACTTAGTTTTCATTCCTAAAGAAAAGAAATTGTCAGAATGTTTATGATGTTAACCACCTCAGGACTAATAGAGTATGTAGATCACTTTAGTCAGTGATAGCTATTTGCTAATATTGTCTCCTGATCATAAGGGATTGTATGTTGTATTTTGATTTTCTATCTAATCCTCAACTTTTACGGTCCAATAAGAATTTGAAAAGATGCCTTGGAATTAACTTTTCAAATGAGATTTTAGGCTGTTATATGGTTATTTCATATTGAATTTTCAACACCTACTCATAAATGTGTTGTTGATGATCACCATATTATGTTGCTTCTTAGAAATTATATTTGTTAACAGATAGGGATAAGTTGCCCTAGAATGAGGAGGGAAGGGTTTCTTTTAACATCAAGTCAGTGTTTATCACCTGGGAGTGAGCCTCATAAAAATAATGGCATGATATTTCAAAAGGGTAATTTCATTACTCTTTAGATTCCATTCAATGCTTGTTTATTGACTATCTAATCTAGGAGAGGTATTGGAGATAACAACATGAATAAAACTATTTATATCCAGAGACTGGTTTGGGAAAAATCATGTATTTGCTAACCATGCTGCACAACAGGTAAAGGAAAGAGTGATCAGATCTATGTGAGAGGGATAGGATATAGTAAGGAAGGGCAGAAGTGGTGATGTCTTGACATAACTTTTGCAATATCATTTATGTAAATAACTCAGCAAAATCAGTAAACTTCAAAACTAGGAATTAATCTCCTAGCCTTGTTTTCTACTATATCTTGATATACATACTGCCAGTGTTGTTTAATAAAGGATATGGATAAACAGTTTTTCTAGTTAGACAAAAAATGATCCATTTTCATCTGTCCAAATCAAATACTAGCCGTGTGGCCTTGGGCAAGTTATTGCACTTACCTAAGCTACAGTTTTCTGATTTGTAAAATGGAGAATATAAACATACTTACCCCAAAGAGTTGCTGTGAAGATTAAATGCAGTAATTCCCCATAAGAGGAAATGACAGTAAAAAGTGTGTAATCATTCTTAGCTGTATTGATCTTATGGTCCACAATTTTTCTACAATGTATTTTTTTAATACATTGTATTTTCTGCTTATATTAAATTATTATTCATGAAAATTTGCTTGTTTGAATGCACTCACTTCCTTATTTCTTCCTATTAAAACCCAAAGTCTTCTTAAAATGTTACATCCTCTTTGAAGTCTTTTAGGTTCTTTCAGGCATATGAATGTAATACAATCACGTGTGAATATGCTCCATTTTCCCTCCTGCAAAACAGAGTCTATGAGGACAAGGATGCCTCTTAGTAATCAACATGGTGCTTCAATACAGTTTGGTGAAAGATGGACCCTCAAGACTGTTTTGATGAAATACATGAAATAGGCAGTTACTGAGTTTGGTCCATTCAAGTCATGTACATGAGATTCTCAAACCATTTTTCTGTACCAACTTCAAACTCTATCAGATTAGGAAGGACACTTCAGTTCATCCTACAATGGCTCCACCTATGAGCCTGAAGTTCAGTTTTAAATGCATTGCCACCTTTGCTTGTAAAGCAAAATCCATTTGTGCAAATATACCATTTCACTTACATTGCCTTTATTATTTTATGTAAATGAACAAAAAATAGAAAAAATTAATTTGTTGAGACTGGTGAGGAAAAGCACATAGGTTTCTTAAACTCCATACAGTTAAGGAAAAACAGAGATCATGAGGTTTATCTCAGCTTTAGCAGGTGCTCATTGGCCTTAAGTTCAATCAAGTGTGTGTTCAGTTATGAAGGAAAAGGATAAAACTAAAGTGAAAAATACTGGAAATATGCCATTAAACAATGCATCTAAAATTGAACTATCATTGGGGATTTTATCATTGTTTTAGCAAGATGGGAATGGACCACCTCTTAGAACCTGTAAATCTTTGGTTTGTGAACACGTATCAATACAAAAGTTGGGGATTGGCTAATATTTTATTATTTTTAATAAAAAACAAATTGAATTGATGTAAACCTTAAATAGCAAATATTTTTAGTTATAAAGAGTACCACGCATCAAAAAAAATTTCCTTCCCTGGATATAATAATTTGTATGCTAAATATCAGCTTTGCCAATTTCATAAAACGTTTTTTAGAGTTATTAAAATGTTTTAAAAAACCACTTTCCTCTAAGTGTATCTCTTTTATGAATTAAAAAAAAAAAAAAAAAAAAACCAGAAACTTTAAGTTAATAGAGATTACAGGTGATTAACACAAATCTCTTTTGAATTTTATTTCAAACTATACGATTATTATCAAAGGATTTGGTATCTATGTATTTCCCCAATATCTTTTTTATTAATATGCTTGTCCTAACAAAAAATTCTAGACTGTCTTGGAAACAAGTTGGATTTCCTTTATAAAATTTGCCATTCAAATACATACACTATCTAAACTTTTAAGATGCAAAGAAGCAGCTGTTCTGTGGTAGAGCAGTGCTTTATGTACTTTAAGGTGCATATGAATTCCTGGGAATCTTGTTAAACTGCAGGTCTGGGGTGAAGCCCCAGATTCTGCATTTCTCTAACTTGCTCCCAGTTGATGCTGACCCTTGCTGATCCTGAATCAAACTTTGAAAAGCAGTTGGGTAGAGCACAGAATATATATTCTATCTGCATTCAAACAAGGGCTCTGGCATTTACTAGCTATAGAAGCTTGTGTAAGTGACACCCAGCCGCTTCTCATCTCCTCTGTCACCACTACCTAGTCCAAGCAACCATCATTTCTGGACAACTGTGGTAGCTTCTTAATTGTTTTCTCAGCAGCCAAACTTGCGTCTCTCCAGTTCATTCTCCATACCACAGCAAAAGTAATAATTTTGAAAAACACTACTCTTATCATATCAGCACTACCGAAAACCCCTTAAAAGCTTTAATGGCTTTCCTTTCCTCACAGATCAAGTTCTAAAGCAGCAACACGACCTATAATTCTGTCTGGAGAACTCCCGTCTACCCTCTCACATAGGCTCCCGGTCCACTCCCACTATTCTTTAGGCTCCACCCTTAAGGAACTTCCATTTGTTGCTCTAGCACAGTGGTTCCCTAAGTGTGGTGCCCAAGCCAGCACAATTGCATAACCCAGGACCTGGTTAGAAATGCAAATTCTCAGGTGCCACCTCTGAAACTCTTGGGGGTGGGGTCCGGATAGATTTTTAACAAGGTCATCAGGTGATTCTGCTAAGCTAAAGTGTAAGAGACACAGCTCAAGCAGGTAAGCTCCTTCACACCTTATATCTTTGCCTATATATGCTCTTTTTTCTGTAATGTTTCCCTTGTTCCTCTCTTTTCCTATCCCAATTTTGCCTGGCAAAGCCCCTCTTCCTTTAGTTCTTAGTTAATAAGTTTCTTCATAGAGACATTCCTTGCCCTTTCTTAGAGAGATTAGCTCCCAATGTTTCCATTCCAATGAGCCCTGTCTTTTATTTCTCCACATAATGTCATACTTTATTCATGATTATTTATTTAATTTTGTCTCTCCCACTGGACTGTAAATTCATAAGGGCTGGACTATCAGTTTTGTTTCTTTTTGATTCTCCAGCACTCAAAACAGTGCCTGGCACAGTGTAAGTTTTCAATAAAGACTGTGGCAAGAATGAGAGAATAAACAATTTTGTCCTCTAGTACATCCATTTCTTCAACTGTAAAATAGACAACATATTACCCTTTCAGGTTACTTCAATCATTAGCATGTGTGAAAGTACAAAGCAGAATGTTTTCTTTAAATTTTTAAAGCATGCTTAAATATCCTTTCTCTTATGCCTAGACCACTTTGTTTTACTAAAAAGCACTGATCCTATTCACACCTGTCTTAGTTTGCCGGGTTTGCCTTAACAGAGCAACACAGACTAGTTGGCTTAAATGGTTATTGTCTCATGGTTCTGGATGCTAGAAGTCCAAAACCAAAGGGTCGGCGGGGCTGTGTTTCCTCTGAAGTCTGAAGGGTTCTGGAGATGGCTTGTAATCCATGACGTGCCTCGGCTTGCAGTGTAAGTCTATCTCTGCCTCCATCACATGGCTGTCTCTCTTCTCTTCCTCTATTCCTTCTCTCTTTCTGTCTCTCTGTCTCTCTGCCTCTTTGTATCTCTCTATCTTGATCTCGATCTCAATCTTGATCTCCATCTCGACCTCCTCTGTCTCTCCCTCATTTTACTTGCTTTGTCCAAATTTCCTTTGCTTATAAGGACACCAGTCCTACTGGATTAAAAGTCCACCCTGATCCAGTCTGGCCTCATTTTAACTAATAATATCTTCAAATATCCTATTTACAAATCATTTGCAGTCACTGGACCAGGAGTTAGGGTTTGAACTTATCTTTTGAGGTGCACAATTCAATCCACAACATGATCTTTGTTCATGTATTCACTCTCATATATGTAATACTAGAGGTTTGCTATCTCCATTTCTGCTACGAATATTCTTCCCTTGGATCTGCCACACATCCTTATCCATGGAGCCCCTTCTGATTGCATTTAGCAGTAATTGTCTCTTTCTAGCTCCTGGTATACTTTAAACTTCTACTATATCACTTGAAACATTTACATTTAAAAATAATAAGTGATTTTCTTATTTCAAAAGTAATTATAGAAAATTAAAAATAACAAAACTGATGAGTGAAACAAAGACCTTAGTCCCTTCTGTAATCATGAGCTTTCCTGATTATGTAACCTCAAGCTCTTCTGTACCTTTTAAATTGTAAAAATTGCTATAATTTAGGAAAATGTATCTAGCAATTCCAAATTATGTAGGTAAGAATGTTTGATCATATTAGTTGATACTGTGTCCTATTAACATGAATTCTCCTAACATGTTATGAATGGGTGTATTTAATTAAACACATTCTGCAAATAAGTTTTTCTAAAGAAGTAATAAGACAACACAAGTCATTTGGATGTAAAATTGCAGTTGCAATTAGGTAACACAGTAAGCTTGGCATTGTGTAAGAACATTTGCTCTACAGCAGATTTACTGTGTATTATCTGAGCCACTTTCAGCTCTGCTCCCAAGGGAACATCGAGATGCACAGGGCTACTTTCTCTTGCTATTGCAGAACCAATTAAATTAATGTGTTGGAAATAACATTGTCTACTGCTTGCACTGCTCTGCATTAGATTCTCTCTGAATTGTCCTATGTTTCACTCTACAATATATATAGTATTTTGAATTTTAGTGGCAAGAACTGTAGTTTTCCTTTGCTTATGGATAGTGAGAACTCCCAAGAAATAAAGCTTTCTCTGAAACATTTTTCCTGCATTAGTTTCCTGTCACTTTAGTATCATGTAGGATAGAAAAAAAAAGAAAGAACATGGAGATTCTTTTGAATTATGTGAACATCTCTAATATTGGGAACTTTTTCTGCTGTCCATCAGAAAGAAGGAAATTCGATGCAAAGACAAGATGTTAGCTAATGGGATAGGGAATTGCAGTCAGATGAATGAATCTAATTGTGTTTTGAGTATCTGTGAGTTATTATATTGCTGAATCCATCCATTCATCAAGTGAATATTTAGTGAGCATTACTCTAAAATAGGTTTTATGGAAGGTACAGAGGACACCTACAATAAATAAATAAATAAATAAATATATATATATACATTTAAAGAAATGATGAGAGAATACAAGCTCAATATAAAATTATAATTGCTGGGTTCACTATGTGTGCAACAAAGCAGAGAGAAAATTCTAAGAAGGGCAGTTGGGCATTGGGTTAAGTAGTTTCAAGGGAGACCAAAACATTTGTTTTGAGGTGAGGTGCCATAGTAGTATAAGGCTGGAGAGGAAAGCAGGGGTCAGTTATTTCAGGATCTCCTAAAACATGAATTGGGAGATTTTTCAGGAGGATCAGGGGAGAATTGTAGGGTTTGTCACTCGGGGTGCTGTTATTGAACAGTCTATCCATGATCCAAGTAGCACTTTGTACAATTAAAAGGGGGTTCCTTTAAACTCCATAGAGTTTGCATCTTGGGTTTCTGTTGCATTTACTTGTTTTCTATAATTGACAGAGACAGAGCTTCTACATTCCAGGAGACTGTATCTTGCATTCTTGTGCAAGAACTGGGTTCTGGGAAATGAGACAACTGAATTTGAACGCTGCTTTAACCCTTACCTAGTTGTGTGTCTTTGGCTTTGTCATTTTTCCCCTTGGGATTTTAGTCTTTCATCTGCAGAACAGGAGGAGGAAGGTTGTTAGAATAACATTAAAGCTTCTTAGGATAGTCACCTTCTATGATTCCTTGTGTTTACTACTGACAACTCCTGCCTTTTGTCTTTTAGAAGATAATCCAGACTAATCCTAATCCCAGGTAATATAAAAGGTGAACTATAGCTAAACAGGATTTTGAAGGATGCTTTCACTTGGAAACAAAGTACAAGAAAAAAATAACTACGTGTTGCTACTACAAGCTAAGTGATTTTGGAATTTAGGCAATGTTGAATTACTGCCCTAAATGATTTTTTTTCTTTTTAAAGGCTTTTAATACTATTTAACTTAAACAAATCTATGCCTGTTTTACAGAGTATCGCTTGACATATAGTAAGAGTCCAATAATGATTATTATCCTGATTAGAGTCATTGTGAGATATGAATTAGCTCATTAAGTATGTAAACTACAAAACACAGTACTTGCACATAGTGTGTCCTCAAAAATGCTAGTTTCTATTCACCTTATAGGCCCTTGCCAACTTGTGGGTATGTCTTGCTATTCGGCTCTGCTGTTTGAATGCTCTCCTTCAAGGACCTGCTCCATCGTACACTAGAAGGGGCTGCGTGTCAGTAATGGGTGGATCAGTCAGTCTAAGACAGTCTAAAGATTGCAATCCTAGCTTAAGTATCTGTTAAACAAAAAAGCTTTGTAATGGAAAATAGAAAAGAACATTCAATACCTGATAGCCTCATTTTTTGACAAACATCTCTGTGGGCCACAAACGAGGTAGGTCTTGAAACGGATATTAAAATGTATGAGGTAGAGGTGCTTCATATATGTATAAATATATCTTTTTAAATTTTTTTTAGGAGGTATCAGGGATCGAACCTGAGACCTCATACATGGGAAGCAGGCGCTCAACCACTTGAGCTACATCCACTCCCCATGAGGTGCTTCTTTTAATGCTTTTCTCAGTAGCACACAGGATTCTGAGCCAGCACAAAAGTAGTTTTCATTCCAATGGCCAGACCCCTTATTAGACACAGTTGAAACTTCAACATAAAAAAGAAGGAAGGGAACATTCTTGACAGTGAAAAAAAAAATCACATTAGGAATGGGAAATATACTTTTCAACATTGGGTGATAAACTTTTGTTTATGTTTAGTTAATATAAATTGTCATTTAAGAGGTTAGGAGAGGACATATCTAAAATTTCCTTATTGCCACCTCTTGAAAAACTTTGATTAGTTGGATTCATACTATGAGTATGAATCCTGGCTCACCTGTCCCTTGCCAACTGTATAATCTGGGGAAAATTGATGAATATTTACCATTCTCATTTGTAAAATGATGATATGGAACCCAGCATGCGAAGTCATGCTGAGGAGTAAAGGAGATACCATCTGCAACAGGGGTTCTTAACCTTTTCTGTTCCACAGACCCCTTTGCCAGTCAGGTGAAAACCACAGACCCCTTACTAAGTCACACTATACTGTGTATTATTTAATAAATATATCACACCCATACCAACAAGTCCCCACAAGAATAAATTTTTTTTTGAATTTCAATTCAAGTTCACAGACCCCTTGTTATAAACCCCTAGTCTACTGCATTGCCCACCACAGCAGGTGCAAGTTAGTAGGTAATAATAGCAATTGCCCTAATGTCAGTCCCTCTAGGCCTTGACAATTAATTTTCAGTCTGCATTTCTCATTTTTCCCATCTCGAAAATGAGCTTCGAGATGAGATAATTTCTAAAGTTCATTCCAACTCACACATTCTGCTCTTTAGATCTTCCTGTAAGACCGTGCCCTGAGAATGTTTGCATGGTAAGAGGAACCACTAGTTTCCTGACTCACAAAATTGAGAATTGTGGAGCTTTCTGATACCCTACCCATTGATGGGAAGAGGTCTGAGAGCCAGTAGAGCAGTGACAAGCAGTTTTTATCATCATATTCTTTGGTTGACTCCTATCTGCCTTGTTTGTGGGTGTGTATTCCAAGTCAACCCCTGTTTCAGAAGACCTTGAGGCCTGAACGTAGAATAGAGGATTCAGGACATGCCAGTTCTTTTTATAATAAAATGCTGAACCTTTTGGCTTTTCCCCATTCTTTTGTTATGTTGTGGATAGGGTTGAGGATAGCATCTGCCTCCCTCTTCTTGTTTTAAGCTCCTTGTTCATTATTGGGAATCTGGATCTCCTGAAGAAGAGGCACCTTCTGCAATTTGACTTGGGCTGCTTTTTCTTGGCCAAGCATCTGTGCTTTTCCTCAAGCTTGCTTCACTGCCGGCTGCCGTGAGCTCCCTAATTGGGTTAGACCTCATCTCTTCCACAATGATCTGGACATTTAACTTTATCTGAAAAACACATTAATAGATCTCCTAACAATCAACTTCCCAATTAGTGCCTTTAAAATGCTCTCAGATCAGAAACCATGATTTTGATTGAATTCTACTAAGAATAACCTTTGCAGGACTATTTACCTGTATTGCAGAGTTCCCCAGCTGTTCATGTTTGAAATTTTTCTTCTCCAACTGCATAACTGTACTGTGAGCACTTTGATAGCTTTTATTAAGACCTCGTGTCTTTTAAAGCTTTTTATCTTCTATTGTTGTCATAGATGAGGTGGTAAACCACAGAGATAAATGAGATAGGGTTCCTATCTTCAGTCAATTCCCAGTTTAGCTATGGAGACTGGCAGGTGAAAGATATTAGACATATAAAAAATAAACACAACAAGGAACACACAAAGTGCAAGCACTTAGTGCCCAGAGCAGAGGAGTTGTTCAAAATAAGGATGAAAACAAGCCAAACTGAACTCCTGCGTAATGCATACAAGTAAAAATTCATTTTCCCAGGAAAAGGTGGGGATGATAATTGATATGGACTTTGAAAAAGGACTTATCAGTTGATATTTGTGCCTTTTCTTAACATTTGAGAAAACTCTGGAAATCTGGTGAAAGCCACTGTGGCTCAGGCCTATTGCTCCCCCCATGTTTTCAAGGAGAACTGAAGACAGCTGGAAAGTGATAATACAACCAAGTTGGAAACATAAGCAAAGGACAAATCACAGAGAACTGTATATGTCATATTAAACACTGAGAGACGATAAATTAACTCTAAATCTCGCCTATTATTTTTGCTGTCATGTCTAAGTTTGATTTTACTATCAAGCATTCAAGCCATGCTCAGCTCCAGCTACAGATGTTCAGATTAAAAACCAAATAATAGAGTAAATAGTTCCCCATTATAAACCTATGGTCCATAGAGCAAAGAATCTTCATTGGAATTTCAGAGAAATAAGGCCAGAACTGCATCACAGGGACCGAAAAGACAGTATCTCTCTACTTCCCCCTGATAGTTTCACACCAAAAATACCTTTTACATTTGAATAAAAGCCTTTTGGGAGCTTTTCTATAAAACTAAATCCTCAAAGAAAAAGAATTCACTAATTCAGATGTTGATGTAGATCATCTACACATAATCTGTAGGAAATATAAACAAGTCTGTGGAAAATATATCCCAATAAAAGGACATCGGGTTAAGAAAGAGGCTGATCTCTAACACCAAACGATAAACTGTGAATGCAGTCCTCAGCAACCTGAAACAGACCAGAAAATTTTTTAATTTAAGGAAAAATTTTGGTTAATTGCTGAGCTCTGAAACTTTACTTATTGTGTGACTTTGGACAAGTCATATAACCGAACCCAGCCATAATTGCCATTTGGTTTATCTCCTTCACGGTTTTCTTTTTAATGAGACTCAGTAACATCATATATATTAAAGCCCCTAATAAACTCTAAAATTTTTAAATGCATTCTTTAATTTTGATCTATGTGTCTTCTATGAAATTGAAAATATGATTCGGTATATAAATATTTAGTACATAAGCTGTTTTTCAGAGCACCTTTATTGTGAGATGTGAAGCAGCATATTGAGCTAGAAAGTGCTGTTATGCACAGCTATGATTTCTTTGAATCACACATGATTTTTACCTGCTGTGAGTTTATAGTGCACTGGAATTTTCAAGCATAGCCCTTTTGTTTACAGTTTATAAGTAATACAAATTCCATCTTGGCATTGAGGGATTGCCATGGCCCTAATATTGCTAATTAAGTATTTTTGCCAAATCAACTACAAAGAGCCCAAACTGATTTTCCCATTCCATACTCAAGCAAAAGGGGGAAAACTGTGACCCAGTTAAATGTGAAATAATGCTATACCCTCCCCCCAACTCACAGATGAATAGATCTGTAATGAAGTGCAATTTTCCTCAGAAAATAAACTCCAACAAATGGGAAATTGGGGTTACAGTGCATGCATTGCAAAGTAATCGTAGTTAAGCATTGAATCCAGCTAAAGGACAATTTTGAAAGTTGAAGAACATTCAAACAAGGAACTAGAAATCTGACAAAGGTGAAAGGGGGACCAATTGAAGCTTTATTGAACAGCAGTTGTAAGTGTGACAGCAAGAAAATGATTTGGTTCTGTAAGATGGAAGGGGTTGAAAGGGTGAGGTACATCCTGGTTTTTATTCTAGAGAACAGTTATGTATAAGCCAAGGTCGAATTAGTGACCTCACAGAAATAAAAGAAAGACATTAAAAATAATGAATAAAAATAGACAAAAGTGCAAAAAATTAACAACTCAGCACAGAACCCATGGGGTCAAAATAAATGCAGGCTCCAATTGTACATATTTAAGGAAGTCTAGTTCTTTGAAGACATCTTATTTCCAGACACCTTAATTTCTGCATGCAACCAACATTTATTTAGTGCTTACATAAGGCACAAGAGCTCATCAAGTACAACAGGGGAGAAATTGGGTGAAGTACCTTTGCTCATGGAACTTCAAACTACTGATTTTCACCTGATGCCAGTGAAAACACCGGATAGTGTTATTGAGCTTACTGATAGGCTGGACCATATGAAACTGCCGTTTTTGTCCGTCAAAAATATTCAAGTATTGGCAATTTTCAAAGGTTCAACCAAATACTATCCTGTAACCTTAGTTTGAATTGTGAGAGCCTTTTAAACGAATGTAAAAGTAAGAACAATTTTTAGACTTCCTTAACATTTTCTTCTTTTTTATTTTAAGAGCGTATCACTTTCTTTTCCTATCCACCCAAGACTCATTTAAAATCTCCAAATTAAATATTCTTTCATGTTATATAGAATGCAACTGTGGTCACCCTCATGTATAACAAATCACTAATATGTAAAGGGATTATACTCCTTAGAATCAATCACTCAATTGAGATTCCTCATGTCAGCCACGGTATAGAAGTCTGGGAGTATCCCTTCCATTCCTTATTCTTATTCATATTCTCTGTAAGGAAAGCTTTTACTAAGATTCTTTAGGTTATATTCTGGGGT
Organism: Tolypeutes matacus; assembly: GCA_026826555.1. Classification (NCBI taxonomy): domain Eukaryota; kingdom Metazoa; phylum Chordata; class Mammalia; order Cingulata; family Chlamyphoridae; genus Tolypeutes; species Tolypeutes matacus. The sequence goes on along the minus strand of JAKSZT010031676.1, from coordinate 10,472,934 downwards.
CATTCAATCCTTCCTTTGTCTTAGTCCAAGACCTCCATTTGCAACCCTTGGAATATATCTCTTGTCCATTCCAATGTTGTTTTCCCCTTCGGGATCTGTCACTAACAGAATTGTCTAATGTCGTGATTTTCAAATTGTGATTCCCAGACCAGCAACATCAGCAGCACCTGAGAATTCATCAGAAAAGCCAATACCCAGATCCCACCCTAGACCAATAAATAAGAAACTCGGGAGGTGGGGTCCAGCCATCCTGTTTAATAAGCCTTTAGATAACTCTGATAGAGAGTAACATTTGAGTATCACTGATCAAATCAGTTCTCTTTGTTTCTTTTCTTCTTTTTTATAAACCCTCACCACTACAGCCATTTGTTTTTTTTTTGTTTTTTTTTTTGGTTTTTGTTTGTTTGTTTGTTTGTTTGTTTTGAGGTATCAGGGGACCAGGGATTGAACCTGGGACCTTGTATGTAGGAAACTGGCACTCAACCACTGAGCCACATTGGCTCCTGAGTTGTTTTTTTTCCCATTTGTTTTGCTTATTGTTTGGGTTGTTTGTTTGCTTTTAGGAGGCACTGGGAACAGAACCCGGGACCTCACATGTGGGAAGCAGGCACTCAACTGCTGGAGCCATATCCGCTTCCCTTGTTTTCATTCTTGACTGCATAATAGAATCGGTTAGGGAATATAAATAAATAAATAAATAAATAAATAAATAAATATTGATGCCTGGGTCCTACCCATAGAGATCCTGATTTTATTGGTGTGGGTTGTAGCCTGGGCACTAGATTTTCATACATTCTCCAGGTATTATGAACGAGCAGCTAAGTGGAGAGGGGCTGTTCTATTAAAATCAGTAGTTTTCCACATCGTTATCTATGATTGCTACCTCTGACGACAGCCACTAGGCTTTTTACCTTGTCAGCTGGGATTAGGGGGTACAGAAATGGTCAGAGACTCTAGATACCTGGTTAACTGCCCCATTTATCTTAACTGATCCTTAGTTAAACATGTCTCTGGTGCCTGCTGGTGATGATGGAGGAGTACAGTCATCACTAGGACTTACATCCAGGGCAAACTGTCAAAGAAGGTTCCAGTTTTTATTTATTAATTATTTTTTTACTTATTTATGTATTAGTTTACTTATTATTTATTTACTGCTTTCAGGCTTACTGTACTAGCATCTAATTTGCTTACTTGGAGCTGGGGTAGATAGAGTTGAAGGGAAGATGGTAAGAAAAATGTGATGCAAAGACCATAAGTACAGCTAACTCAAGTGTATATAGACTCCACTAGGGGACTTAATTTCTCAAACCTTCAGAAACTTGCCATGTGGCCCAATTCGAGCTACCCGACACTACTACTCCCTTCTCTACCCATCTCCAGGGGTTTCAGTCATTTTAACTCTTGTCTTCCTACCACTCTCTCCCCATCTCCAAATTCTGGTCTCCCTTTTGCCCTTTACATCTTGGAAACCCTCGGGTCACCAGCATAGTCTGTGGGTATAGATACTATTTATTTTCTCCCCTGGATATTTCAGCTACTTGGGAAGGAAGGACAGAAAGTTAGAGTCCAAGGTGGAAGACGTTAGGGAGGAGTGAGTAGCAGCCTTGACTCTGGATGGAAGTCAGGTAGGATTGAACAGTCCCTCCCAAAAGATCTAGGGTAGATAGGAGCTGAAATCCATAGAAGCTCTGAGAGCCAAATGATGAACAAAAGTAGCAGGGGTAAAACTTGGGACAGGGGGATTCTCTTCTCTAATTAATCCAAAAATATTGGAGTTGGCAAGATATCAGGTAGATTTTTTTCTTAGTGGAAAAGCTCCTTTAGGTCTTTTCCTAAAAGTAACTCATTTGTTTTTTACCTCTCTGGGTTTGTCTTCTTCCCCAGAGATGATAGATAGATAGCTAACAGAGCAAAGGTCAACCTGCTACAAATAACCAGTCCTACCTATGCATACTAATTCTATTTATATCCACCTGCCAGCCAGGCTTTTAGATATTATTTTGCTATAGAATGTCTTTCTCCTTAAAATAATCTATTCTATTTTCATATTTTGATTTATTATGTGCCATTCAGCCCTTTTCCTGTTTTTACCTTGTTTTCATTTTCCTTGAAAGCCCTTCTAGGGGAAGGGGCCTTTAGATCACATATGGTCTTCGTCTGGGGAAAGCCTTCTGTACTAAAGGGAGTCAGACTCTGTGAGAGAGAAGAGGAGCGCTCTAGCTTAGAGTTGGGCTAGGGTTTGGGGAATGTGAAACCTCTTAGCCACTAGCACAGAATCACCCACTTCTCCAATGTTTACTATTGAGCTAATGATAATTCAGAAGCATGGATTCCTGAGCATTCCTCAGTTCTGGCTCTGATTGAATTTGATGGTTAGGACTGGAATTTAGGGGATGGGAAACAGAAACCAATGAACGTGTGTGAAACACAAGTTTGAGGCCATGGTAGGTATCTAGTTAACTACACCTCCCAATGCAGCTGACTGGAAGAATTCATGTCCTTCCCTAATGTGAGCCATTTACTTTTTCTCTTAAGGCTAATATGTTAAACATGGATAAAATAGCCTTTCCTCTCTGCTTTTATAAACCTTTTATTTTAACCTCATGAAAAGCTTTTGATCAAGGAACACTTTTCAGTCTGGACTGGGCTGGCAGAATGGATAGAGAACAACCTTACATTCTTCCTTTTTTCTTTTCTTTTTTTTTTACCCTTTCAAAAGCACAAATGTCCCAGCCTGCAAAAATTAAACAGCCGGGAATATTTGATGCCTCATTTTGAAATGTCAGAACTTACATAAATCTTTCCCAAAGTAACCATAACTTTCTGCCCTGTACAAATTCATAGATTTCTATTACTATTCCCTTTCTTTTTGGTGAAATCCACATCCTGTAACAACCACCTAATTCTACATAATTTGCCGTCTTTATCCTGAGGGTGCCAATCCCCTGGGAATGGAAAGGTATCAAGGACCAGAATAAATGTTTATAGGAAATTTCAAAAAGACTGTTGCCAAATGGCTGAAACCTGGCCTTGTGATTCATCAATGTCCTGAGGGGAATATTTTACACTTAGATTCTAAGGCATGAACTTCCAATGGTAAGTGAGTTTAGCTTTACAGACTTCTGTGGAAGGAGCAAATGAAATGTGTTGGCACTGATGAGTTCTGGGAATGAATTCTCAATTTTCTCTGTGCTGTGTTGTGTTTTTATTGTCCTCAATAAAGACATTATTAATAGGTACCTTTTATATGTATGTTTGCCAAGGATTAAAATCAACGTTCATACATGTGAGAGACTTGACAGGCACTTATCAGAGAGTCTTCATATCTATCCCTGTTAACATTTATGCAGGGTTCAATGAGACACTATGTTTTAGCAAGTATTCTCCAGAATTCGTTTGGATTCACTGACAGTAATAGCTAATTATAATGGCTGTCAGGTGCCAGACATTGGCCCCTCAAATTTTGCAGTATTATTTCTAATCTTTCCTCCCCCAAATCCCCAGATTTAGTTGTTATTATCTCCATCTTTGGATGACGAAGCTGAAGTTAAGAAGTAACTTGGCCAATGCCAAGAACATGTCAAATGTAAAAAAGGTGAGGATTCAAACTCAGGTCTGTCTAATGACAAATACATGCCCTAGCTGTTTTTGTTGTTGTTGTTGTGTGTTTTGGTTTTTTGCTGTAGATGTTGCTGTTCTTGAGGTACCAGGGCCAGGGATTGAACCTGGGACCTCTTATGTGGGAAGCCAGAGCTTAACCACTGAGCCACATAGTCTCCCCTGAGTTGGTTTTTTGTTTGTTTGTTTTTTGCTTTTAGGAGGCACCAGGGACTGAAACTGGGACCTCCATTTGGGAAGCAGGTACTCTAATGCTTGAGCCACATCTGCTCCCCACTGCCACAGTCTTTTCAAGCATTAGTAGGTTCATTATTCAGGGAGAAGTTAAAACTTCATTGAGGTCCACTCACATTTTGCCACTTGCCAGGCTGATGAGTACAAGACTGTGGGCTCCATTAAAGCAAGGAGCATGTCTATTTTGCTCCTCAGTATATTCCTTATATTTAGCACTAGTCCTAGAACCCAGGGAGTATGCAAGAAATATTTTTTGAATGAGTGAATAAATATATGCATAAATTGTCTTGCCATGTCTGTGCATTGAGAAAGTGTAGAATTGAATCTTGGCCTAATTCCCAATTCTGTTTCTTTTTTTTTTTTTTTTCCCCAATTCTATTTCTTAGCTTCCTGGTTGAATGATCTTGGAAAAGTCACTAACTCTTTTGAAACTCTTGTCTTATCTGCATAACGGAAATGGTATATAAGATCAGTTTGAAAGAGAAATGTAAAAACATTTAGTGAATTCTGTATAAATATTACTCATTATAGCTGTGATATAATTTGCAAAGCCCTGGCAAATGATTTCTTATCTAGATCAGAAATAATTAAATTCTCCTATCTGCTCTTTGGTACCTAAACTGTGGTAAAGCTTTTCAAATATTTTTTACTTCTGACCTTGAGCTACTGTAAGAAATATATTTTAGGGGATCAGATGTAGCTCAGTGGTTGAGCACCTGTTTCCCATGTACAAGATCCTGGGTTCAATCCCAGGTACCTCCTTAAAATATATATATAATGTCAAAACCCAATATATATGTAATTATATTTAAAACTGAAGCAAAAATTCATGAAACAATGTTTAAATCTATGTATCATGCACATTGTTCTCTATTCTGTTCTATTTTATTCTATTCAAATAAAATGCCATTTATGTCGCACTAAATAGATTTTAGGTTTCACCTTTGATTTGAAACTCACTTTTTGAAAAAAAAAAAACAAAACAACAACAAAAAAAAACTGCCTTAAGGGAAAGTATAATTCTGACACTAACTCTTCAACATTGTGTTGTAGTAAGATTATTTGGCTGAAAGGGTGGTGTCAGAGTCTGAAGGGGAAGTAGAAGTGTATGTGTGTGTGTGCATGGGTTTAATATTAATTAAGAAACAGAAGTAATAAATTAAAGATATATTCTATCTATCTATCTATCTATCTATCTATCTATCTATCTACCTGCCTATCTATCTTATATCTATGTATCAATCCATCTATCCTTCCATATGTCCATCCATCTCCATTTATCTAAATCTACCCACCTACCTACCTACTACTTACCTAACTGTATAAATAGAGTATAATGTTTATGTCTGCAATGGATTTCATCAGTTCTCTTCAATCAAATGATGAGATCAAAACCTCACCTGCTAATATATAATTGCTGACAGTGACAGATGACAGGTGAATAGTGACAGTATAAGATTTTTCACATTTGGAGAAAATCGAGTTTGGAATTGTCTACAATGTGTAAAATTGAACATGTACCACTTATTTTAAACATAATAGAACACATGAAGCTGTTATAAGGACTTTACTAGGTCTCGGTAATTTAACTCAAAGAAATTTATAAATACTTGGGGTTTATTTCATAATCACACATATGAAAATCTGAAGACATGTAAAAATAACTGAAATTTGTGTAAGAATTCTGAGTAACCATAGAAGAGAAAATACTGTAGTTTATTTAACCAGCTTCCTCTTGGTAGACATTTAGCTTGTCCCCAGTCTTTTGATATTGTAAATATGACTGCAGAGAATAACTGCATGACAGTCATTTCATTTATGTACAAGTAACATGTCATTTTTTGGTAAACATTTCTGTATTGTCTTCCACAGAGGTTGCACTCATTTTACTCTCACCAGTAATATGAGACCCTCTCCCTAAATGCTTCTCAGCACTATGAATTTTCAAATGCTTCTATTTTTGACAATTGAATAGGTTCAAAATGGCATGTCAGTAGAATTTAATTTGCATATTAATTTTTGTGATACTGAACGTCTTTCTATTTGTTTAAGAATCATTTGCAATTGTGTGTGTGTGAGCTGTCACCTTATTATCCTGTTCCTATTATCAGTTTTTGGTACCTTTTACTTATTTCTTCATTTTAAGATATATAGACGCTTTATTAAAGCCATTTCTCTAGTTTTTTTTCTATGAAGAATTAAAAATCTGTTCCTGTTATTATTTTTTTTTTTGCTTATTTATTTATTCATTTTTCTTGCAATTTTGTCGTGCAGTTATGTAGTTAAATTGAGCATTTTTAATGACTTCTGATTCTTGCATTGTCCTTATAAATGACTTTTCCAAGCTATTTTTTTACATCCTAAGTTTTCTATTGATACTTTTGTAATTTCATTCTCAAAAAATATTTTTAAATGTTTTATTCATTTGGAATTTGCCCTGGTACTGTGAGTGAGGTATGGATCTAACCAATTTTTCCCCAAGTGGCTAACAGGTTTTCTCAGACCTTTTCACTAAATGGTTTATCTTTTCTTTACTTTTCTTTACTTACTTGTAATGCCATGTTATCATGCCCTAAACTCCAGTATATAGTTGGATCTTTCTGAACTTCCTAATCTGAGTTATTTGCTAGAATCACACTGGTATATTTATTGTATCTGTAGATATGTTTTAATATAGGGTAGAGTTACACACCTATGCACCAATCTTTTTTTTTTTCAGGTTTCCAAATGACTCTTCCTCATTCCTTTTTTCATATAAAATTTATCATCAGTTTATTTAGTTTAACCTGAGAAAAAGTTGAATTTGTTTGGTATTTGCCACATGATAAATTGATAGAGTAACTTAGGGGGAGCTGGCATCTCTATGACATTGAATCTTTTTATCTAAACACTGTGTGTGCCTTTTTATTTGTTCATATCTTCTTTAGGTTCCTCAGGACCATTTAAATTTTCTCATTGTATAATCTTGATATTTCTTGTTCGGTTTACTTCTATATATTATATCTATTTTATTGCTGTTTTAACCGGACTTTTTCCTTGATTGTTGGAAATGCTTTTTCAGATCATTCCCTTGAGATTCCAGGCATTAGCTTCTCCTTTCCAAAGTGTATGCTATACTTTTTGCTCCTTCTCTTTTGGCTGATATTTTTGTCTATTTCCCAAAAATAGTAAATAGTAATTGTCATTATGGATATCATTGTTTGTTTGACTCTCATAATTATTCATCTAATGTTTTTCTTTTAAGCATGATGACTTTGAGCTTGACACAGATATGGTTTATATTTTAATAAATATTTATATTTTCTGTTAATATTTCAAGTAAAATTTTTCAACTGCCTTTTAACCCTGGAGAGAAATGCTCATCTAATCTTCTCATTATATCAATAAGAAAAATTATAACAACATTTTTCTTAATATTGACGCATATATGCAATCTTGGAATTAGATCCCTTTAGATGTGGAGTTCCTTTTTTAAAACCAGTCATTGTGTTTTGGTAGCAATGTATGCATAGTACTTTAATTAAAAGAAGGTGGGAGAGTCCTTTCTTTTTCAATGCTCTGAAGCTTTGTAAATGGCATTGGAATGATTTTGTTTTTTTTTTTTAATGTTTTAAGTCCTTTGCTTACTACCGGAATCCTTTCCAAATAATCAGAATCCTTTCTTACCAATCTGTGCCTATGGTGAGATACATTGAATATTACCCTTGACACTACCACCACCACAGAAAAGGCAGTATGGGGCAGGACCTGATAGTCTCATGGGACATTTTCTGGCAGGCACTCCTCTATTCCTTAAGGTGACACCCAACAAAATGAGGAATTTGGAATAGACCTAAAGTTCCTTTTCCTCTGCTAAAATAATACCAATATAATAGTATAATTTCCTTTGGTGATGAGGAAGGATGTCTGCAGGCATTAAGATTTCTCTGTGCAAAGTCCCGGCTAAAATGGTTTTTCTAAAGTTTTCCACTTGCATTGGATAAAATTTTGCACTATACCAAGCATTATCTCTTGAGGAAATAAATGAAGAGCACTCAAATGACAACAAGTAAAGGTTATTAACTCAGAGCTTGCTTTAGCAAGAGAGTCAGCCACCATCCTTTGCATTTGGTATAGATTTAAAGATAGTCAGTGGAGCAGAAAAGCTTCAAAGTGCAAAAAAGGGAAAGCTTCAGATATGCCCTGATTGGATGTTGTTGGCATGGGGAACCTGGAGGTGCGCTAACTAGAAGTGAGACCCTTATATAATTGGTGTGAGGAGAATATTTTGTTCTATATGGTCCTGAGATGGAAGCAGGAATGAAAGTTAAGGAAGCTGACAGTCACTGACCAAGTCCTGACTATTTTGAGGTGATTGTGGTAGAAGTTGTGGGTTAGAGTTATCTTTTTGTATATGGTCTGGCCATTATCCATTTGCATATTCAATATCACTCTTACATGCCTTGAATTAATACCTATAAAGCACTTAGCATAGTTCCTAACACAGAGCAAGTGTTCAATAAATATTAACTATCATTATTATTGTTATTGGCATTATTATTACTCATTGGATTTCTATAAAACTCTCTGTAAAATAAAGTTGAGGAAATTAAGAATCAGTGCTACTAAATGTGTGTCTGGATCACACATTTAGAATTAGCAGCAGTTGTCTTTTCATTTTGGGACCAATGTCTTTCCCATTAGTAGAGAGATGATAAATTGAAGGCCATAACATGAATGGGGAAATAATGTCTTTATCATCACTAACCTCTAACTGAAATTTAGCATGTCCTTGATTTATGAATGTGGACAACTCGCTACACTAGTATTAGCCATTCCTCTATATTTCATATCACATTAAAGACTTTGCAGAAATCTTGAGATATCATTTATGCTCACCACTGTTTTGAAGTTGCACTAGTTATCAGCCCTGCTGTTTGATCTTATTATTTAAAGCACCAACAAATATTTGTAATTTTATTTCAATAAAATTAGTTATTTTCAATCCTGGGTATTTATTTCATGCATTTAAAAGCACTTTTTTGAGAGAGGAGTCTATGGGCTTTACAAGAGTGCCAAAGAGGTTAAAAGTACCAACAGTGCTAAGCTGTTCTGTGATTATATGACCCTCTTATCCTGTGCTGTATTTTTAACTTATTTCACAAGAGACATCATTGGTGGATGAATGTTCCCAACATCTCATTCAAAGGAAATTTGAGAGGTCCTCACCTGATAGCAGCTGGCACTGAATTCAGTGAATTTTTCAACTGGCAGAATAACCAGATGGATTTAAACTGCCCAGTGAAGGGATAATTTTCCCCAAGAAATTCTGCACATGCCAAAGCAACCCTGTAAGCTAGTCACAAGGCATCCTCCTTTGCCAGCCTTTTCAGCCTAGCTGCAAACACGGTGCCTTTCAAAGGGACCCTGTGACAGCATCAAGCAAGATTTAGTAAATGTCTTTGCTCGATTGGGGTAGAAGTGAAATAAATAGCCAGCGCTCTAGGGAAAAGCTGCAGACAATGCTCTACCCGCCACTCAGCACGCTTATCAGTGAACACACAGCCCTTCTGCAGAATGAATTGTGCTAAATTTAATCTGATGCCTTCCCCCAGGGGGAGCAGGGAGAATGTGGAGATGATCAGAAGGTTGATGGATTGGGATATATTCCATCTTCCTTTAGAAGGCCACTGCTTCTCTTCAACATAGTCCTGCTATGCTTTATGTTCCCTGCATCTGGAACAATTTTTGATATCCTGATTGGAACAACTGTGCTTTTCTGATTCTTTAAACTTTAGGATATGTGAAGAAAAGAGCACTGAGACTTAGGACATGTTTATAAAAATAGAATCATATCATGATCAAACAAGAAGAGACCAGGAGCTAGGAGCAGGCATTTTTTCCACAATCTAAGGCTTAATGGCTTAATTCAATTGATTAAAATAGTCAATTTGTTTTTAAGAATGAATAGAATTAGTATCCCATAGTGTCTACTAAGGAATTTATATTTCCTAAGGCATTTAGACCCCTTAATTTATACCCTTTAATTTATTTAATCTTCACAACCACTCTCCTCTTTCTGTATATGAGGAAAGAGAGCCTTAGAGAGGTTAAATAACTTCACCAAAGATCACACGTCCATTAAAAAAAAACAGAGCCATAACTTCAACTGCATGTACCTACTTCTAAACTCTGAAATCTTTCCATTATATACCTTTACAAATTATACTTGTACTAAGTTTTCAGAGATTGAAAAAAAAAAAAAAACTATGTATTTTTGGTACAAACCTAGAATGTTTCTTGAACTAAATTTTAAGAGATGAGTCAGTGTTGCATTAGAAGACGCTAAGAAAATAGGTTTCTAAAAAGAGAAAAATATTCAGAGAAGCATTTCTCAGCTCTAACAATACCAAGCAGTTCCTTATTTTAACCTTAAAGCAAGTATTCTACTTTACTTGTATGTTTCTGTTCATACCTCAATCAAATTAAATTGGCTTTTCCACATAGCAATTTGGAAAAATACCAGGTCTATTGGGATCAAGTAAAAAACAGATGTGAAATAATATGCATTTTTCATGTGCCCCCAAGGGTCTTGACATTTCCAATTTAGTGACACTCAGGGGTACAGAAAACATATCTCTGAGCACAAAACTCGAGTTCTCAGTCCCTCGATTTGGTTGTTGGAACGAATTTGTTGAGGTAGATGGAAAACTTCACTGAATATCTTGTTTGGAAATTCGCAAAGCTTGGACCTTTTAATACAATTGATCATTTATGACAGCCAGAAATTTCCCTGCTTGGGGAACAGCTGTCTTTTAAAATACTGCAACATTAACTCACTTACTTACCCATACCTACCCATATAAATAACGTTATGCTGTCAGAATTTGGCGTAACAAATCCTATTTCAGTTTTTACTCAAATATAGGTATTAATAAAATAAAATATTGCTAAGATATCCAGGTCATCCTTCCCACATGCTTGGTATTAGATTCACATAGTCACTCATTCTAAAGAAAATTACTAAGTGGCCCTGGGCTACATAGCCTATTGACACCTGGACATTTTGAAGGGTAGATGGAGATTCTGATAAAACCTAAAATATAGATTATTAACTTTTCAGTTCTCTGTTGTGTTGTGTGTGTATTTGTTTTAACAAAGTAACAAACACCACAGACAACTTTGCCCTATGAAGAGCCTTTGAAGAGCTCCCTGCAGTTCAGATATGTGCTAACGACTGTGGATGCAGCTGTGAGTAAGAAATGTACCTGAAACACTTACATACACATGCTTTTACTACTTACAATGATGATAATGGAAGTAATAATTATCTATTATAATTTATATTGTTCCTGTCTTCTGTTAGGAAAGATACCTCCCCTCCCCCAGCCAAATGCCAGGAGAATTACAATATCTATTCTTTAAGCATAATTCACAATGTGTGTAACGATATGTTGATTGGTCATAAAGGAGTTTAAGGTAATATCTTTAGGTTCACTCCTCGGTGGACAATTCTATATTCAAGTGAAGTGCTTGAGTTGTGTCCACCAGTTGGGACATGTGATGCACCTTCTGGTGGGTGTGAACCCATTGTGAATAGGATCTCTTGAAGATATTACTTCAGGTAAGGTGTGGCCCAATGGAACGAGGTTGGGATTTAACCCAGATTACTGGAGTCCTTTAGAAGCAGAATGAAATTCAGACATGAGGAGAGGAAGCCATGGAAAGGAACTGGAAATCAATGGAACACAGAGGAGAAAAGATAAGTCATCACCATGTACAATACCATGTGACAGAAAAGCCAAGGACCAAGGAATGCCAGCAGCCAGGCCCAGAAAGCCAGAGTCCTTGGGGGAGAAAGCATTGCCTTCCTGATGCCTCAATTTTTTGCTTTTCCTAGCCTCAAAACCATGAGCCAATACATTCACATTGTTTAAACCAACCCATTGCATGGTATTTGTTTTAACAGCCAGGAAACTATTACATTCAGAGATGAAGCAAAATGTGTATCTTGTTTGATTATTTGAATGAGACATATTGGGATAGAGCCAAGCTAGCAGCCTGATAAATTCTTGCTGTTTCCATAGAAAAGGGTCAGGTGGACAGTGATTGCCTCTCCAATCTCCTTGGGCGTGTGAACCTACCTGGGAAGAAAACAGAGCCCCTCCTGTCTCCTATATATTAAAATAGCCATGCGCTTGCTTCTCAGCTGTCTTACTGAGCTTTCTGAAAGATGTCAATTGTTCGGCAATCCAGTTGTAAGAACTGGCAATTTTTTTAATTCACTAAAAATTTAAAGACCTAAAATTTAATAATTTCTATTTATCATTTGATCAGGGCCAGGCAAAGTGAATGGTTGAAGCTTAATATAAATTACCTAATTTAATTTTCATGACAATATTATAAAAGAGATATCAATTTTATTTCCATTTTATAAAAGAAGAACCTGATGTTTGTTTGAAGTCATGTGACATTCAAAGAAAATAATCGTAACTCCAAAGCCTTGGTGGGCTTCATTTGCATATCAATAGAATCTTACCTTGACCCTTTGTTCAAGAAATGCTGTAGCCTAAAACAATGGGAATTTATTGGTTAATGGCTTTAAGGCTAACAAGATGATGTTTCCCCTAGAACACTGAATCATTTTGGGGCTGGCTGCTAGTGAACCTTGGTCCTTAGATTTTCTGTCACATAGCAATGTGCATAGCAGCCTCTCCTGGTTTCTCTTTTCTCTTACAGATTCTGTTGACTTTCAGCTTCTCCCTCCTCCCTCTGGCTTTCTCTCTCTTTGGCCACCCCTATAAGGGCTTCAACCCATTGAGATCCAGTTGGGCCACACCTTAACTGCAGTCACCTCATCCAAAGGTCCTATTTACAAGGGTTCACTTCCACAGAAATGGATTATATTTAAGAATATATTTTTCCTGGGGTACATACCTCCAAGCCAGGATACAGTCCTCCTCTGTAAAAGTGGAGGGTACCTGGCTGTCATAATTGCTGTGAACATCAGACATCACATATATAAAGGGACTAGAAAGTGTCTGGCTTTTCATAATCAGCAACCCTACATATAACCTTTCTTATTTTAACCTTAATCCAATCAATCACTGATACAAATTTTATGTGATTGTATCCAAGGTGATTGAACTTTTATTTTAACATCATGAGGCCCCAGCTTCTGAAGCAATTTGTTCCCAAAAGTAATGTTACTACCCAACCCAGCCACACTAATTTGTGACAGAGCAAGAGCTCAAATAGTATAAATCCCTACTCTGAGCAGCTTTTGAATCATTTGTCTCCCATCTCGGCCCACACAGTCTGTTTCTCTTGGTCTAGATGCTAAAAGGCATGGATCAGCTTTTTTGCACCTGTGTGAAGCAGGTGTGGGATTCCATAGAGAAGGCTCAAGAGACCAAACTGCCTTTGTTTATGGCCTCGAAAGACTAGAGCCGTGGCCCCTCTCTTTCTACCCCAAGTTGGGGGAGCCCTTGGGGCACAACCCACATTTCAACTGGCAACTACTTTGCAGGCTTTGTGGGCCTGCCCTTGACATACAAACTAGCTTAGGACCCATAGCACTTGGAACCAGACACAGACCTGCTTACCTGGGGCCCAACATCCAGGACCAGAAGGAGTCAGACAGCCTCAGGAGAGGCAGGCATTTTAGAGCAGCAGGACAGACACCTACCCCAGCATGTTTTTTTCATCAGACCAACCCAGCTCCAATAATTCACTGCTGCATACCAAGAACCACCAGCACTTATCAAAGGATGCCCTCCTTCCACCGACCCTGCCCCACACTGCAGAACTCCCTTTTATTTTTTTTATTTTTTTATTTTTTTGAATAAATATTTTTAAATACATTTTGCTCAATGTACTTTATTTTTTTATTTTTTTTATTGTGGGTTAAAAGGTTTCATCTCTAAACCAGTCTTTGAGTGCTTCGATGGACTGCAGGCCAGTCTTACTGATGAGAATATCTGTAGCTTCAAAATGTCTCCCATACATTTTGAGAGATTGATTGGGGACAGGGTGGAATAGCATAGAAAAATATTTCATGTGCATTTGAAAATGTGTAATTCTCCTCATTACTGAAGTTTCTCAAGAGCTAGTAGTGACAAAGACAACAGCTCTAAATTATCTGTGACATAACGCTTCAACTGCTTGGGGGGGTGGGTTTCTAATGCAATATATGTACCTTTTTCCACCTGGAAGTAAAAAATTTGTTAAAGTTAAAAAAATAAATTAAAGGGGAAAGAAGGTTGAAAGTGCATGTGTAGTAATTACATTTGAATCCCCAGGCCAGATGACTATTTTAGGAATTCTCAGGTTTCAGCCCGAGAGTCTTTGTTCTTCTCTTCCAGAAAAATTTAAAACTTTTCATTTACTTAGAATTAAAGCAATAAATGTTGTTTTTATAGTCCTTTATAAATGTTTGGTTCTCTTTCTAAACTGGAAACTTAAGAGAAAAGAGGGAGGAGAGGGAGGCAGAACAGCTTTGGTGGGCCTGGGAGGTAGGCAGTCCTGGGCATTGGGGTAGAAGAGGACAGGGGCGTCCAGAGTGGCAAATGGCAAAGGAGCTCCAATTCTTGATCCCAGCCAAAACCTGCCTTAACAGCTGAGCAAGTCAGGGCAGTACTGGGAGGGGGTGAGATGGGAGCAGCTCTTGGTTCTTCCATTTCTCTGTTTTCTCCACCATCACCACCCCTCACAGCCACTATCCACATTCGGACTCCCGATGCTCCAATCTCTGGTCTGGTTCAGTGCCCAGCAATAATCAGAGGAGGTACTGGGTATCAGTGCTCCTTGCTGGGCTCCTGGGATCCCATAGTCAGCTACTGTTGATCCCGGTATGTTGCCACGAGGTGAAGCAAGATGGCCGCTGATCTCTGCGAAGATTCAGCCTTCCCCTCTGGGCTTCCTCTCTCAGGCTCAGCTGCTCTGTTTTCTTCCTGATTTCAGCTGCAAGCTGGCATAGGGCTTGTCTCTTAGGGCTTCCAATAACAGTCTCTGCTGTTCTTCTCTTTTCCCAAATTCAGCTGTAGGCTATGGGGTGAATGGCTCATTTCTCCCTAGGGCCTCAGCTGTTTGCACCTTCTTTCTGTCACATGGCAAGATAAAAAATGACAGAGCTCCCTCTTCTTCTGTCTGTGTAAGTGTCCCTTTATATCAGACCCAGTAAGGGGGCAGGGATTCAACCTGAGTCACGTCCACTGACACAGTCGAATCAAAAGCCCAAAGCAATCTTATGAAATAATAGATTCTAAACTTCTTGAGAGCACCCACCCTCTCCTCATAATCTCTTCATTCTACTCTCTTAGCACAGAGCACGGCTGGCCTCCCATCTCTAATCACTCTGGATTGTCTATCTCCCTGAGGCTATGCTCACCTGCTTAGCCCCTCAATCCCAACTTCCATGTCTGGCTTGTATTCCATCTCTCAGGGTTTGCAAATGCTCTCTGTAAAGAGCCAGATAGTAAATATTTAAGGATTTGCCAGCCAATTATTCTTTGTTGTTGTTGCTGTTGTTGTTTTTATAATCCTTTAAAAATGTGAAAAACAAAACAAAATAAAAAAAACATTCCTAGGCCACCATGCTATTCACCATACAAATATAGGCCATTGGTTGTTAAACCCAGGTCTGGAACATTATTTTCTTAAATGCACCTAAACCTACTAGCACAAGAATTTTAAGTTGTTTATCAACATTATCCCAAATAAAGCCACACGTTTTATAGCAAGGCCACGTTTATTGAATGTGTTCAAACAGCCCTAACAACCACAACAACAATAACAAAATTTCATTTTTTATTGTATATACAGGGTCTGAGCCATAATCCCAGAAGCCCCCCTTTTTTTTAATCTCTTGCCCTCAGCAATCTCTGAGCCTCACTTGCCACCTATCCATTCCTATGCTCTAGCTCCAAAGTCCCTATCTTCCCAGCCATCCCCTCTCTCTGGACTATTTTATGTTAGTCTAATTGTATTCCCTGCTTCACAGAATCTGTACTTCTAAAATTATTGTCCACAGATGCATCACAAAGTCCCTAGGAGCCAGTCTGAACGAGAAGAACTCTTCTCAGGTTATTTAGTGGGAAGAGCTAGTTGGTGCTCAGTCTTCTTGGTCAGGCTGGAGGGGAAGTGGGGATGGGGGACAGGGGGAATGAGGGCGACATGCTAAAGCTATTGAATTATACTCTGCCACAAAAGCAAATACACACACATATATATGCTATAAAAAGTAGAAGAGACAGAAAAGTCAAAGAATTCTTGCCCAGATAAAGCTCTTAGAGGAGATGATACAGTGAAAAGATGATCTGGAAGATTGGGAAGATCTTGGTTGTAATACTGTCTTATCCACCAAATAGCCAGGTCATCTTGGGTAGGTAGTTTCCTTACTTGGACTTCAACATCCTGCTGCAAAATAATGGTAGAGAAGATGAACTCTGATTCTTCTTCAGTCTTGTCATTCTATCATCTATAGGAGAAATAGCATCTTACCTTGGAATGTATTACCTTAGAATATTGTGAACCCACTTCTTTTTTAAAGAATAAGAATGGCTTTGTTTTTTTATCCATAAAAGTGAGACAGCAAGTTGTTACTGAAAGCTAAGACATATATACATCTTTTTTT
The DNA here is from genome assembly GCA_026826555.1 of Tolypeutes matacus. NCBI lineage: Eukaryota > Metazoa > Chordata > Mammalia > Cingulata > Chlamyphoridae > Tolypeutes > Tolypeutes matacus. Next base: position 10,456,469 of record JAKSZT010031676.1, on the reverse strand, counting down.
CCTCGGTTGCAAAAGAAATTTACAATTGTTAATGGAACAACTTGTGTTGGGAGGTGAGGGATTTGCTATTATCGAAGCTATTCAAGGCAAGCCAAGACATGGCTATAATAGAGTCTGTAGAATTATGTGAATGCACCTCTGGAGAGCTCGTGTTGGATGGGTAAGATACCATGAGGTGTGTCCCCAGGTCTGCCTTTCAAATCTATGAGCACATTACAGTCCTTCAAATGGGTGCTCAGCTCTCCTTTAGTAGCTTGGCTTGGAGATGACATTGACATGCCATTGTTATTTCAGCCTGTGAAATTACTGGTCAAATCCAATAAAAAAATAATTAAATTGGTTTTCAAAAAAAGGAGATTGAATTTTCTTCATGGTTCATACCATTTCCATTCATTTGACAAAAAATGGTTTACCCATTTATTCATTTAACAGATGTATCTTGGCACTTTCTCTGCCTCAGAATAACAAAGATGAATAAAACAGTCACTAGCCTAATCATGTAAAAAACGCAGAGATTTTGCCTGTCTTATCATCCTATATCTTCATAAATATTTTTTTCCTTTTCTTCCCTTGAAGAGTTACAAGATGGAAAAGCTAGACTAATAATTACTAATAATCACAGTATCACATGTTTCTGTGAGGCAAAGCAAAGGTAAAATTACATTCAGGATATAGAACTAGTTCAGAGGAAGGGATGATTAATTCTATCTTGCCAGAGGTCAGTGATGAAAATTTCAAAGATAAGGTGATGATCAGAGCAGGATTTTGAAAAACAAAATAGGCGTTTTCCTGGTGGATATCATTCTACACACATGCAGGAACAGTGAGGCAGGGTTACAGAGTTTTGGCAAAGCTGGAACATAAGAGCAGGGGCTGGTGATGTAGACAGGTGCCAGGTCTGGCAGGATAAGGAGAGAAGGGACATGATCCAATTCTGTTAAACAAAGATCCCACCATCTGAAGGGTGAGTGATGAACTGGGACTAGAGCAGTAAGTCAGGAAAGTGAGTTAGGAAGATCCAGAAATAGTTCAAGGAAGATATGATGAGGTCCTGAAATAGAGTAGTAGAAGTGGAAATGGAAAAAGGAGAGAGAAACATTCATAATCAACAAAATGCCTGTCTCTAAAATTGTTTGATAGGTTATATATAGATATGAGAAATACAAAAGAAAAAAAAGATCCATAGGCCCATATCTTGATGCCTTCTTAAAGGGTTTTCATATCTTCTGTTTTCCTATACAAAATTTTAGTGATCTCAGCTAGCTGGGGAATTTGGGAATGGTAGAGTATGCTCTAATCATCTTATTCTTTCAGCAACAGGGAATCATGAGAAGTTTTGGAGTAGGTAGCTATTGGGATTAGAGCTGTATTTTCAAAAGAGAAACCTAAGGATAGCATTAAAATTGGAATGGAGTGTAGGCGAGGTTGCAGGTGATCTCATCAAGTCTGTCTCTATCAATTTAGTCCAGTAAATTGTAATATTAATTAAAAAATAAGCCTGTAATATTTAATGTGAAGTAAAATTAAAGTTTGTGCTATGTAACTAAATACTTATTAGTCATGATGTATTTAAAGAAGGACTTATCTAGACAAAGGAAGTTCAAGGGCTAGCTCTGCAGGAGGAAGCTCCTTTCCTTAGTCAGATACCTAATGACTATCCACTAGGCATCAAGGACTGTTATCCTGCAGGAAGGCCTGGTCTTCAGGCAAATGCATACAGGATTGATGGAAGAAGGCAAAAAGTGAAAGTTAATTTTAAGCTCCTTGGTAATGGTTCTATTAGAATAGAAATAAGGGAAGAGACCAACAAAGGAAGGCAGAAATAGAGATTTGAACGTGCCTACAAAATGTAGAGTTGATTTGCTGACATTTCCTTCTTTGAAGAGTAAAAAATAAGAAAAAGCAAATGAGGAAAGCCTATTATGCCAATTTCAACTACATTCATTCAGCTCCTTGATATGAATTTCAACATAGTGGAGTTAAAAGATAATTACCTAACATGAAACTTATTGCACCAAGGACATTGTAAAGTTTAAATCTGTCAGGAAAGATAAGAAAAACTTTGGGGCTGATTATTAATACTTGCTGTATATTCCAGGATATTATGCTGTCTTTCTGTCACAATTACACAGTTGTGCCATCTAGTCCATGGAAATTATTTATAATAGAACTATATTGCATAAACTTTAATACCAATTCCTTATGAACAGGACTAATTGTTTGTCATCTGTGATTCTCATAGGTTTTCATGAATTGGTTGTCAGAACAGAAAGGATTACAAAATGAAACATACCTGGAGTTTAAATGGCATTAGGAATTGTGAGTCTTGGGGCTACTTATCTATTTTCTTTGGGACTCAAAAGCCCTCGTTGTAAACAACAATAGCAGCAATATCTAATCTGGAGCCTTGTGGTAAGTATTAAGATAAAATCTGAGAGAGTTAACTAGTAGGCATTGAATAAAACTTTCAAGGATCATGATGATCCTTTTAATGGCAAAATTAATTAAATGCAGAAAAGAAAAGAAGTCCAGTTATAAAGGTGACAACTAGATCACAAACACAACTACTTCACTCCAAACAAATGGTTTTAGAATTATTATTATTTAGAATGTGGTTTTAGAATTATTATTCACAATTGCAAAATAGATGTTCACAAATATAACCCAAGAGTTTAATCTGCATCAAGCTAGTCTATCTTTTGAGGTTGCCAAATTAATAGAAGGTAAGCCTCGAACTGCTGGTGGCCATTTTTTTGAAACCTTAGCTGCTAAGAGAAAAAATAAAAAGGAAATTAACTGTGTAAGATATGATAAGGAAAGAAAATAAAGTATTGAGTCAATGAAATACACCTTTCTATTGGAGTTCCCAATTATAGATCAATAAATTCCTTTTTTGTTATATCAGTTTGAGCTTAGTTTCTATGACTTGCAACTAAACAAATTCTGATTTGTAAAGGTAGACATTTTATCTATTTGCAAATAGAGAAAATAAGTCTTGAGAGAAAAAGTCATTTCTAGGTCACAGAAATACTAAATGTTAAAGAAATAATTCTTACTCAGAAATTCCTTGGGAAGCGGCTGTGGCTCAATCAGTAGGGCTCCCGTTTACCATATGGGAGGCCCCGGGTTCGGTTCCCGGGGCCTCCTGGTGAAGGCAAGCCCGCCCGCACGGCGTGGTTAGCTGACCCAGCGAGCACAAGCAGCAAGGGGGGGATAAATGAATGAATAAATAAAATCTTTAAAAAAAAAAAAAAAAAGAAATTCCTAACTCCAAAACCTGTGCATTAATTCATTAATTCCGTGATTCATTCCTTCATAAGTTAATTTAGTTATACATGCATGCTGGTTTTCAATAAACCACATTGAGGGGTGGATATGAAACTCCAAATATTTGTCACTTTTAAATCCTACACTTCACTGAAAGATTGAGCTGGAAAATATCTATAAAGCAGTACAGGAAAATGAAAGAAATATTATACGTCCTAGCTTGGGCTCTGGATATTAAAAAAATAACAAAACTCCCCTGAGAAATTGTGATCTGATTCAGGTTTAAGGTTCAAAATTACACTATATCTGAAATCCCCGAGTTATAAGCCAATAAATTAAATAGGAAGTGTCAAGATTGGAAGCATACAAGGGAAATTGGCAAATCAAAAACAAAATTCATTTAGAAGGAAATAATTTTATTTTATACCAACGCAGGATTTCTGTAAATTGATCATAAATGCAAATATAAATTCAAAATAAAAAATTACATTTTTTTATTTTGAATCTGAACTGAGGAAAGTGAGCAGTCTCTGAGAACCATTGTCTGAAAGATAGGTTAACAAAGGAGAGTAAGAGAAGAGCAGGCTTTGAGCCATCTCCCATATGGACATAATCTATGGTAAAGGGATAGAGTGTGGTTGCATGTTGGGGGATGGGGCAGATGAGTGGTGGTGTTCCTGGGTTGGTGGTACAACACTGGGGGATGGGTGGATTAGGAAGTGCTGGTTCAAATCCCCAGGGCATGTAACTGTGAATCTTGACATTCCATGGGTTGGGAGAGGGGGGTATCATGGGCCCTGGGGGGCTGGGGAGAAGGGAACAGTCAAGATCTAATGGGTTGTTTGGTGGTCATGGGGAAGGTTTTTCATTACCTTTCAGTAATGGACACAGGACATGGTAAATATCATCAAAATTATTAAACTGTATCATCTAAATTGTAAACTATACTGTAAATCACTGACAATGTTTAGTTGCTATATTTTGCTATCTGCATAACAGTTATAACAATGCTAACAACCAAAAAAAAAAAGGAGGGCGAATTAATATGGGGTGGGGAAGGGGGCGTGGTTTGGTATCTGGGAGTCTCTGGCACTCCGTGTGTGCCTTTGCTGTGACCTAAAACTTCTTTGAAAATTAAATGAAAAATTGGGAGACAATGGGGATTGAGAGGAGGAAGGTGTCATGGCACACCAGACATCCGACAACACAGTGATAAAGGGAAGGAAAAAAATAAATAAAAGAAAAGAGAAAGGAAAAAAAAAAATGAATATATATATATATATATATATTTTTTTTTAAAGGCGTTTCCTTTGCTTTTTTGCCCATTTTTTGAATGTCCCAATCCACTAATTATATTTTATTTTGTTTTGTTCTTTGTTTGATTATTTGTTTTTTTTCCTTCTCTCTTTTTTAATTTTTTTCCCCCTGAGTTTCCTTATGTTTGTCTCTTGCATGTAAGCTTATCACACTTGTTTCTTTTTCCTAGTAAGTGTATTTGATTATTTTATGGACTAAATGTTCATGGAGGATTTGGATCATAGAAGGGTTACAATGGGTACTGCGGGGGATTATTGGGGGGGGTGTCTGGGGGGGTTTCGTGGGGATTGGTTCATCTGAATATACATGAAAGATATACAAAATCATTCAAAGGATCGGGGGATGGGGCATGGTCACGATGGGTGGATAATCACACAATAAATGAGGGAATCTGAATTCCTAGCCTGGAGAGCTCTGCCACAGTCTACAAGGGAGCAGCAATAGTCCTCTGAGTGTAGGGACAGTGCCTGTCAAAATAGGATGACCCAATGATGTGTTTTTTTTATTGATGACTACCCTTGTCAGTCTTTGCTCTTGTAAATGAGACTTAGCCTGCAGTTGTGGGGTGCATAAGGGTTGCCACCTGAGAGCCTCCTTGTTGCTCAAATGTGGCCTCTCTCTAAGCCAAACTCAGCATATGATTGCATTACCTTCTCCCCAACGTGGGACATGACTCCCGGGGATGAGCCTCCCTGGCAACGAGGGATTAATACCAAGTGCCAACTGGCAGCTTTGCGCAGTGGCAGTATCGTAGCCAATGAGGTTTATCCGAGGCACGATTATTGCTAATTGAAAACTTTTCCCAAGTGCCAACTGGCAACACAACTGGAAAAAGACCTTGAATAAAAGGGGGAAATAGTAAAGACAAATGAGTTCAAGTGGCTAAGAGACTTCAAAGAGAGTCGGGAGGTCATCCCAGAGGTAACTCTTACGCACACCTCAGTAGGAGCTCATAGAACATCTAAGTGCCTATCACCCCACTCAGTGGGGTTCCTGAGAGCTCCGGAGACACCCTGGTCCTATATAAGGGGGGATAGCCCCAGAGACTGATGCCATATCAGTGGGTTCTATTTTGGAATCTGTGCTCCTGAGAGTGACAAAATTAGACTCAAATAAGTCCTCCCTGCACATGGTTCACCAGTCCCTTCTATTCAAACCTACATGTGATGCTGGAGTTTCTTAGGTATACTTCCAGAGACTGGAGCCTCCCGCCTACCTATGTGCCAGGTGTGCATGAAATCTAGGTGGAGCTGCAACTCCTACCCTACAGCTCAATGGACTCATCCAAGTCACCTGGTGAGGAGACAACGATGGGCAATGGCGATCCCAGGGAATGAAGAGGGCCTGCATCTGCAGGCAGGATCATCCCACCCACCATATCCATGGGATATAAGCCCTCTCTCACTTGGAGTTGGAGTGGACATCACCATCCCAGTCGCCTCTGGATTGGGGGAAGAACTATGGACTAGAGTGGACTTGATGGTATTCTCTTGCTCACATATGGTGATTCTTGCAATGCAAGAAATTATAACAATGAGGTGGAGCCAGTGGCCACTTGACAGTTTTTGGGTAGGGAGGGGATGAGCAGTTGAAATACAGGGGCTTCTTTGGGAGTTGGAGGTTGTCCTGAGTACTGTTGTGGCAATGGATGTAGGCCATTTTAAATCAGCACACACCACTCAGAACTGAGTGGGAGAGAGTGTGGTCTACAGTGTGAACTGTGGTCTATGGTTGGTGGCAAGGCTCCAGGATGTGTAAGTTCATTGAGGTTGGTGGGCTACACTGTGGGAGATGTTTGTGTGGGATGTGGTGGGAGGTGTGGGAGGTGGGCAACATGGGAATCCCAGTGGGTTCCGTGTAATATTTTAGGTAATCTAAGCACCTTTTAAAATATATGTATATATATATATATAAATAACATTTTTGTAAGCAAATACACATATATGCATATATATTTATATATCATTTTGCAAATGTTTGTATGTATTGTGAGAATTTTGATTTTTACCCATAAAAAAAAAAAAAAAAATTACAAACACACGGCAATAAGAAACCATGAGCAAGAATCAGTATAAACAGCAAACAGAATTGATCACCAACGTGAATGGATGGGTAAAACAACAGGATAGGAAAAGCTGAAATGAGAGTTAGGAAATATAGAAGATGGATTAAAGAAAATTACACAGAATGCAACACAGAGAAAAAAGGTTGAGAAACTAAGAAAGAATGGTTAAGACACATGGAGGATAGAAGAAGAAGGTTTAACATAGGTTTTTATAGGATTTCCACAAGTGGAGAATAGAGACTATAGGGGAGAAATGAGTGAAGTGGTAATGGTGGATAATTTCCAAAATCAATTCCAGACATGAATACTGATTTTTAGGAAGCCCAATGAATCACAATAAATAAAAAGAAATACAGAAGAGGGCACATCATAGGGAAATTGTAAAATACCAAATTCAAATAAAATACCTTAAAAACAATCAAGAGAAAATACATTATCTAGGAGTAAGTTATACTAAGCCTTAAATCTGACTTTCATAACAACAATGGCAGCCAAAATAAGAAAGTGGGATGTTCAGAGTGCTCCAAGAAAAAATGTACCTCATTGTTAAAGAACTAAAGAACTGTTGTTAAAGAATAAGTGTAAAATAAAAATATTTTGGACAAACAAAAACAGAGCATTTCCCATCTATGGCACTTCAAAAAAATGCATTTCTAAAGGTTGTATTTTTGAATGAAAGAAAATAATAGAAATATATATGAGATTTAAATAGGAATTGTGAGCCAAGAAAGTATATGAAAGAGTTAATTGAAATTAGCACTGACTATATAAAATAATTATAAAAGTATCTCATTGGAGGGTAAAAAAATGTTAAAACCAATATCCAGGAAATTAAGAATATCTAAATGGGGAAAGAAATAGGCAATTATTAGATTGAAGCATTGTAATGCCTTTCAACTTTCCAGGAGGCTGTTACAGATACAAATTTTAAACTTCAAACAGTTGTATTAAAATTATGAAAGTTAACCTGTAAGAGAATAGAAGTAGACTTTATAGATTCCTATACAAGAAAGGCCAAAATGGAATTTCATAAACAGAATCCATCTAAAGAAGACAGGGAAGGAGAAGAAAGAAACATAGAGAACGCAGAACCAATACAAAGCAAAATATAATGTAGGAGGTCTAAATCCATATATTCCAATAAGCAGAAATGAGAACAGAAATGTCTTGTGTGTTTAGCTAAAGATTTACAATTGCTTGCCATGGAATGTGAGGAATCAGTGACTCCTGTAATGATACCTCTGTCTCCCTTGTACAACCAAGAATTATTGTAGTTCTTTCTGATTCATCTCTGTTTCACGTGGACAACTCCCTGCTATGGTGATGTGTCTCAGGGCTACTAGACACTTAAAATTAAACCTTTCTGCCCCTCAGTCTTTGAAGGATGATCAAGATACTTAACTAGATTGACTGCTTCTTGAAATAAAAAATAAACAAATAACAGGCAGCAATCTTTCTTTTGGTCTTACTTTTAACATTACCACGTGCCTGATAGGCATTAATTGAATCAGCAGTCCTACCCATTTTCTAAGGTCTTAGATATTTTATCCTATTTAATTAATAAGAATTCCTAATGGACTAATGTTCCAAGATTTCATAACCATGTCTAATATAGAAGTCATTGTGTTAATAATGATAATAGCAGCAGTTAAACTCCAAAATTAACATTTAACATTTAAGCATTTACTATATCCAGGGTACTGCATCAAACATGGACAATCTCTTTGAGTACTCACATATTCTCCATGTATAATACACACATATTAATCCCATTTTATTTTACCTTTAGGGATTGAATACTACTTCAAGGTTATACTTAAATTTCAGAACAGAAATTCAAGCCAAACAATTCTAATTTCAGAGTTTATCTGTTATCCAGTATGATACATTGTTTCTCACAGGCCATCCCAAGCATATATTAATACTTCAAGTTCTGTGAAAGTCCATATGACTGTTTTTTATGTTGATGAAGAAGGGCTTCTCAAGAGGACTTACAGGTGATTTCCATTCTTTTGACTCTGTTTTAAAATTCTCTTTCTAAAAAAAAAAAAGACAGAGAAATGCCATTTTATTTGCACAGTGATGAGAACAGCAAAAACTCTAGGATCTGTTTGTTTAAAATGCACATATTTCTGTTGTTTCCTCTAGATAGATTTGTGATTGTCATTAAAAGAGGCTTCCTTTATCTTAGCACTCAAAATCTCTATGAAGATCCTTCTTCCCTAGGAGATAAAAGCAGCCTTAAAAAGAACCTCACTATGAGAAATTAGAAGTGGCATTTATTCATTTAATCAACAATTATTTATTAGCACCTTCTACTGTGCATACAATGTGTAGCCTATGGAGAATCTAATGAAATGATAAAGTTCCTCTCCTGAAGAGCTGTATTGATTAGCAGAGGAATAACAAGAAAGCAAATAAGTTTACTGCCTGGAATACAGTCAGGAAGGAATAAAATTTGTTGAACAAATGAGTAAAGAACAGAGTGTTGAGGGCTAGATGAAGTCTGTATAGAATATAATAATCCCCAAAATATGTGTGTGTGTGTTTGTGCAAGCACGCATGGGGATAGAGGGTAGGGGCAAGCAGGGGGATGGCTTCTTGGAGAAGATGAAGCTTAGCAGAGCCTTGAAAAATAAGTAAGGTTTTCCCGGGCGATGGGGGCAGTCAGCAGGCACTGCTGACAGAGGGAATGACCTGCTATAAGACAGATGCTCTAAGTTTCTGTGGCAGTTTGATATTATTTATGAATTCCAAGAAGAGATATAGATTATGTTTCTGCACTGGTCTGTTCCTCTGGGTGTGATACCCTTTGATTGTATTAGATTCAGCTGAGATGCCTTTTATTAAATCATGTTAAGATTAGGGCTTTGATTCGAACGTTTCATTAGGGTGACTCAGTTTGAGTCCCTGCCCCCTCTGTGGACTATATAAACAGACACTCAATCAAGAAGACACACAGAAACAGATATGCGAGAAAAGAGGCAGAGAGCTCCATAGACAGGGAAGAGGATCCTGTGTCCCTGAGAAGAGAGATGAGCCGTTGGTCTGATAGTTTGCAGCTGAAGAGAACAGAGCTGCTGAGCCCTATGCCAGCCTATAGCTGAGATTGGAAGAGGACCCTCGGAGCCTTAAGAGGAAGAGGAAGAGGAAGGCTGAACCCTCACACATATAGCCTACCGTCTTGTGTCAACATGTAGCAACAGACTTTGGGTGAGAAAATAACTCTTATGGTACCTTGAGTTGGATTCTTTAGGGCCTTTTAAATCTAAGCTTTTACTCTAAATACCCTTTATAAAAACCAACAGATTTCTGGTGCTTTGCATCAGCACTCGTTTGGTTGACTAATATAGTATCTAATAATGTAATTGTGGATCCTGAGCCTCAGCCCAACACAGTCAACAATGTGTGACTTTATTTTTCCAGCTGAACCTTTTGTCCCTAACTATGAAGTAATTTTTTCTTCATATCTAGCAGTCTGTGTGTGAATCTCAAGTTATGGTGATGCACTGCAATGAACTTTTATAAAGCTCACATCCTTACCTTGACTGCTAATGAGAAGTCTTGGTACTCTGTCTCAAGCTCTGAGACTCAGTAATGGCAATGCTCACGCTAGGCAAATAAGGAGCTTCCCAGGAAGTACTGACATTATTTTTTTTATTGCTATTTATTAGTATTTGTGCCAAACTAAAATGAATTGTCTTTTGGTGTTTCTAAAAGAGAAAGCACTAAAAATTAATCACAAGTACAGAGAATACAAGATAAAGTTCAAAACACTGCAACAACACAAAATAAGTTAAGCTCCTAAAATAGGTTGTAATTATTATTTTGGACAAACACCAAGCCTTTACAATTGGATTTCAAATGGTCTTCGACCTGAATGGTCATATATTTGCTTAATAGTGGGTTTATAAATGTTATCATAAATTTCAGATTTTATATATAGGCTGTCTATTCAACAATATGGATTTGGAATTGATTGAATACCTAATGAATAAACCCATATATGGAAGGTAAAGTCCTCCATTTAAGCAAGTTTCAAAGGAATATTTAATAACAAGGGGAACTGCTCACAATATATTGTTGTTATTCAAAAAAAGTGCCAATAGTGTATCTTAGTTTTGTAGCAATGGTTGTACAAAAGGAAATATACCAAATAATGAAATATTATTCATTTTTATTTTACTTATGCTGTTCCACATTTTTCAAATTCATTGCAAAAACAACTTGCCCTGAAATAAGTCTAAACACTTTAAAAATACATGGAAAAAAATGAAGACAAAATAGAAATTGAAGTCACAAATTTTCACTGAGATCTAGGCAGTGGCATACTAGCAAATGCTTAATAACCAGTTCACTAAAGGAAAAGAATGTGTTTATAAATTTTATTGTTATAAAGCATGTGTAGCACACAATTTACAAATAATATTTTAATATCCAATGCTCTTTACTGTATATTCCATATAGCCATTGGTTTTCACAGAATGCTTTCATTGACATGTGCTGAACTTTACATGTGGTCAATTTGTAGTGTTGACTGATAAATTAGTATAGTTCTGATACCAAGTTTAGCTGATAATTTATGTTAATGAATAATATGCGAGTGAAACAGGAAAACCTAGGTAGGGATTTCCCTCAATTATTAATGACTATGAATAACCTATTTGTTAAATCTAATAAAAATTTTTCAAATACTGGAAGAACATTTCCTCCATTATTTCTGTAATTAATGATGTAATGGCTACAGACATGACACAGCTTTACATCTGCCTTATTAATATTTTCTTTAGCACTTCCTTAAATCTAGACAATCAACAAAACAAGAAACAACACCTTGTTTGTAGCATTTGCCAAGGACTTTAGTGAAAAAACTCCTACCACACCACTCTACAAGGTACCAACATGATATCACTGAACACAGAATTAGGAAAAGACGTACAGTGCGATGCCATTAGATAGGTTCTCTGCCATACGGATACAGTGAATGTAAATAAACTCCAGAGCACAGATAAATGGACATTGTAGTAAAATTATTATGCAACAATGCTCACTGATTATTTATCACTTTTGTTTTTTAAAAAAACTTATTTAATTTTAAATTTATAGAATTCAATTTCTAATAATGGCTCACAATTTTTAAAAAATTTAACAAATGATTCCTACAAGGTGGTAGTAGCCAGCTCCAGCACACTTCTTGGTCTAAGAAAAACACAACAAAACGTAGGTCTTGCAGATGAATGTAGATGAATTTTGCAACCCATCTGTATTGGTCAGTCAAAGGGGTGCTGATGCAAAATAGCAGAAATCTGTCTGCTTTTATAAAGGGTATTTATTTGGGGTAGAAGCTTACAGTTACCAGGCCATAAAGCATAACTTACTTCCCTCACCAAAGTCTATTGCCACATATTGGAGCAAAATGGCTGCTGACATATGTGAGGGTTCAGGCTTCCTGGGTTCCTCTCTTTCCAGGGCTTGTTTCTCTCTGGGCTCAGCTCCTGTTATCTCTACAATGTCAGTTGTAGACTATCAGACGAATGGTTTGTTTCTCTTCCCCTGGCCTTTACTCTTTCCTCACAACCAAGCTCCTCTGTGTGTTTACTTCCCAGGGCTCCAGCTCAAAAACTCCAAACTCCCTTTTCTGAAGTGTGGTTTCTCTGTGAGTCCCCGCCCACCAAGGGGGCGGGGATGCAGTGTCCTACTGACGTTGCCCAATCAAAGCCTTATTCATAATTTCATCAATTAAAAGTGATACCTCTGGCAGACCAGTTTACAAACATAATCCAATAACTATTTTTGGAATTCATGAACAACGCCAAACTGCTACACCATCTGAACATTGGTTTCCTTTGTTATTAACAGGAATAATGTTGCCTACTTAGAAGAATGTTGTAGAGGCCAAAGATTTGTAGACCAGCTTTCCAAAATTGGTATTTCTGCAACTGTGAATGCTCCTTATATAAAATTCAAATATACATATGTGTGTAAAGATAAATACACGAACATATAAACACACACACATTTATACATATATGTCTATTTACACATATATATGTACATTTTGTTCTAAAATTTTATGAAGTCATTTTAGAATCTAAGTGAATACTCTATGTTGTGAATAATTAAAATAGGGATAGTGGAGCTGGCAATAGAAAGAAAGCAAGAGGAAAAGAAGAACAAGACCAGGATCTTGTTTCTTATGCTCTTTCTGTGTCTCTATTTTATCGACTATAAAATGGGTGATGATAATGGAACTTAACCTATGAGGCCGGTTAACGTAAATGAGTTAATGTAGCTAAAGTGCTCATAAAGTGCCATACATAAGCTAATGTTTGCCCCTATGCTTCTGATTTTCTTGGGAAAAAAAATTCCCAAAATGAAATTACTATATGTTTTATTTTCCATATATCTTGACAAAATTCTTCTGGCAAGGCTGGACCAATTTGAACTTCCATCAGATATATATGAAAATGTTTCATAGGCAAAGTACCCCTGGACATACTCTAGTTTCTTTTCTTTTTCAATTTTATAGGTGAAAATCATATTTGATTGCTTTAATTTAGACTTTTAAATTATTTATCAGGTTGATGTATTTTTAATGTTTATTGGCTGTTTATAAATTGTCCTTCATATTTCTATAGGGATATGAAAGTTTTCTCTTATTTTTAAGGACTTTGTATCTATTATTCACATCAAATATTGATAGTTTGATATGCTGTTTTTTTTCCTTTATTTTAGTTTTCATTTTGTTTATTGGAGTTTTGAATGTGAAGAAAATGCTTATATTATACAGTCAAATCAATTTCCCAATTTCTTACTTTGGAATAATGTATATAACTAACCTAATTATCCCTAAATTATAGAAATACAATTTCTATATATTCTAAAGTATTTGGGGCTTTATTCTTTCATATTTTTTATCTGAAATTTATTATATATGGTGTGAGATCTGATGTACAAATGTGTTTTTCAAATTTTTATGTCCATATATCGATGATTCCGTTCTTTTCTGATTGATTTAAAACATTATCAGATAATCTTTAAATAATCTTTGTAACTCTGTGTTGGGTTCTATTCCAGATCTCCCTGCCTTTATGGTTTGTAAGGGTCCTGTAATTTACATATAGAGAGATATTTGCAAATTCTAAAGGCTGAAGTGGGATAGAGTATAGTGGCTAACATTGTCACTATATTTTTTTTTTTTTTTTTTTTAAAGATTTTATTTATTTATTCATTTATCCCCCACTTGCTGTTTGTGCTCGCTGGGTCAGCTAACCACGCCGTGCGGGCAGGCTTGCCTTCACCAGGAGGCCCCGGGAGCCGAACCCGGGGCCTCCCATATGGTAAACGGGAGCCCTACTGATTGAGCCACAGCCGCTTCCCTGTCACTATATTTTTTATAAGTAATTCATTTTATTGCAAACAGATCTGTTTTTTGAGAAGTTTTGTTTTGTTTTGCATTTGGTGTGTTTTTCCTCTATGAAAAGAAATATCCATCTAAGTGAGCAGATGATGATTGAGTTTTGAAAAAATAGGCAGGGACATTACATTGACTCATAGCATCTGTGATGATAAGCCTCTAACTTATTTTATTCATATTTAATGTTTTAATTGCAGAGTAGAATATTTTTCTGTGTTAAGTAGGTACTGCATCTCAAAAGACTATTTTCCTTCAGAAGATATTTTAAGCTGAAAAGATACTTTTACATTTGGCCAAAGAGAGATAATTAAACTTCCTTTAGCAAAGCAATATGATAAAAAGAATTCTGTTTTATAGACTCCCAAATTATCATTTCTTTCTCAATGAATTAGGTTTAGAAGCTTTTAATCAAATTAATCCTTAACCAAGTGTAACACCACAGGGCGATATTTTGTGTAGCTGCCAGTGTGCATGGATTTAATTATGGATTTGCAAACAGATTAGATAAAATCATCTCCAGCTGACCTAAGTCTATTTTGGTTTTAAGGTAAGGAACATTTTAGTTAATTTAAATGTCTTATATTAATTTGGGTTTGCATGTGCAGTATATCTGTGTTGACGTACGTGCTCTAGCACATTCATGTATTCTTTTCTGACTTGTCTGGAGCTCTTGATACATTTTTCAGCATGATGTAAAGGAATCTATATGAAGTGATACAAAGAGTGAGTGTCTGGGAATTAAGAGACATGGTCTCCACTCAGCCACTTTTTTCTCTGGGATTCATTTTCTTGAAAGGTAAAAAGATTGAATCTGTAGGGCCATTTCAGATTCCAACAGATCATGATTCTAAATGTAATAATAGTAAAATTCACTTCAGAGAGAAAACTACTGGTCCATTCTTGAATTTTTATGTCTTCCATACCGAGATCTAAGGCCCAGAACTCTTGAGCAAACTTTATCTTGATCATTTGCCTTTCAAAATTTCTTAGCTCCAGAAATGTAATACCAGCTATTGGGACCTGATGCTAAGGCACAGACGATTAAGGGGACTCTGAAAATGCATGTTCAAAATGTATATACAACACACTATAAAATTAGAAGGAACATTTAAAAATTGTAAATGTAACGTGTTCATTCATTGATGCCATAAGCTGTATATCTATTACATTATAAAGAAAAATTAGAAGTATGAAAGATTATAAAACATAAGATGTGATTGCTGATTAATTGGGAATATTATTTTCTCCTTTAAATTCGTTTTTTTTTTTTCCTGATCTAAATTAGGAAAGAAAATATCTTCTACACAGAATTATTGTGGAAATTGAATGAAACAATACATGTAAAGCTCCAAGCACAGATTTAGGCACAGAAGAAATAGTTCTTTTTACTTTATTCCTGCTCTCTGCAACTTTTTATTATGGAAAACATATAAAATATACAATATGGAGATAGTAGAATACCAAACCCTATGGGCCCATCATCCAGTTTCAACAAGTATCACTTTGCCCATCACCCATTTAAAATTATTTTGTAACAAATCCCAAACATCATAACAAATCATCTGTGTATAATTAAGTAAATAACTCTGAAGAATAGGACTTCTTTATATGAAATCAAACTAGAAAATATTACTATGTTCAATTAAAAATAATTTATTAGCAATAGATCCAATTAAATTAAAACACAACTCTCCATGCTAAAGGGAAGAAGGAAGCAGAGTCTTATTAGAAATAGAGCTCTATTTTCTTTCACAGTATATCTATTTTGTTCCTTTTTGTTTTATTGTTATTATTTTTAATGGGATGTGTTTCCTGAATCCCAGAACAGTCAAATGATTAAGTCAATTATGAGCCTGACTCTAAAAACTGGTTTCTTGACTCCCAGGTCACTGCCCACAGCCAGCCCCTACACTACAGCTATACTAGTACCTACATTTTAGGAACTGATACATTTTCCACTGTAATCCATACATAGATTTATACAGATATGCATTTAGAACCTGACAATTGACCTTAGGAAATAATTATAAATATTAATTGGATTAGGGTATTAAAGGAGCAATGGAGGAGAAAAAGTAGATTGCAGAGCCACAGAAGAGAATTTTAATTGCTGCATTGAATGAAATAAAGCAGAGATAAAGCACACCTAGGGTTTTTGAATGGCATTCCTGAATCTGTTGATGGGGAAGGACCTGGCATGTCTGTAGCATGGTGTGATGGAAAGAGATCAGAGAACTTTGCTATGTTCTGACCTGCCCTGACATGTATTAATCACAGCAGATCCATTACTTTATAAGCCTGTGACTTGCACACTGAAATTGCTCCTTCAGGTATACCAAACGAATATTTCATAAAGATTACCCAAAGCACAGCATCTTGACTATCCAAGCATTCATTCCTAGGATCAGAGTGAACAAGTAATTTTCAATGGGACTAAGAAAATTTACATGATAATTCAAAAAATGCTTAGCAGTCAGGAAACAGTAGAAGAATAAAATAGCTAGTTAGTGCAGTAAGGATTTTTTTTCATGAAGATATGTCTTTATACAGACAACTGAGAATTAAAATTAATTAACCTATGGCTTGAGTGGGGGAGCTAACTAGCTAACTGTACTACACAAAGGCAGAAAAAGGCATAGTCACAGGGGTTTTTTGAAGATAAGGACCATGGGTATAATTTACTTAGCTTAAAGTGAAAGCCACTGGGCCTCATTCATCTTTCATAAAGTGAGTCAGGAAGGAGAGCAGTGGCCATGCAAACTGTCCCAGCTATTAAGCACAACTGACATGTTAACAGAGCAAAATTTTGTGGCCACACTGACAATTTCCTTTTTCTTGGAAGTAAAGGCATGAAAGCGATGATCATTAGATAGACTAATTTCAAAGGATTTGGCACTGATGTTTCTGTTTCATGGAGTATCAACTAGAAAATGTTGAGGAAGTCTTTCCTGGAGATCTTCAAAAGCTCTTTGCTCCACTAATCTAAATCTTTGGTCGAGCCATTAATTTTGCCTGCTTTAGCTCACAAGAAACTCCACATGCGCGAAGCAGTCACTTGTGATTAAAACAAGCTGATAGGCTCAGCTGAGAAATTTGGATAAATGCTAATTCACTGATTTTCATATTTCCGTGATTTGGCCTCTCTTATCAGTTTCCATTATGCTGACTTTTTCATGAGAATGAAAAGAAAATGAGGGATTGCAGTTCATTCCTCTTAATGTGATGGCTACCTTCTGTGAGAGTCATCAGTCAGTCAGCTCACTCAAATTTTGAAAACTGACTAGAATCCATAATTACTGGTGGTGTCGCAGGTCCAGACTCTCTGAAGGATTTGTGAATTCTCCTTGGCTTTCCCTCAGCCAGCGGAATTCCCTGTGCTTCTTTTCTTCATTCTGTAAACACTCGTAACAGATTGGATTTTGGATTTCCCAAATTATTTCCACTGAGAGCTTGTTTCTAGAATACTCTGAGTAGTAAAACCAGAACAGTCCCAATTAACTGAGGCTGCATGGACTAGCATGAAACAGAGAAAAGTATTCTCCTGCAATGTAAGTTTGATGGAAATTTTAGTAGGATCTGAAAGCCAGAAGTGACTGTGGAACAATAACCCCTGGACATTTGAAGCCCTCTAGGGATGGGATTAGACCCTGCAGCAGTTTGGCATTATTTATGAATTCCAAAACTAGATATTGGATTATGTTTGTAAACTGGTTTGTTCCTCTGGGCATATTAGATTGTATTGGATTCAGAGGTTTCACTTTTACTTGATTACATTGTGATTAAGTCTTTTATTGGGCCACTTGGTGGGTAGGGACTCACAGAGAAAACCACACAGCAGAACAAACAGTAGAGTTTTGATGCTGGAGTTTTGATATTGGAGCCCCGGGAAGTAAACACACAGAGAAGCAGATATGTGAGGAAAGATGGAAGGCTCCATTAGACACGGCAGCGGTTCCTTGAAGAGACATGAGCCTGTTTATAGCTGGCCTTGTGGAGAGAGAAGAGCAGCTGATCCTGGAGAGAAACAAGCCCCAGGAGAGTGACAAGACTTGTCCCAGCCTGTGGCTGAGACTGGAAGAAGCTGGGACCATGGATCCTCAAGAGTAAGAGGAAGCCTGAACCCTTGCAGACTTCAGTAGCCATCTTGCTCCAACATGTGGCAACAGACTTTGGTTAGGGAAGTAACTTATGCTTTATGGCCTGGTAACTTTAAGCTTCTACCCCAAATAAATACCCTTTATAAAAGCCAACAGATTTCTGGTACTTTGCATCAGCACCCCTTTGGCTGACTAATACAGACTCTTAGTGTGAATGATTGCTCTTCATTTCTGGCAGCTTTTGTCTCCCCTTTTTATATCTCCTTTGTGCTGGTAGGCAAGAGGAAAGGAAAAGAAATAAATATGTATGGGAAGAGGAAAGAAAGTAAGGAGCAAAGAGAGAAAATGGAAAGAATTATTCATATTTTCAGGCATTTTGCTTGATATAGACCAGCCTAACATGGCTTGTTTAACCTTGGGTGGCAACCCATTTTGCAGGGTAATGGTTTCAAAATTTACCCATAAATCTGATACTCCTCCCCTAAAGAGGTGAAGCTTAATTCCCCTCCCTTAAGTGTGGACCAGATTTAGTGACTTGTTTCTAACAAATAGAATATGACAAAAGTAACGGTGTGTCTCTTCCAAGGCTAGATCATAAAAGGCATTGAAGCTTCCACCTTGCTCTCTCATATCACCTTCTCTGGGAAATCCAGCCACCATGTTGTGGAAATGCCCTATGGTTGGTGACAACAGCTATGTGAGTGGAAATGCATCCTTCAGCCCTAATCAAGACTTCAGATGCCTGAAACTCCTGCCAACAACTAGACTGAAATTTCATGAGAGACCCTGAGCCAGAACCACCCAACTAAGCTACTCCTGAATTCCTGTGAGATAATAAATGTTTTTTGTTTTAAGCCACAAATTTTGGGGTAATTTGTTATGCAGCAGTAGATAAGTAATATAGATGCCCACTCACAATTTATGTCATCCATCCTAAATCATTTACCTACGATCTTTTCATTATCTTTATGCTGACTTGCTCCCTGACTCATAAACTTCTGACTTCATTATATCACATTGTGTATTGAGTTTCACTTGTGTAACGGTACACCAGCACCTGTTCTCCTCCTTGACTTTATTAAGAAACTCCCTCAATACTGCTCTCTTAACAGTGGCCCTCATGAACTGTACCATTTGATTTTTCATCGCAAACAAAAGATGGTACTTAAGATGGGCAGACTCCACTTAACCAGATACCATTAATACAAAGAAGAGTGGCGAGTCATATAGATTGGAGTGAAAACCATCTCCATATTGATAAGATCTAGACAAATAATGAGTCATAGCCATTATATTTATTAGTATGCACCAGTCTTAGAGTTAAGCATTTTGAATGTATTCTTTAACTTAATCTTCACTAAAACTTTATGAGAAGATATTAGTTCATTTTACATATGAGGGCACTGATACGTAGAGAGGTAAATAAATTATCCAAAGACATATGGTTTGTACTTGATATAGTATAGATTCAAACTATGCTTTTCCCAATTCGAGTATTCATGATCACTGCTTTATACTTCCTTGTCCTGGCTCTACAACCAATAACTGTTATGGCCTTGAACAAGTAAACAACATCAATAATAATGACAAAAACAATAACTGTAATGCATCTTTATACCATTCAAAGGTTTTCTTTCTCTGTGATCTCCCCACCCAACTAGGATTGATTTGAATCTCCTTCTATTCACTGGACTGTGAAAGACCAAGTCATTTTTCCAAAAGTGTCTACAAATTCTCTCTTCTTTCATCTTCATGGGCTCTCTGTTTCCTGAGCTACTATTTTCACATTGCCTGTCTCTGTGATGCTATTCCTTGCTCTACATATGAAACCTATCATGCCTTAGAGTCAAAAGCAGAAACTCAAATCCACTTGAGTAAAGCGTTCGTTGGCAGAGTCTACTTTTGCTAAAGTGTGTGTGTGTATATATATATTTTTAATGAAAGGTGGGAGGCCAAATGGAGTTAATTATGAAGCAAGTCAAACAACTTTAAAATCCATATTAAGCATCTTGATTCTAAAATATTTTTGTGAAGCACCCAAGACTTTCACTGTTTGTATTAGTTTTATGTGGCTCTTGTAACAAATTGCCACAAACTTGGTGGCTTAAAACAAGAGAAATTTATCTCTCACAATTCTAGAAGCCTGATGTCTGAAATAATGGTGTCAGTGACCCACACTACCTCTGGAAGTTTGAGGGGAGGATCCATTCCTTACTTCTTTTTTTTTTTTTTTTAATGGCTCTAGTTAATGTTTTTTAAAAGGAGCTTTAGATTACATAAATGTTACATCAAAAATATAGGGGATTCCCATATGCCCCACCCCTTCCCCTACCCACATTTTCCCAATAACAGCATCCTTCATTAGTGTGGTACATTTATTACAACTAATGACCACATATTGAAGCATTGCTACTAACCGTGGACTATAGTTTACATTATAGTTTAGATTCTGCTCCACATAATTTTATAGGTTTTAACAAAATGTATAAGGCCTGTATCTATCATTGCAATGTCATGCAGGACAATTCCAATGTCCCCAAAATGCCCCATGTTACACCTATTCTTCCCTCTCCCTCTCCTCAGAACCTCTGGTGGCCACAGCCTCCACGTCAATGATAGGAGTTCTTCCATTGCTAGAATAATAATAACTCTATAGTAGAATAATAGTAAGTCTACTCTGGTCCATTGTTTATTCCCCAACCTTGAGGATTTTGGGATGGTGATGCCCACTGTGTTTCTGACTGAGAGATAATGAACAATGCTCATGCCATGGAATAGAATGTGTCCTTGCTTCTTCTAACTTCTGGTGGCTTCTGTCATCTGTTGGTTTGTGGCTGCTTCAATCCAGTCTCTGCCTCCATCTTCACATCACCTCTTCCTCTTCTGTGTGCATCTAAGCTTCCTCTACCTTTCTGTTATTGGGACTTGTGATAACATCAGGGCCCACATGGACAATCCAGGATAATCTCCCTATGTCAAGATCCATAGCATATTCACACCTGCCAGGACCTATTTTTGTATATGACACTGATTACAGGGTCCAAGGATTAGGACCTGCTATTTTTGTTATTCAGCCTAATCTCATACTATATCCATCTTATTGGCTCCTCCAATTTGTCTTCTCCTTCTTCTGTCTTCTTAGCAACCTCTTCCAGGGACTAATTGGGAAAGTTAAATTCTTCTCCATCTATTATGCAAAGCATGTGAACTCTCTTCAGTCCTTAGAGTCAAACGCTCATGTGTTTTGAACTCATCAAAGAACTCAACCCTAAATCAAAATAAAATAATATAAGAACAATAAACAAATAAAACCCTCTTATTTAATAGAAACGATGATTCCTAGAAAGTTTTTATTTTTCTCTTATTACAAAAGAGGTATTGTATCATTTTTACTTATCTCTTAAAATCTCATGACAATTTTTAAGTGATTACAATATATTAATAATCTCATAACAATTCTGGAAGGAAAATATTAGTCTTACTATTTTAAAAATGAGTAAACCAAGCTCGAAATATAAAGTGACAGTGTAAGCTTTTACAGTAGGGCAGGGTAGAGCTGGAATCCCAATGCAGAGCTACCCAAATGAAAAGTGTTTGTTCTTACCAAGAAGCTTTATTCCTCTTGAGGTCCAGTTCTCTAGTCTGTTAAAGTGACATAAAAGTATTGTAAACCACAATCTTTCTCCCAAAAGTTAAATGAAGTAATCCAGGTTAAAAATATTGTGTAAATTATGATGCTTTAATTCAAAGTGACCACTTCCGCCTCCATCATCACCACCAATGCTGCCATGTCTGCTCCAGCAATTAGCGTGATTGCCATCACCATCATCATCGCCGCTGCCACTACTAGCATCTCCAACATCATTGCCACTCCTACTTTTTATCACCAATATCCCCATTATCACTGTCATCACCACCACCACCGCCACCACCACCATCACCACATCAGTGCTCACCAGCACACCACCCCCTCACCATTGCCACCAACAACACGGCCAGCACTACCATTGCTACCATTATCATCACCTCTGATAGTGTGCTGGAGCTGGCTCACGCCAGCTCGTGATATCCGATCGCCAACATCTCTTCCCAATTCTGCATGCAATGGCACTACACTGGTGGTTGAAACAGTCCATGGCAGGGCTATATCCCCGAGTACACCAAGGTTCCCCAGCAGCACCATCACTACCATTGCCACCACTACCATCGCCAGCACCATCGCTCTAACTACTGCCATCACATCATTCTCAACATCATCAACCCATTGTTATTCCCATCTGAAAGATGAAATATAAAAAATCATTTTTTTCTTAAATGAATCACCATGTTATTGTAGTGAGTACTTGGGTGGTTACACTTAAGAAAATAGTGACAATTTTGGATTTGTACGTGAGCCTTTATTTGAGAAGCCTTGTGAAGCACAGAGGATAGGGAGGAGTGATAAGCTATAAGACATGTTGTGAGATTTTGCTGGATTTATTGAACAGGCAATGTCTACCAACACCAAATCCATTTTTAAAAAAAACAAACCCTGCTGGCATTCTATTATTTTCACATGAGTTAAGCTAGAGATTGTTTTAAATACATTCATCTCTGGGGATAGAGGAGGGGATGATGGGTAATGCTGACATGTCTACCTGTCAGAGGGGGTTCAAATCTGTGAGTAAAGAAACTTCTCTTTCATTGTAGCATTGGGCAGCATTAAAAAGTGAGTCGATTGTGGCTTACGATATTCCAAACAATAACTCTGTTCTTCCCTTAGTGAGAAAAATGGAATAGAAAGAAAATAAGACAATAGGTACTAAGATTTGTTAAACACGTATTACTTAGTCTTTATTACAAGCCCCTAAGGTCGATATTATTTACATTTTACTAATAGACTGAGGCTAAGAGAATTTAAGTTACAAAATATGGTTGGACGGTATTCTCTGGTTTCAAAATCCATGCTTTCCTTCTATACATTACAGCCTCAGAGACAGGATAGAAGGGAATATTCAGTAAGACTTCATAGGTGCCAAAAACAAAATGAGATCTTTGCACGTGCATCTCTTTTCATCATCAAAATGTGAAATGGCCTTTGCCATCACTATTATACAATTCAGAAAATGAAGATTTAGAGAAGTTATTTGTTCAAAGCAAACCAGCTTTGTTTGGGATTCTGATTCCTAGTGCAATGTTCTGAATATCATCTTCTCACCTCTCCCCTATACAACAATATTTCCATTGACTGGGAATTTGGATCAGACACTCTTACACGATGCTTTAACATGTGATAAGCTCTAAGATATAAAACATGTTGTGAGATTTTACTAAAATTTCTATTTTCATGTTAAAGGCAGTTTACTTTGTTTGGGTTTGTTTTGTTTTGTGTTTTTTTCATTAACTGCTTAAACTAATGTCAATGTGTGTTGTGTGGATTGTTTTTAGGTTAATCGTGAATAACATGCTCTTTGTTGATTGCCTGTATTTAATCTAAGATATTTTAAATCTGGGCTTTATTCGTTATTGTTCACTTTAAATAAGTTAGTTGACTTTTTGAGGTTCTTTTTAGACAATATCATTAATTGTCCTAATTATTTGGATCATTCTAACCCTATTTTAAAACACTGTATTGATTCAAATTACTGCTCCTAATGGAACAATTATCTAATGTCTTGGTAAATGCAATTGTGCAATCATTTATCTTAAATTTTCTTTATTCATTTACCTAAAGCAGTGTTTTTTCTAAGTGACTCATCTTGCCTTTAATCAGCTGTCACCTTTCGCATAATGCCAGTAGGAGAAATAAACTGACAGTAATCTTGTGGTGGGAGCTAGCAGGAACAATTTAATACCAGACCAAGGAATTCCCAGCTGCTACTAATGTGCATGCAGGATGATGTCAGCAAGCACTCTCTCCTATGTCCTCAGTGCTTTTTGAGTTTATTCCTTGTCCTCTACTTCCATTGCCACTGACTTTGAGAGATTCTTATTTTCCTTCAGGTGTGTTCCATATTATCACTCAATATGACCCTTAATATGTTTTTTGTATTCAGTCAGGATTATAGTTTGATCGAGCTGGCAGTTCAGTCTTGGAGTTTTCAGACACCTTCTCTGATAAGAGAATGGAATGGCAACATGACAGAATACTGTGTGTGTGCTCCTTCCTTGGTACCATTTACAGTTATTTAGAAGCCAGTTGCCCTGACAAAGGCACTGTGCTGTGTGCTGAAGATAAAGACAAGAAAGGCTTATCCTTGCCCTCACAGATGATGTGAAAGATGCATAAGCAGTAATTCATTAGAGGATAACCAGTTCAAAAATCATTAAATCAGTTGTTCCATGAATATAGATGTTAAGTGGGCTCTGACTCACCTTGTCCGCCTGGTCATGGAAGAGTGTAGTGTATAAGGGCGGCTTTGGGGGGATATTGGGCCAGAGTTTCAGAAGACATATTACCAGATTAATGCTTAAAGGTATAGTCACAAACCGTGTAGAAAAGGGGCAAGAGAAGAAGGGAAATAAATTCTGAGGCATTTTATGTATGTAATGTTATTTAATCTTCACACTGACCCTATTAAATGAAGATCAATTGTTACAACTCTAAAGACAAAAAGCAAGGCTCAGAGAAGCTATTTAATCTGCCCAAAGCTGTCACCTAGCAGGTAGTCAAGCAAAGATTTACTTCTGTATCAGTTTGATTCTCAAGCCCTCTAGCTTTGCTGTACCCACGGTTTCTATTTGTTTGGATTTCATGGGTGAGTAAAGTAAAATTTTAGAAAATGGAGATTATCATAAGGTTGCCAACATCATATTTTAGAAAGTAACAAAGTTAACAAGTAACTGTTAATGATAAAAAAAAAACCACTTAATAAAAAGAAGGAATTTTATTTTTTAAAATTTGCACAGACATACTTACAGAACAAAAACACAGTCCTTTCCAAGAAAAAAAAAAAAAAGTTGGCAACTTCTCTCTTATACACACAATAAATCCTACATTATTCTAACATTTATTTTCTTCAGACCTGTGAACAGGTCTTTGTGGATCAGCATTACCACTACAGTAGACTAGTAATAGTTATTGAGTTGGTTCTATTAGCCAGGGGATCTGCTATTTATGGTATGTCCTTTCATTAGGGGAGAGTCACTACTCAGAAGGTGACATATGTCCTAACCCAGGCTTGCTAGGGGCTCTGTATTGGGATGCCCTGTGCTTGTCTACATATAGGTCAACTCAGTATCTCTAAAAAGTTTTTATTTTGTTCTTGGGGCCTGGGAGTGGGGCAGTCATGGAGGAGAGAATGAGCAGCCAGCCCACTTTTCCACCTCCTTAAGAACTGAAGGTCTGAGTAAGAGGGAGTGGAGCTCCTAAAATTAGGATTAGAAATGCCAGCATCCCCCTCTGGTTCACAAGAAGGAAGAAATAAAACGTACTAAGTGCCCCACAGAGCCTCCCAATATGAAGTTCTAATTCAAATACTTAATGCCTGCTGCTCTCTGAATTTACATTTAAAAATAATTATCAAAACCATATGGGTTAAAAGGGTTGGGGGAGTCTCCAGATGGAAATATGTAAATTGCAACTTTGGCCTTTTGCATTTGGCTGAGTCTCCCACAAGCCAGGAACCTCCCTCTGTGCCTTTTGCAGCATGGTGTGCCAAGCTGCTGCCCCCACTGGGGCACAGCCTACAGCCCCACCCTACCCCGCTATGGCAATCAGGCAGGACAGCTCTGAGCAGTGGTATAGAGTGAATTTACTTCTCTTGGTCCTAGTGGCTCTCCATTCATCTTTCAGGAGCCATTTCAAGCCCTTCTTCTCCCTGAGAAGTCTTTCTAACCTTCTTTCCTGACCACCAGGTGAAATTAACCACTGACTCCTACATGTTCCCAATGTGTCCATGCCAACTTCAGTCAGAAAATCTCTATCACTTCATTAGTCCATTTGGCCATCTCCTTCTACTATACTTGTGAGGTACCTGAAGGCAAGGAATATTTACTTATCTCTGCACCCCTAATACCTCCCACATTGCCTGACATATTCGGTAACTGGTTATTAAATGATTAGAAATGAACAGAAATTTGATTTAAGCTATAGTACTAAGTTATGCAATAATCAACTGGTTTCCTAAAATAGATTAAACAAAAATTTATTATGAATATCCAAACTACGGATTGGAAATCATATGAAAGACTTTTCACATGTCATGTATATTTATATAAGGTAATTAATTGTGACTATTCTCAACTAGACTAGTTTATGCCACAAAATAGTCTTCTTGTGTTAAGTTTACTTGATTTAAAAAATTGGATGGGAAGGAAATAATAGTGAGTGCTAACTAGATGCTTGTTCTCTAACGATGCTAATATCTTGATATTTGGGCATTGTGAAGGCAGAGCTTATGGTATGACAAGAGCTAATCTTACAGATTTTAAGAAACTCAGCTATTTTATATATGTAGTCGTGGCAATGTGAATTTTTAATATACGTTTTGTGGAAGACTGGTTTTCACATGAAACCCAATCACAATTTAGCTCCTGGAGCATTAGATTTACACAATGTCACAGACATAGATTAAGTCTAGATTTAGCATGTAAAATGTGACGGATCCTATTAATATGTGCTGTAAGGATGAGATCACATCAGATTTCAAAGAAGTAGTACAAAAAAAAAAAAAAAGAATGCAAAATAGTTCAATTTTAAAAATATTGATTACATGTCAAATGACATATTTGGTGAATATAGTGTTTAATAACAATTAATTCCACTAGTTAAATTTTACATTTTTAACAAGGCTACTAGAAAATTTAAAATTACATGCATGGTTCACATTTGTGACTTATATTATATTTCTATTGGACTGTGTTGTTCTATATAGTCTATGTAAGTAAGCCAAGCTATAAGGCTACAAAGTGAGTTGCCCTTGAATCTTGGGCATTGTAACAGTTTGAGATTATTTCATGAATCCACAAAAGAGAAAGGTTATGTTTGTAAACTAATCTATTCCTCTGGTTGTTATGCCCTTTGATTGCATTAGATTCAGCTGAGGGGCTGTTGATTAGATTATATGATAAGATTGCTTTGGGCTTTTGATTTGACTACATCAGTGGGTGAGACTCAGGTTGGGTTCAGCCCCCTTGCTGGGTCTGATAAAAATTGACATTCACACAGACAGAGAGATAACAAAAGAGAGAGCTCTTACTTTTTATCCTACCATGTGATAGAAAGAAGGCAGCTCAAACAGATGAGGCCCTGGGGAGAGATGAACTGCTTTGCCTGTCAGTTTACAGCTGAAATCCTGAAGAGCAGAATGGCCAAGACTGATATAGAAAGCCCTTAAAGAAACAAGCCCTATGCTAGGAGATAGAGGAAGCCCTAAGAGACAAGCTCTATGTCAGCATGTATCGGAAATTGGGAACAAAGTAGAGCAGCAGAGCCTGAGAGAGGAAGCCTAGAGGGGAAGGCTGAAACCTGGCAGAGATCGGCAGCCATCATGCTTCACCATGTGGCAACACACCAGAATCAAAAGTAGTTGACTTTGGTGAGAAAGCATCTCTGCTGATGCCTTGATTTTGCCTTTGAACTGTAAGCTTTTACCCCCAAAATAAATCCCCATTTTAAAAGCCAAAAGCTTTCTTGTACTTTGTATCAGCACCCCTTTAGCAGACTAATATAGGCATCTGGTACATAGAATGGCATAAATTTTATTAGCATACATTCATTTATGATCTGCCATGTACCAGACACTGTGCCAAGCACTGGAAATGTATATTTGAACAAGAAAGTCATAGTCTCTGCTCTCATGCAAATTATAAACAAGTGAGAAATACAGATATTAAACAAAAAATTATTTGAATAACTAATATGACCAACATGGAGCTTGGTTCAGGGAGGGATATAAAGAAGTATATAACCCAGCTCCAAAGAATTTTCAATTCAGCCAAACACATTTCCTAATAAAAAGCAAAAGCACTTATTATACAATGTATTTTTTTTTTCTGTTTTTCAGTTTTCTTCCTTGAACATTTAAAAAGCTTGTATTTACCTGAAGTTCTTTTACAAAGAGTACATTCTAAGTATTCTAGAAATCTTAGATCTTTACTTTAATCACTGCACAACTTTGGTAAATCAGCACATTGCATTAGAAAGATCACTAGACTAGGAATGCAGAATCCTGAACTCTGGGCTGGACTTTATCATGAGTCAGCTATGCCATCTTGGAAAAGTGCTGTCCTTCTTTTAGTTTAATGATCTTATTTGTAGCATAAGGGAGCTATTCCAGGTGACTTGTGCAGCCCTTTGAATGTTTGCTGTTATACATGAAGACCTCAAATTTGGCTAAGTACTGAAGATTACTTTGAGGTCCAAGGGCCCAAAAAGTTCAGAGGTTCCTCCCAAATCATCAAGATTTGGTCCATTAGCTTAACCAAATACCCAGATTCCCTCCATCTCTCTATCTGCTTATTTCCCTTTGGGGTTGATTGATCCTAAAATGGTTGCCAGTAGAGTTCCTTGTTCACAGCCAGTATGATAGTGTGACTATGCTCCAGCATTCTCAGCACAATTTCTTAGATCTTCTGTGATCAGAGCAGCTGACATGGCATGCCCATCCCTGAACCAATTGTTGTGAATAATAAAATACCCTGACTGGCTTAGTTTTGTTCACATGTTTCACCTATGGATTCAGGAATGTATTCAGTTGCCCTAGAACCATATCAATCCCTAAATAGAAATTGTGGGTGTAAGGAAAGAAGGGAAAAGTGGTTTACAGGAAGCAACCAACAAAGGCTCCATCTAGCACCTGCATGATCTTGATCAAATTATTTAAATACTTTGTATTGCATTTTCTCATCTGCAAAATGGCAAGGATTATAAAATACCCAGTGCCCATGATTATTATGAGGAACAAACAAGAAAGCCAATGTGAATGTTCCTAGCACAGTGCCTAGTTTACTAAAGGCATTCATATACAACTTTTCAGGTACTCATTCATTCTCTTTGTCTATAAGTCTGTAAGTCCTCCACTTCCCCAAACCTAACTACATTTGTCTATAAAATATAAACATGAAAACTTTACTTTTGGCTTATTCTGAGGACTCTAATGAGAATTCATGGGTAATAAATATGAATTGTGTGAAACTATACATCAAAATGATTTCATTTATTTCTCTCAGAAGCAAAAACACATTGGTCTGGGTGTTTGTTTTAGTGTGACTTAATGTCTAAAGATATATCAGTTTCCCTACATTGACTAATTGCCATTTCCAGCAACACATCCTGAGAAAAAATGTTTTCACAATATTCAGCAAACATGCACTGATTTCTCCTTCTGAACTTCCTTGTAAACAACTTATCAAGCCTTCGAAATTCAGACTGTCATTAATAGAGTAGAAATAGGGTACTAATTTTTTTAAACTGCTGATGTAGGGTAAACACCAAACATAAACATACCCGCCTTTCTCTATATCTGCAAACATGCAGTATATAAACAAACATCTGATCCAAATTATATTGTTACAGAAATAACCAGAAAGTGCATATTAGATTCCCTGAATTCTGTAAATGAGCATCAATTGCACATATTACTACCCATGGTGATTCTATTTAAAAATGACTTTGAATTCATCTCCACTGAGATGACCCAATATGTCTTCAATTCAATATGTACAATTTTGTCCCTCCTTTACCTGATTTTTAACTCGCTTATTCCTGTTAATGAAACCATCATGTTATGAGTCTTCAGAACTGTTGATGACACCTTTCTTTTTCTTGTAATCCATATCCTACACTATCATTTTAACCACCATAATCTAAATAGCAAATCTATTTCCATTTCCTCATCATAACTGCTACTTTCCTCTCTTATTATCAAATGAGTCGATGGATCCAAGTTCATTGGAACTCCTCTGAGTCTAATAGCTATTTGTAGATTTGTTTCCCCAACTGCACTCTTTGAAAACTGTGCCCAAGTATCTCCAGCATGTAGCATAGTTTCTAACACAATACATGCTCATTAAATACTGGTTGAGCTGAAGAGATATCTGATTTATTTAAGTGCCCCTGCTCTCTTCCCATTTGAAATCAAACTGCATCCTGTTATCAGATTAATTTTCTCAAAGCATAGCTCTGTTCATGTTATTTTTTTAATAAACACAATAAAAGATACAATTTGTTTAATTTCTACTGTGATTTAGAGTTACTCTTCACAACAAACTGTTATTTCCATTTTTTCTGATGAGGAAGTTGAGGTACAATGAGGTGAGAACACTAGACTGAGCTCGCACAGTAGTCAAGTACAGGTCTGTGTGTACATTCATATTTGTTGATTCCAGAGTCTGTGGTTTTCTCCTATGTAACTTGCCTCTCTCTGCTTGAGAACCTCAGTGAGGCCTCCCTAAAAATGACATGTGATTTTAGGACAGAAAATCTTCCCTAAAGAGTTGGGTTTTAAGCATCTCATTGGGTCTTGTTCCTGGGAGTGAGGTGGGTAGAGAAGCAATCTGAACAATTCCTTGGAGCTTATTAGCAAAGCAGAATCTCAGGCTCCAACCCAGACCTACTAAACCAGAATATGTATTTTATTTATTATTATTATTATTTTAAAGATTTCTTTATTCACCACCCCCACACACCCCCACACTCCCCTTGTGGTTTTGCACTCGCTATCTGCTTGTCTTCTCTTTAGGTAGCACTAGGAACCGATCCTGGGACCTTCTGGAGTAGAGAGAGGCTGCTCAATCTCTTGTGCCACCTCAGCTCCCTAGAATATGTATTTTAACAAGATCCCCAAGTGGTTTGTAAACACATTGAACTTTCAGACACACGTGTCAAGGAGACACTGAACACTGGGAATCAGCTCTGATGAACCAAGAACAAGTCATAGTAGCCTAAACATGACTTCTTTCATAGGGAAAATCAAAGACATTGTTCAAGGACATAAAGGGGATTTTAGCAATGAATTGAATAAATATCAAGTATTACATTCTAATAATTCAAGGCATTTTTATACATAGCAATGATTACAGTTTGTATGCACATATTTTGAGTATGATTACTAGCTTATTAAACTAACTAGGATGAAGGGCAGGGACCCTGTGTGTTTTGTTCACCATTGTTTCCTCAGCACAGATCACAGTGCCCAGGAATAGTAGAGATTCAATAAAGACGTGCCCAATAAATGCATAAATTATTCAATAATGACCTTGGGAACAAACTTGGTCAAATTATGGGGGTTACTGAGGAGATTACTTCAACTAAGAGATGGTGATTCAAACTGGATGGAAATTTCTAGTGTGCATTACATAGCTCTCTTCTGTTCCACAGTTTTTCAATCACTCCATCAAAGATATTGCAATCATGCTTGTCAAGTTTGTGGATTATACCAACCTAAGGAAAATGTTGAACATGTTGGAGAACAGGATAATTATCCAAGGAGATATTTAAGGCCTGGGACTGAATCTTTAAGATGAAATTTAATGGGACTAAATGTAATTATCTGCATTTTGGTTCAAAGATTATCTAAATAAATGGAAGAATTTTGGCTTTAGGAAATGAAGTGAAAAGGCAGTTTTACTTGGTGTAACATCATTCACGAGAATGACAATAACTACTGTATGGATTAGACTTTGCTGTGTAAAATCACTCCAAAGCTTGGTGGCTTAAAGCATCAGTAAATTATTATTTTTCTCAATTCTGTGGATAAGTTGCATAGTCACCTTCTGGTTTTGCCTGGGCTCACTCATATGTCTGCATTCAGTAGGTGCATCAGCTTGGCTGGAGGGTCCAAAATGGACTCACTCATATATCTGATAATTGGTGGGGCCTATCGGTTGAGATGCCTTGGATTCTATCTGCATGGTCTCTCATCCTTCAGTAGTCTAGAGAGCTTCCTTATTTGGTGGCCTCAGTGCAGCAGTCCAAGAGAGCAAAAGAAGAACCTGCAGGTTCTCCTGAAGCCCAAGGTACAAAACTTGCAGTGTCACTTCTACCACATTCTATCGGTCAAAGCAAGATAAAAGGTAGTGCAGAGTTAAGAAGGTGGAAAAAAGACTCCACCTCTGGATCAGAGAAGAATAGTCAAATTGCCAAGGAGCATGGTCCCAGGGCTTAATCATTAAACATGGTCATTAAACAATCTACCACTTCTGCTTAGTGAACTGTTGTCAGGGTTAAACAAGGTAACATTGGTAAAGCCCTTAACATAGTCCCCAACCCACATAATTGCTTGAGAAATGGTAGTTCTACTTCTGGATCAGATAGATTTTTGGATAAAGAGGAAAAGGAAAAAAACAGGGATATCCAAAGTTTACAAGTTTGCCTCAGGTTATACTGCCTTTCCCATCATGGCAAGATTTCAGACTAGATGACAGGATGTAGATGGATTAAAGAAGAGAATCCAGCACTGGATGTATAGAAACATCCAATATGAATTCAGTATTCAAAAATATTTAACTGTATTATACTTCTGTTCAATACATGGAGATCAGTATCAATGGTGGCAAACATCATAATATGGCATTGTGTATTAATTTTATTGCTAATTCTACAAAATTAAATTTATATTATGATTATGGGGAATTATTATGAATCTAATCTGAGGCCTTTAAAGAAAATGAAATCTTGTATTGAATTCCTTTGGTTTGTAATACTTTTTTTCCCTTATAAATTACAAGGAAGACTATGAGAGGTTGTTATTTGCAGTTTTTTCTTACAACATTTGCATCGAAAGACCAAGCATAAAATGTTTCGGGAAGCATCTGCTACTTGGGAGGAAAAACAATTTTACCTAAAATATAGGAGTTCAGAAGAGAGGAAAAAACATATCCTCCTCTACTCTGTAGATGTCTCCTCACTATAGAGATGAGGAAGAGTTCTCTGACAAATACAAATATGAAACATCCAATCCCTTAATGAATATGGAAGAATACAGAAAACAAGGCTAGACAGATGTCTTGTGTGGCCACATCTACTCTGAGGGGTTTGGGTATATAGATCCTTTAATTTTTATTTTTTTATTTTTTTAATTTTGCATGTGCTTTTGGAGGCTTGTGTCCACACAGAGAAACATTACTTATTACAGAATAGACAGATGGCAAATGCATCCTTTTACTTAATAAATAAATAACAATGAATGGACTTGCATCCATGCCAAAGATGTACTGTGTTAAAACTAGAGGGGTATGAAAAAAATATACCAAATATATGCTATTGACCATAGTTAGTGGTAATAGTCTGATGATATTATCTCATAATCTATAACAAATATTCACAACAATGTGGTGGAGGGGTGCTCTAAGGGAATTCCACACATGTGCATGATTGTTTTGTAAGTTCACAACTTCTCTCATAAAAATATAGTTTTTAAAAAAAGAATGGACAAGTGAATAAATGAATGAGTGTTATTCTGGGTGTAATTCAATTTGCATAATATGCTGGATATTTTCCTTTGCTCCTTAGATCCATTCTCTACCCTTCTCTTTGCACTAGGAAGCTGGCCTGTACAAACCATAGCAAGAAGCTCCCTTTCCCTCTGGCTTCCTGTCGGCTTTAGCCAAGGAGGGGCACAGACAGCAAAGTGGAGGGACAGAGGTGAGTGACCCTATCCCTCACTCTGGCTGAGGTTACCAGCCTGGGGACACTCCAGTATCTCTTGTGCTTTCTCTATAGTCATCTCACATCTTTGTAAATAGTTTT
Source organism: Tolypeutes matacus (assembly GCA_026826555.1). Lineage (NCBI taxonomy): Eukaryota > Metazoa > Chordata > Mammalia > Cingulata > Chlamyphoridae > Tolypeutes > Tolypeutes matacus. Next base: position 10,422,636 of record JAKSZT010031676.1, on the reverse strand, counting down.
CTGTTAAACTTTCTGCAAATTACCCAATTTCAATGTGTCATCTCTTTTCTAATAAGCATAGAGATCCTAAAATATCTCTGGTTCATCCAAAAACTGAAAATAACTCATGACAGCAGACAGAAACTCTAAGGGAATCAATCTCTACAGCTAACATTGAACCTATCAGATATTTCGTTCAAATCTTTGCAGTCGTTTATTAGAAAATAATTTGACTGCCTCCTATATGTTCATAAGACTGAGCCAAAAGAGGGCCTCTGCAAGCAGCTAAGAGTCTAGATGCATAGGTAGTCATTAATCAAATAATGAGACAACAAATAGACCATTTCAATTGTGGTAAATGTCATGCAGAGATGGTGTCTGTGATGTGAGAGTGTGTAATGAGGATTCCTAGCAGTCTAGGGTGAGGGAAGGTTAGCCTGTGTATATCACATTTAAGCTGATATATGATGGATTGTAGGTAATAACTTGGAAACGGAGACAGTGAAGAAAATTCTGGGCCAGGAAAAAATATGCAGAGGTCATGTGTCAGTGGAAAACAAGACAGTCTAAGGACTGAAAGAAGGCTGGTGTGACCGGAGTTCAGAGGGCAAGTGAAGAAAATAGTGCTGACTGGGGTTAATGGAACCATGGAGGACATTGTGGCTCATAGTGAAGATTTTTATTTGTAGCCAAAGAACAATGGGAAGTCTTTTGTTTAAATGAAGGAATGATATGATTTGTATACTTGGAAAAAATATCTTTCTGGCTAAAATGTGAGTGATAGATTGGAAGAGGGCAAAGTGGACAGGGGCATTGATTAGGAGCTTTGTGCAGTGGTGCAGGTGAGAAATGATCGCTTGAACTGGAGTAAAGGTTGAAAAGATAGAGAAAAATGTGTACATTGGAAAGGTACTTAGAAGTAAAGCTAAGTTTTGAGATATATAGGCTGTGGAGAGGTGAGGGAAAGGGAGGTGTCAAAAATGACCTTAGGTATCTGGTTAGCTGAGCTGGAAAGTAATAAGAAAGGAATCACTAGAACAGGCCCAGGTTTAGAGGAGAGCAGATGTTCAATTTTATATAATGAAGTGCTTTTGAATTATCCAAATTAGATGGTAACACAGTTTCATATAGAAACCTAGAGCTCAAGAGAGAATTCTGGGCTGGAAATAATAATAATAATAAAAAACATACTCAGAAATTATGTAGATGTAGGAAGTAGTCAAATCCAGATGCACAGTTTAGATCTTATAGGGAAAGAATAGAGAGTGAAAAGAAGACAAAACCCTGAGGAGTTCCAACATATGGTGGCTGAGTAAATAAGTGTGAGCATGCAAATAAGACTGGAAAGAAAAATCCAGAGGGGTAGCAGAAAAACCAGGAGTGGCATCAGGGAGGCCAAGAAAAGGGAGTGGTCAACAGTGATTCATGTGTAAAGAAGCCAAGTAAAATGAGAATGAAAAAAAATCATTTTATTTTTCAATATGAAGTAATTGATGATGAGGCAAAAACCAGTTTGAAATGAAGGAGAGGTGAGGCAAAGTAGACTATAACCATCAAAAATGTATTCAATGGATTTGACTGTGAGAGAGAGAGATGGGGGTTGAATGAAGAGATATGATTGAAGGAGATTTATTTTTCATGATTGAAAAACATGAGCATCTTCAAACAATGAGAAGAATAAGGGGAGGGAGGTTGGGAATAAATATACAAAAAAAAAAAAATGATAATGTAAAATTCAGAAAAGGCAAATGTGATAAGACCCAAAATATAGGTATATGAATTAGCTTTAAGTTATAGAAGTCCTATAACAAAACATTAGGAAAATGGGAGAACACAGGTACAGATGTAGGTTGTGGAAAGCCGAAAGGCTGCTCAGGTTGTGTTCACCTCTTCTCTCTGAGATGTGATGTTGGAATGGAGGATTGTCAAGGCCTTGAGAGACAGAGAGGTTTTGAAATGGTCACTGTGGAGGATGGAAGAAGTTGAAGGGGGAAAAAGCAGTATTGCTTAGAATATATTAAGACTTATTTGTACCATATATATATATATATTCATATTTATATGTGAAGAAATGTGGAAAACTATGGGAGTTCTACTTCCAGGAGATTTGGGGAACTGGGAGTTCCAAAAATGAGGCCTCCATTGTGAGGCTATACCCCCTGTTGCCTCCACTATGACTTCTAACTACTGGAAGTTTTCTGCTTGTTGGTTGTCATGGCTACAGAGGTATAAGTGTATTCTGTTGCAGAAGATGAACATGTAGTCATGATATAGGAAATGCTATGAAGACATATGCTACAAAAGAAAGAAAGTAATCACCATCCAAAAATCTGTACTTGATGGGGGTTAATGAAACAATAAACACTAGTCCTTTAAAACAAGTATATTTAATGTCCTCAGACATATAATGAGGAACCCACCTCTATAAACAAGAACAGTTAGGCATAAATTTTTAAAATAGGCAGTTGTGGAATAAAAACAGAGATCTTGGAAATGGAAACTATCATAGCTACAAAATAAAAGATGACTGATAAAGTAGACTTCATTCAGCTAAATAGTGAATAAATGGTTGGAAAGACTGAGTTGAAGAATTCTCCCAGATAGCAGCACAAAGAGGAAGACAGAAAGTATAGAAGAAAAGTTAAGAGTTGTGGAGGACAGAGCCAGGATTTCCATATTCATCTGTTAGAAGTTCCAGGAAGAGGGGATATAAAAAATGGAGGAGAATCAGTATTTGAAGAAATAATGGCTGAAAATTTTCTAGAACTTATGAAATATGAGTCCATACATTGAAGATCCTAGCATTTCAAACAGTGTTAAATGGGCAAATACACACACAGACACACACATTCCACAGTGAAAGTTCAAAACATTTAGGGCACTTCAGAAATCCTAAAAAGGTACCAGAAGGAAAAGGTAGATTATCAACAAAGTAACAAGATTGTAGGCCTCTATCATTGAGCCGGATGCTGGAGAGGAGAGATGGGGGTAAAATGAAATGCCTGTCCTCTCTGCTGGTTAAGGAGAAAACAGCTCAGCTGGAGCGCTGCCACCCATAAACACTTGTGCAGTGAGGCTGAGCCGGGCAGGCCAACTCATCACTAAACACCTAGTTTCACCTTCCGGCTGACTTGTGAAATGAACCTTCCTTGATGCACCTGAGATAGTGTGGACATCTCAGTGGTTGTGCCAATATTGTGTATTACTCACGCCAGCCTAGTCTAGTGGCAGGAATTGTAAAAATGTCCAGAAAGTACTTTTCAACTCCAATTACAATACTGAAAACACACGTGCATTGAATAGTTCATTCAAGTCTTTTTTCAAATAATCCTGATTTTACAGAATTTTTTCTTGTGCACAATGTAAAGCAGGTAATACCTGCTTATATTTGTACTGGTCAATAATAAATATCAAAAAAATTATTTATTGAGCATCCACTGTACACAGAGAATGCTACTTGGCACATCATGTGCCTTACGTGGTTTAATCATCACAATAACTCTTCAAGTCAGGTTTATTTATTTGAGGAATAATTTATTCAAGTTACCCTGCTAATTTTTGGCAGAACTAGAATTCAATCCAACTTGGTCATTAAGACCCTTGCCTCTTTTATACATTGTACTGTGTTCCCAACTTTGCACTTTTCTAATTGATTTTACATTTATTGTCCCATATAATTTGTATATGTTTTACAAAGGAACAAATTAATAATAAATTTGATAGCTATTATTTTTTCAATATCAAATTTGTTATTTTGATTTTTCTGTTATGTTTTTGCTTTATTTTTTTCAAGGCATTTTATTTTACTTCTTGTAATCTTCACTTTCTTAGGTACTGGTAATACAAAAAGTTAAGACAATATTCCCATGCATAAATTATTAAGTAAACATTATATGAATTATATAAATTTAAATTAATAGTCTTACAATGTGTTTCATGAAAAGATTTAAGCTCTACCTATAACTATCTATCTATCTATCTATGTATCTATCTATCCATCTATACATTCACCCATCCATCCATATCATCGATCTATCTTCTGTATAATATATCTGGAGTCACCCAAAAATAAATGATTCTTTGGCAGAGGGAATGAATTTGCAAGACAACTTTTTTACTATGATGAGAGCAGTTACAGAAGGGGAAAATTAACAAAAGTATTGAAAATTGAGGCTCAGTGAAGACTTAGGTTTGGTTCAGATCTGGGTCAGTCTCACTCCAAGTTTCACCTACTCTCTGGTCCCTTTTTCCTTCTAGAAGAGACTATATTCCAAGGCCTAGGAAATAGCAACATGGAAAAGGCCGTATAGCCAGACTGATTCGCACACAGGCCTGTGTGGTCACAGTCAGTCCACTGTGGACGGGCACTGCACTTTTGCTCTTCTCTCCGGAAAGGCATTTCTTCTATCTGTGACAGTGATTGACAGCCACAACAAGTTGTGTCAAAGCTCCCCCAAGTCAATTATGAAAATGATGTGCACTTGCTTAAAAATGATTGTAAATTGCTTCTGGCTGATCAGAATAATGAGTTGCAGGGATGCTAATCAACACTGAGCATATATAGTACCTTGTTCCCGCTGTCGGTTTGCAGCTGCAACTAGTTCACCCAAGTGAGAGTGTTTTCAAATTTCTCGTGGGTTGAGGCAGGATACTTGCAACAGGAGCATTACTGGAGGGGGGAAGTGCTGGCCTCAAGAGGAGATGGTGACTCATTTTGCATTAGTTGTATGAGCCCTTATGCTTGCCAGACCGTTATGATTTTGGCTTAAGGAAGCAGAGAGGAAGCCAACATTCACTAGAACCAGATCCTTTACATATGTGTAACATGTTTTATCATCTCATCTTCATAGGAGATCTGTGAGGTGGCTATTGTTAAATGAGCATGCTAACACTGGAAAATTGTCCAACTTTACCTAGTTGAAGCTAGGATTCAAATTTGGCTTATGCAATTTCAAAACTCAATCTGCTGCACCATTCGTACCCCAAATGTGGTCTACAGACCTCCTGCTTCAGACGCCCCCTGTATGCAATTTAAAGTGAAGCTTCCCTTGTCTCACCTCTCTCATACTCAGAATCTCTGGCCTGGAGGAGACGAGGAAGGGGTGGGTGGGATTGGTCCCAGGGAGGTACAGTTTTAACAAGCAATTCCAGGTCATATTTATGCACAGGGAAGCTTGAAAGTGACTGCATCTCACCTTGACTATTCCTGTTTTGACTTGAAATTCTGTAAGACTCATCACAGGAGAGTATTTTAATCAATACCAAGACTTAACTAAATCAGCTTTTATTCACTGCTTCCCAAAGGTTTTGTTTTCTTTATCCTTTAGAAATGGAAAAATACCATTTCAGTGTGTTGATACCTTGTAACTTTCCCACCCTGTCCTCTCTCCTGCAAATTGCTCTGTATAGCTCCACTAATTCCTTTTACTTAAATAGTTTGACTGAGGCCCAGAACAAGAATAATGTTAAATGCCAAAGCCTCATCAAAGTCTGCAGTGTGCCTGGGCCAAAAAGGTGTGGTGTGAGGAACCCAGGACTGGGGATTAAAGAGTATATTCTAACTTTGGACATTTTTTGTTTTCCACTAACTGACTCTAACCTTGTTGACAATCGATCCCTTTGATTCATCCTTTCCTAATAATAATAATGACAGTAATTTATTGAGTTCACAAAATTAATTTTCTTTCCTACTTAAAATGAGGTATTACCCTTGGAAAAGTTTGTTGGAATTCAAAATAATAAACATACCGTTACCCACCATTTCCACCCTAGGTATATACCCAAGAAGATTGATAACATACGGCCACACAAAACCTGTACACATTATTCATAAGAGCCCCAATAGGGAAACAACCCAAAATGCCCAGCAACTGAGAATAGAGAAACAGAATGCTGTATTATTTAGAAATAAAATGGATGGGATATGGATATATACTACAAAATGGATGAAACTTGAAAACATTCCGGTGACTGAAAGAAGCCAGTCATAAAAGATCAGTAATGGTCATGATTCCATTTATATAAAGCATCCAGAATAGGCAAATCTATAGAGAAAGGTAATAGATTAGTGGTTGCCTGAGACTTGAGGGAGGGACAAGGGTGCAGGGGGAAATGAGGCATGACTGCTACTGGGTATTGGGTTACTTTTGGGAGTGATGAAATGTTCTAAAATTGATTGTGGTTATGGCTGCACAGTCCTGTGAATGTACTAAAAAAAACACTGTGTTACATACTTTAAGTGGGTGAATTATATGGTATGTGAATTATATTTAAATAAAGGTGTTAAAAATAAGATATTAGAAAATAATAAGCTGTACAGCAAATTTTGTCTGAATCATGTTTGCTCAAAGCAGTTGTTTCAGCTTTAGTATGCTCTTTGATTAATTTTAGAACAGAAATTTTAGAACAGGAGGAACTTTCAGTCCTTCTGAATGATGTGATAATTAAGGGTGTTAGGAGACTAAGAAATATGTAGATTAAAGTAGATTGGGACCATTATATGGGAGTTTGGAATTTTGGTCAACCAGTATTGATCTGATGTAAATAATTTGTTCGATGTCATGATAAAGGAAATTGAAGGTGCATCTGAAATGGTACATGCTGAATGCACTAAAGAAGCCAGGGCTCAGCAGCAAGGGGTCAAGCTTGTTGATTGTAGTAACCCAGCTATTTAATGTTAAGATGTTACCCAAGTCCTTACTCCCAGAAATGCATTCTGGGGCTTTGGAAAACACAAGATATCACAGTAATCTCATCTTGAGTGCAAGTATATAGTCTCAGTATAAAGAAGAAAAGCAAAATACCATCTTTGTTTTAATTCCAGGCTTTAGACTATTACTTTGGCACAGATATCTCATGAATTCTTTGTTCCTTTGCCAAGCTCAACAGGGATAAGCACCATTGCTCTGGGAATATGGGTTTGATGGGTAGGTTGTATGGATCCTGGAAGCCTGGAAGCTTTCTTCAGTTTCTGTTTGCCAGTACATTAATGGCTCCTGACTCTGCTATGGCCCAAACCCACATGACAGAGCTAAAATCAATTCTGGTAAATCTCATCAGCTTCTGGGACACCCCTTAGATTTCCTTCAGTTTAATCTCTAGCATGACCCTGAAGAAACATTTTCTTCCCAGGCTCTACACTTATCAAGAAATGATGCTTTTGTTGAGTGCCACAAAAAGTAATAGGGGTTAACAATAGCACAATACTAGATATATCATTATTTGCATTTCATTAAATGCCTAAAATAACTTTATGTGGTAGGTTTGGTACACCACTTCTGAGATAAGGAGACTGAATTTAAGTGAGGTTAAATAACTTCCTTACAGTCACATTGTTAAGAAAAGAGAAAGGGGTAGAGCACAAGTCCAGGTCTGTCTGATTGCAAATCCTGTGTTCTTTCCACCATTACTCACAGCATGCTTTATTGGCAAGCTTTAGAGACAAGCTCAGAACACCCCAAACTTCTAAAAGAGAGCTGGCCAAATTGTAACCCAGAAAGTGAAAAGGCCATAATTAAAAACTTTGGCACAGAAAGGAAAGCACTGATTAGATATGTCAGGTGATTTCACATACATAATGACAGACATGGACGTTATACTTTCCTTAAGTTACAGAAATGGAAAATGAGGCCCGAGATATTAAAGTAACTTGGTAGTGTTTACTTTGCCACTAAGTGGTGCTTGTCTGTCACTCAAGTATATGCTGTTTCTGGTATTTCTTGCTGTGTGTTTTAAAAAGGATGAAAAGGTTCTTGAACTAGAAAAGAAGGAATTGACAATATCTAAGTAAGGTTATGACAGTAGGCAGAGTCTTTGATGGTTACTTGGCTAGGCAGTAGTACTCAGTTATTTAATCAAACACTGTCTGTGTTTTGCTGTGTAGGGGTTTTGAAGATATGGTTAACATCTACAATAAGTTGACTTTAAGTAGATTACCCTCAATAATTTGGGTGGACCTCCTCCAACCAGTGGAAAGAACGTAAGAGTAAAGGGGAAGACATTCTGTCTCAAGACTGAAGTATCAACTCCTGCATGAGTTTCCAGCACACCACCATGCCCTATAGATTTTGGACTTGCCAGCCTCCATGATCACATGAACCAATTACTTAAAATAGATCTCTATTTTTTTCTCCCTTCTCTCTCCCTCTTTCTCTTGATAGATAGATGTCAGATAGATAGATAGATAGATAGATAGATAGATAGATAGATAGATAGATAGATAGATAGATAGATATGGAGATAGAGATATATGTACTATTGGTTCTGTTTCTCTGGAGAACCCTGACTGATTCAGAGTTCACATATCAAGGGGCTCAAAGGCCAAAATGAAGAGCTTGAATTTAATTTGTAATTATCCTTTTCAAGAAACTGAGAGGTTTGATCTGCCAGAGTAGTGAATTTGTTTATTAGTGTAGAACTTATGTTGGACTCACTCCCTCCAGGATGTCTATAAATTGTGTGCTATCTTATCCCTTGTTATCATTCCATATGATTTCTTTATGAGAGATGCTGGAGTGATTGAGAGTTGAATACAACACGCAGTTTTATCTCTGCTTATGGCACCATGGGCGTAAGAGAGGAGATTCTTACCCAACGTGAATGGAGACAAGTTTCTGGAAGGCTTCCTGGTGTAGACCATGCCTTAGTTATATCCTCAATCTCAAATCAGATTTAGTCAAGATAAGGCCCAAGATAGGGATGAGGGAAGTGATGAAAGATAAGGAGGAGTTCCAGGAGAGGGGATTCTTCTTTAGTTACAACTTCATGCATATAGTCAATGAAGAAGAGCTTCCTTGCACTAAGAAAGTGGCCCTTTCAATAAAATGGGTTTCAGTAGGAGTGGCTATGAAAACCCTTTGTGCAAGCATAAAAGCAGAAGCCGGAACCCCAAAAAGGCTCATAGTTATTGATAAAAGTATCATTACAAATTAAAAAGGGGAAAAAAGTATGGCAGTATTTTCTAAAGTGGGTCCTTATTAGGTGTTACACAAGGAAAAAAAAAGATTCTAATCAAATAGATTTGGCAAGTTTGTAGCTGATCAAAATTAAACTGGTCTCTTATCTGTATTACTTTTTAGAACTTTTAATGCCCCAATCTGCATTCTGAATCTCCAACAGAAAAATGATACACAGCATTTCTAAAACATATTCTATTTCAGAGCACTTAAATTTTTTGTGGAGCAACTTAGGCAATCAACCTTCCATGAGAGAAGTTTGGGACTCACTGGTTCAGAGAAGGGGCACTGATTTCTGATGCTTGGAGGTTGATCCCCAGCCTATCAGGAATAGCTGATAGGCTGCTACTCACACCTTTGTCCACTCCCCCAACTGTTAAATGCTAATGATTATGACCACCCCCCCCCCCCAGAGAACTGCTGTGAGGATTAAATGGAATGGTGTACAAAAGCTCTTAACATAGCACCTAGTTCATGGCAAGCATGGTTGCTGTTATTATTGATGTTATTATACAAAAAGGGAAGGATGAGAAGCTCAGTATTATCTCCATTGAAGTGGTATTGAAAAGACGGGTAAGAATCTTCAAAATATCCATTTTGCAAAGATGCCAAACCTTCACTGAACTTTATAAAATCAGTGACTCTTAAATAATGCAGAGGAGTGAGGAAAGGTGTGTTTGAGGAAGGAGATCCAAGAGAAAGAAAAACTGAGAGTTCCCCATAAGAGACAGGCTGGGGCTGCCATCATACAGGGTGCTGAGATGATTAAGCCAGTGTCCCAGCCACTGAAGAACATACAGTATAGTTGGTTGAAAGACACTTAGATAATTAAGAACAGAGTGCCAGAATCCATGGCTTTAAGATGTCATTTGCAAAGGTTGACTAGCATCAGCTTGTAGAATTGCTCATCCATTTCTTACACTGTCTTTCATCTAACCTAGCTTCATTCTCTTCTCATTTAGATTGGATGGCATTAAAGATAGAGCCATATGCCAAGGAGATGACTTTTGAATGTATTAATTATGTATGCTTTATCTTCCTGAAAAGAGGGTATTTTGATGCAGCAAAGAGAAATAATAATGGCTGTCTATAGATAATAAACATTTCTCTAAGATTCTGGATCTATTACCTTTAGAGTATTGAACATTAAAAAACATTAAAATCAGTATTTTACCTTTCTTCTCTGATGGTTACTAATTTGAAAAATTAAGATGCTCTACTCTAAACAGTATTTTATTAAGGAGAACTATTGTTTGGCTTTAATTACTCTTCATTGGTTTTCTAGTTCCTTCTGACATCTCAGATTTGTTCTTTAAATTTTGGGGTTTTTCCTTTGCCCACCTCCATGCTTTAGCCTGAAAGTCACTGAATTAGCAGATGTTCTGCCAAGGACTTACTAAGCGTATTTCGAATCCTATTTGTGCTCATGTGATAATACCGCAATGTGGACAAGAGCTCTTTTAAAGCAAAGGCCACAATTTTTTTTTCTTTTTTTTTTTTTTTTTTTTGCGTGTGTTTGGGTATGTTTCAGGAGCTACGTGAAGAATGGTATGCCCGTATGCCAACCATAATCAATAGGAAGTACTTCTTAGGTAACTGCCTACATATTTAATTTTTCTATGGTTAGTTGCCATAGTTTCCTTTATAATGAAAATCACTTCACCTTGAAAGCTTTCTTAAGACAAACACACTATGGGCTCATATCCATTAGTTTTGTTTGTTAAGTTGGAAGGAGACCAAATTCTTGGCTGCAGTTTGAGCATTGAAAGTGCAGCATCTTCAAAGGAGTAAATGAAAGCGGTTATTGCTGTGGCTTTACAAAGTTGTGAGACTAAAAACCAAATCATTCCATAGCTATTCTAGTACAATCAAAACCGAAAAGTATCTTCTTTCTTTTCTTGCCCTAATTGTTCATATAGGCAATGACATTTTTACTAATGCATTTTTGTGTTGATGGCTTTACTTTTACTTTTGTCAGTCTTGGAGACAGAAAAGGAGAATCAGTGTATTTATGGATTTTCTGTAAGACTGCCAACTTTTATGCTGCACCTCGTCTCACAGCGATATAGTTTGAGAATTTTAGATTTCATCGACTTCAACCTCCTTATTTTGCACATAGTTTTCCCCAGGATGAGTCATGAGTATTAGTAATGAGTAATGAGTAAAATCCAGAACCTTTAGTTTGGCATTTTAGCTTATTCACAGTATAGTCCATCCTGCTCTCAATCTCCACATATCCCACATTAGGTCAAAATAGAATTCTTCATATTTGTCAGATCACACGCTTTCATGACAGCATGCCTTTGCATATCTGTACTCTTTGTCTGAGATGCCTTCTAACCCCATTGCCTTTATGACAAAAACCTACTAAACTTTCAACATTGACTGCACATGATAGTTCCTCTGTAACAACTTCCCCAAGTCATACCCAAGTAATCTCAATGGTTTCATCTTCTATTTCATTTCATTATAATATATCAGCTTAAATATCTGATTCCACTTCTAGACTATTTTATTCAAAAATAGAGATCATGTCTTGTTCATTTGCCATCATGCATATCTATACTTAGAGTGGAAAGCAAACAGTCCCATATTTAAATTCCAGTTCTGACACTTACATATTTGGAAAAAGTCCACAGAGCCTGTCTCCTCATCTATAAAATTGAGATAATAGCTAACTTGCCCAAGCTTTGTGAGAATTAGTCATATTACATACAAAGAATGTAGCTCAATGTCTTTGAAACATAGTAAACATTCAATTAACTCTTGCTTAAAAAAATTGTGAAAAATGAATTTGTGTATGGGAACCACAAAAACAGGGGCCCTTGTTTTGGACCCAATATCCTTCCACTTTTTCTTACCATTTATCCACTACTCCACTTTCTGGGTAGTTGGATTGTCAAAAAAAGAAAACAAATGAATAAATAAAATACCTCAAGTAAGAGGTAGCTTTTTCTTATTTAACACTAAATGGACATTTCTCTAAAGGAGATTTCTGAATATTTTCACCAAAAATTCTAGATCATTACATCTGACAGATCCCCTTTTGAATTTCAAAGTACATTTTGGGAGTACTATTCTTCTTCATCTATGTGAAAAATAATTTTAAAAACACTGAAGAGCAAAATATTTGATTTTGTTAAATGAAATTATTTAATAGAATCACAAATTTTAAGTAAAAGCATATGTTCTATTTTATCATGTCTCCTAAGTAAACCTTTGGTCAGCCAGTGGCCACCTGGCTGTGGACAAGTCATTTCTCTTTCTTCAATGGTTTTGTCTGCTGTGAAAATGATTAAGCCACCTAGTTGTAATCTTTATGTTCAACCAATATTTCACAAGAAGTTGTCAAGATACGGTGCTTGGTATTGAGAATGTGGCAGTACAATTATAAGAATGTGCTTTCATCATTTGTAATAAATATACCATACTGGTGCAATATGTTAATAACAGGGTGGTATGTGGGAAGCCTGTCTTTTATGTATGATTGTTCTGTAAACATATAATTTTATCATTGTCAGGTTGTTTTGGAAATGGAATTTGTAGTGGATCAAAGCATGGCTATTAAAATTAGACCCAAGTTTGAATTCTTACTCTTCCACATAGTAACTTCATGACTTTGGACAAGTTACCAAAATCTCCTAAACCTAAATTTTGTCATTTGCAAAATGACGACAACAACAATAATAATAATGGTTTCCATGTTGTAAGGATTATATAAGAAAATGTAAGTATAGAATTTAGATCAGTCTGAAACACTCAATCAGAGTTGCCCTGGTGGTCGTTCTTGAAGTGGGTAACATCTGTCTCTAGCTCCAAGCTTATCAACTAAAGCTAAATTTACAGAAGACTAAAGAGTTTCTTTTTAAAAACCTGTGCTTCTTTGTTTTCTCTTTCTCTGTAAAGGAAATACTGCCACCAGCCTACCACCCCTCCTTTGTGTTATTTATCAAAAATATTAATTATCTTAATTTTTAAATTTTTATTTACTGTTAATTTTGTGCCAGGGAGTATGCTGGATGCTTTAACATATGTTTTCTAATATACTTACCCTTCATAACCACAGCATCTTTCTCTTATTAATAATATATTATTTATAATAATAAAAATATTATTATTCCCTTTTGAAGATGAAGAACCTAAGGCTGCCAGAGATTATGTTCTTGCAAACAAACAGTCATCATAGCTATGAGTTTGTTGGTAAATTTAGGATTTGAATCCAGGGCTCTTGAAGTTAGGTCTTAAACACTAAGATAAACTATGTTTGGTTGAATGCCTTCTTCAAATTTATTTTCTTCCTGATCCTCTCTCTCAAAATTTCTCTTTCTTACTTCCCTGTTTCTATAACCAATTGCCTATGCCTAATTTATAGAACTTGTCATATTTTGCTCTGTATTAAAGTTTTTTTTGTGTACGTATCTGATGTCCCCTACTGGTCCTCAATTTAATAAAAATTTACAACATTTCCTTTTATTATTTCCCGTGATGCCTTGCACAAACATGGCAGGTGTTCAGTAAATGCAGAATTGAACTAAAATAATTTAAACTGACTGTATTGACCCAGTGCCCACAGCTCGTCACTGACAGAGCCTGGAGTTGAACTCAGGTTTCCTTAATACCCTATCCTCTTCTTAAACATCTGCCTTTAAAATCTCATGCTGTGGGAAAAAAAAAAATCAAGCTCCAGAAAAGCATACATTAGTTTTGATTCTATTCCTGCCACTAAACATCTCTGTGTCTTTGGGTAAATTTCTTTACCTCTTTTACCCTTTCCTTATACATAATTAGGTAAATAATACCTTTATGGCAAATGTGTTGCAAAAGTTAAAATGGAGAACATATTTAAAGCATTTAGCACATGCTCCGCCCCTTATGTACAAGTGACAATAGGTATTTCCATTCAATCACTACCTTTTTTTTGCTACATAACAATATAAGTAGGAATTGGTAGCTTGTTTTCAGTGATTTCTTTTAGTACACATCTAAATGACAGTCAGAAACTCTGAGTGAATAAACAGAATTGCTGCTAACTAGAGTAACTGTCAAGTTTTCTGTGAGGCACAGGCATTCTTAGAAACTGCTCCAGGCATATTGGAAGAAGAGGGAGCCAGTTGTAATTTAGAACCAAGGCTAATAATCCCCACTTCAGTTTCTTTCCAATTAAGTTTTAGGTAGTTGTTTGACGTAGAATAGCTGGGGGAATAAAATCAGAAAAACTTGACCCAGAACAGAACATAGGAGCAGAGTCTATATGCATTGGTTTTTAGATGGATGAGTTGCCTATGAAATAACTGGATTATGAAGAGAGAACCAGAGCACCCATAGCCATGAAAGAAGGCAGAAATTAAAGCAGAATTCAATACTCAGAAGAGGACTTCCAGAGAGAAGCCAAACAGCTGTGTTCCCCTGAAACTTGAATTATTTTGTTTGCTCTATGAAGTAGAAATTCTTAACTTCTTCCCCCCAAATTTCACAAGCAAAAAAAAACGGAGTCCCCAAAAAGCATTAGGACGGTAAATTCATCCAATCCCTGCTAATATGGAATTTGTATGATTGTTGTATATAAGCACTGTCCTGTTTACTGTTTATTTCCATGAAGAAAAGTGCTGTGGAATAGAATAATATGGAGTAGTTTTCAGAGGTGAGTTAAAAATCTATAAGTGATTATTTATTCAACACATATTTTTTAACATACACCATGTCAATCATAATGCTACAAATTTATACACAGTGATAAAAATGACTTACCTTGTTCTCAAATATCCTTTAGTCTGTGGAGAAGAAAGGTAAACAATTACAATTTGGAGTGAGTAGTCCTATATTAGAAGAAAACATAAAAATAATGTGTTAGGTACCATGCTAAAATTTGCATGTCTTAATTCATTAACTATTTTCCCACATCTTATTGGGTAGATAATGTTACTTCCCCTAGTTTAAAGATGAGAAACTCAGAGAACAGAGCTAGCTTTCTTAAGATTTTTCAAACAACAGGATGTCAGAACTGCGATTTGACGCTGACCCAAAAGTGTGTACTTTTATTCACTAGATATACCGTGTCGCTTGAAATGTTGTTAGAAATAGGATTGCCAGATAAAATAAAGGATGTCCAATACAATTTGAATCTCACATAAACAACAAATAATGTTTTGACATAAATATGTCCCAGGCACTATTTGGCACTTACTTATATTTTAAAATTACTCATTGTTGTTTTAGTTTGCTAAGCTGATGAAAACAATATACCAGGAAATGGTTCATCTTGAACAATGGGAATTTACTCACTTATGTTAGAGGCTGTAAAAATGTCCAAATCAAGGCATCATCAAGGCGATGCTCTCTTCCCAAAGATATTCTGTGGGCATACTGGATTCCTCTGCCACATGGGAAGGACATGGTGGTGTCTGCTGGTCTTTTCTTTCTCATCTGGGTTTTGTTCTTCCCACTTCTTGCTTCCATCTGTTTGTCTTTCTTTTCCTCTGTATTAATCCCATTTATGAAGGACTCCAGTAAGAGGGTTAAGACCCACCCTGGACCATACCTTAACAGAAGTAACTTCATGAAAACATACTTACCATAGGTTTACACCCACAGGGATGTATTAGCTTTAAGAACAAGATTTTCTGGGGTATATGCAATTTCAAACCAACGCAATTGTTTATCTGAAACTCAAATTTAGCTGAGTGTCCTGCATTTTTATTTGCTAAATCTGGCAACCCTACTTGGAATGCAAAGATGGGTTGCTAAATCTCATTTTGATGTGAAAAAGATCAAAGAAAGAGAAGACAAATTTTATTTGGTTTGAGAGATCTGTTTCCATCTAGTCTTTTTCCCTCCTTTAATTTGCATGATAGAGACCATGTGCCTAATTTATTGTTTCCTGCTTAATTTGGTTAACATTTTATCAAAAGGTAAACTTTTGTAAATAAGAACAATAGAACACCTCATTAATTATGTAAATTAAATGAGATTATGCATATAAAGTCTGGTATTAGTGTCTGCCATCTAGCAAGTCCTCAGTAAAAGGTGATATTGGAGGTAGGGGTGGTAATTGGAGGTAGGGGAGGTAGGGGTGGTAATGGTTATGTTGATAATGAATACTACTATTTCTGTTACTGCTGCTACTTCTATCTCTATTGTCGAAATAGTAAAGTGATAGTAATTAGTTCTTACAAAAACATTCTGATATAGTCAGGGCAGCAGAAAATCACCATCATTTTAGTGATGAATTGAAGGAGTTCAATTAAAGGTCATGACTAATGACAGAAAGCAGGCCTCCTTGTTATGTATGGGACAGGCATCTCTAGTCTCAAGACACTAAGATAAGATCTGGTAGGAGCCTAGTGGAGAAGCATTCTGTGCTTCTAGGAGTGTATTTAGTATATGTCAGATAATGATTAACAAGGTCTGTTACATGCAGGAATGTAAGGAGAACTGAACCATTAACCCTAAACACTTGCTGACTTTAGTAACTTGTAGCCCATCACATATCTATTACCTTTGCACATGCGCACATGTATTTTCTTTGTTCTAAAGCTAAATAAAAGCCACGATGTTTTATGCAGCGGCACTCTCCTCCCTTTGGATGGAGGGTCCCCTGACCCCAGCTATCTCTTGTTTCTTTCTCATCTTTTCTCATCTGCAGCACCATTTTCATGGACCTAGTTCCTGAACATCTACAATGAATAAGCTAATTGGAAGAAGAGAGTTTGTGCTTATGTCTCAGATCTTCCCCATCCTTATTCAGAGTTCTTTTTAGTCTAATTATTGTCAAAAATTAAGCAGACATGGGATTATTTAAAATTCCAATATATTCAGTTTAGGATCCAGAACGTTTTTAGAGGAGCAGACCAAAGTCAAGCATTTGGTTGGAATTGGGAGTCAGGGATTTATGGTAAAGTCATCTTTAACTATCATTGTTTATAATTAAACTGATTGTTGCAGAAAAATAAGTAACCATGTGTTTAAATATACTTTTATTCATACTTAATATACAGTTGAGGGAATATTACTTGTCTGAACCTAGAATATTGTTATTGAGGTCATTTGATGTGGGAGTTGATGGATACTGGGGACCTTCCATTTTATTCTTCTTTCCCAAATTCAAGATTCCAGTGCATGGGTTACTTATAAGTGCCATAGTGAGCATTTACTGAGTTAGACACTTCACTTATATGTACAATCTCAGGTAATCCTCATGACACCCACGCCAGATAGGTATTAACAGGTTGCTGTTAATAGCTGCAAGTTGCCCATGAGGAAACAAAGGCTCAGGGAAGGCTACATGGCATGGTTTAATGATTTCATAGCTGGAAGGAGAAGAGACAAGTACAATAAATTTATATCACCTGAGTGACCCCAAAATCTTCTGCTCCCAGGTAGTTTTTCTTTACCTATCCTTAGAGTAGTCCCAATAGTAGTACTAATTCAAGTCCACCCTTACATATATTCTGAGGATCCTAAGAAATATACACATTTCTCACATATTCATATGCATTGCACACATCACCTCTTTCAGCAGATCACTGCTTCTGGCTGTTCATCAGCTGTCTTTGGCTGATTAACATGGGCTCTTTGCATCACTGTATTTCTACCTCCTGTTCATCTCACTCCTGGTCATCCATCTAGGATAGCTCTTGATTCTCCAAAACATAGGTGATATAAGGTTGTCATGGTTTAACAACCTTACAAAGGAAAATGAATTTTAACATGGAAAAGGAATATTGAAGCCTGGATATTATGTATCACTTTCCTCAAGTCTGGTTTACAGACACAGGTATTCTTGGATCCCTTACAATAATTTCATTATCCCTAAGGTGTCTGAGTCCCAAAGGGTGAAAATTCTAACAGTACTAATAATTGGTAGAAATACCAATAATCAGAATCCAGAGGATTGAGTTTAATACTAGATGTTGAATTCCCCTGATCAGCTTAAGATGCAGATTCTTTAGAGGACGTGAACAAATTTTCACCACATCACTTCTTTGCTGAAGAACATGCAATGGCTCTTTATAGATCAAGAATGAGTCTAGGCTCCTCAAAAAGGCAGACATGGTTCTCTAAGTCCTCTGCTGGCCTACCTTTCCAGTCTCTTCTCTGGTCATTACCTCACTCATGTTCTAAACACCAGTAATACCAAAATATCTACAGTTCTTGGCAAAAAAATTCCATTCTCGAGGGCCTTTGCTTATGCCATTCCCTCTGCCTTGAAGATACTTCCTACTCCAATATCTAACTAACATTATCATTTAAGTCTTATTAAATCCATTTTTTTCCTATTGAAGCCCAGTTAATGATTGCTCTCTTGGTTGATTCTTTTTCCACAAATAAGAGTTTTTATTTATCTCTTTTAAAAGTCTGAATTTTAAGCAGATTCTTGAGCTGGTGGCTCATATCCATCAGCTCATTGAACTTTAGCACTTGTCTCATCTCTATTTGCTTCTCCAGAACTACTACCTTCACCATGAAGCTCCATGAGTTTTCTCCGTTCAAACTTGGGCTTCTTCAGCATTTTTACTTTTCTAAAGAACACATCATGGAGAGGCTGGATAGATTAGTAATAATTAAAAATTATTCCCAAATAATTAAAAATAATGACTCTCATAATTTACTCATAAAGACTGATGGGGAAGCTATCTGAATTCATCAATTTCAGAATTGGCTGAATTTTAGACAAAATGATTTTGTAGCTTTCCTTTTAGGCACAGAAGCGTATGTAGTGGTCAATAACCCTGTGGTAATTCTTTCTACAGAAAGAAGATTCTATTGGTTTAGTTATCTATTGCCTTGTAAGAAACTGCCCCACAACTCAGTAGCTTAAGGCAATGACAGTCATTTGTTTAGCTCACAGATGGAGTAGAACCTGATGGAGGTAGCTTGCTGCTTCTCCACAAGTAATGAGAGGAGGTGATTCACTTGGGACCTGAAGGGTTCACATTCAAGGCAGCTCACTCCCAGGGATGGATGGGCTCTGAGCCAGCATCCCTTACTCCTCTCCACCTGGGCCTCTCAATGGGTGGTTTGGGTGTTTTTACAACATGGAGACTCATTCCAAGTGAGAGCATCTCAAGAAATGGAAAAATGGAAGCCTCATTTTTATAATGCCTGGTCCTATAAAGTGGCACCATGTTCCTTCTACTGTATTTTCTCAGTCACAGATTCCAGGTTCAAGGAGAGAGAGATAGACCTCAGCTTTTTTTTTTTGGCAAACATGGGTAACTTTTACTTCAAAGACTGTGGAATAAACAAACAAACATCTTTGGGTGGGCTTTCAAGCATTTATACAAAAAAGCAGACTTCTTAGCAACATCACTCTTGAAGACAGCAATGTCTTTTTCTCTAGCAGTTACCTGCTGTAATCTACTTAGGGTTTCCAAAATTTCTGCACATTGTGCTTTTCATATCACATTTTTATTAAAAGATCTTAGCTATTTTCTAAATGAATATCTTTTTTATTGGATTTTTTCCAATTACAAATGAAATTTAATTTTATATCTATAATTAGAAACAACACTGACAGTGAGACTGTACAAATTTAGGTCAAAATAAAAATATATGTATTTTGTGACTTCATAAAACTTCATTTACTGTATCTTTAAAGAAAACAGAAATAACAGCAATATATGCAAAAGTAATGATTTAATGACTATAAGCAAGACAAAGCAATAGAATTGTGCTTCTTTTGGAGACTGGGGGCAATGAAATGTTTAGCTACAATTTTTCCCATACAAACATGAAACAATATTCATATAGAAGAAACACCCTTACAAATAACTGATGGGTGATAAACACACACCAAACCTCAGCTTTTGATAGAAAGAGTGTCAGAGATTTGGGAGTTGTGTCTTGAAGGTACTATAGCTCCCAAACCACCAGCATTAACCATTAGAAGTGACTTTGCATTTTCACACATCAGTTAGATTTCTACCTGATTGGCTATTTATTCTGCTTCTAGGATTATGGCATGCTGCTTCTCATTCATAAAATGAACTTTCAGAGCACTTAGTCATATGTGTATGGAGAGTAATAACCAACTATCTTTGGTGGATCCCTTCAAGGATATTAGGCTAGTATGTGAGGCAAGAATAATTTACAACGTGGTCTATAAAATTGCATAAGGAAAGGGAATATGGGAATTTGAAAGTGTTACTACATTTGGTGGATTTGCAAGTTTGTTTTAGCTCTGAGCTTCTTAGTAGCTAATATGGAAAAAAATAACTTTCATTAGGAAAAAAATCATGAAAAAAAGTGAGCCACTATGCTGCACCCATCAAACCAAACAATTTTCCTATTTTGTCCACTAAAATAATAATAAAATTCTACTAATTGATAAATGATCCACTGATGTGATTTATTAAGGAGAATTTTTATTGAATTTAATAAGAATGCAATATTCCAGCCAAACTTGGATATTTTATTATTTTATACAAAGTATAAAATTTGTAAAGAGGTAAGAGAAAGGTTTTGCTATAGTTTTATATTAAAAAGAATGCTATTTTCAAACCTTCAAGGATCATTTTTCCCCCTGTAGTGGGTTTGAGTGGTAGAGCCAACAATAATTAGTAATATTTAGTGAGATATTTATTGAGTACCTATTATAAACTAGGAAAATATGTCAATTTGTTAATCACCTCTTCCAGGAGCATTGCCTCCCTTCTATTATATAAAACTCAGAAGAGGCAGCAGTGTAAATATTATTATGCCCCTCAAGCAGACGAGAAAACAGAGGTACAGGGAGTTTAAAGGCACTGTCCAGAATCCTGTTGTAAACCTAGAAGAGTAAGTAAGCTACATCTTACTCTAGAGCATATATGTCCTTTTTATGTATGTATGTGTGTGTGTATATATATATATATATATAAATATATATATATACACTTTTTTTAAAAAAAGAAGCTTTAGATTATATAAATGTTACAATGAAAATATAGGAGATTCCCATATAGCCTAACCCCTTCCCCTCCCACACTTTCCCCCACTAACAACATCTTTCATTAGTGTGGTACATTTATTACAATTGATGAACACATATTGAAGTATTGTTACTAATCATGGAATAACTGTTTACAGTATGGTTTACACTTTGCCTCGCACAATTTTACAGGTTTTGACAAAATGTATAATGGCCTGTATCCATCATTGCAATGTCGTGCAGGATAATTCCAATGTCCTGAAAATGCCTCTACATACATGTACTTTTGTTTTCTCTATATACCACAGCAGCTTTCTACCACAGACCATAGAGTACATGAAAGCATAGAAAGGGGAATGTAGCAAGAGGGAGAATAAAAGGGAGAGAACCATGAAAAGAGGGTGCCATTGGGTAATGGGGGAGAATTTCATAGTGTATGTGGAGAGTTGGCAAGTCTACTTCTGGTCTCATGCTATTAGAAGAGTGTGTTTTCCAACCCACCCCCCCACTCCCTGTCTAGAGCCCTCTCTTCTACAATTTTTTCCTGAATGCTACTTTAGAGGAACTTTTCAGGGAAAGCAGCCAGAGCAAGTCAGCTTCTGGTTCTCTATACATCCCTATGGCGGTTGCATCTCCTTCGGTGACATGGAAGTCCAAGAAGGCAGTATTGCAACCTTCCCCATATTATCCTTCCTCTGAGCTCATATAATATTGCCTGCACTGATTATTTACCCTTTGCTTATGCTGTCTTGGATTGCTATTTCCCTGAGGAAATCACCCTCCCTTTCCTCTCCAGTTTCAGTCCTTAGGGGAAGAATCATGACAGTACTTTTGTGTGCCCCAGGGACTCCGAATGTACACATGCCACCCAGCAAATGCTCACTCAAGGGAACTGTGAAATAGTGCAAAATCAAGAGAGGACTTGGAGGTCTTCAAAGCTCCCTCATCTTACTGTTCTCTCAGCCTCAGAATATGTGGATTTGCATAGTGCGTTTGAGTATTCAAGTGATTTCACTTGGATAATTTTATTCAATCCTAACACAATCCTGTGAGACAGGCCATAATGATTATATCTATATTACCCAGAGAGGAAAGGGAATCTTAGTGTGCTTAATTAACTTGGCCAAAGTCCCATAGTCAGCTTACAAAGCATTCCTTGAATGAATGAAGAAAGGAATAAGGCACAATTAGGATTTCAGACCCAGTCTTTATGACTTCAAGTTTAATGTTCTTCTCAAACCACGGTCCTTGTCACTCCAGAAACACCTTCAGTTAACGCATTTTACCAAAGACTGTATTGCCTAAAATGATATGATATAGCACAGCTTAGTGATAGTGAGGGAGATGTGAAAAAAGAAAATATACTTCATTTTTATTTAATAGGAGATAATACCTATATGGGAGCAAAGAGAGTTAAGGTGGTGTGGGGCATACTTCTGGCAACTGGAAAATGTATGCTGTCCCACCCTCAAAAGTGACAGAACAAATGCGTTCCTGCCTCCTCTGCCTATTAGGTCAGTCTTTGAATAACAGATTTTCAAATTTAAGATATTTTCCCCTAATTAAAGTATGGAGCCACTTGAGGTGTGTGTGGTGTGAGCTAATTAAAGGCCTTGGAGAATATGCTTATAAACTATTTCTGATATTTCTCCCCAACTCAGCTCTATGAATAGAATTGTCTTTTCCCTAAGCTTTAATCAGTGTCTCACTGAGTAAGTAATGATAATCAGATTTTTAATACTTTAACCCATTATATTTAATTGGGCTCTTTAAGTTACAGGAATAAATAGAAACGGATGAACCTTTAAAATCCCCCGTGCTAAATGCTGTTTACCTGACTCAGTTCAATGAATCAAACTCCATCTAAGTCTTCCCCTTTACTTCTACCCTCCCCCACCCCCCAAAAAAATGCAATTAAATATATGGTGGTGGATCATTTCTTGCTGGCAATAATTATATAGTAGAATTTAGAATCTCATCAGAAGGTCTAATTTGGAGTAATAAACCTTCCAGCTAATCTTAGACCTAAAGTCAACGGTCCCGCTCTAATGTTGATGATAATGTGGAAGCCTAAAATAACAGACGGAATGAAAGATAACCATCATTCCAAATTATTTCTGTTCATGGATATAACACACATTTATGAGGGAGATTGTCTTTTCAGAGTTAGGAAAAGAGAATCAGTTTTCTGCTTTGACTGTTAGGAAATATCATTGAAAGCACTGGATCTACCCTGAAGAGCGAATTTGAGCTGTGGCGGATGCTAGAATTTTAGCAGGCTGAGACTGACGGGGTCCGAAGAGACAGCATAAGTCAAGTCAGCAAGGTGGAAGACCACAAGGGAATGGCATTAAATTCTCCATGACTCAAACATTTGAAGGGAAATGGGATTCAGGAGAAGACAAGCCTTCTCACCCTCTCCACTTTTAGAAGGTTGCCTGAGGTGTGTTAGGCAACATTTGACTGCAGGACTGAAATATCTTGGGTTGTATTTTTTTTATTTCTTTAAAATAATGGGATAATTAAAGGTGGTCCAACTAGGGAATGACATGAATTGATCTCTGCTTTATACTAAGCCACCTGAGGTGTGTGTGGTATGAGCGGAAGAGGGAGAAATTAGAGGCAGCAAGAATATGATTATTTAAGAAAGAGGTGATGAGGTTAGAGTTACGCAGTGGTCTTTAGAGTGGGTGTGAGAAACAAGCTCTATCTGCACTATACAGTTAAAATTACAGATATTGTAGAGTAATGGTCAATGGGAGTTGAGGAATCATTTAAATGTAAAGATGATTAATGTATCAAAGAAGAAGATAATGGCATTTCTTATGGTCACAGGAGAAGGACCAGATTGGAAAAGGAATTCAGTAAGATGTCAAGCATTAACCTCAGTGTTTTAGGAGAAGTTCCAGGCACCTGTGTAGAGATTTGTTACTAGCAGCTAGGCTGATGGATCTAGTCATTGGGAAAGGCCAGGACTAGTTGTAGGTGACAACTGAGGGGCTGAGCCAAAGCTGTAAAACCAAGAATGTGGAGAATAATGAGAGGAGAAGGGAGGAGAACAGATTCCATTTTAAGAAATGTCTGAATTTAAGCAACAGACTGAAGAAGAGGCAGAGAAAATAAGATTCCAGTTTCTCCAGAGTTAAGATAGAGACCAAGAGCATAAGTTGCCATGAAAATTAAGGAAAGAGAAAGAATTTCTTGCTAAGAGGTTTGATAAGAGAAGAAGTGAACTGATTTGTCAATTAGAAGGCCGCTCATAATTTTTTTAAGAAAGCATTCTGGGTAGAATTTTGGAAGTAAAGGTCCTGATGTTAAAATTTGAAGCATCCCATTTGGGAAGTTAATAATGAAATTAAATTATTTTTTTTTATCAGATGTTGACAATGAACTATGGGACAGTGATGGACCACCGTCACTGAAGCACAGGGAGGACACCTGTGCAGTTTGGATTCCTTCTTTAGTTCTGTTGTTCATAGATTCATGAATGAGAGGAAGAGAATGAAAAAATGGGATGGTTTAACATGTATTAAGCAGTAAATAAGTGTTATATGTTAGGAATTTGCTCTAAGACTCTTAGGTAGACTATTCCTTTTGATCCTGACATCAAGGGGGGTTTAGTACATTTTACAGTTGAAAATAGTGCTCAGAGCTGCTAAGTCACTTTCTGGTAATATTTGCCAGAGCTGTGGTGATATAGGTCAGTGACCAATCTTCTGTTTATTCATACAATCAGCAAATATTCATAACTGAATACCAATTATAAATCCAGTACTATACTAGGCCCTAGAGATGCAGACACAGTGGACAATGAAAAGAAACCATCTTTGCCCTCACAATGCTTTTAGTCTTGGGGGGAAGCAAGGTTAAATGAGAAAAGCTGATTCTTTATTATATTGAGGGGAATCATTCATAAGACAGGTTGAAACTGAAGATATGTTTTAGAAATATGGAGTTGGGAGATGATGTATTCAAGAACCAATTTGATATATTATTTAAAACTGTGATTTTGCAGCCTTGGAACTTATACCCTGCCCAACCTCCTCCACCTTCACATTCAGTTTTGGTTCCCTGAAACCTCCCACTGCTCTTGCAGACTTCTGTGCTCTGTAAATTTGCAGATGCTCTTCCCTTTGCCTGTCCCGTCTTGTGAATCTGGCAAACTCCTACTCATCCCTTCAGTGTCGGCTCTCACCTCCTCTTAGACCTTCTCTCTCACCACCAGGCAGGGGTAGATAGTCCCTCCAAACACCTTTTGCCTTATGTACAGAACCCGGGTTAAGAAATGGGCCCGTGATAGAGTGCATTTCCTCTCTCAATTCCTGACATCAGGAGCCATGCATTTCTCTCCTTATATCAAAATGCCTGGCAAACAGGAAGCACTGGGAAATATGTGTGGAATAAATGGTTGGGAGTGTTAATAAAGAGCTGATATTTTTAATATCCTTTGAGGTGCAAATCTTTGCTGGGCAGCATTGTGGGAATGTTTTTCCCTGTGTCATGACCACATTTGGTTTGCATTTTAGTCCATTACCATAATAATAACTCTCCATTTGCAGCTTATGTATTTGAAAATAAATTGCCTTGCCTAGGAAATAGGGGGAGGGAGTATTATTAAGTGACCATAATTGTTATTACCTTAATAGGCACCTGTATATTATAAAATCTGAATAGAAAAATTCAACCAAAAGAGCTGAAATGCTTAGTCCATTATTGAGTATGCGTTCCTCATGGAATGATATTTTTACAGAGAATATTTTCCTATTCCACTAAATATATTTTATTTAACAAGAGCATGAATATAACCTGAGGTAATCTTAAAGAGTAGCAGAGCAAGTCAAAATGCTAAAAAATTACCCAGCTCTGGAGCTAAAACTACACAAAGAGAAGGATCTCATTGGAGAAAATGGATGAACATAACTGTAGTTTCTCTCCTGTTCACATCTGTGCATAAAAACACTTCAGCCTGTTTAGAATGTCTCCCTTTCCTCCCCAAACTTGGCCAGCTCCCATCCTGCCTATTCCTAAGTTACTCTGTGTAGCTTCACTTGTATTCTTCAAGACAGCATTTGTGTTATTTTTGCATCCATCTCATTTTACTATAATTACTTAGGGGCCTGTAATTTATATTAACTCACAGACTTTTTGAAATAAGGGCTATTGTCTTACTCAATTTTGTATTTCCAAGTGTCTAATACAGTACCCACTCCATAGAAAATGCTCAATAAATTTTCGCTGAATTATATTGAAGTGATGTACCCAGTCATGATTCCAATATTAGTGCTAATACAAAAGTTACAGTTTCTGACCTTATATTGATTATATATTTGTTTTGTTACAAGGAAACACTATATAATAAATTTTAAATTCCCTGGGAATATGGACCATATCATATTCCTCATTATAATGCTAATATTACTTTGGTACGAAAAATATGTTGCTGCTTGTGCCATGCACTACTTCAAAAAATATATAAATATATATTTGTAATATATTAATAGTATTTATTAATACTATAAAATGCCTTTTCCCTCCTTATTTTCTGAAACTTCCTTCTTCATTCTTCTCTATTTTATTTGGTAAATTTTCTCACCTAATACAGATCAGAAAAGATAGATATTAATTTTTCTTCTATTTTAGTTTTTAAGAACTTTTGTCTTTTATTAAGCATCTGTGCTGTGCTGGGCATTTTGAATAAATTATTTCTAATTTTCATAACTATATTTTAAGACAAATATTATGATTACCATTTTTGGGGGGTAAGAAACCATTGCCCAGAGAGGAGTTTAAGTAACTTCAGATTATTAAGTGTCAGAACACTTTGTGAGAATGGGTGATAATCTAAATATTAACTATTGGTATAGCAAGATATCAACCAATTATAACAGAATGCTGGCCATAGCTGAGTCCTAGCATCAACCCTAGACCATGGGGTGGGTTAGGGCATAGGGGTGGAGTATAAAAGGCACCAAGGGTGGCACAGGGTAATTTTGGGGGCAGGAGATATTTATCAACTAGTACACTATACATGTGTATCCTGGCTAAATGTCAGTTATGGCTAAGGGGGAAAATAAGGTATGAATGACTTCTGGGTATCATGGTTGTCCCCGGCTACTGTTTGGTAGCCATTTGAAGGCAGTCAATACCTGGATTTGTGCCTGGCTTTCAAGATTCTTTATTCTGTAAGCTGTCTTGGTACTGGAGGAAGGAAGCAAAACAAGACACAACAATTGCAAAAATCTGATGTAGCTTATAAAAGAAATCTTGTCAAAGGTTTAGAAAAATAGTAAGAACAATCTGGAATTTAGAAATCCCAAGGATAATTATGGCAATATTTGAACTGAACTTATGTAAGAGATTTGTCCTGGGTTGTTAGAAGAAGGAAGGGAAGAACATGATGAAGAAGAAAAGATTACTTAATATACTCAAGCTTGAATACGTAAACCAAGGTGTAATATTCATCCCCCAGAGAACTCAGAAATTCTAGGCTCTTACTTATAACAGGAAATATATCTTAATCATAAACAGTTGTTTATTCTGCTATGATATGTAAGGGAATCCATCCTGTCCTCTTTTTAGCAGCATCTTTTTCAGGATTCTACATACCTTGCAGACCTAGTTCATAGCTTTTCCACTCAAAAATGCTATAACCTTTGGGCAGACACTTCACTTATTTGGGCCTCAGAATCTTTCTCATCCTCCTCTGGGAGTACATTTTTATGAGCTCATCTCCAGCAGAGGCATCAGAGGGTGGAGCGTCAGAGCAGCGAACCAAAGTGGCTCTTTTTAAGCACATGTGAGGCCCAGGGTGTACCTCTGATGAATAACTGGGAAATACTTTGAAGAAGAGTGGATCCTAATTTCTGGCCATTAGGCTAGGAAGTCTTCTTAAAATTGAATTAAGCGTAATGCTATTTTCCTTGACAGTTTAAGTCTGAAGTATGTAATGGACATCAAAAAATTGAGAACCATAAAATATTTTAAGATTCCAAAGAGAATCAGATTTGGAAAGATGATTATGAGTTTGATATACAAAATGCTGCAGTAGAAGTATCTGTGAATTGTATAGAAAAATCTAGAAGTTTTCCAATTTTATATCTCTATAGTCTTTTATAAATTTGTAAACTACTTACATATGCTTTCACATTATTTTCCTCAAATTCTTGGAAAATAGACCTGGTATTTCTAAGGTCTACCTTTTGACATAAAATTATTTTGAAATGAACAGAGTTGGACCACCTCGATTTTACACATAAACTGTAAATAGAACTTTGCCAAGGCCACATAGTGGGAAAGGTGGGTGTATTAGTCAGCCAAAGGGGTACTAATGTAAAATACCAAAAATGGGTTGGTCTTTATAAAGGGATTTATTTGGGGTAGAAGTCCACAGAGACCAGGCAATAAAACGTTAAGTTTCTTCTCTCACCACAGTCCATTGCCACGTGTTAGAGCAAGACAGCTGCTGGCGTCTGCCAGGGTTCAGGTTTCTGCGGTTCCTCTCTTCCTGGGGCTGTGTTTCTCTCCGGGCTTAGCTCCTGTTTCCTCCACAAGGTGAGCTGTAGACGATCAGGTAAACGACTTGCTTCTCTTCTCCTGGGGCCTTCTTTCCAACATTAAAACTGCTTCTCAAAAGACTGTTTCAACTGTCCTTTGCCTTGCCTTTTATATTCAATTCCCCACCCACCAAGGGGTGGGGCTCAACGCTGTAATCATAACCTAATCATGCCCAGATTAACAGATTAGTTTACAAGCGTGATTCAATTATATTTTTGGAATTCATAATCACATCAAACTTCCACAGTGGGATTCCTGGTCTAGTGTCCATTTAACAAAATCAAAGTGTTTGCTCTAAGAAAATCCCTGGCATCAAGAAAATTTTACTTTGTTTCTGTAAATAAGACATATTCTAATACCATATTCTACAGTCCAAGTTCCTAAAGCTAATTTTGTTTTTCTTGGTAGTAATTTCTGGTCCTTCAGCCATTTATGCATCACTAACATTTAGTAGAATTTCCTTGCAGCCGTTCTCAGTGGAACTCTCTTTGTTAAATTAAGTTAAAGTAAAAGTTAAATTAACTTTTACCTTGAGAATAGTTTTTAGATTTACAAAAGAAGTTGCAAAGGTAGTATAGAGAATCCCCGTATGCCCCAGACTCAGGTTCCCCATTATTAATTTTACATTACGATGAGACAATTGCTACAGCTCATAAAGCAATATTGGTACATTAACATTAACTAAAGTCCACAGTTTACTTAGATTTCCTTATTTTACCTAATGTCCTTTTCCTGTTCCAGGATCCCATCCAGCATATCACATGACATTTAGTCATCAGGTCTCCTTAGGCTCCCCTTGGTTGTAACAATTTCTCAGACTTTCCTTGTTTTCGATGACCTTGACAGTTTTAAGGAGTGCTACTCAGGTTATTTTATAGAATGTCCTTTGCTTTAGATTTTTCTGCTGTTTTTTTTGTTTTTTGTTTTTTTTTTTTCCCCGTAATTCAACATGAGTTGTGGGTTTTGGGGGAGAAGCCCAAAGAGGTAATGTGCGATTCTTATCACATCATATCAAAGATCCATTCTATCAGCATGACTCCTCACGCTTCACGTTAACCTTCCTCAACTGGCTGAGGTAGTGCTTGTCAGATTTCTCTAAAGTTACTTTTTCCCCTCCTTTTCCATGCTGTACTCTTTCACAGGAAGTCACTATGTACAGCTCTCTCATAAGGGCTGGGGAGTTATATACCATCTCTTTGAAGGCGAAGTATCTACAGAAATTATTTGGAATTCTTTCGTTCTGGGTATTTGCCTAAATCTCTTTTTATGCCTAAATATTAATAAAATGAAAAATTCTCACATTTATTTGGAAGTGCAAAAATGGTCATAATCTTCATATAGGATCATAAAACATTACTTTTTATCTATTAGAGAAAAAAGACCTTTCAGGAAACAGTTTCTTCTTTCACTGATTTTATTTTGAAATGTTAATTTTCTGCTTTAAACCCTCCAATATCTTCCTATCATCATCAACATAAAGCCTAATCCCTTTGGCATTATGAAGGGTTTATAAGCTCCTTTATCATATGGCCCTGTCTCTTTCTCTAACTTTGTCTTCTGTCACACTCCTCTGTCATTCCATGATTCTGGCTTTTCAAAATACTTGATATCTCCTGAAACTGGAATTGTCTCATACTTTACAAGCATTTGCATGTTCTTTTCACTTTTTCCAGAAAGCCATTTCCTATCTTATCTATCCAGGTAACTTCTATTCATCCTTCAAGGCTCTGCTGAACACTCCCAGTAGAACTTTCTCAGCTCAGTGTCTTATGACCCCTGGTTAATAAAGTTGTTAGAATCCCGGATGTAATCCTGGAAAACTGTGTGCATAAAATTCTCTTAAGAATTATCATACTGGATTGCAACATTAGCTCCATTTCCCCTTTCCCACTATATAAGGAAGCAGCCTGGCAGCAAGTCAGAGTCTCATTCTTCCTCAGAGTCTAGTCCAGATTCTAGCACAAAAGAGACACATTCTGAATGTGAGGACATGTTGGTGAAGGTGTGATATATTTATTAAATAATACATATAGTGTGTATAGTGTGGACTTAGTAAGGGGTCCATGGTTTTTACCTGACTGACAAAGGGGTCCATGGAACAAAAAAAGGTTAAGGACCCCTGATTTATACTAAGCTCCTGATTTATTTTTGAAAAAGAAAAGAGCATAATTTTTTGTTGGTGTTGTTAGGTAAAGGGCTAGTCAAACTGTAAGCTAACTCATTCATTCACCTTATTAGGACATTATTATGTTAAATAATATATGAGTGACTTTGGGCTGAAGATTGTGCTCTCAAGGAGTTTACAATCTTGGGAAATGCACAAATGAGTATTCTAGAGAAGAACTTACTGTTATCATGTCTTTTTACTAAAGATCAATTAAAACATATGATCTTTAGACTGTTAAGGCTAACAATATGAAAATATGGATATCTCATTGTGGGTTGAAGATCTTGTCCGTAATTTCAGTAGATAAATAGCAAAATTTCCATCAAACCTGGTCATTCAGCTCATTTTTCCAAGAAGATAAGTTACAATTAGTGTCAAAAGGTTAAAAAGAAAACTATGACTTAAATTTAAAGTACAGGCTCCCATTTATAAGTGCAGTATTCCCTCATTTAATTCTTCCTTCAAAAGGCTATTATCAACAAGGCACTAACGAGGAAACAAAACTTTACTTTTGTCTTTTTCAATCTCAAAACGCATTCAGGGAGAAGAAATATCCTGAATAAGATATGTGGATGCAAAAAACAAGTATGCTTTAGTGGGTATCAGTAGAAACTGCATATTTATCTCGATAATTTGCATAGTAGGAATTTATTTTAGGAAATGAGAGAATGGGCTAAGAATTGGACAAATACATTTTGAAACAGGAGGTCTCTGAGCTTTGTTACACCTGTGATCTTGATTACTCACTTCCCCTCCCACTTGCCTGAAGTTATCTAATGGCTTAGAACATCAGTGGAATAGAATAGGGTTTGGGAACTTGGGAAGGAAACTAGCACGTGCTGAGCAGTTACTGTATGAGATAGACATTCGTACCCATATATAGATGAGGCATTTCAGGTTCAGAGAAAGAAGTGGCTCAGCAAGATCACAGAGCTCATAATTGGCTTTGCTCAGTTCCTGCCAGAACTCTGGCTTTTTTTCGGTACAGAGGTGATTGGGTGCATAAGCCCAGAGTAAGTAAGCGATAACTCTTATTCTGCTATCTTGTCAATATTCCGAGACCATCTGCAGAAAACAGCCTAGATGCTGAGGAGGATTCTCTGGAGACACCTGTCCAACCTCAGAGAAAAGCCTAATTGTGTGTTCTACCTTTCAAACTGCTTTTACATCCCTTATCTAATTTGATCAGCAATGGATTTAATTAAGAATAGAATCTTTTTATTAAATAATTCACTTGGTTTGCTTTCACTGAACAAATGGACAGGAGTAGAGCACAGAAGGATAACCTCCAACCCCACTGGGCTAAAGCCATGGCTGTTTCATTCATTCCGACACCTTCACCTTCCTCTTTTTGCACTCCCTCTAAGCAGTCCTATTAAGATCACCCTGTGAGATATCTTGAAGCTTCCTTCCCTCTATAACTGTCCAAGTGTCCCTGCCGCTTAGTAACTGGGGCAGGCTGTGCATATTGGGTCTTGACAGCTCCATCCTCATAACACTTTGGCACATAATTGCAATGAAAGAACAGACTAGTAGCTTGCTTAGATGGCCAAGGGTTGAACTCTCTTCCATAGCAGCTGCTTGGTGGACCTTGTCAGGAGGTAGATAGTGTTGGCATTTGGGAGTTGTCACCTTCTGGAGAGGTGGCTGTGTTTCTTCAAAAATGCTCATAAAATACTGTCCTGCAGGAATGGTTTAAGAATCCACTTACTGAACTGTTATGCAGATGATATTTGTGGTTTGGCAAAGAATTTCCTTACCTTTACTGAAATTGGGGGGAAAAAAGAAATTAAAAGACATAAAAGAATAAGACAATGCCAAAGGAATGTGGACACTTCCTGTGGTTTGACATTTATTTTGGATAATTTACCCACATACCAAATGTCATGAAATCAGATTAAAATGCCCATTTGACAGCTCTTTAATTTTAAGATGGTAGATGTCATTTTAAAAAAAAGAGATAGCAGCATCAGAGAAGAAGGTTGTCTAGATGTTCTGAGATTGACTTGATGATAGGTGGGCTCATTATAGCCCAGGCTTGATGGGGGCAAAGCAATTTGGGGGCTAACTTCCCTTTTGTGGTTCCAGAGACTTGGTCAGTATATCCAGTGATGATTTAAGTTCATGAATATGTGAGTCACAGTAACCAAGTGTATGTTTTGATATTCTGAATAATTAGTGTTAGCTAGCTACACCTGCATCCACACAGAGCTAGCCCAGTAATGACCTGTGTCAGCTACTCAGGACCCTGAGCTCTCCCCTTAAAAATACTGGAGACACAGTGGCATTGAAAAGAACCTCTGGTTTTCCTTTTAGTAAATTATTTGCAGGATATGTTAATTACTTATCTTCCAGCAGAGGCAAGTGGTACAATCGTACATCTTCTGGTTGTAGATGCAGAGAATGTCTGAATTCTAGTTTCTGTTCTACCAGTTAGTAGTTGTTTGACTGCAAGCAAGCAAGTCACTTAAAATGAGTCTCGGTTTCTGTAGAATAGGAATGGTGCTAACATCTCCTTTGTACCCATTTCGTTTTCAAATCTTAGAGGTAATGTATATAAAATATCTACTACAGACCGTGGCACATAATAGGTACTCAGTAAATGATGGCCATTGTCATCATCATCATCTTCATCATTGTAAAGCTTTACCTTAATTTTAGGCATACCTTTATTAGATTTCCAGGTTCTTACTTTCCTGCTTTAATTTGGAGAGATTTTGTCCCTTAAGGCAACTTCTGATTATCTAAAGCCTTATATATAGACTTTATAAACCTAACTCTCAGAGGAAAATGCACCTAGTTATAAGAAAATCGTGATGAAAATCAGTTGAAGATAGATAGACATCGGTATATTATAGATATATATATAAAGAGAGACTGAGACAGAGAAGGATAGAGAGGGAAAAAAGAGGAAGAGAATCTTTCCTCATGAATTTATGCTGTAAATTGATGGTCCTTTATAGTGTTTCAAATTTTTCAAATTGGCCAGAATCCAGATGTTCACTCTGGAAAACTGTAGTATATAGCTGGTATTTATTACCATTTATGAGCCCCACCACCTGCTGTGTGTGCTACCTCATTTTAATCTTCATAGCAGCCTTGCAAGTTAGCTTCTTATTTCAGTTTTACAGGTAAAAATTTGGGCTTAGCCAAGTTAATTAGTTTTTAAACTTATATTAATGTTTTAGTTGGAATTCAGACTCTAGAACTCTTGAATTGTAATGTCCATTCTGTTTATGATACTCTACCACTCCCAGAACTGCCACCAGACACTTATCCTGGAAGAATCCGAATAAAGTCTGGGTGAGAAGAGAGTCCGGGATTGTTTTGAAAGAAGTTTCACAGTCGGCATTTCTTTGCTAGTTGTCGCTGACATCCCCCTAGGGACACCCTTTACTTAGCAGGATATGGGCTTCCTGAACAGACTTGATCTCATTCCTCCTGACTCATCTCTGCCCTCTTTGCCTAGCCTGGCCCTTTGCACATTGGTGCTTTCCCCGCTGCCTTTCCTCCTCCCTTACCGCATTCTCCACTGAATCTCATGCTCACACACGTGCACATGCACAATCTTCCAGCAGGAAACTACTTAGGTACGTTCACTTTGTCTTTAAGAGTTAGACCATCTCAAACCCTTTGCTATGTGAAATATCTTAAGTTCATTTATTTGTCATTCACTCTGTATTTATATTTATTGAGGGCCAACTGCATTTAAAATGATGTGCTAAGCATGTGGGATACAATGGTGAACAAAAACGGCCTTAATCTTGCCTTCTTGGAGTCTGCAGTTAGTCATAGGAGAGATGCTACTCAAGATTATAGGTTACCAGGGGCTTTGATTGCTCAATGGCTATTGCTTAATGGGTGTAGAGATTCTGTTTGAGGTGATGAAAAAGTTTGGGAAATGGATGTTGCTGATGGTAGCAGAATATTGTGATTGCAATTAATACTGCTGAATTGTACACTTGAAAGTGGTTAAAATGGGAAAATTTGAGTTGTATTAATGCTATCACAATAAAAAAAATTTAATAAAAGCATAACTCTGCATAAGCCACTGTAAAATTAAATCTGGGATGAGTACTAAGAAGATGGGGTTAAGGAACTTTCTTCTGATAAAAAGTACTTAACCAGAGGATTGTAATTAGCTTGGTGGTTGGAGGAATATGTGAGGGAAAGGTAGAAAGTGAGACAAAGGTAATAAGTTGTGCAAAGGCACTGTGGTAAGCAGGAGGAAGACGAGAAGGCAATGAGCTGGGAGCAGAGCGATAAAGGTGCATAGAGTGAAATGAGGTTGCACAGGTAGGCAGGGGCCAGCTTACGCAGAGGCTTCAAGATCTTTTTAAGAATTCCATATGTTACCTTAGGCGGGGAAAGTTGCTAAATTTTGGAGTAGTGTGGTGTTACCAGTTGAATTTTGTCCTCTAAAATGATACGCTGAATTCCTAACTCCCTTAACCCAAGGTTACCTGTGAGTGTAACTTTATTTGGAAATATGGACTGTGCAGATGCAATCAAGTTAAAATGAGATCATACTGGGGAGCAGATGTAGCTCAGCGGTTGAGCACCTGCTTCCCATATATGAGGTCTTGGGTTCAATCCCCGGTACCTCATAAAAAAATAAAAATTAATTAATTAAAAATTTTTTAAATGAGGTCATATTTTTAATTAGGATGGGCCTGATCCAAAATGACTGGTGTCCTTATAAGAAGAAGACACACAGACACAGAGGAGAACACCAGGTGAAGATGGACACACACAGGGAGAAGACAGCAAAGTGAAGATACAGGCAGCGAGTAAAGTTTTGCTGCCACAAACCAAAGAATACCTGAGGCAGCCAGAAGCTAGGATGAGGTGGAAAGGATTCTTCCCTAGAACCTTCAGATGGAGCATGGCTCTACTGACACCTTGATTTAGGGCTTCTAGCCTGCAGAACTGTGAGAGAACACATGTCTGTTGTTCTAAACCACTTACTTTGTGGTGCTATGTTATAGAAGCCCTAGGAAATTAGTATAGGAGGTAAGCATGACATGATCAATCTGTGTGTCAAAAGACCACTCCGGGCTGCCACGGAAAGAGCAAGTCAACAGAGGATAAGAGTGAAACCAGAAGAACATTTAGGAAGCTTTGCAGTAGTCTGAGAGTAAGAAAAAGAAGAATGGTGGAGGTGGACATGAAATAAGCTGACCAATACAGTTCAAGAGATAGGAAATTTGTCAGCAGAATGGGTATTGTGGTATGGAAGGATGAAGTCACAGGGAAAGCTCTTCTTTTTCTTAATTAGAGAACTTGTGGGTTACAGAACAACATGTAGAAAATACAAGATTCCCACATACCACCCTATCATTAACACCTTGCACTTTGGTACATTTGTTACCATTGAAAATTGAGCACATTTTATAATTATACTATTAGCTATAGTCCACGGTTTTATTTAGGGTGCACTGTTTTTGTTGTGCCATTCCATGGATTTAAAATAAAAATTATTCTAATACCATATATGCAACCTCAAATTTCCCCTTAGCCACAGTCAAACATATAACTCAGTGCTGTTAATTATGTTCACAGTGTTGTGCTATCATCACCACCATCCATTACCAAGACTTTTCCATAATCCTAAATACAAACTCTGTACATTTTAAGCCTTAACTTCCTATTCTCTACACTCACCCCACCCCTGGTAACATATATTATAGATTCTGACTCTATGGGTTTGCTTATTCTATTTCCTATAGGTGAGAACATACAATATTTTACTTTTGTATCTGGCTTATTTCACTCAATATGATGTCTTCAAGGTTCATCCATGTTGTCACTTGTATTGTTCTTTCTGTTGCTGAGTTGAAGGATTTCTTTATATGGTCTGGGTATTAAACCCTTTGTACGTTATCACTTTACTTTCATGATGATGTCGTTTGAGGCACAAAAGTGTTTAATTTTGATCAAGTATAATTTATCTATTTTT
Organism: Tolypeutes matacus; assembly: GCA_026826555.1. Classification (NCBI taxonomy): domain Eukaryota; kingdom Metazoa; phylum Chordata; class Mammalia; order Cingulata; family Chlamyphoridae; genus Tolypeutes; species Tolypeutes matacus. The sequence goes on along the minus strand of JAKSZT010031676.1, from coordinate 10,386,115 downwards.
TTCTTTTGTTGCTTGTGCTTCTGGTATAAAGTCTAAGAAACATTGCCTAACACAAGGTCCTGAAGAAGATTCCCTATGTTTTCTTCTAGGAGTTTGATAGTACTTGGTCTTATGTTTAGGTTTTTTATCCATTCTGAGTTGATTTGGTATATGGTATAAGGTAGGGGTTCCACTTCACTATTTTGCAAATGGAGATACAGTTTTCCCATCATTATTCATTGAAGAGACCATTCTTTCCCAATTGAATTGTCTTTGCCTCCTTGTCAAAAATCAGGTGGCCATAAACGTGAAAGTTGAATTCTGAGCTCTCAATTTGATTCCATTGGTCTATGTGTTTGTCTTTGTACCAGTACCTTGCTTTTTTGAGTATTATGTGTTGTTATTTTTGTTTTAACAGGAATTTATTGTTTCACAATTTTAGAGTCTGGAAGGCTTGGTTCCCCCCAGGGTCAGTAGCACCCTGGCTGGCCAGCAATCCTTGGGTTCCTTGGCTTTCCCCTCACATGGAGATGTCCTCTCCTTTCTCTTCTGGGCTCCACTAACTTCCTGCCTCGGCTCTCCATTGCTCTCTCTCTATAACGTCTCCAGCGATAGGATTAAGACCCATCCTGGTTCAGTTGGCCACAGTTCAACTAAAACTAACACCTCCAAACCTTTACAGAGAAGGAAACTAAGGTTTAATATACAAACCAGGGATTACTGTGGCTTGTTTTTAAGATGATCATGTCATTTTCTGTCATAAGGAATAATGGATGCACATGGCACAGAGAAGGGCAAGGGAAAATCAAGAGTTTTGAATTAGATAGATTTGATTTCAGGTCTCTTTGAGATGTCCAAGTGTAGTAGACAAGTAGTTAACTATAAAAACACAGGACTGAGGACTAATTTAAATAAGACTTTTTTTTTGGGGGGGGGATTATTTGTATTAAATATAGAGTGATTAGAAATAAATAAGTTTAATTAGAATAATGTCTACAATTTCTTGAGCACTTAGTATGCATCAGTGACTGTGCCAATTTCCTTATGCATATGACATCAATAAGTCTTTGTAGTAGCCTTTGAGGTAGCTGTTATTCCTGTTTTAGTAACATAGCCTTGGTACATTAGGTGACCCTTAGGTGGCCTCCCAGTGTTGCATGGCAAATAAGAAAGGAAGCTGTGATTTGGAACCCATGTCTGCCTGAACCCAACAGACGGACTTTAAACACAGAGTTCCACTGCATGACTTCAGATAGAAAATGGTAAAACTTATCTCTTTAATGGCTCTGAAAGGGAGTTTTGGAGACTGAGAGCAAATTTAATAAATTAGGGCTTGGTGGGAATGCTACAGGCTTCCTGCAAAAACTGGCTTTGAATTAGAAGCATCCAGCCAAAATTCAAACTTTGCCACTTGCTCGGTGTGTACATTATTCATCCTCCCTGAGCATCAGGTCTTATCTATAAAAGAAATAACAACACAAACTTCACAAAAATACTAGGGTTGAATTCAACCACATGTGAAAACACCTATCCTGTGCTTGGTCTATAGTAAGTGATCTGTAGACATTTGTTTCCTTTTTCTGCACCAAATGCCTTTTCTAAACAGTCCAGGGAAAAGAGAGCTCACTTTCTGCTTTAGTGAGTGCCAAGGCTTATAGAGCAGTCTTTTCAATACCTCAGTAGTCTGCAGAGGAACCACTTGAGGATTTTGTTAAAATGCAGATTCTGACTTAGTAGGTCTGGGGTGAGGCCTGAGATTTTGCTTTTCTAACAAGATCCCAGGTGATGCCAATATTGCTTTTCTACAAACCACACTTTCACCAGTGACATTTTAGAAGCTTTGTATTGTTTGACTTTTTCCTTTTTGTGTGATATTAAGTCCCGCCAGCTCAAAGTCAATTTCTTCCTGTTTTTCCTTCACAAGAAAGAACAGCTGTTTTCACAGTCACAGGTGGTAGTGATATTGGACACCTGCCCAGCACACAGAGTGCTTATTATTCGGAAGAATAATTGAACAGGAGCAAAGACCTATATAAACAACTACAATAATACTAGCGGCATTCCTATACTGCTTTAGAGTTTACAGCGGGCTGTCCAGAATATTGCATTAATTGATTCAACTGTTCAAAAGGTATTCTTTGAGAGTCTACTGTGTTTAATGAGGGAAGAGGGAAGGCTAAGGAAGAACTTCATGAAGCTCTTATATTAACAGAGAAGAAAGGCAGGAAATTCATTGACCACAGGATCGTATAGTAAGTTGCATAGTGGAATGTGTTCCGAATTGTATACTGACAAAGAGGCAGGCATTCTTAGCTCCACCAGAGGTGAGGAAGGGGCCAGAGAAGTGTTCCCAGAGGATGTCTTCACTGCCATGGTCAACATCATTATAATTGTCATCCTCTTTATTAATACCATGACCATCATCATCATCATCATCATCAAAGAGCATTTATTGAGGATTTACTGCTTGCAAGGTACTGTGTGAGACACATGCTATGCATTATCTCAAACTTCCGTTATCCCCTAACCTCCTCATGAGTTAGGTACTATTATTATCCCCATTTTAGAGATGAGGAAATGATCCTTAGAGAAGTGAAATAATTTTGTTAGTTATTAAACATCAGGACCTAAATTCAAACCTGGGGAATTATCCCAAAATCCATGTTCTTTAACCACTACGCCACTACTATTCCAGTTCATTTTATCTAAGCTATTTGATCAGAAAAATCATCTGAGAAAGATATGGCAGATAAGTTAATTGATTCAATTTTACAATTGCGGACCCTGAGGCCCATATCAGATAAATTATGTTCCCAATTAAGTGGGCAAATCGTCTGGGCTCAAGTGACGGTTTCTAACTCTGAGAGTTTTTTATTTTATTTTATTTTTTTAACCACTTTTTGACAAACCTGAGATGGAGCTAGGATAGGCAGATTATTAGGTCCATATGCACATGTGTTCATCTCATACATATGCATGCCATAGAAACATCTCCCTTCATTTCACAGCCTACAGGTCTATAAATATTATTCTGCTCTTGTTTCAAAGCCCTTGAGTTAGTAATAACACAGTCTGATTTTTCTCTTTGCTCCTATTTTCCCTTTGAGTTTTATTTTATTTCTCCTGCTTTTCTTGATTTCTAGGGATGATTTTTTACATTATTAACTCTACAGCTTTTAGCCACCCTCTGAAGAAGTCCCACTGAGTAATGATCTTTCACCTTCTGGAGACTGGAGAAAAACTCTTAAAAATATTATTTGCTGGAAGGAATGTTTGTTTTTAGCTCAGGAAAGTACCATTGCTTTTATCTCTTAGTTCTTTTTCCTTCCTTGCCCCACTCTTTCAGTTTATTCTTCTTCTCTCTCCTTTTGTCTCTTACTCCCTCTCTTTTATACTTTTCTCCTTGCCTTCCCTCACTCTAACTAAGATGTAAACAGTGTATTCCTACTTAAAATTTCATGATGGGTTTTCTGCATTTATATAATTGCGACTCAACCACATGGTATCATATGAAGAGCTGGGCTTGCAGCTAAATAGAACTGGTTCATATTTTATATTCATCATTTGTTAGGTCCGTGATCTGAGGCATATTTCTTAAAGTCTCTTAACCTCAATTTGCTCATTTGTAAAATGGAACTAGTAATACTTTTCTCACATTATGGGTGAAAACAATAAGATTGCTGGAGCCAGAGAGAAGGCAGACAATGAAAAGTTCCCTTTCAGTTCAAGAAAACTTGAACTTGAATTTTTAAAAATGGGGCCAGACATGGTGTTAGGCATTTTTTTTTTGTATATTTATCTCCATCAGTGGTACGGCTCTATCTTGTACCAGATGGTAAAATTCCCAGTGGCAAACACTGCTCATTCATGTTGCACAGCCCAATGCATCATATATGACAGGTGCTCAATAAGTAAGATATTTGTTGAATGGAGCCAAGAGAGGAGATAGATTTAGCCAGGGACGCAGACTTCCTTGTTAGACCATGACTGGATGCTCTCCTTCTCACTTTCACCCCAAAGCAGTCTCTCCTACAAGGAAGGAATTCAGGCTGGCCCCTCTGTTGGCTTGCAATTGTTGGCAGCATTTTCCTCTAAATTGGAGAGTAGAAGAAAAGATTACTCAACCAGCTGATGCCAACCTCTTAGAAAACTTGAAGATTTAGGCAATTATAGGTTTCCCATGGTGTTCCCCAATGCTCTTTTCAAGGCTATAAATATATTTTCTAATCAACTGAACAAAAGCTTCATAAAAATAGCACAGGACTGCAACTCCAACCCACCAAAAAAGTGCCGGAGACCACAGCTATGCATTTCCTCTCAAGAAGCCTCTTCTGCATTGCCTTTGAGACACTCCTGCACATAGTTGACATATGGATGCTCCCAAGGTCCCTGACTCTTCCGCCCAGAGTCCTACTCTCTCTACAGTCCGTCCTTGGGCAAGCTGATCCTTCCCTGGATTTCAGCAATCATCCACACCCGAGCACTCCCAAATCTCTGCACCTCTGACCCTGCTGTTCAACTCTGCCCCACATACTTACCAGCTTTGGAATATTTTGTGGATGTCACATGGATGAGTTCATCAGTCCCCACCCAAACAAACTCTACCTTTGTTACTTTGATGAGTGGCAGAAACAGCCACTTAAGCCTCGCAACACCTTGTCATTAGAAATTACTACCCACATTTGGCTGATGAGGAAACTATAAATTAAAGAAGTCATGTAGTTGGCTTTCAGTTCCAGATTCTCTCACTCCAAAGCTTGTGGCTCTTACAGTAAGCTTTACCAGAAAAGAAAGAACAGAGAGGGAGAAAAAAAATCATATTGATTCATAAAATAGTAAGGGAATTATAAGTTTTCCCAACTGTTGCCTTGAGTACCATTCAAATGAACCTATGTCTTGCATCCTGAGACCACACACTCATCCTAGTAAAAATCATGTACTGAATAATTTGAAAGAATTAAAAATATTATATTTTACTAAATTGCATTATGATTCTATTTGATACTTTTTCTGTGAGTAACCTCACCCTCAGTCACTGCTGAAACAAAGTTCTTATAGACAGAGAATAGTTGCATAATTCTGGGTTGCTGTCATCCAAACAAAGGGACAAAGTAGTAAGTCAATCTTATATTTTAGAGTAAGTACTCATTTGAATACTTTTAATGAGCAAAATACCATTCTTGTCTCCTATGCAAGTTATAGATAAAAGAGCTAGTATGTTTCAATGTTGTTGGTAAATATAAGGTAATTTAAAATACACAATTCTCCCACTATCCTCTCTCTGTCATTACCTGAATCCTGAATACTATTGAGTCTATAAGTTCTAGAGTCAGTTTGACATGGTACACTTGATGGGAAAATGTGTTGTTAGGAGGACTTAACAGGACTTTGGTTTTGTGGTTTGCTGTGAAGGAATTTGTCCAATGTAAGAGATTGTTTTGCCTTGTTGAGATGGTGATTAATTTTTAGGAAACCTCTGCTTTGCAGGAGGGCTATGTTGATCTTTGTTTAAAACATTAAGTACATCTATTTTTTATTTTGTATTGAAAAGGAGTCCAATGGAAATAACTCAAGGGTCCAGATGTACTTTATATGATGCAGGAAGTAATTCTGGACAATCCTTCCTCTGCATCATATGTCATAGGTAGAAGGATGCCTGGTGAGGAGAGGGGAGCCACCAAGCACCCAGACAGGTTTTCTTACAGACAGAAATGTAAATGGATCTCCAGAAAGTTTCCCTTAGCATTGCAGACTCAGAAGCATAGATCAATGGGAAGTGCATGAGATTGGAAGCCAGGTCAAGTTGGGTCTGAATTCCATTCTGTGCCCCTTCCTGACTGTGTTACAGAAGTCATCAGCTAAGTGACTTTCTTGTAGTTTTTGTTCGGTTGTGTTTTTTTGTCTTTGTTGTTGTTGTTGTTGTTTTGCAATATAAATGGCATTATTATTATTAAGATCCCTTCTGATTCTAAATTTTATAGTTCTAACTCTGAATATAGAAGAAACAAGATAATCACTGAATCAGAGGGGGGAGTGTGATTAATTTTTTTCATCCAAGAATAGAGATTTCTTTTATAAAAAATATATATAGGGACAAATATTAATTGGCTTAAAAAAAATTTGCAGTCAGGCTTCTCTAACCCCAATTCCCAAGGAGCATTTTAGACTATGATTGTCATGACCATGTTAGGTCACTATTATTGGTCATCCCTTAGAAAAGTCTCCATTTAACAATCTTATCACATTTCCCTATGACACTCACTGAATCAGTCTGAGCATTTTTCCCTTTCTCCTCTTAGTGTCAGTACTTCTCAAAAACATATAATTGCCAAGGCTTCTACCCTACCTTATTTAGCAATTTTGTTGTTCTAGACTTTAGCAGTTAATTTTTTTTTCAGTAAACATTTGTGTTTCATCAGTGTTTGTATCATATCTACTGTCTTACTCCCTGCTTCTCAGAATCTTTGTTTCCTTATCTGGAAACTGTATTCAAAATTCTGCATGTGGTCTCATTGACACCTTAGGGAATGCTCTCATGAATATATTATCAGTAAAACGGTTTTATTTCCTAGGGCATCTAATAGATGTTGTGTTGTCCAAAGTTTTAACAACTGACTATCATAATAAATCAGAATAGTAGGAAAAACACAGCTTATTTGTGTAAGACCTGCATCGTCTGAGTCTGGGCTCTATTACATTAATTAATATGAGACCAGGTTACCAAATGAGTATTATAAAGAGGAATTTTGCATACCCTTGCTCAGATTTTGGATCCATCATTTAATTAAGGACTGCTGTGAAGATTTTCACTGATTATTAGTTACCATTGCCTTTTTGAACCCACAAGGTATAAACAAACCCAAAAGACCCAAACAGCTATGCCAAAAAATTTTAAAAAGGAATAAAATTGTTGAGTTTAAACAATTCTCAAAAATATTATGAAATATGAAGTCTACTCAATTGAAGAATTCATTTATCTACACTAAAAATAGATAGATGATAGATAGATAGATAGATAGATAGATAGATAGATAGATAGATACTTAGATGATAGATAGATAGAAGCAAAGCTGAGCTGAGATCTCCCTCTTTGATTTTCAAAGGAAGGAATTCATAGTTGCCCTCCTCATGGCATGTCAGACCTTTCATTACTAGAGTTTCGGGTGTGAGGAGTCAAGTTTCATTAAGGCCAGGAATGAAAACAGAACAAAATAAAAGCCACAGACACTTAGTATTGTCTCTCTACAGGGACTTTCTTATTACTCTATAGGGCCTTTCTGCTTCACTGTCTAGGGTAACCCATGAGGACATTCTGTGTCCCTAGCTGTTCCCCATCCATCCATCTTCTCATCCATACTCTTAATCTGTCTTCATACATTCACCAAGAACCCCCACTATGCAAAGTGTTATCCATAATGGAGGTATAGAGACGTAGAAAGTAAAAACTCCATTTTCAAGGGCACTATATTTTTATCATAAACTTTTTTTTCAAATAAAAAGTTTAATTTCAGAAACTGAGTTTACCATTTATAAATACACTAAAACATAGTCAATGCAAATTTAGATTAAGCATAGGTACAGTATTTTAACAAAACAGCTTTTCTAAAAGATCATAGGCAAATGAGTGACTTGTTTCACTCAGAATGTTTAATCAGTTTGAAAAGGGAAAATGAATCCTTCTGTAGCTGTTAAAAGCAAAAACTCCGAAGACATTTTGTAAAACAAATCCGATGATACTTCATTCTGATGTCCTTGGGATTCCAAAATACCCCAACGATGGCTGAATCTTCCCTATGAAAAAAGAAACTCCTAAACATTTAAAGCTACTCTTATAGCTGTAATAATATCACAGCCTTCTTCCCCATTAATAAGCATCTCTTCTAAGAAGACTTTTATACAACATTGCTTTAATCGCAGCACAGCAGCTGTCCAGCGAGGTCCACGCTTAGAGAGGGTGACGAAGCCGTTCTTCCTATGCAGCTTCTAGCGGCCATCCTTAGAGGATGGCAGTGGGCGTGAGGGAAGGTAACTCCTTACGTCTACAGAGACATAGTGTTTGAGAACCAGACAAAGTTTAGATGTCTTGCAGAGCCTCAGTTCTAGAGGAAATTTGGTCAAGAAATCTATCCCATTTATGTTTCTGCATTCATGGTCAGAGAAACCCTGATGTTTATAGTGAGCTCCTCTGAGATGTAAACCACAATTTGTAAATTCCTGCTGACTATTTAATCAGTGCATAATATGACAAGTTTACAGCAGAAGTTGGGTTTATTAAATCTCTGAGCCTCTGATTTTACTATCATAAACTTTCAGAAAGACCAAACAACACATATATGGTAAGGTATAGGATATTATAAAAAACAATATACTATGTGTGGAACAAAAAGATAAGGTGATGAAAATGTGAATATAGAACTGATCATAAGAAATTTGAATGAAAAAGTATTAAACAGGCTTCTGGATGGCCCAATTTTTCAAAGATATTGACAAACCAATTTTTAAAGGGGGAATAAGTATGCAAATTTCCCAACGTACTGGGCAAGGGAAACTCACTTTGTTTTGAGTTTGGTGTTTTTCTTCATGGAGAAATGATGAGTATTTCATGGAACATGCTTTGGAATTTAAGCTGCATGTGATGGGAAGCCATTGAAAGATTAAAAATCAGGGATCATATAAAAAAAATCAAGATAGATCATGAGCAGATCTAAATTTTAGCAAAATACACTACCATCAATGGCAGAATAATTGTGAAGAAGGAGATAGGCAGTAGGCAGGAAAACAGGTTAAGAATCTACACGCTTGTCCACACATAGTACAAGGAAGTCCTGCGCTAAGGTAATGGTAGTTGAAGGAAGGAGGAAGACAAAGAAAGCTTGTTCATTTTCCAGAACTTCTGGTTTGGTTAGACTAGTCAGAGTACATGAAAGAAGATTGAGGGAAAGATAATGTCTTAGTTTGCCAAAGGATGCCAATGCAAAAATACCCGAAATGGCTTGACTTTCATAAAGGGGATTTATTTAGGGTAAAAGCTTCCAGTTCTGAGGCTGCAAAAGTGTCCAAATCAAGGCATCATCAGAGAGGCTTTCTTACCAAAAGTCAGCTGTTAGCAGATACTGGAGACCTGCCACATGGTGAGGCAAGTCTCTGCCAGTCTCTCGCTACTTTACTCTCTAGTTCATCTGTGGATGATCAGGCATCTCTCCCTGGGTCTTGTCTCCTTGAGCCTCTCAGGGCTTCTTTGTCTTTCTGCAGCTACAGGTGAACCTGGATTCTTCTGTCTCACATGGCACAATCAAAATGGCAGAGCTTCCTTTTCAGTATCTTTCTCTGTGTGTGTTGTCATTTTATACAAGATACAGCAAGAGGGCAGAGACCTAATCTGTGTCACACCTCATTGACATAACCCGATCTAAGGTGATCTAATCAAGTGATCATATCAAGGTCCCTTAACTGAATCTAATCAAAAAACCCCATCTACATGCGTTTATAGGCACAGAAAAGGGTTAACTTAAGAACATAATTTTCTGGGGTCCACGAAAGAAAAACCATGACAGGTAATGTGCACATTTGGACATATTGGGTTTGAGGAACCTTGGGTATGTATGTCCAATTGGATTTCCTGGCATTGTGCTCACAATTGATATCTTGGGTAGAGAGGCAGACTACCTGTCTTCCAGATGTAGGTCGGTAGAAGTGAAACCCATGAGGGTAGATAATATTTCCCAACATTATAAAGGCAGGAACCTAAGCTACTTAATACACTTTCAGAGAGCAAGTACTGATTAAGGAGTCTACCTTGGTACATGTTGGTACATTCATGACATAAATAGTTTTGGGGAGTTCCCTAGTCCCTGTACTTTATCAAAATCACTCCTACCACGCCTACCAAAGTTCAAGAAGAAAAGAGCTAATACATCACTTAACCGCTTCTCCCCAAAACGCAAAGTGCAATGGAAAAATCCTATTACAAGGTTGAAAATATTCCACTTCACATGTTCAGATTTTACTAATTTTTTTCTTACAAAGCAACCTCAACCTTAGAAATATTTTATACAAACTATAAAGTTTAGGGAAGAAATGAAAAATATGAAAACCATGTCTGTTGACAAAGGTGTCTTAGAGGCTTGTTTTTTCAGTGACATGTAAAACCTGTTTTAAAAACAGCATATTTTGCTAGGAATGCTGATTTAAATAAACTGCTCAATGTTAACAATAAAGATATTTATTTCCCTTAATCTTTCACCTGGGAAATAAGTTAAGTACCATTGGGCATCAGAAAATAAAAGGAATATTTGACTTTTAATTTTGTTTCCTTACAGTTACTTTTTAAATGACTACGTATAACTGTAACTAATTGTAGTAACAGAGAAAGGAGGGGGATATGGCATATATACTGGAGCAGGATGAAAGCAAAGACATAGGAGCATGCTAGACCTCCAATATCTTTTTCTGTTCATAGAATTAGATCCATTTCTATTCTGGTTTTGCTACCAACTATCTGCATGACCTTAATAAAGATATTTTATTTTTCTACCTCTCACTCCCCTTATTTATAAAAATAAAGAATTGGACTAAATTATCATTAAGTCCTCTTCCAGGTTCATGCTTATATAATTTTAATTTTTCATCTTTTTTTTTGAGGCTTACTCTATAAAGTTTCCAGAAAGTTGCTTTTAAAAGCAATGTGCTCATAAGTAACATACTTAATATTAAAGAGCAGAAACCTTCCTAGTTCCTTACATTTCCCAGTCAGGAAACAGTACCCTACCACATTTGAAACCATGGATTGCTTCTTTTTTTCACAAGAGTAACACAATTCATCCAAAGTGGTGGTGACAGTCAACATATCCATCCTAGAAGACTCATTATTATTCTGATTGTTGATGGCATCTTTCTAAAGACAGAGTATAGCCATCTTTATTACCAAATCCCTACCCATGTGTTTTCTACCTCTATCAGTAATTGTAGTCATAGTAAAATCACACTGAAGTTAAATGTTCCTTATTATTTGATTCCTAATTCTTACCTTAACACTTCCTTTGTTTAGCTTTTAATAGCATCAGGAAACATACTATGATGTTGGAACCCTCCAAAAGGTTTTTTTTTTTTTTTCTTCTTTTCTGTCCTCTGTTTACTGAATGCTATATAATTTATTTATGACAACATGGAAGGCTCACAGTAGAATTCTTGATTGTACCATTACAAAAATATAGGGTCAGGTGAATTTCTGAATGTTCCTCAGATCTTTTGGAATTATGACTGTCACATCAAAGGAAAGTTGCTTGAGAAAACTTGATACTTTCTGTAAATAAGTACCACTATTCAATCCCCTTCTAAGGATGTTACTTCAAAATATCCAAGCAAAGTTTCTTCTGCTTTTAATGCCAGAAATTAACAACTGAGTCGCTATAGTAAGAGGCATAGGAAGAAACTCAGAGTGGGAGAAAAAGAACATCTCTTATAAGGTCTGATTGATATTGTAGCTAGCAAGAAAGGTAAAAGTTGGAAGACTGTGGGGTTCGATGTTGAGAGAAATGACCAATCTCTTTTCCCAAGAACCCTGGTCAACTGGGTAATAAATGAATCATAACAATTGGCTGGAAGGAATGTTCTCATATATATTTTACTGGTAGAGTTCTGTCTATCTGAGGAAGTATATTTTATTGAAAGCATTATTTTTATAGACTCTACAACATCTACAAATATACACCAAAGCTAAGTGGGGAAAAAAAGGGAATTAGTCTTAATCCTGGGGAAAGATGGATGAAATAAGAAATTAAATTAAGTTGGATAAAATAATAACTTTCTCTGAGATCACAATGATTTCCTGTTTCTCAAATGCAGCTTTTTGACGAGGTCAATGGAATTGATTCATGTTCTTAGGTCTGAAAATACTTCTCTGACAAAAACTGGATTTGACTGATGCTGAGCTGCATAAGTATTCAGACTAAATTTATTCACTATTTAAATGTTCAGTAGCAACAGGTTTTTCATACACAGTATATCAATGGCTGTTGTGTACACAGTGGAGATTTTATAAGAAACTGCTATTCTGGGATTTTATTCTATTTCGGTACCTCAATTCTGTGGTTATTTATTCATATAACATACTCCCCCATTTTTTTTATTGTGAGTTGTTTGAGGATGGATTCCCTTTCCTTAGCAATTCTTGTGTCCACCCCCCCAGTCAACCAATGCCCAGGACCTATGAGAGACTCAATAAATGTAAGCAGTATTCATGCAGTGTTAAAATACTGCACACAGTAGCTCTACTTATATATCCCCTCCCGTCATACGTAGGAGGAGTTTATTTCCCTAGTATTGATGACCAAAATTCTCTAAGCTACAATGATTTTTCCCTAGAAAATGAAAGGAAAAAGCAACAACACATCAAACACAATTATCTATTAGATATTGTAGCAGGGATTATAACTTTTTAAAAATTGTCATAGGAACCCTGACAATTTTAGAAATGAGGATGGTAGTATCATCCTATTTTAGAAATGAGGAAAATTAAGGCTCAGAAAGATGGATTAACTTACCCTTTGTCTTTTAACTTACAAGTGGCAGAATCAAGCTATGAACCATTTGTGCTTTTCAGACTGCTGAAACATAGCTGTAGAAGCATCTGGAGTGTATATGTATGTGAGAGAGAAGAAGAGAGGGGAGAGGAGTGGAGGTCAGGGGAGAAGGAAGAGGAGGAGACAATAGCTTTCCTTTATGAAGACCCTTTAAGTGATTTTGTTCCAGTGGTGTCCAGTCAACCATTCCCATTACTGATACTGATCCACCGGGCTAGAAGAGAAACAAGGACATTGTAATGTCTTCCCGAATTGCCTCTGAAGTAATTTCCCTCTGATCAACTTCTTTAACACTAGAAAGGAAATGATCATATACTACCCAGTAGTATAGACATTCCTATAAAGTCTTCCTTCCCAAGACCCTCAGGGCCAGGCCAATGGTTGAGCCTCCTGAGTGAAATAATCTTTTATCTCTTTTCTTCCCTCTCCATCTCATAGCCTCAAAGCCTTTACTGCACCAACTAATTATCTTCTTAACTGGTCTCTGACCTCCCTTCCATCCCTTTCACGCAAACATAGATCTGATCATGGCACCCTTGTGTTTAAAACCCTCTCAGGCCTGCCACAGCCCATGAGACAATCCACATTCCCTAACACAGCCTTTAGGGCATGCACAATCCCGTCATGCCATCCTCTGCAGTTGCTTGTGCTGCTACTTCCAACTACGTATGCTCTGAACTCTAACCACAGATTGTTCCTTATTCACCCAAGACTCCTGGCTCTCTCTTTGCAGTGCCTTTATTTAGGAGATTTACTAGAATCTGTCCTATTCCCTCCCCAAACTGAAAAACTCCTACTTATTCCTCAAAACCTGTCTTAAATGTGACCTTCCCCATGATGCCCTACCCATCATTCTCAGAGTTGATCATTTCCTCGGAACTTTGTACAATTCTCCATTGTAGTGTCATTCACCTTTGCCAAGAATATTTCCTTATTTGTCCCTCTTGCTAGAGAAATATCCTGGCATGATGTCTAGCAATGTCATATCTGCTCAGTAATGTATTTTGAAAGAAGAAAAAGACTGGCTGGGAGCTGGGCCTGATAAAAAATGGTCAGTTATCAGCCTTTTATTACCTTTTTCCATGGACCTAGCTAGCCCTTAGAAAGTACTTATCTTGGTTTTTAAGGAGCAACAGGGAAATTAGTATGGAAAAGAATAATTCCATTCTTACTGCTAAAAAAAAAAATAAGGTTTTATGATTGTTTGTTTTTTTACTCCAGATCTGAAAGAAGTTAAGGAAGGAACTGAGTTAGAGAAAGGAATGTTAATATCAAGAAAAGTAGAAGAAAGATCAAGATGGAATTGGGTTCCAGTCCTGACTTTACCATTTCATGTTTTTGAGCCTCTGTAGCATCACGTGTAAGAAAGTCAAAAGAAGCAAAATCAGGACAAATAATATATACCTCACTGGGATATTAAAGTTTGCATAAGCTACTATATTTAAAAGTGCTTAGCATCTTGTGGAAGGTTTCTGAAACTCCTTTATAAAAAGCAGTTAGTATAAAAAAAAAAAGTGCTTAGCAGAGCAGCGTCCTCAAACTTTGCTCTCATAAGTGTTTACTTTTCTTTTTGCCTTTGCTTTGATTCAGCTCTTAGTTCCTTGACTCAGTTTCCCTGTGATTCAGCTGTTTTCTCCTCCTTTAGTACAAACCTCAACGATCACCTCCTTCAAAAAGTCTCTCCTTTCTGACCAAATAGAGCTGTGTGTGTGTGTGCAGGGGAGAGAACACCTTTCTCTGTTCTCCCATAGATCCTAGGATTCCTTCGGTAATAACATGTTGTGCAGTTCACTCCAACAACAACATATTATTATTATCATTATTTCAAAATCTGTATATCTTCCTTATGGAAAGTCTGCATCCTAAATGCCCAGCACAGTTCTTGGTTCAGGATAACTACATAATGAGTATATGTTTTACGTAACTTAAATCTAAGCCCCCCAATGCATTTTACCTTTATGAAGACACTTATGGGCTATATGATATTTAACTTATTTGGGTATCTTTCTCCTTTGCTGTGATACCTAGCATACGGTTTGCACACAGTGGTTGGCCAAACAGTGTTTACTGATAGAAAGGAATCTAAAGAACTAAAACAAGATTAGTCCATGTTTTGTAACTACTTAAATATATTGTATTCATCACCATTCCATGCTATGTCTCTTAATATTCTCTCAGTTTACAAAGAATAATACAAGTTTCCTCAAAATGATTGTGATAAAACAAGGGTTTGCCTGGGCCCTACCTTCAATGAAGTAAACTGATGCCTTGATGATAACCGTATTTCCTCTGGCGTGATCATCCCTGACAGTTTAATAGTGGCTCCTGTTGCACTTTGTGCAAACGAATTATGAGGCTGTGTCTGGTCTTGACAGGAAAGGATGCCATGATCAACTACTAATGTCTGCAGTGGGAAAGGAGAGGAAATGGTGGCACATGGGTCAAAATTGCCCTGGTCTAATGGATAATAATCCCTTGGATGTGTTTAATGATTCTGTTTTGTTTTTCCAAAGTGGAACTATGTATATTTTAGATTTGATAAATAATATGTGCTCATTGGACAAAAATAACACGATGTAGGCCATGTTCAGGAATAAAGTAGAAACATCTTTATTTATCATGCTCCCCTCTGAGATTTCTACCATTGATGTTTTGGTGATTATCCTTATAGAATTCACTATATGTGTGTCTATAAGATGAACACATATAGTCACAACTCAAATTTACATAAATAGCTTATATCACACACACATATTTATCTTGAATATAGTTAACTTTGTTTTATTTTCCTTAATTTTCTAAAAATATTTTTAAAAGTTTATTGGTTTGCTTGCTAACCCACTGCCAACCTTTCCCCTTCCTTCACTATCCCTCACTAACTGAACCATGTAAACACTGTCAATAATTTTTATACATGTTGGTATAGTTACACAATATATATGTTAAGTTCAGAGGGAAGCCGAGGAAGGAAGGCATCTTAGAAATCAGACTGGGAGCTGAGGTCCATTCAAGCAAAGCTTTTAATGAGCTCAGCAAGTGGGCTGTGTCTGAAGTGGACACCAGCAGTGAAGGAGGGGGAGAAGGGGGTATTTATAACTCATTCTGGGGCTAGACTACAAAGGGGCTAGTTTGTGATGGTTTATGCTAACTTTGCAGTTTTAAAGTCAGGGCGAGATAACTCCTATCAGCTCTGAAGTTCCATCCGTGTGCCTCAGACATGGGTTGCTACTATCAGACTGGAATGTTTAAGGAGGGAGCTGGGAAAGAGCAGGGACAGGAGCTCTGGTTCCATATCAATAAGGAATATGCACCTGCAGGAAGAGAGGGGAGGGAAGGACGATGAAGAGGGGGGCCAGGATGGGAGCCCTGGGCCTAACATCCCAGACTCTTTTTATTCCTTTTTGCTGAGGGGAAAAGGAAGATGATATGTTTTCTGTAGCTATTTCTTGCTGACCGGGGCATAGAGCTGTTCTTAATCGCCGTCTTATGCCAGGGGTTGGTAGTGGTGAGCTTGCAGTATGAGAAACATGTCACTGACAGCATGTATGGTCATAGCATGAATGGTTCTGCAGATGAAACTTGTTAAGAGCTGTGTAAGGCAGGGCCAGAGGACAAGAACTGATAAGACTAATATGAGAGGGTTCAGGAGGGATATGAGAGGAGAAATAAGAAAAAGGGGTTTCAAGATAGCAGGTGTTGCTAAGAGTATTTTTTCTGGTTTGTTTGATGATTTTTTGTTTACTGGGCTGGGAGGGGTGGGGGATCATGTGGGTTTTTCAGAATAGTTGCTAATTTCTTCCCTGCAGAGGAGGAATGGGCCATTGCCGATATAGCTTTTTGCTTAATGGTTAGGAATATGGCACTTTTCTATATACTCTACAGAGGGGGAAGTGGGCATTTTATGTTCTTACATTCTACCCCAGTGTCCCTTTCACTTTCTATTCTATGTGTAGATACTTTGAGATAGCACTTGAGCAGTTGGGGCATTGACATAGTGCATGAAGGTTATAAAACAACAATAAAAAGGCAACAGGATAATAGGGGTAATACATATACAACATTGAACATTAATGCTTGACAGTGAAATTACATAATTTGGTGAGTAACTATTCCATATTACAGATTTCTTTTTGTTTTTGTATACAGACAGGAGCAGATTATGTTGGTTTAACAATATATAAGCAGTACTTTCATTAGTAGATAATAAAGTACCAGGTAGGAGGGATTTTTGAAGAAGTTTTTAATACAATATATTTTTCTATTTCTAAATTTAAAAATTAGTTTAGTCACAAGAAGAGTTTACATAGACACACATAGAGTTTTAGTGGGAATAGGAGACTTTAGATTATTAACTGTGGTTTCATAACAATGTTTTGGGTGACTTTTATTTCTTGTGGGCTTTTGATTTCCAACCAGTAAGGCTTCATAGGCCAGTATTACGGCTAAAATGGCCTCATTTTTCTCATTTTGTATAGTTTGAGACATAGGCAACAATAAATTATTATTAGTTTTCATTTTGGGCTGTAGGGTGGCTGACACTTTAACTTATAACCTCAGTGCCACCTGCATTGGTTTTGCTGTGAACACCTTAACTGGAGCACTGAATTTAAACTTAGTTTATTGTTGTAAAGACTTTTTATCTGTTTCATTAAAAGGCCATTCATTTTTTAAATAAAAAGTTCAATTAATATCCTGGTTCATAGTTAAGAATGCATGACGTGACTGGTAAATAGTTTTTTGGTTATTTGGGCTGGCATCTTATATAGGGCACTTATATTTTTTAGGCAGCAAATAGTAGCTGGCTGGTTAGAAGAGTCTTGTTGCAGTATCTGTAGCAGTGAAAGCATACTTTGCTTCTTCTGAGGGCAGGAGGGCACTGATGTACAGTCATTGGTGTGAGCATGATGAACACTCGTGGGTGATGTCATGAGCTGTTGGTGACACAGGCTTCAGTAGCCATGATATCCGTTTTTCTTGTGCAGCCATTCTGCTGCTTCTTGGGTTTCAATGGTATGGCTCTGGATCTTTGCAAGGGCATCTGCTTTAACAGTTCTGAGAGGGATGTTAGAGGAGTGGGCAGGGATATGATAGATGGTTAGCTGCTTCTGCGGGCAGGCATTTCAGATGTCTTTCAACAGATCTCTTCCCCACAGAGGGTGGTCCACAATAGTTTACTGTTCCTGTCTTGTTTTTAGTATCTGAAATCCACCCCTGGATAGGCATGGTAGTTTTCAGAGTGATTGGACACTAATGGGTTAAGCTTTCTACTTGCAACAGGGCATGGTATGTTGTGCACAGTTGCTTTTTTTTTTTTTTTCTTTTAAGGGGCTATATTGTAATTTGGCCCCTCTCTACAATGGTGATTAAAACCCAAGGGGTACTTGTTTAGAATGTTGCCTTTACCACCAACCCCACCCAAAGTCAATATTGGTGCTGGCCACATCCAATTTACAGGGTAAGTTAAGGTCTATTCCCCTTACTGTTTGAGCCTGTGTTGTTGCTGTAAAAGCAGCCTGCTGGGGATGCTTCTTGTTTCCCTGCACAATTTTTCTTAACACATAAAATGGTTTTAATATCTGAGTTAAATGAGGATTGAAGGGTTTTAGTACCCTACCAACCCCAGAAAGGTTACTAATTGTTTTGGAGTTTGTGGTGTGGGTAAACATTATACTTTAACAATACTTAAGAGTTTGACAGAGCAGTAAGGGCTTTGCAGCTTGTCTCAAGTTTTTGCCTATTTTAGACTTTTAAGATAAGATACCATTGTTTCTGATGCTTCTTTTAATTCTGTAAAAAGAATTACTGGTTAACATAATATCATTAATATAATGAAACAGGGTTACAGCTACAGGTTTCTTCCACACAGCCAGATTTTTTGCCACTAGGCCAGGTCAGATGGTTGGGCTCTGCACATAGCCTTGGGGAAGCACTGCAAAATCCACCATTGGCCTCTTTACATGAAGGTGAATGCAGGCTTTCTTGACTTACCTAAGGAGATACTAAAGAAAGCCTTAGCAAGTTCTAAAGCAAAGTGATAGTGACATAATTGGATATTAATTTCTTGCAACAAACTAGCAATATTTGGTACTACTGTATACAGCAGTGGTGTTACATTAATTTACAATAATTTACTGTTATGCACCATCCCTGTCAGCCCCCAATGGCCACTCTCTTTTGCAGCCATAGAGCTGCTTCTTTAGCGGAGGTGGGGCGAATCAGATGAATACAAGCCAAAGCATCTGTCTCTTGATTTCCAGGTGGAGAGGTTGTTTCTGTGACACATACCACTTTTTAGAAATAATTAAAACCACAATTAACAACATTATACTTTGATCTAATATTATGCCAAAACTATGTTAAATTTCCAGGAATTTTATACACTCTTTAAGTATTCAAAAGAATATTTTGTTCATACAACTTTGATTAACAGAGGGTTAAAGTATCCCTTTTAATTTTGTAACAGTTTTTACACATTTTTCATTGAACTTATATCAAATGAACTTGACCATCTCATTACTTTACTTTTCATTTCTATACCTTTACCATGATTACATTAACTAAGAGGCATTTTAGTTTAGCAGTACAGGAGAAACTACTTTCTCCATTATTTTATGAAAACCTAAGATTCACAATGGAATTAAGATTATTTTCTCCCTACTACCACTTTCATATGCATATTGAGGTGACCTCTGACAGGTTTTCCTGTTACAAAGTTACCTTTTATTATTATCATCAATTCAGTGTCTGTTTAATAATGATTTCCTGGAATTAGCCATTAAATATTTTAGTTTAAACAATGCTTCTACAAACTCCTTACAACTATTCATAACTACATAGACTATAGTTACTTCATCTTAACACAAATTTCACCTTCCCAGAACACATTCCTTTACTTCATGCTACCTCCTACAAAACTTCCTACAAGTTTTGTCCCACATACTTTTTTTCTGCTTTTATGAAAACCAGCCATTTTATTTTAGGATAAAACATACTTTTTTACACAAATTTATCAAATTTTAGTTAACACTTCTACCAAGTTTTTACTTATTTTTATATCTATTTAAGTTTCATCTTTCATTCCATTCTGTGAATATAATATTACCAACCAGAGGCATTAAAATATACATCAAATAAATAAACAATACAAAAAGAGTTAAGACACACCAAAAGAAACATAAATCTTATTAATTTGATTTATAATATTTTCAAGGTGAAAGAACAAATATTTTTGCAGTAGTTTGAAATAAAAAGATACTTTTCAGAATTTGATTTTGAGAAAGCAAAATGTTAAAAGTTGTCAGGTTTGAACATTATGTTTTTTTACAAAGTGATAAGACTTGTTTTTCTTAAACAACGAAGGAGACGATAAGGTTAAAGTACAAGAAACTATTTTGATAAAACAGACTTTTTTCTTTGTATACTGATTATTTAGGAGAAAAACTCTTTATAAACTTCTACTAAAATAGACTAATAGCTTAAGAAATTTTGTCATATTAACAGAGAAAGAACAAAATTTTAGTTTTGCATCATTATACTATTTGATACTAAAGCTTCTAAACCTTTATAGATAGACCTATTAAATCTTACTTAACATTGACCACAAAAATTCCTTTTTCACAAACTTTTTTCACTTTCTGTATCCATTCAGTTTTTGTCCCACATTTTACTTTTTCTTAATAACTAGTCATTTTATCTTTGGACAAAATTACTTTTTTCCCTTAATAATAAAAACATTCTATATACTCTACATACATAAGTTACCAAAATGATTTTGGAAACTGTTTCCAAGTAAACCTTTTTATAACACACAATTACCATTAACACTAAACAAACTTGTCAGGATAATGATTCAATTTGGTTTTATGCAAGAATTACTTTTCTTATTTCAAATACTTAGTAGAATGCAATACTAGAAACAGTTTTTTAGAGGCAAGTTGGCAGGGAGGCTAGATTCTATCAGGATTAAGCCATGATTTAATTGCAGGCTTACAGAACAGCTAGCATTTTTCTATTTTACTTTCATAGAGTTGTCCCATTCAAAAGTTACAAAATATTAACACTACTAATTTTTATCAATGTGGCTATTTAGACCCAATTAGAATTAACATGGAAACAAAACAGAGAACATTAATGTTGTTAATTTTTTTTTACTTCTCCAGCAGCTAAACTAATTTTATCAGCTCCCACTAGCCCACAGTTGCACCATCCAGGTGGCAGGGGGGTTGCAGAGTTGTTGCCAGAATGTTTTCTTTATTTCAGTTAATGTTTTAACATAATATTGTTTTTACAAACATGGTTTCACTGACAAGCGCTTTAGTTAGCATGTCCGTTTGTGCGGGATGTTGTAGCTGTGATTCAGCCTTCTTCAAGTTGCTGTGCTTTTGTTTCAGCAGCTAACTGTTTACTTGTGCTTTCTAAATTCTGATCAAAACAAAATGTGATTAAAACTTAAAATATTGTTGAAGTAGCATTTCAATACAGTTTACACAGCATTTTGATACAGAGTTTCTAATACAGATTTAACAAGGTGTCAAAGTTGTCAGACCAGATATTGCTTCTTCATTCTTATAATGAGTAGACTACAGTTCTGAGAGAGTAAGGACTTGTTCAGGTCAGATAAGCATTAAATGATAAGGAAAAATTTGTACCCAGATCTTCCTATCCAAGGTCCATTGTTACTTGTACTCCCATAGTTAGGCCACAGTTAACATTTTTGTTGTCTCTGGCAGCTCAAGGAAAAGAGGGAATAGCTCTGCCCTAGGAGCTTTACAATACATTCCTCCAAGATCACTGCTACCAAATCTACTTTAAAGTGTTATTTTTTTCATTAAAAATTTATTGAAGTGTATCATTCATACATGAACATACATAAAAATAAGTGTACAGTAAAAGTTGTAAGCATACAAAACAAACATGCATACCATCATGCAGTGCTCCCATACATCACCCCACCACCAACACCTTGCATTGTTGTAAAACATTTGTTACAAACTATGAAAGAGCATTGTCAAAATATTACTACTAACTATAGGCCATAACTTACATTTGGTATATTTTTCCCCCAACCCACTCTGTTATTTACACTATATATATTATTTTAGTTCATGAGAGAATGTTCTCATATTTGTCCTGTTGAGCACAATCCATCTTCCACCATAGGATTCATTGTGTTATACAGTCCCATGCTTTGTACAGTCCATACAAAGTGTACACTCAGTGGCTCTCATTTTCATCACAGAGTTGTGCTGTCATCACCTCAGTCAATTTTAGAACATTTTCATTATTCCTAAAGGGAAAGTACCATATCCCCTTATACCCTTCCAACTGATGTCCCTGAAAATTGACATAATATTTTTTGCTGTTGCTGCAAAAATATTACAATATTACTGTTAACTATCGCCCACAATTTATGTTGGTCATAATTTTCCCATTCATCACCACATTCTTAACACAACTTTAAAATATCATTATACTCATTTTCACAAAATAAGAATCTGAGATCCGTGTATATATAACATGTCCTAACTTCCCCTATCCATCTAGAGGCAAGAACCAAGCCCAGTATGTACCTACTGCTGAATCCTGGTTTCTCTTTATTATAATCTATTAAATTTTGGCCTGGACATTATGTATCCATTTTTTGTAATTTTCTTTAAAAATTTATCTTCTGAGGCCAGTATTTGCATTGATCATTTTCACTGATCATTTTGTTTCAGGGAGACTAAAGAAACAGCAATGAGAGAATGAGGGAAATTTTCTCTTATTGATTGACATTTGATGCCATAGGAATAATAATAATGTTGATGAGAGGAACAGAGAGCATCATTCATCTTTTCATTGTGGTCACATTATTCCTGCACTGAAATAACTTGTAAATATCTTGGTTCCAGAATTAGGACTCTATGGCTAAAGAGAAGATGCTTTATCTGTGGTTTCCTGTTTTAAGAACAAGGCTGAGTGGAGCTGAAGCAAAATCCTTTGGCAACAGCAATATGTCATTTCTTTAAAATGTATAAATGATTTTTTAAATGTCACATTTATTTTATATAATCCTACCCATCACATACATATCATACAAAGGGCTGTTGGTTTCTTCCCCCAGGTTAACAATATTTCTATGTCAATTTCTCCCGGGCAGGTTAATGTGTGTGAACGTCTGTTTGTGTGTGTGTGTTTAATACTAATAGACATTCTTGCTGTATATAAGATGACTGATTTATTTTGGTGGGATTTTCAAATCCCAGATAAATAGAAGATAGAGGGTAAGAATAAATAAAGTACTGCTGTACAAGAGAAAAAAATTTTGAACCTTAGGATATAGATAGTAACAACATAAGTCACTATAAATTGTGCATACTGTGTGACTAGTTGACTTGAGGACTCATAGGATATTCTCAAACCTAGAAATAGCATAAGATGTGCTCTGTTATATTTACTGTTTATCATCCAACAGAATATTCAGCTCCATAAAGAATTAGAACAAATTGCCCAGGTCTATACAATAAAATGTAAAGAAGACAAGACTAAGCAATTGAGCTAGGCACTTTGTGTAACCAGGTCAAGAACTTGGTACCCAAATTTATTTATCTTTCTATTTATTTAAATATAAAAGCCTATATCTATGAAACTATTGAAGATAGTTACACTGCTATGTCTCAGACATTAAACTAGATGTTATCACATGTATTATATCATTTAGTGCCCGTATAACAAGTGACCATTATTATGCTCACATTACCAAAAAGGTTAAATTATTCTTCCAGTGAGTTGTGGCACAGTTAGGATGGGAAGCCAATTCTATCTGATTCAAGGACAAGTGCTCTTTGTACTGTACCTTATGCTGTGATTCAAAGAAGCCCCCATTACCACAAACTCACTGCTGATATTAAATTCTCATTAATTATTCTGTATCATAGAGGGTCAGCCATTTTTAGATGGAAATGTGCTGCCAAGTAGTAGTTCATTCTCTTACCTACAGAGGGGAGGGGTAGGAGAGAGTAACTCAATGAATTGTAGTTGTTTATTAGCAGTAGGTTCAATGTTTTATGTAGACCAAAATTATTGGAGAATTCCCTCATATGCTGCTATGTAGAAATGAATAATATACATATATATGCATGTATATGTGTGTGTGTATATATATATATATATATATATATAAAACAAAGCTCTATCATTTCTAGCATTAATTGAACCATTTTAGTATTTGGAGTGCTACAAGACTGTAGGTGGGAACTTAAAACATTAAAACATTTTCTTTAGTATACTTTATAAGACATCCAAGATACAGAAATTTTTTTTTAAAATCCCATTAAATTATCCATTAGATTTAATTGATGAGGCTAATGAGCTAATGATATAGGTATGATTTATTGAACACTTAAAATGTTCTACATATTACTGTAGTAGAAGGATGATATATGTAATTTAATAAATCTTCATTCTCACACTTCAGGGTGGTACATTTTATTCCCATTTCATAGCTGAGAAACTGATGTTCAGAGAAATTAAGTACTTTTTCCTAGGAGATACAACTAATAAATAGAAGAGCCCACATCAGAACTTGGGTTTTTTTAGCTACATAGATATGTCTACACCATAGCATACTAAAGTTTTCCTTTGAATATCAAAATTTGAACTTGACAAAGACTGCCCAAAATGATCAGCTGAAAACATTTGCACCATATAAGTGGAGGAGGGAGGAATTTCACCTCAGGTACTTTATTGGTCTTTTAAAACCTTCACTTTAAATTGAGCACATGTTCCATATTGTCACACTGTCCTGGCAGGATGTGATGGGCCTTGATATACGTGTAAAAACAAAATTAAAACCTACTTCTTAGTTGGATGATCCATTGCCAAGGCACTTTGTAACTTTCACTAAGAAACATACAAAGATGTAGGGAAAGAATGGAGTGTTGTTTCCTTAAACTCATATTATTGTACAGAGCTTCAGAGCAAAGAATTTTAAATTTAGGTAATCAACCACATAGCTACATTTCCTACTTAATATCACTCTCTTAGGTGAAGATTATAGCTGCTAAACTAAACATATCTATTGCTTAGTTATCTTGGTGTCAGAGCCAAAGTTATGTCTACTTTCAGGTATTTATAATTCTAATATTCTTGAAACCCTAGAATTGGAGAAAAAATTGTTGGTGGCTTTGTCCTGTCTACACATGTGACAGACGAGGAAGATGAAGCACATGCTTTCTGGAAAAGAATATGTCTTCGATATGTCATTTGTGATCTGATCCTGCCTAATTTTCAAGTCCCATCTCCCCAGTTTCTCAATCCTACCACTTTTTTTCTTCTGAAGTATCAAACTGCTTGAAGTCCTCCTTCCACTCCAATTCTCTAATACCTCTGCCTTTTGACACCTGGGATACCCCTTGTTCACTGGCTGACACCCCTCTGTCTCCCAGTACTCAGTCCAATTGTCCTCTTTTGGAGGAGTTTTCCTTGCCTGCCCCAGGGCCTCACCTCCCCATGTTGCCTATTTTCTTCAAATACCTTGTAGTAACCGCTATCATAACATCTTTGAGGCTTCTGTTTAGTTTCTACTTATATGACACTTCCCAACGCATATGTGAACTCCTTCAAAGCAGGTCTTTGTCTTTTTACCATTGTGACCTCAGCCCAAACTCAGTGTAAGTACTGAGCGAATATTAGATAAATGTATAAATCTATTCCAGCATATCATGTCACAAATGAGGCAGAGAGCTAAATGGTTTACTCAATCACTTTTGTTCCTGTTTTTTTTTTAAGTTATTTAATGGTTTTATTTTTTTAATATATATTTTTTATTAGAGAAGTTGTGAGCTTACAAAACATTCATGCATGTTCTTTAGTGGTAGAGCTGAGACTAGAATCCCTGTTTCCATACAGCACACTCTTTAGATGATTCATCTAAATGTGACTTAGAAACTGAAAACCACCAATCTCTTCACTTTGCCTTAGAAATTTGAAAGACAGGGACACTCTCCCATAAACATCCTGCTTTTTCTAAAAGAAAATAATGGAATTAATTTCCCATATCTCTCTCCTCTCAGTTTGGCTCTCAGTGGTTTTCCTAGTATGGGGATGTTTGTAATTAATCAGGAAAACTAGGAGAGGGATGTGGTAAGCTGGAGATGAATCACACCCTGGAGGTTGTGTAAGGCTGTATACACCTCTTAATGTTTCCAATTTCAAATGCTGTAATTATCTCAAGATAGGTAAAACTATTTTTAGGAAACATCATTGTTTTTTCTTTCCTGGAAGAGAAGTTCTTCCTTCCCCAGACTGCTTGCTAAGCCATGAGACTTGGCACCGGCCTGCAATTTTTTCTATTTTCTCTCTTTTTTTTCAAATAGACATATTCAAATTTAGTCAATCTTGCAGTTGCTCTTTCTATCCTGATGAAACATTTCTCAAAACAAAACAAGCCAACAGGTGAAATACTAGACCTCAAATAGGAATATTTACAAATGTTTATACATTTATTCATATTTTTTCTATAATGTTATTTCTTCTGCAACTTTTTGGTCATTTTGAATTTTCACTTACATTAGCTTCATTCTACCACTTCAGGATATATATTGCCACACCCGTTGTACAGACGAGGAAAGTGAGATTCAGATTCTGTCTGTTCAGAATCACATAGCTAGTAATTGGCAAGGACGGCTGTGTTTCCAACCAAGGTTCTCTGATTCCCAGTTCCAAGCTCTGTCTTTGTCCCCTGAGTTTATGTGGAGTTGATATCATCTCACAGTTTAGGAAGGCTGGGTCCCAGATCTTTTTACCTTACTACAAACTTTAGAACAACAATGAGAAGTCAGAGTTGGTCTTTGGATATCACTAGTTCCTCCTTGCTTCTCCACTCATGGACCTGGGATTTTTTTCCTTAACTGATATAAGGATCCTTGATAACAATAATTTAATGGCCACCTGCCAAGAAGGCTGTGAATAGGGTATTTTGTTCTCTATGAGAGGCTGGAAGATGATTCCATGATTTCCTGGGCCAAATTGGTTATTGTGAAAGGATTTGATATCAGTCACTTGTACCTCATTATAAATTTAAACAAAATAAATACCTTGTATTTTTATAGAGATGTTGCTCAGAAAGGATTCATTTTATTGGCATAACAATCCTGTGAAGTAAATATAATTAAGTACAATTTTCAAATGAGCAAACTGAGTGTTTCCTCTCCCAGAAACATTTTCATTTGAATAAGCTTCCCGATATTCAGATGAAAGTCTGTCTCCTATTAAATGAATTCTAGTCACTGGTGAGCACCTGTAGGACTTTGTTAAGTATGGAAGCCCCTAAATCATGAGAAATTGTAACTGCTTACATATTCTGTCAGTTATTATGGCTTCTGATTAAATTGGTAGTAGATTCAATTAAAAAGAAAGAGAAAAAAGAAAGAAGGAAGGAAGGGAGGAAGGGAGGAAGGGAGGAAGGGAGGAAGGAAGGAAGGAAGGAAGGAAGGAAGGAAGGAAGGAAGGAAGGAAGGAAGGAAGGAAGGAAGGAAGGAAGGAAGGAAGGAAGGAAGGAAGGAAGGAAGGAAGGAAGGGAAAGGAAAGGAAAGGAAAGGAAAGGAAAGGAAAAGAAAGGAAAGGAAAGGAAAGCCAGCCAATATTAACAAACTTGAAAATATATATTTACAGAAGCCATTTACTTGACAAATGTTTATCACTTACCTCTGTATGTCAAGATACTAGGTTGGAACTTGGGATACAATGGTTAATAAGACTTGCCTCTTCTTACAGACTAGAAGAAAATACAAACACACAATTAATTATAATATTGTATGTCAAAGGATGACAAATATTTAAATATCTAGAGTAGTGGAAATACTCAACTGGTTATTCAACCCAACATTGCTAAGTGAGAGATCACCCCTCCTTTTACATATGAGGAAACAGTGTTAGAGAGGGACACAGAAAGTTAGCTCACCAACAGCATATGATGCCTAGTATTTATGTTAGTCGACCATGAGCTATATATAGATATTAGAGCTGGGAGCTGGTATTTTCACTTTTTCTAAGTAATTTTCTCTGGTGCTTAAAGGCCCAGATCTTGCTTAATTTCTGGTAAATACAATGTGGAATGATCCTTCTGCTTCTTGCTCTTTTCTCTAAATTCTATCCCTGTTTAAATAATGTAAAAATAGTGAGCAGACAAACTTGGGCTTCAATCCTAGATCTCCTTACTCCCAGTCTACTGCTCTTTCAAATTCATTAATTCTTCTAACCCAGTGATACCCAACTCTGGGTGATTTTTCCCTCTAGGGAACATTTTGCAGTATCAGAGATATTTTTTGGCTGTTGCAATGGGGGGACTGTGCCATTGGCATTTTGTGGATAGAAGCCAGGGGTACTGATAAACATGCACAGGTCAGCCCCCTGCAACAAAGAATTACCAGCCCAAAATATATAGTGAAAAGGAATTAAGAAGAAAGTTCTGTTTTGTTAATGCATATTTTATGATTACTAAAAGCTTTATGCCAGTATTCAAACCCAAAATCTGTTGTAAAGATTTAAAGGAAAGCTTCTGTATAACTAGAGTTGGATGGCTTCTGTTTTATTATTTTTCTCGCTGCATACATATATCCCAGTGCCTCATACATTGCCCAGCACATATTAGACCCTCAACTGATATTTAATGAAGTAATAATATATTGTGGATAAATTATTACTAAATATCTTTGAGTGGCTGCTATCTTCCAGTCACTTTATATACATAACATCTAATCTTAAAAATAATCCTTTAAAGAATGTATTATCTCCACTTTTGAGATTCAGTTTCATATTCCTGAAAGTGGCTAAATTGCATTTGGAATCCCTCCAAAACTTTGAGAAGTGACAAAAGAGTCCCTGCAGATTTCCTGGAAGCCTACTTTGTGTATATGAACCATTATAAAAAGAAGTAGTTTCTTTGCTCACAGAATCTACAAATTTGTACAACACTGGTAATTTTTTATACTAAAACATGAGTTTACAACTGTATAAATATTTGTTATTGTTTTAAAGTTACACAAAATTAGATTTTCACCACACTCTTGTTTGCCATTGTGATTCTGGGCTCAGAGCCTGCCTGAATGAGAACTGCTAAACAAATAAACAAATAAATAACCCCCCTTCACTTTCTGATATTTCTTTTTGGAATACCTTCTTCATCTGCCAATTTTTTATTTATTTTTAAGCTCTTGCTCTTTGTTAAATTGAAATGCAAAGCATGAATATAAGAGGACTACTTAACTTCAGTTTCTTACAGAGATGTCTTCACTGAACTGGGTAAATATGAGGGTGGCAATTGCACTTAAATAACATTTATTTGAATAATATTTTTGGATTTTAAAAAACATTAGAGAAAAATGTCCTTCATTTTATCAAGTAGTTCTTAATTGTGAGATGGGTGGGAGCTAAGGGAGTCTATGGTCATATAATTAAGTAGCTGCACTGTTCCAGGACCTGTATTGTACAGGTATCTACTAGTTTCATCCTTTTCACAAGCATGTAAGAAATATTTTACTCTTTGAGTGTTAAAGATGAGGTTAAGATATCTGAATAGGCAATAAACATATGAAAATATGCTTGACTTCATTAGCAATCAGGTTGATTCCCATTACAATAACAATGATTTAATATTATATCTCATTCACCAGACTTGGAGAAATTAAAATATCCAACAATATTAAATGTTGACAAGAATGTGGAGCAACAGCAACTGCTGGTGGGAATATAAATAGGCATTACAATTCTGGAAACAATTTGGCGTTAACTAGGAAAGTAAAAAATGTGCATGCTTGCATGTACCGTTTTCACAAGGGTCTCATGAGTCAAGGATTGTGATTAATCTGATGCTGAGTACCTGATGCCCCTCATTCCAGATTGAGAAAGATGGATCTATAGATCTTTGACTCAGCAAAAAGCATCCATAAGAATTTACCCTATTGTCACTCCCACACGTGTGCTTCCGCATAGATAAGAATGCTCAGGGAGCCGATGTGGTTCAAGCAATAGAACACCTGCTTCCCACATGGGAGGTCCCGGGTTCCTTTCCTGGTGTCTCCTAAAAACCAACTCAGGGGAGCTGATGTGGCTAGTGGTTGAGCGCCAGCTTCCCACATATGAGGTCCGGTACCTCAAAAAAAAAAAAAAAAAATGCTCAGAGAAGGATTATTTGTGTTAGCAAAAGAAAACAAAACTGGGGAGTAAACACATGTTCATTGCAGTAAAATGTTGAAATAAATTGTATTATAGTTATGTAAGAAAATACTATACAGTAATGAAAATCATTGAACTATAGCCAAATGCATCCAAAGGGATGAATTTCAAACATAAAATTAGGTTAAAAAAAATCAATTTGCAGGAAAATGCATTCCATTTGACTGCATGCATATGAATTTCAAAAACATGCACAATTAAACCTTATCATTTTTATGGATATGCTGATATAAGAGAAAACTACAAAATGCCATAGGGAATGGCTTCTCTAACATTTGGGAGACATTGTTTCTGAATGTGGGAGGAGAGAAGGGGATGCGACCAGAGAGGGACATTCAGAGGTCTCCAGAGTGATTGGTCTCATTTTGTTTCTCAGTTTACTAGGATTGATCTTTATACTGTTCTTTTTTCTCACAAATGTATTAAGTATATTCTCTTGAATTCATTAAATACTAAACACAAATTATTTTTACTGATAAGGTAAACCTCAGAAGGGTTAAATAACCTATCTATGCTCAATTTAAGGATAGAGAGGGGTAAAACCAAGACCCCAGCTAAGACTGTGATTCCAGAGCCCATGTTCCCTCCACTGCATTTTTGGCTCTGCCCAGGATAAACTCCTCCTAGTTCTTCTTCCAGAGCACAAGAAAAAGCGGACTTTTATGTTCATGTTCTGGTTTTATTTTTCCAGTGAAAGCTGTCGATTACCATGTGTCTTTCTACTGTAATTTGTTACCAAAATGTTCATTCTAACATAGATCTCAGTACAGTAATTAACGTAAGCAACTGGTCCATGTATTTTCCTTTTTGTAAAGATTTCTGATATCTCACCTTTGAAATTACTTTATTCCAACTATCCTATTTTCCACCTAGTTTGATAGTGTAAATGACTTAAAATCTTCTTATGAGTAGTGAGTTAACAAAATTTGTGAGATAAATAGTTTAGAACCATTACATTTCCTTTAAGTATCCAAATTATTACATTTAAGGCAGAATCTGCTAAATTCTTTTTTTAAAATCTCCCTAATCCTCTGAATTTAGCAT
>JAKSZT010031676.1:10340592-10355287 GCA_026826555.1 Tolypeutes matacus | reverse complement strand
GTAGATACTGTAGAATTTAATTTAAATGTTCTAAAACCAATGAAAACTCAGTTGGAGATAAAGCAGGTGTGTAGAGTTGTCCTGGGGTAAAGTACATATACCAGCTGCAGTTTTCACCTTGGGAGAACATGCCAATTCCGTAATCACAAGAAAGCCTCTCGAAAATGAATCACCCTTTGAAAAATATGTTGAGCTATAAAAGGCCCCACATAAATACATGATTATCTTTCTATGTATAGAGAAGGAGGTGGGAGGCAAGGAATGTACGATAAATGGCACTGAGTTATTTAGGGGAAGCACTTGGCTCAAGTTCACCACAGCTCCCTAGAAGGCAACTGAGACCAATTTGAAGCACATTATATATAATTGAGGATTCAGCTGTTTTCATAGTTTTAAATGATTTTCTTAGGAAGGAATTGGTAACTGCAGCCATGTCTCTGATCAGTAAACCTCAATATCATTAGGAAAGTAGGCATTGTTAGTTTAAAGATCATAAACAAAATTTACATATCTTGAAAGACATTTTATAATCTATATACAAAGATAAGAGCAAGCAGTAAAGAGTCAGAAAAACTTGATTTGAATCTGAGATCTACCACTTCATATATGATTGGCTTTGAGCACGGAAATAAGCTTCATTGTCTGTTTTCACATGTTATAGGGCTATTATGAGGATTATATGATTTGGTGTCATAGAGTTATATTTGAGTAATAAGTGTTAGTTCCCTTTTAGCAATAGTTAGAAATATGTTAATATTAAGTTGAGGCCACCAATTCTGCCCTCGAGCATTGATAAATTGAATGATTGATTTACTGATTCACCCATACATTCATTTTTGTTTGATTCATTTATTCATTTAGCAAACATTTATTGCACAATCACTCTATGGGAAATAAACTCCTTTGGGAGAAATAGCATGGTTTACAGAAGTAAATAAAGCAAAGATCCTACCTTCCAGTGGTTCACAGTATATTAGACAACATGTTATGTACCATTTTCTCTGTGTTAAATTATTAAATTTTCTCCCTTTACCATTTTGAGTATGGACAATTATTCTACCTTTCTGTAAATCAATTTCCTGATGAGAAAACTTGGGATAATCATGACAACCTCACACGATGGTTACATGTAGCAAATGGGGAATTAATTTGGAATTAAAGCACTACTCAAATGTCAGCAATGTCTTCTATAAGTACTTCCAGAGCTGAAAATGATTATGTATTAACAAGAATAACTGGAAAACAATCAGGACATATTAGCATTCATGGGTTACAGCACAGACAGAACAAGCCAAGGCAGAGGATAAGGAAGCAGACCCAAGAAGTCATTCTTATTCCATGTCAAACCAACATCAGTCTTTGGGTATAAGATCTTTTCATTATTGTGGTCATTCATTCAGTTATCCATCCTTTGTCCTCACCACCTATTCTTCCTTTCATCCATGTCTCTCCATGGACCAGTCCAATAATCCATCCATCAAGTGCATATGCAGTACCTATTAGATTCCACACACTACAAATACAATGACAGGTCCATTTCCTAAAGGATCTCACCAGCTAGTTGCAAAATGACTGTGTAATAGGTAGTTATAAAACACTGAGTTAGTTTTCTTTTAAACCATTTTACATAGCGTAGTGGCTATGAAATCAGGGTTTGGGAAAAAGAAGCCCTGGATTTGAATCCCAGCTCCTCCACAAAGGTAAACTTGAGCCAGTTAACTAACTTTTCTTAGCTGCCATTCATTTAGCCATAAACAAGGGAAATAGGGTTTTTGGATATGTTATTAGTTGACATATTTCTTAGGACTATTTTGCAGATTAAAAAAGGTAATGCTTGAGAAGCTTTATAAAGTACTTAAACTGGCATCATAATGTTGGAAGATTCAGAGAAGGAAATAACTCAGCCTTGGTGTGCAAATATCAGAGAAGTCTCTAGAATGGATCCTTAGATTTTTGTCTTAGGAATAATTTTCCAGGCAGCAAACCAGGGTATAGGTGGAAGTGGTTTGCAGGCAGATGAAACAGCAATTTGCAAAGTCATTGAGAAGTCAGAAGATTTGGGTGTAAAATGCTGTTGCCACTTTGGCTCAAAGATGGTTTCATCAATGAGCAAAAGTTATTTGTGGAAAAGCAAGTGAGGAAAGCAAAGATGTAAGGAAAAATAGAGTCGAAAGGGGGAGAGAGAGAGCAAAAGAGAGAGAGTGCACTTAGAAAAAGGGACATAACTGCTTCTCTGGCTAAGACTAAGTGGTCTTTAGAAGTACTTCACAGGTCTCAAAACTAATTCACACAAATAAATGGTCATTATTATTAAAAGGGAAACTTTTATTTCACGAAATGAGTTCCCCGATTTGATAAATGGAGTAAGAAAATATTAGATCTAATTGGAAGTTTCAGTGGCCTTGAATACTTTAAATTTTATGCCTAAGCATGTCAGTACATTTTTCAAATGTCTTATTAAATATAAATTTTCTGATATTTATTGAACTGCAAAAAAATATGTAAGCTCTTAGTGGGATGTATTGTGAAATATATTGTATAAAGGCAAGCAGAATATATCCTTTAGCATTAGAACAGGGCTGTTTTGATGGACCATAAAAATATATTTAAAGTGTGTTTAAGGGAGAAGAATGGCATCAAGCACTTGTAAGTTCCTTGAGAGCAAATGTCTAATCCTGAATATTTACCACCAAATCTCTACCATAAGGCAACAAAGTCTATAAATACTCACTGAGTGCTTAACTGTTCTGTTAAATTAAGATTTTAGAGGATGGGAATATATTTTGATTTTTATAGTATCTGGAGTTGTAATAGAAGTTTATGAAGTTATATTTTACAATTACAAGATTTCTTACTTGTGCATATATAATAGTGGTTCATGGTCACAGCCCTCAATTTGAAGAAGGTCAACTCAAGTTAACTCTTACACAGTATCAGACTTAAACTGGTTCTTTTCAGTCCTTGCAGATTTCTTTATGTATTTTCACTTAAACATTTATTGAATTTCTGTTATGCACCAGGCATTATTTCAGGCACTAAGAAAAGTAAGATACAAATGAACATATGGATGAAACTTGCTCAAGGGAGATATAAACAGGAATACCAGAAAGCAATATTACAAAGTGGTAAGTGCTCTGAAAGGTCGAGCTAAAGTACTGTGTAGTTCATTTATTCCTTGAACTGAAGGATTCCCCACTCTTTGAGAAACCATAGACTCTCAATTTATGTTTTCAGTGGAGAAAATGAGATTCAAAGGAATGAAATCTGGCAGCATACTTGGGGTCCTCCATCATAGATAGTCAAATGAACTAGCTCAGCTAATGCTGAGAATCTTCTATGTGCCAGGCATCTCCCTTAGCTCTTTATTATAATTAACACACCAATCTATGAAGTATTTCAATTATTCCTATTTCATGGACAAGGAAAGTAATACGCAAGGAAGGTGGATGATTTGCACAAAGTCTCTCAGGTAGTAAAAGGTAGAGACAGTATTTGGACTTAGCTGGACTGACTCCAGAATCAACACCAGAATCAACATTTTTTTTTAAGAACACTGTTTTGTTTAGTTTTTTAAGATTTATTTATTTATTTATTTTCCCTGCCCCCCTTGTTGTTTTGCACTCACTGTCTGCTCTCTGTGTGTTCTTCTGTGTCTGCTTGTTTTCTCTTTAGGCTGTACTAGGAACCTATCCTAGGACCTTCCAGAGAGTAGAGAGGCGCTCAATCTCCTGCGCCACCTCGGCTCCCTGGTCTGCCATGTCTCCAAGTGTCTCTCTTCTGTGTCTCTTTTTGTTGGGCCATCTTGTTGCACCAGCACTGCATGGGCCCACAATCCACACGGGTCAGCTCGCCACTCAGGCCAGCTTGCTTTTTACCAGGAGGCCCTGGGAATCAAACCCTGGACCTCCTAAATGGTAGACAGGAGCCCAATCATTTGAGCCACATCCGCTTCCCATAATCAACATTCTTTATTATTATATCACACTGACTCTCACTGAATAAGACATAGTCTCCACACTGGAAGATAGACAAATTATGTCTAATTTGGAAATGGTACCTGTCTTGTTTTCCTAGGCTGCTGTAGCAATGTGTCACAAACTTTGCACAGTTCTGGATGCAGACGTATGAAATTGTGGTGTCAGCAGAGACAGGCTCTATCCGCTATCTCTAGGGAAGATCCCTTCCATGCCTCTTTCCTGGTTTCTGGTGTTTGATGATAATCCTTGGCATTCCTAGGCTCATAGAAATATCACTGCCTCCTCCATCTTTCTTCAGTCTTCTCTCCAGAGTCTGCCTGTGACCTATTCTTCTTATAAGAACATCATAAGAACATCTTATAAGAACATCATAAGAAGAACATGCTTCTTCTTATAAGAACATCAGTCATATTGAGTTAGTGTTCACCCTAATCCAGTGTGGCCTCATCTCAACTGATAACATACCCAAAGTCCCTATTTCAAAATAAGATCACATTCATAGGTCCAGGAGTTAGAACTTGAACCTGTATTTTGGAAGGACAAAATTCAACCCATAACACCATCACAGGTGTAAATATAAGGTGTACAGGAGCTCAGCAGAGGAAAACCTGATGCCGACTGGGGGGTGTCATGGGAGGGAAGGTAAAAGAACATCTAAGTTAACCTGCAAGGACAAGCAGGAATCAGATAAGAGAAGAGAAAAGTCGACATCCAAGGCAGTAGCATAAGCAAAAGCAGTGGTTTAAAAATGTGATATCTTTAGGGAACAACAAGTAATTCAGATTCCTCACCCCAAATCTTAATAGTTCCATCCCTTAAAACAAGGATTCTTAATCACGGGGTCCATGAGCTTGAATTGAAAAAAAATCAACTTATATCTTTATTTTCTCTGACCTCCAATGTTCAGTGTCATAAAACTATCTGCTGCTACATTCTGAGAAGGGGTTGGTGGCTTCACCTGACTGGCAAAGGGGTCCATGGAACAAAAATGGTTAAGAACCCCCGCCTTAAAACCTCCACACTGGAGCAATTTGTAGCAAAAGAGAACTAAACTGAAGAGAGACCATGTAAAATATGAATATATAAAGGTCCTTATGAATAATTTTTCTATGTTGGAGTAAATTAATAACAACACGCTGAATGAAGACCATAGCAATGACATTTTTAGGTCTGAGTATTAATCAAGATTGCCAAAGTGATACTCATTTACCATCCTTTACTAGTGACTTCCTAGAAAATCTTTAGGATCTCTTGTTCTCTCCCTCCCTTAAATTTACAGGAAATGTTTATAACATTGTTTTACTAAGGGTCTCCCCACCCCTTACTCATGATTGGTCTTCATCCAAAAATTCAGTGGGATTTCTGAGATTATGATCCTGAGCTCTTAATTCTTGCCTCTTGTCTCCCACCATGGTTCCAGTGATATACCCAAAGTATATGTCTTCTGCCTCAATTTCCTCCAGCCTAGAGAATGCAGGAGTGTAGTTCCAAGATCCAGGTTTAATTTTCCACTGCTTTCTTTATCTTTTTTAAGACTCCTGTTCTGTCATCGTTATACCTCCGTTTTCTATTCCAAATGCTCTTTTAAAACTATCCAAAAAAAAAAGGGGGGGGGGGAATTAGTTGGTTGTTTTGTCCTGGAATCAAAATACTCAGTTACTAAAGGTCTATTTAGAAGACAATGCTTTTGTGTTCCCAGTACAAATGAGGCAACTCCTCAATGGAGAAGAATAATACAACAGATCAGTTGCAAAACCATTCTATGTGTGGTGGGAGTGGCTTCCAAAGAGAAAGTTGTCAGTATAGTGTAAAGACAGGGATCTGGGAGACCTAGCTTCACCACTTAACAGCAGTATAACCGATAAAATTGCTCTCTGTGAACTTAGCTTTCCTCACATATAAAATGTGGATACTAATAATACCTCACAGAAAAGGATTGAGTATTAAAGGTATAATTCACATGAAGAGCTTAGCACAGTGCCTGGCACATTAAAATAATGCTTACAAAATGTCAGTCTGGACAGTTCCAGAAGAGCTAGGTCGTGGCAGACCTTGTGCAATTTGTTACATCATTTGAAAAAATCACGCTATGAGCTTCATGAACCCAGCTAAAGGATTGAAGAGGTAGAGATACGTGATCGGATATTTAAGATGGATGACTCTGCCAATGTGGTGGAAGATAGGTTGGAAGCATGCAAGCCAGAGGCAGAAATGGAGAGAAACTTGGGCCAGGCAATGCATTTAGTGCATTTGGTCAGGTGCATATATTCCAACTCATCACCCAAGGGCTGTGGCTTTATGGCAATGACAATGTTGGAAATTTAAAAATGCCAGGTCCCTATCATGATAGAGGGCCTCTTTCATCAATTACTCAAAAAAAAAAAAGGTTTTAGTAATTCCATGGCTTCTCTTAGCACCATTAGTGTGATGAAGTATTGTACCTGTAGAAGTATAAGGTATCATTTTTAACTGAAGTTAATTTAAAACTCTGCCTACCACTGAAGGTCAAGCTATTATTCTCTAAGGTCACATGGCGCTTCTGCAGGGAATTGATCTCCTCTTTCCATACAACCGTCTATGCAGGGTCATACCACATATATTTTAATCTTGGGAAATGAATTCAAAAGAGTTACATATTGATGATATTTTCTCCATAGTATCCCATATGCATAGGGCATACTCTTTATCATAAAGTCTTGTGGTAAAAATTCACTGAGATGTATGTATCTTTTGCTCTTCAGAGATATTGGAAGAACTATAGTCACAATTTTCATGGGTAGATGAGACATTGAATATGTGATCCTTCCATTCTGGTGTCCTTTGAAGTTAATGGGCAAGAAGCCTTTCAATTCTGATCTTGATCTTAATTATCAACTATTTCCTATTTGTACCACATGATCTCAAAATCACAATAAATATATTTCTGGGACCATTGTATCTCAAGTGCCTTATAATGCTAACAGAGGAGTTACTCATGCCCCAAGTACAAATTCTAATAATACAGGTCTACACCATAATATAGGGAGGGTAAAAAATGTGATGCCTATTATATAACTAAAGAAACTATTCAAGCTATTGTATAAATGTAAAAAAATGCCAATTTTGGAGGGTTTAAGTAATCTTCCTATAGTCAACATGGTTAGCTGTGATCTAGCAAAGGACAACATCCCCAGGGTTCTAACACATTGTGATTTAAGGTTTATTATTAAATAACAAACAAATAAATAATTTTTTTCTCTGTTAATAGGCTTGGCTTTTTAGAGCAGTTTTGGATTACCAGAAAAAAATTGCGTGGGAAGTTCAGTTCCAATATACCTCCCCACCCCCACACAGCTTTTTCTATTATTAACATCTGGCATTACTGAGGTGCATTTGTAACAACTGATGAGCCAGTTTGATATATTATTATTAACTAGAGTCCATAATTTATATTAGTGTTCCTTCTTTATGTTGTACAGTTCTATATATTTTTATTCATGTATTTTTTTATTTTAAAATTTTAAATAATTTTTAAAAACTCCCCATATTCAGCTTTATACTTAGAAAGGACTAACTGTATTAATAATTTTCTTTATTAGGTCTTGTGGTCACTAATTCTACACTCCGAATCAGAAAATTATATTGCTAATTTTTGAGCTATAAATTTTAGACATTGTTTATTGATTTGTACTATGAGAGAGAAGAATTAATGCATGTATACTACCCTGGTTTCCCAAAATTAGGGAATTCGCTTGTAGAACAAGGTGGGGCAGACCTCCTAACGGGTTTTTTACCCTTACTTTGTCACTTTTCCTTTTGAATTCTTAATAAAATTAGTAATTTCTCTGATCTTCAGTTTTCTCATCAGGAAAATGAGAGTTTGAATACACTACACTAAGTTTTATTTCGCAGTACTTCAATTCTCTGAAGCCTAATGGTTCTAGAAGGAGTGTCAGATCATGTATAAACTTTCCAAATCCAATTCCTCTCACTTCTATCCTGATCCACAAAAGATTTGGCATTGGCAAGGCCTTAGCAATCCTTTTACCTTCTTTTATTCTGGATTCCACTCTCATGATACTTAGCTCTCTAAGACTGAAGGCACCTCTTGGGTAGAAAACAAACCAGACGTTGCCTTCTCCTACCCCTTTGGATTCCACACCTTCAGTTCTTTGAAAGTCAGGATGTTTCTTTTCTTCTCATCATTCCCAGGTTGCCTAGCAGTGTTCCTCTTGGGGAAGTAAACTAAGTAAATCTGTGAAGGTGCCTTTCCACCTGAGAACTTAGCTACTACAGGCAGGTGATGATGGAGCTATTATTGCTATTGTTATAAATATTGTTTGGTCCAGGAGTTCTCGGGTTTGTCTTAAAATTAAAGGCTCATATGCCAGGGTAAAAACCAATCCCCAGACTTTCTGAGGACTAGGATATAAATTCTAATAGTACATTGAAGTCAATTTCATATCAGCTGTAATTTTCCACACCAGGTTGAAATTATTGATTATATTTTTTCTGTTTCCTTTGAAGACTCCTAGTAGAATGTGTCTATATCTTCTAATAGCATTATGGGAAAAGACAGAAGATTTGATAACATCTGCAAGAAGTCAGTATTGGTTGTTGTATATCGTCCAATCTTCTCCTAAGAAATGGGTGATTTCCTGGGGGGAAATACACGAGGATTTGCCTGGTTTGCTTTTAAATGATTCAAAGGCTTGTTCTAAATAAATCTCTCTGGAGACAATTCCAGCTTGAAATCTCATCACCAAGGGCTGAATTTTCTGTTACCTTCCTGCAAAATATCCACTTACAAATAATAAAGGCAATGCCACAGAATTTTGAAGAACGATTGGGGAATTTGCTGTTATTGTTCAGTTGTTAAGATGCTGAAGTCTCTGCTTTGCTGCCTGTCATATTCGCAGTGGCTAGGTCAATCATTGCTGCTAACAAATAGCCTAACCCCTTGACAGAGCCCTTGGGTCTCTGCACTGCTTCTGAGCTACCATCAGCCACCTTCTACCCAGGCATGGGCCACCAGAGTCCCCACAAGCATGAGTCCATGAATGGAGCCTCAGACACTGGGTTCCGCTTCACTCCCAAGCACAAAATTGTTTAGGTATTAACTGTTTTCTCAAGTATTCTACCTGAAGCCTGCTCTGCTTTCTTCCACAATTTCCATGGAAAAGTACAGGTTTTGGCATTGGAACGATGAAAATAGTAATTACAAATACCATTTTTGAGAGATTACTATTTGGCAGAGACTGTTGTATGATTTATGTGAGTTATCTCTAATCTTCATACTAGTTATTTTATCTCCACCTACAGATGAAGAAGTTGAAACTTTTAGAGGTAAAGTAACTCATTCAAGATTGCAAAGTTAGTAAATGATAGAGCCAGTTTTTATTACTATTACTATTATTATTTTATTTTTAAAGAAGCTTTAGATTACATAAATGTTACATAAAAAATATGGGGGATTCCCATGAGCCCCACTCCCTCCCCGTCCTACACTTTTCCACATTAACAAAATCTTTCATTAGTGTGGTACATTTGTTACAAATGATGAAAACATATTGAAGCATTGCTTTTAACCACACTCTGTAGTTTACATTATGCTTTATACTCTGCACCACACAATTTTATAGGTTTTGACAAAATGTATAAGGCCTGTATTTGTCATTGTAATGTCATGCTGGAAAATTCCAGTGTCCCAAAAATGCCCCCATGTTATACCTATTTTTCCTTTGACCTCTCCTCAGGACCTCTGGTGGTCACAGCCTTTATATCAATGATACAAGTTCTTCCATGGCTAGAATATTATAAGTCTATAATTGAATAATAAGTCTACTTTAGTCCATTGTTCATTCCCCAGTCTTGAGGATTTTGGGATGGTGATGCCCACTCTGTTTCTGATTGAGAGGAGGCTTAGATCCTATGGGCCTGATGGATGGAACTGTCTTGCCTGCAGTTGTAGATACTCTCTGGTTTGGGGGATGGGCATTGTCCATCATCATCCCTTTGTTAGTTGTCCTGTGCGAGTCCAGTGAACTGGAGAGTTAGGTGTTGGCTGCAACTCTGCTGAGATTCAGGGCTCAACCAGCAT
Organism: Tolypeutes matacus; assembly: GCA_026826555.1. Lineage (NCBI taxonomy): Eukaryota > Metazoa > Chordata > Mammalia > Cingulata > Chlamyphoridae > Tolypeutes > Tolypeutes matacus. The sequence continues at coordinate 10,345,231 of JAKSZT010031676.1, read as the reverse complement.
ATGAACAGACCAAAGGTTTAATTCTCTGGGACATATAATTAACAAGTATAGTGCTAATTATAGGTTCAAATAAAAGGCGCAGAAGAGCCATGTGTAGGGAAATTATAGATGAGTCTAACTCTGTTACATTGGGCAGCATATATTCCAAAGTAAGACTCACTGACAGGGTGCCGAATTTCTGAGATTGTCTGCCCTGCCTATAGTGTCTAGATGTCTCTAGAGCCCTCAGGAGCCTCATTGTTTGAGGCACTGTTTACTGTGGCAGTCAGTGAAATCCTGCTGAAACATGTATAAGCATAACCTCTGGAATGACCTGCTGACTCACTTTGAAATCTCTTAGCCATAAAAACTCATTTGTATTTAATATTTACTCTTTTTGGTCAAGGTCTTTTTCCAGATGCTTCACTAGTCAGTGCTTGGTGATAATCTCTTGGTGCTAGTGAGTTAGAGCCAGTTTCTGAGAATGTGTCTTTGTTTATACATCCTGCCGTTTTTCCATTATGTCACATGGATACTAAAAATCTCCTTTTCATGTCAATTTGGTTAAGGAAAAACTATTAGAGGACAAGGGAATTTTGGCATCAGTTGAGAGTAAATAAGATTTCAGAGAGAATTTGGGAAAGTAAATCATTGCATTCATTCATTCATTCTTAGCAAACACTGTGTATCAGTGATGGCACTAGGAGTTGAGGATGCAAATTTGAATTAGCTATAACCCTGATCCTTGGGAAGCTAATAGTTTAGTGGGGGTCACATGCTCTCACAAAACTCTTTGTGTTATTCAGGGTAGGCTAATTTCTAAAATAAATGTGTTTAGCCCCCAAATTTCAATAACATAATGCAATGAACATTTATCATTCAAATCACATTTCGATGTAGGATCTGGGTAGGGGGGTTGGGCTCTGCTCTAATCAGTCATCTAGAAGCCCTGGCTTCTTCCTTCCTGTGGCTCCAACTTTATTCAGATCCTGAGAGTCTCGCTAATCACCCAGAGGATGAAAGGTAAGAGAAGAGCAGAGGTTATGCATGGAAAGTCTATATGGATCAAGCCAGCCCTAGAAGTAGTCAACATCATTTGTTCGTATTATATTGTTCACAATATAGTCACATGACTATGCTTTCTTGCAAGGAAGCCTGGGATATGTTATTTAGATGTGCCAGGAAGAAGAGGGCATGGATACTGGTGAGCCCCAGTAATTTCTGCCACAGCTTCCTACATTTTATTACAGTGAGAATTAAAAGATTGATATTAGTTGCCCAAAAGGAGAAAGTAAAGGTAATTAGTAAGAGGGAGCATTCATTCATTTATTAGGTGCAAATTTTGAAACGTAATACTTTCCAGGTAATTTTATAGATACCAAGAATATATAACTGAACAAGACAACATCACTGTTCTTGTGGGGTTTATATTATGGCAGAAAGGGATAATATATACATAAAATATAAGCAAGAAAATATTGCATGGCACTGAAGCAAATAAAACAGAGTGATGTGATGGAATATCAGAAAGATACTGGTCAGGGCATAACATAAGCAAAGATGGAGATGAAAGCTACATTAGAGCACATGGCAGGCCCAGAGGAATGGGCTACAACTGGAGTACAAATATGGAAATCGTAGGGGGCCAGTGGGAGCTATGACTGGAGAGGTAGGTTAGGACCAGATTTTGAATGATCTCAAATGCTATGGTAATTGGCTTATTATCATTAATAATATTTATCCTGCAGCTAGCGAGAATTCATTGCTGCAGAGAACAACCCAATCGACTTTTGATAAACATTGACAGTTGTGAAGCAAATGGGTTGGAAGAGTTAAGATTTGAATGAAGACCAGATTAGTGGTCATTGTTAAAGCTAGTGCTAAAATGTGGAAGAAGTAGTGTGGCTTTAGAAAGAGGGGGTGGATTGCAGAAACATTTCTGGAATAAAATTGCCAGGACTGGTTCACTAATAATCTATAGGAGACTCACAAGATAAATGCCTCTTAGGGATCCAGTTTCAGCATGTTTTTATTACCTAGACTGGCAGTACATGAGGTTGGAGAATAGCAGATGATGGGAGGGTATAGCAGAGGAAGTTTGAGTTTGCTGTTCTTATATTCCACTTTATTTCCTTATCTATTTTACGTTGAAGCTGAGAATTCTTGAGAGAATAACACCTAGAAATCCAGGCCCATTTCTATTCACATATTGTATCTAGAGACTTTTATTACTCTCCCTGTTCTATCATGTCCTTAGGAAAAAGAGGGTACAGAATTAACAGGAATACAATATTTACAGTTTGTATACATGTCATTTTATCCTCATTATAAATATTTAAAATTGGTGATACTGTCACCATTCTAAAGATGGGGAAGTGGAGGCCTAGAGAAAAATTTGCCCAAAGTCCCACAGTAAGGGGAAAAAAATGGGAGCTGAACACAGGTGAAGTGGAAAAAGAGAGTGCTATCTCTTGTAGCAACAAATACAAAGGCATCAGGCAATTTCCCTAAAAAAGAAATAGAGTATCTGATCAAGAATCCAAAACTGATTTCCAGGCTTCTGGGACTACTCTCTCCCTCTTGTACCACATATCAAATACACATTGGAAACAAACTAAAACATTAATGTAATCTGAGCTCACAGGTATTTGGTTTGGAGTCTTCATTAATCATTACGGAAAACCAAATGTCTGCAGAGGTTATTTTTATTGCTTATTTAAATGGCACTTAAATAAAGCCACTCTTTAGCTTTTAATAAGTGTTTCAAGCTACCATTGCTATTTTTCAAACTGTTTTCAAACTAAGAATTTATTTTTAGCTTACATAGAAAGACATCTGATAGACTTGTAAGAAAGAAAAGTTTAAACCAGCAATGATTGTCAGTAGCAAATCAAGGTTTATATAAATTTTGTTCAAACTAAGACATAGTGAAGGCAAACAGTTAAAAGATAAGTAATACAGTTGTAGAGACTATGAGAAAGAACACTGGAATGAGAATCAATATTCTAATACTGTAGGACTGTCCCACCTGCTGTTGTTTTTTCACACATTTATTTATTCATCATCTCACTCCTCCAATATATATTCATATGCTAGGTTCTATAGCAGGCCCTACAGTAATAAAAAGATGAAACACATAGATAACCTAGAAGTTTTCACAATCTAATGTGGGCTATAAAGCCATCAATACACTAAAATCATTAATTCATATATCCATTCCTTCATTCCTCTTTCAACTCAGCAAATATTTAAAGGGTCCCAACTATAGTCCTAGGACTGGGAATACAGGGTACCCAAGGAAGGCAATGCCTTGTCCTAACTGAGCATACATATTCAATGACAGAGAGACAACAAATAATCAGTAGATCTAAAGCCTTAGGCCAGGAAGTGACAAACAGTATAAAGAAAAAGAGTGGGCTTTTATTTTAGATAAAGTGGTCAGGAAAGGCTCATTGAGGAGTTGGCACTTATAACCTAAAGATGTAGGTGTGATCCCTGTGGTCATTTAAGACAAAAATATTCCAGGCAGGCTGAACAGCAAGTACAAAGGCCCTGCGGTGAGAGGAACAGCAGGGATGCCTGTGTGGCTGGAGTGGATTTAGCAAAGGCAAGAGCAAATTTATGATTAAAGCAGCAGTCTGTCCCCTGTCCTTGTGGAGCCTTGTGGCCATGGTAAGGACATTAGTTTTTATTCTAGGTGAGATGGGAGTGTTTTGGGCACCTCACTTTTAGTGGTTCAGAAAGAAACTAATAACTGTGTGTGTGTATACACATACCTGTAAATGCATTTCTGTACAGGCATACCTTGGAGATATTGCAGGTTTGGTTCCAGGCTACCACAAAAAAATGAACACCATGAACTGTTTTTTTTTTCAGTGCACATAGAAGTTGTTTTTATACCATACCATTGTCTATTAAGTGTGTAATAGTATTATGTCTAAAAAATTAATGTACAACATTCTTCTCATTGTACATCTCCATCAGAGCTCTTGGGTGACCAAGCCCATTGTCAATGGGCAGTGATATCTTGCAAGGATTCATTTTTTGCTGAGCAGTACCTCAACAGTGGGCTTAAAATATTCAGTAAGCCATGTTGTAAACAGATGTGCTGTCAGCCAACCTTTGTTGTTCCATTTATAGAGCACAGGCAGAGTAGATGTAACATAACTCTTAAGGGCTCTAGAATTTTTCCGAAAGGTAAATAAGCATTGGCTTCAATTTAAAGCCACCAGCTGCATTAGCTTGTAACAAGAGCTCTCTTGGGACTTTGAAAGCCAGGAACTGACTTATCCTCTCTAGCTATGAAAGTCCTATATGGAATCTTCTTCCAATATAAGGCTATTTCATCTACATTGAAAGTCTGTTGTTTAGAGTAGCCACCTTCATCAATTATCTTAGATAGATCTTCTGGAAAACTTGATGCATTTTCTAAATAAGTACTTGCTGCTTCACCTTGCACTTTTTTAATGTTATGGAGATGGCTGCTTTCCTTAAACCACATGAATGAAACTGCTAGCTACAAACTTTTTTCTGCAGCTACTGTACCTCTTCAGCCTTTATAGAATTAAAGAGAGTTGGGGCCTTGCTCTGGATTAGGCTTTGGCTTAAGGCAGGGTTTCTTTTTTTTTTTTTTTTTTTTTTTTTTTATTATGGGTAAAAA
>JAKSZT010031676.1:10293309-10339303 GCA_026826555.1 Tolypeutes matacus | reverse complement strand
CCCCAGTGCTGTACCACCAAACCCAGGAACACCACCACTCATCTGCCCCATCCCCCAACATGCAACCACACTCTATCCCTTTACCATAGATTATGTCCATATGGGAGATGGTTCAAAGCCAAGGCAGGGTTTCTTAACAAGGGGTCTTTGAAATTCAAAAAAAATTATTCTTTTTTTTTTCCTTTAGTTAGGCCAGTAAAAAGAATATATTGGGAAACGGGAGAAAAAATAGAGCTTGCTGAGAAATGGGAGAGAAGGGATGGAAATACACATCGAGATTTGGTGCGCACTCCTCTAGGCAGAGAGAGCGAGCTCTGCCTGGTGTGATTACCTTTTAAACTATTAATTATTCCTCCCCCTTGCTAATGCTAAGGGGAGGGTCCCCAGCTGTTATTGGTTATCCCACCAAAGGTAGGGGCCAATAGTGAGGCCTGTTTGGAATATCTGGGGCCAAGGGGAGATTCTGGAAAGAGAAACTGGGACCTCAAGGTTAAACTCAAGGTCTCCAGGTTCATCCATGTTGCCATATGCTTTATGACTTCATTCCTTCTTACAGCTGCATAATATTCCATCGTGTGAATAGACCACAGTTTGTTTATCCATTCATCTGTTGATGGACACCTGGGTTGTTTCCACCTTTTGGCAATGGTGAATAATGTGGCTATGAACATCAGTGTGCAGATGTCTGTTTGTGTCACTGCTCTCGGTTCTTCTGGGTATATACCCAGTAGTGGTATTGCAGGGTCATGCGTTACTATGAACCAAATATATTGTGTAATATATTGTTTGATTCAAAAAAAAATATATATATATATATGTATCCATTACATTTAATTGAGAAATGTATATATTTATTCATCTGTGTTTACTTTTTAGTTTTTAGTTGTTTATATTTTCAATTATTAAATGTACAAAATAAAGTTAAGAAAAAGAAAAAAAAAAACTCAAGGTCTCAGCAAGGTCTTGTAGCCATGTTGTCTGTTGGCCATGTTGTCTGACAGCCATGTTATGGTTCATCCTCTCATTTCCTGGCTAACCTGACTCAACTCCCCCCTCTGAGAGCCTACACCCTTATTTTTAAGGGGGTGCTGAGGGGCGATGATCATTCTTCTATAGTTACTTCTTGCTGCTTGGGCAATAGTCCCTGTCTGACAGGGCGTAAACCTCTCTGGCTATTCTATTGAGGTTGAGGGAAGATGGGTCCTACATTGTGGTTGGAACTGGCTGAAATCTCTGCATGACTAATATGTTCTTCTGGAAGGCATTGATTCTGGAAGATTAAACTTAGAATTTTGAAGATACATGGCCCCACTAAAAGGATAAAGAAGATGGTGGTAAGGGGGCACAAAAAGGGGGTTAGCCATGACATACTGGACACAAGAGTGAGAAAGTCCAGGTGCCTTCAGAGGCTGCATCCTTCCAAAGTTGGTGGGCTTCATCTTGCGGGTTTCGAATGCTGTCTAGGACCATTACGGAGAAATTTATATAGAAACAGCATTTTTCCTTGAGAAATATACATGTTCCTCCCCCACCCTACCCCTGCTGCTGTTAGCATGTTCAGAGCTCTGTGATTTTGCAGCAACACAGCAGCAAGAGTTTGTTTGCTGTCTTAGGACTTTGAAGGTACAGCTAGTTTCTTCTATGCTGTTAGCTAGCTCTAGGGAAAGATTGTAATAGATAACGGGGTTTATATGAATTGCCAATCCCAGTTTTCCATTGTGGTGGTTAAAAAACATTATTCTTGTGGGAAGGTGTTGGTGTGGGTGTGATATATTTATTAAATAATACACAGTATATTGTGGACTTAATAAGGGGTCCGTGGTTTCACCTGACTGGCAAAGGGATCCCTGAAATTAAAAAAATGTTAAGAACCCCTGGCATAAGGGAATATTGTGGCTGGTTTGATCTTCTATCCAGACCCACTAAAACCTTCTGCCTATCAGCAATAAGGCTGTTGGGCTTTCTTATCATTTGTATGTTTAGTGGAGTAGTATTTGTAATTTCCTTCAAGAATTTGTCTTTGTATTCAGAACTTGACCAACTGTTTGGCATAGGGAGTTCCAGCTTTTGGCCTATCTCGGCTTTCAACATGCCATCCTCATTAAGCTTAATCATTTCCAGCTTTTGATATAAAATGAGAGATATGTGACTCTTCCTTTCACTTTAACACCCAAAGGCCATTGTAGGATTCTTCTTTGGCCTAATTTCAATATTGTGCCTCAGGGAATAGGGAGGCCCCAGGAGAGAGAGAGAGAAACAGGGAGACACAGAAAGGCTGGTAGGGAGAGCAGTCAGAACACACACATTTCTTGATTAAGCTTGTTGTCCTTTATGGGCATGGTTCATGGCACCCCAAAACAATTAGAATAGTAACATCAAAGATCACTCATCATAGATCACTGTAACAGATATAATAATAATGAGAAGTTTGAAATATTGACAGAATGACCAAAAGGTAACAGAGACACATAAAGTGAGCGCATGCTGTTGGAAAAATGGCACTGTAAACTTGCTTAATGCAGGGTTGCTACAAACCTCAGTTTGCAAGAAACAGTATCTGTGAAATGCAATAAAGTGAAGCACAGTAAAACGAGGTATGCCTGTATATGAACATGTATATATACATTGAGAGAGAGCGGGGAGAGGAGGAGAAATTAACACAATTTTCAAATGTGATGAATTGTTAAGAGTTGGAGAACTGGGGAATCTGGGTTTGTGGATATGGTCATTTTATGTACTGTCCTTGCAATTTTCTGTACATCTGAATTCTAGAAAAATTAATGTTTTAAAAGAATTTTTAAATTTTGACTTACTGTAAACCTCATGTCTTTGGAGTCAGAACTGAGTTCTTTTGCCACTTACAGATGTGTGGCATTGAACAAGTCACTTAACTTCTCAACATCTCCATTTTTCTTATCTGCCAATTAGAATAATGTTACATATTTTGCTAACATTGCACAAAAATTCAATGTAATACTTATAATGCGATTACCTGGCCTGTAGTAGGCATTTGATAAACAAAGGCTATTATTATAAATGAAAATTAATATGTACATGTTACCAGATAAATTTGCATTTTGTGAGATATCAACATTCAAACGTAAAAACATAAAGCCTGAATTTCTAAAGTATAATTTCAGGCATCTGAATAATAGATCAGGGAGAATTTGTGGATTCGTTTCAGGCTAACAGGTACCCATTACATATTATCTCTGTTATACGCACTGTGGTCAGGGATTCAGGGCCAAAGAAATTAGTCCTATTTCACAAAGATTTACTAGTCTGGTGGATAATAGAGAGAAGAAATAAGTTAATTATCCACCAAAATGAAATAAAATATGACAGAGATAAACACAAGGTATTATGAAAGTAAAAATGAGGTCCACCTAGCCAATTTGGAGGCAGTGGTGATAGTATAAATGAATGTTTTGTACTTACCAGGAAAATATAGAAGTTTGCAAGTTTTATAATCCAAATTTCTGTCTTGTTATTTCTGTTGACACTAAAACTTTTTTCCCCTATATCCACTGATTGTGAGTTAACTTTACCTTTTTTATCTTTCTATTTGTCTTTTTCTGATTTCTTCAAACTACAAGAACACTGTAGATATCAACTGGTCTATTGCCACCTTCCCAATGTCAATTTAAAAGGCCAGTCATTTAAAAATTTCCTAAAAGATCTGCCTTCTAAACTTAAGTCCTGCTGTTTCCTCCTTTTTCTGAAATGTGATTTAACATGCCTGACTCTCTAACCTGGTTAGTTTTGTCCTTTGCCAAGCTTTCTAGTCTACCATCCTCCCACCCAAGCATCCACTCACCTCTCTGCTTGTACCCTCCCGTGCTCCAGGAAGGTTTGATATGGGTTGCTTTATGTTAAATCTATTGTTTTTCAGATCTTACAAGGCATGGTTAGAAAGTGAAACTGATTAAAACAGAAACAGTTTTATATTCTAGGCCCTTCACAAGAGTAAGCTGGAAAGGGCTTTGCCATTATTCCAACAAGGCTGCCAAGCTCCAGGCATTTCTGGGTTCCGTGCTGGAAACTGCCATCAGTGTTTCCTTAGATTCCACCCACAACAGGGACCAGAGAATCAGTTTTCTACTATGGTTTTTCATGAATTGTCAAATCTTATTGGTGGGGGTCCTCTTCCACCACATTCTCAAGACTATGTTTCCTATCACATACTTGACATGATGACCACTTGCTTCCAGTGATAAAACCTCACATGAGTGCCCCTTCAAATTTATTTGGTTCTATTTTATGCAATAGTTATCCATATATTGATATATATGTGCTCTGGAGCTATGGCACACAGTCCTTTAAAACTGCATTACTATGAACCAAATATATTGTGTAATATATTGTTTGACTCACACACAAAAAAAAAACAAAAAGCAAACAAAAAACAAAACAACAAAAAAATTTACATGTATCCATTACATTTAATTGAGAAATGTATATATTTATTCATCTGTGTTTACTTTTTAGTTTTTTTTTTTTTTAATTTATTTTTATTGTGGGTAAAAATCAAAATTCTCACACTTTTTAGTTTTTTATTGCTTATGTTTTCAATTATTAAATGTACAAAATAAAGTTAAAAAAAAAAACTGCACACACTATTCATGATTCCTTTCAGAGGACAACAGTTCAAAATTGGAAGACTTCTAGTATCTAACAACCCAATCAACCAAATCAGCTTCCCCTCGCTCAGTAATCCCCATCACATCTGTATCTTTCTTACTTTATGTTAGAAATCCATAATTTCTTATTTTAATTCTTATGGCATAGTTTCAAGATTTTTACTACTTTGTTCTTTGCCTTCCTCTGAGAGCTTTTCAAGTTATCAGTCATCCTCTTTAATATAGGACATCCTTTAAATATGATTCCTGGAACTGAATGTAAGTATGAAATTGTTTTCTGACCAATAAATCAGTAAAGTGAGTGTCAACATCTCCCATGATCTGAAAACTCTATATTTTAGAATTTAATTTTAAATGAGAAGAAATACCGTGGTGTGGCATTTTATAACTAAAAATTTCTTATGGAAGTACCTCAGATTTATAAATTTGCAAAGTTAATATTTTTTTTCATATATGAGACTCAAAGGAATTGTGATTTTCCCAAGGTAACCCAAATAGTAAGGGATTGAGCTAAGATCTGAAGCTGCAACATGTACAACATATTCCATGGCATTCAAGGACCTTCATAATTCATTCAGTAAATATGTCCTGAGAGTCCAATATGCCCCATTTACTGCTGTAGGCACTAGAAGTAGAACAGTGAAAAAGACTGATAACATGCACTCTCAAGAAGCATTAACTTCAGAAGGTGTTGGGTTCAAGTAAATACTTGGACAAGATAATTTCAGAGAGTGGTGAGTGCCAGCATGAAAAGAAAACAGGGTTGTGTGATGTGGAGGGTCTGAGGGGACTACTTGTCTAGGGTGATCAATGAAGGCCACTCTGATAAAGGAGGCCTGATTGACAAGTAGGGTGAGGCATGAGGACATTAAGGGGCTGTGAAATCCAAGCAGAAGAAGATAGCAAATACAAAGGCCATAAAGAGTGATTTGGGGGGTGTTCAAGGAAAAGAAGGAGAAAAGAATAGGAGACAGATGTGAGTGTGACATAACAAGGAAGGGAGACAAGTTTTTTTGCAAAGATGTTAAAAGAAATAATGATTCTTGCATTATGATGGTAGCAGTGGAGCAGGAGAGCAGTAGGTATTTTAGTAATATGTTTGGGACATTCTCAGTTCTATACAAAGCTTATTACCCTACTTTTATCATGTATTTTTCATGTACCCTGTGTTCTTGTGCTTTCCACAACTCATTTGTTTCTATTGTCTGCAGTCCCAATTTTCAGATCTTTCTGTGGAATATACCTACTCTAGTCAAGTCACAAATTATAAGCTGACTTTTAAAGTCCTCTCCAAACCTCTCCTTCCCTTAGGCAGAATGAATCACTTCTTTTCTCTTTTGTCTTTTTTGTAACAATCGTTGTGGCTTTATGATGCACCCTTTATTCTCCCCACCCCCCCACTGGACTAAAAACTTCTTGAGGGCAGAATCATCTCATGTATGTTTGCAATCTAGCACTTTACACACAGTGGATGCAAGAATTGTAATTAAAATTGAATTGAGTTAAATTCAAAAAATTAAACATTGAATTAAAATACATGCTCCGAAGGAGTGGCATCAGTAATGATCTCTGAATTTTCTGCTCCATTTCCTCACAAACAACTCCATTTTTAACCCTTTATCTCTTGGCTTTTGAAATCATGACCTTTCCAAATCTACTCTTTTAAAAATCACTAGTAATTTCATAATAAGGATGTGTCCTATTACTGCTGTGACAAATAACCACAAACTTAGTAGCTTAAAACAACACAAATTTATAGTTATAGACCCGAAGGTCAGAATTCCAAAATCAGTCTCACTGAGCTTGCATCACAGTGTCAAAAGTGTTGGTTTCTTTTGGAGCTTCTAAGGGAGCATCTGATACCTTCCTTTCTCCAGCTTCTAAAGGCTACCCACATCCTGTGCTCATGGACCCACATCACATCAGCTTTCCTCTCTCTGCTTCCGTGGTCATGTTGCCTTCTTCTCTGACTTTGATTCTCTTGCCTCCCTCATATAAGGATCCTCGTGATTTCAATGGGCCCACCCAGATAATCCTCCCATCTCAAGAGCCTTAATGTAGTCAGATCTGCAAAGTCCTTTTACTATGTAAAGTAAAAAGAATCACAGGTTCCAGGGATTAGGATGTGGACATCTTTGAAGGACCATAATCTAGCCTGCCAAAGGAGTCATATGGTGGATTATCAGTCTTTGACATCACTGACACATTCAATAAGATAACATCACTCCCTCCTTCATAAGAGTGACTCTGCCCCTGGTCGTTGTGACACAGCCCAGTTCTACTTTGTAGATTGTTTCTTTCTGCACTAGTCCAAGTTCCTTTCCTTACTGTTGCATGGTAAAGGTCATTTTCCCAATGAAGAAACAGACACAGAGAGGCTATGTAACTTGCCCAAAGTTAAAGTCAATAAATGGAGAAACCAGGATCTAAACAAGGAATCTGATTCTGGAACTGGGCTCCCAACTGCTCTGCTATACTTCCTCGCAATGTGATTAGGTAGAAGCTCAGCTATCACAGCTTTTTGACATTGACTAGAGATCTGCAATTCTAGCCCCATCTGCTCCCTGATTTCCAAAACCTGCTTTACTACTATCTATGCTCAACAATTGTATTTGGATACACCTTAAATTTAAACTGTACAACAATTATCACGACAATAATGAGGTTTAAAAGTTACCAATTATTGTGCTTCTGCTCTGTTTCACAGTCTGTAGCAGGTGCTATACTTGATTTTTTCTCTTACTTTAGTTTCCACAATTACCTAGCCAGTTAACTATCATTCCCCCCACTAGACACCCAAAGATTTTGGAGCCCAGAGAATTTAAGCAACTTATTACCCAACTAATAATGACCAGATTCAAAGTCTGTGTTCTTTTACTTATGCCTAGAAACTTCATTTATAATCTATCTACTCATAGAGACTCTTCTATTTGACTCTCTTGTTTATTTTTTTCTGGTTTTACACTCAAAACCCATGGCCCCGTTTGCTTTTTTTCCTCCATGCCACCAACACCCATTTCATGAACAGGTCTTGTTTCCCCTGCAGTATTGCTGGGATGGGGATATGTGTTTCCCCCCTTCCCATCTTCATAGTCATCCACCTAGTGAAGATTTTTGTTTGTAAGTCTTTCCTATCTCCTCTAATAGCTTCTAACTGGTGTTGGCATCCATTTCCTTTTCTTCTCCTCAAAAAGTCATCTTTTCATTTACTCTCAAGTTTATGTTCCTAACTACACATCCTATTAATTTTCTTTTCAGATAAAAAAAAAAGTGTATTCTCATCACTTACATCTAAATTTCACTCTCTGCCATTAAGAAACCTATATGTTAGTTCCCTGATCCTTTTTTTTTTCCTCCAGGTTTGTTTGGCATGTTTCTCCCACAGGGCCAGCCAAATGACTTTTGGTCATTTACCACCTTTATTCCTTTAGTCTTCTAAACCCTGCATCCTCAGTGACTGAATTCCTTCTATATTTGTTGTCCTATATGACTGGAGTCCTATGGGACCAGACCATAGGACATGTGATTGCTGCTTATGTTGGGAATTGCATAGAAGTCGTGGTAGCAGTGGCGATGCTGGTAGTGGTGCTAATTGTGGGAATGGGTGACTTGTTTTGGTCACATGCTATGTAGGCACATTAACTTAACCACCTTTGCATAGTCATCCCCACCCTGAAAGCCAGCTTAAGCCAGAAGAGAAGTTAATTGCCCAAGGCCAAAAAAAAAGTACTTTGTAGAGAGCCAAGACTGCTGATTCCAAAGTGTGAATTTTTCAGTTAAGAAGTAAATATGGGGAATCAGATGTGGCTCAAGCAATTGGGTGCCCGTCTGCCATATAGGAGGTCCAGGGTTCGATTCCTGGGACCTCCTGGTGAAAAGCAAGCTGGCCCGAGTGGAGAGCTGGCCCATGCAGAGTGCTGGCCCACGCAGCAGTGCTGGCCCGCATGGAGAGCAGGTGCAGCAAGATGACACAACAAAAAGAGACACAGAGGAGAGACAATAAGAGACGCAGTAGATCAGGGAGCTGAGGTGGTGCAAGACATTGAGCAGCCTCTCTCCACTCTGGAAGGTCCTGAGATCAGTTCCCAGTACTGCCTACAGAGAAAACAAGCAGACACAGAAGAATACACAGAGAGCAGACAGCAAGTGCAAAAACAATGAGGTGGGGGTGGGGTGGGAGGAGGAATAGATAAATAAATCTTAAAAAAAAAAAAAGACTGTTCCTTTGTCTTCTAATCAATATTCTTTAAAAAAATAAAAAAGTAAATATGATATTGCCCTCTAGAATCCCAGGGGCCTGGTGATATTTGACAGATTATTCAGGATGGCCAGCGGCAGTACAGTTAATTCTATCAGCAACAGGGAAGAAAGAAAAATTTATGACCAGGAAAACACTATCAGACATTAGGTCTGAGGTTCAATAATAAGAAAATGGTTTAACATTTTTATATGCTAGGCACTGTTCTAATACTTTGCATGTATTAATTCCTTTAATCCTCACAACAAATCAATGAAACAGGTGTTGTTGATATTATCACCATTTTATAGATGAAGAAACTGAGGCACAGAAAGATTGAGATCATTTGCACAGCATTTGATCGCAGGCAGTCTAGGTCGAGAGCCCAAGTTCACGACCACTGTGCTCTTCTGCTTCCTATCTAAGTTAGCATGAACACAGAAGCACAAATAATGAGATCCAATGCGAGGTAAGTGGGAGCAGTCGGAGTACAAGATATGAACTGGGTCATGGTACATGGTTCATTACTAAATCTGTGACTAAGGTGAAGAAATAAAGGCCTGATTTTTCATGATGCCTTTTATGAAGTGCTGAGGAGGGAGGGTTTGAGGGAGTACAAGGGACCCCTGTGGGAATTCATAATATTTAGTCTATATTTATGCAGAGGCAGAAGGCAGATTAGTAGTTAACTGAGGCTGGGGGTAGGAGCAGAGAGTGACTGCAAATGCACAAGTGGGGTCTTTTGGGGATGATGGAAATATTCCAAAATTGGATTGCAATGATGGTTACAAAACTGTGAATTTATGTGCACTCAAGATTGGTGAATTTTATGGTATATAAACTATTCCTCAATAAACTGATAAAGAAATAAAATTCACCACTAGGCAAAATCTTACAGATCCTCATTGTCGAGGCTAGGACTCACATTGTGTTCTGTATGGAAATTCCAGTTTCTTTAAGTAAGAGTTGCCCATGATAGCCACTTTTAATTTGCACAAATTCATGTCAAATGCTCAGAAAACCCAAAAACATGCAAAAGGAGGGAGGATGGAATCTCTTGATTTACTCCATCATTCTTCCAGGTTTTGGCTCATACTGCCCCAGAGAAAAAAGAGAATTTTAACAAAAATACAAGGGAAGCAAAAGAAATTAAACTATTTCAAGGATAATTTTGGTTATGCACTGTTTTCAATTTATGCACTGAATTAGAACTTAATCCCTAGGTGGATATGATTTCACCAGACTGAAAAATCTTTAAACCTGGGAATAAATTTATGACAACTATGAATTTTCACTAACAATATGTAAAAAATGTCATTAAATTGATTCAAAATTTCATTAAATTGCAATGTACCTGCAGTGGAATTGCAATATGTAGCTCACCCAAAATTATTTCTACTACTGTAGGGGGAAAAAAATCACTCTTTGAAGATGGTGTCTAGGCACGTGGTAGCAGAATCGTTCCTCACAGATGCCCCCCTCCTTATCCTGGGAACATTGGCATAGTTTGCTTTATATGGCAGAAGGGACTTTGCAGATGTGATTAAATTAAGGATCTTGAGAGAGGGAGATTATTTTTATTATCCTGGTTGGTCAAATGCCATCACAAGGGTTCTTATAAGGGAAAGAGGAAGTTAGCAAAGTCAAAGATTGGGAAGGAAATATGTCAACAGAAACAGAGATCAGATAGAGATTGGATGATGCTATACTGCTGGCTTTGAAAATAGAGAAAGGGGCCATGAGCCAAGGACTTGCCTTTCCAACTCTGCCGTTGGAAAGGCAAGGGAATAGATTGTCCCCTACAGTCTCCAGAAGGAACACAGCTCTGTAGACACATTGATTTTAGCCACCAAAATCTTATTTTGGTTTTCTGACCTCCAGAATTGTAAGAAAATAAACCCGTGTGGTTTTAAGCCATCTCTTCTGCAGTAACTTGCAGAAACAGGAAACTAATACAATATGTGGTCTAGTTTTCCTTGCAAGCCTCCACCAAACATTTGTTAGGAAAAAGCAAAGCAAAACAAAACAAAACAAAAATAAAATTCTAATGCAGATTAACATTAATCTAGTATGATAAATTAAACATTGATTTCAGGTAATTCCCAAGGATTTTATCTAGGGAAAAAAAATGTTTCAAACTACTCCCCTTGCTTACTAGTCTTCTTCCTTAGATACTAGTCCTATGCTTACATTTAGGAAGGCTTCAGTTTCCAAATATCAAAAATTTTCAATTATCATGGAATTAAAAAAATATTAACAAGAAGTCAGAAGGCTGACATGTTTAGGCTTTTGTTAAGTCCCCAAATAAAACTAGGGTCTGTGTTTCTGAATTTCTTGTGGGTTTAGGTACATGATTACAAGATGACTGCACAAATATTCAAAAAAGGAAGAATGGAGATGATATGTGGCCATAGGCATCTGTCTCTTGTAGCAGGGAAAGCAAAAGCTTCCCCAGAAAACACCATCATGGTTCATCACCTGGAACTGGATATATTTCTATCTTAAAAAAAGGTGGCAGGGAAGGGCATAAACAACTTGAGCAGAAATATGTAGGGCTTATGTGCATCTGGGTTACTAGGTGTAGAGCCTCCTGGGCTCTGGAGAGGAGGCTGCTTGCCTTGATGTCCTTTATGACTGAAATCTGGGACCCGTGTACCTCATTGTTTGGTCTCCCCTTTGGCGAGACTAAACTGTGGCCCACATCTGCAACTTGCATTAAACACGGCTCTTGGGTTACTGGAACTGCTCTGCCAACAGGCATATGCTGGAAGTACCTGGGAATGGCCTGGATGGCCCTTAGCCAAAGATTGACATTTGTAGGGGTAAAAAAATCCATCTCTCACTTCAGGGCTGGCTAACACTCAGGAGTTTTTCTGTGAGAACACAAGTGTTGGAGAGGATGGGGAGGAATGGGAACACTCATCCACTGCTGGTGGGAATGTAGAGTGTGCAGCCACTGTGGAGGATGGTTTGGCAGTTCCTCAGGAAGCTAAGTATAGAATTGCCATTTGATCTGGCAATCCCACTACTACAGATTTACCCAGGAGAATTGAAAGCAGGGATGAGAACAGATATATGTACACCAATGTTCATCATGGCATTATTCACATTGCCAAAAGTTGGCAGCAACCCAAATGCCTATTAGCAGATGAATGGATAAACAAAATGTGGTATATACATATGATGGAGTATTACTTGGCTGAAGGAAGGAATGAAGTATTGACACATGCAACAACCTGGATGGAGCTTAAAGACCTTATGTTGAGTGAAGTAGGCCAGTCACTAAAGGACAAATTTTGCATGATCTCACTCATATGAACTGAGGATATTGAGCAGACTCACAGAGGTATATTCTGTAAGATACGTTACCAGGACATAAAAAGTGAGTAGAGAGTGGTGAGCTGATGCTAGATCTGGGCATAATCCATGAAAAGGTAGATGGGGGGGGGGGGTGGCAGTGGACATGGGTAATGGTGGTGCAGTGATGTGAGTGGGGCCGATGAAGCTGGAGTGTGCGAGTGAGCTAGGCTGGAGAGGTAAGGTGGGCTATTCATAGAGCTGAGGGGAGGGCTGGAGGAAGGAACAGGTGAACCTCGGGGAGGTAGAGGACTGTGGTTGAGAATACAATTGTGGGAGTGTTCTTTTAGCAACTATGGTGGGAGAGTGTCCGTGGTACAGGTTGTCGGTGGTGGGGGGAGGTGTGGGGAAGTCTGCAGCTGGGGCATCCTCTATGGAATATGAATGTGTTCACGTGGTCATAGTGTGTTATCTCAGTGGGTGAAAACCCATACAATAATCAACAAAATCTTAAATTCCCATCCTGGGGAGTCCTGCTATACTCTAATAGAGTAGCAAGAATCTCTAGACTAAATAGACAGTGCCTGATAAAAGAAAACAGACCATAAGCCAAACCCTCAATACTTGTACTGTTGAACCTTATTCCTGTGAAACTGAAACTAGCCTAATAGTCTATTGCCTAAGAGTTAGCTCCTGAAATCCTCCTTGTTACTCAAATGTGCCTCTCTCTAAGCCAAACTCAGCAAATAAACGTGCTACCTTCCCCCCAGCGTGGGACATGACTCCCGGGGATGAGTCTCCCTGATACTGAGGGATTATTACCAAGTGCCAACTAGCAATGCATTTGGAAAAAGACCTTGAACAAAAGGGGGGAAAATGAAATACAAAAGAGATTTTACAGCTAAGAGATTTCAAAGTGAGTCAGGAAGTTATTCTGGAGGTTATGCTTGAGCAAGTCTCAGGTGGATCTCACTGACTGCCACAGTAAGAAGTGCCTCAAACAGAGGTGCTCCTGAGGAATCTAGAGACATCTGGACACTATAAGCAAGGCACAAAACCCCAGGAAATCAGCACCCCATCTGTGGGCCTTACCTTGGAATATATGATAACCTATTCCCCCAAAGTAACAGAGTTAGACTCATTTATTTTTTCCCTAGACATGATTTTTCTACCCCTTTTCTTTGAACCTATAATTAGCACTATACCCATTAAATATATGTCCCAGAGACTTAAGTCTTCAGTCTGTTCATATGCCAGTTGAGCCCTGAATCTCAGCAGAATTGCAGCCAACACCTACTCTCCAGTTCATTGGACTTGCCCAGGACAACTAACAAAAGGATGATTATGGACTACACCCATCCCCAAAAGCAGAGTATCTACAACTGCACGCAAATGTGTTCCTTCCATCCACCCCATGGGATCTAAGCCCACTCTCAATCCAATGCAGAAGTGGGCCTCACCATTTCAAAATACTCAAGATTAAGGAATGAACAAACTTGAGGGAGGAATACAACCATGGACCAAAGTAGACATTATTATTGTAGTAATGGAAGAACTTGTAACATTGATATAAATATAGTAGTTGACAGAGAATCTGAGGGGAAGGGGAGAGAAGAATAGGTGGAACATAGGGCATTTTTAGGGCATTAGAATTGTTCTGTATGATATGGCAATGATGGATACGGGCCATTTTATACATTTTGTCAAAATCTATAAAATTGTGTGGTGCAAAGTGAAAACCATAATGTAAACTATAGACCATGCTTAGTAGCAATGCTTCAATATTTGTTAGGTTGTAACAAATGTACCACAGTAATGAAAGATGTTACTAATAGGGGAAAATGTGAGAGGGGGAAGGGGTGGAGTATTTGGGAATCCCCTATATTTTTCAATGTAACTTTTCTGTTATCTAAAACTTCTTTAAAAATAAAGTTTAAAAAAAAAAAAGAGTTTTCCTGTGGAATCAGGATGAAGTCACCCTCTGTGAATCTTGACTTCTTCCCTTCCCTTGTCCTGCTTCCCATATTCCCTTATTGTTTTCTCCTGGGAATAGTTCCTTAATACAGTATTAGCCCAAGAATCCCTGTCTCCGGACCTACTCTGAGATATCTACATCTGGCTGTCCCACCTCCATTCACTAGACCTTGAGGTACCAACACAACTCCATGTCAGCCCACACTACTCCCAGCTTTCACTCTGGGCTCACCTGGCACTGCCACACTGGCCTTCACGCCAGGCCCCCAGCCTTCAAATCAGCAGTGTCCACAGTACACAGGTCTCAGGGGAGGCTCAGGAGACATTCATACTAGGTCTTTGTTTTGCCTAAACACACTGTGCAGCCAAGTGGATGTGACTGTACGCTGTGGTAGTGTGATGGGAGGGAGGGGGGCAAACATGATCTTGTTTGAATTTTAATTAGAAATCAGAGGTAAGAGCCTTGGCCTACCCTTGATATTCTGCCTGTTCAGACAAGGGGTAAAGGGAAATGCAGGACACACAGATGTCTGTCTTGGATTCTCGCACCCAGCCTGAATTCCTTCCCGCCAACTGGAAAATGTAGGGGCTTATATTTTACTTCCTTTATGCCATATCTTTCTTCTTCCATCAAAGCATCAATAATTTCAGCTTTACAATCATATGCCAAAGTGAAAGATTTTCGAGGATAATTGTATAAGTTGAATTTCCAGAGTAGTTTAATGGGTTTGCATTTCATGTATTAAAGTAGGGTTTAGAAGAAAATATGTTCAAGATGGTAACCTTGACAAAACTATTTTGTGTGTGTGACAGAGAATGGTTTCTCTTTCCCTTTCCAACTTTCTGTTAAAGCAGTAAATAAAAGCCGAATCTTCCCATCGGTTTTAGCACAATAATACATTTCAAATAGTGCTCTATTGGAAAGTTCCCCCGTGATGAATTATTCTTTTTACTACTGTTTTGGTTATGAGTTAAATACTGGGAAAGAGAGGACCATGGATCATTATGCAATTATCCAAATTATAATATCAATGTAAGCAACCTGAAAATAGTTTGGAGAAAAGTGTCCAAAAAAATTTGTAGATGGCTTTAAAAAATCAAATTCTCCCCAAACGTGGAGCATCTGTCTTTAAGTAACTATTTCTATAGTTGGATAAGCATAAACGCTAGGCTAAGTCAAATTTCCTAAATGTCCTTTTATCTTTTTTAACAATGGAATTGAAGAATAGGTCAGCATGAAAAAAAGCCAGTTGTCTCTATGACTCCTCCTCTCCCGCCCCCCCCATCCCCAAAGTGGAGAGAGGTCAAAAAATAGCAAAACCTCACTTTGTTAAAACCTGTCCCTAAAACATCTCATTTTAGGCTTAGAGTAAAGGTTACATAAAAGTTTAAAGGTGTTTCTTTTTGTTCATTCCTTCATCCTCAAAGGCAACCTGGGAGCTATCAGAGGTGTGAAAAGTTCATGCTTATCAAAGAACATTAGTGACAATTACTGAAAAATGATTTTTCCAGAAATTAAAACAAAATGGTTTTTTTTCCCTCACTCTGTCCCAACTGACAATCATGTGTGACAGTTACCTATGTCAAAAAAAATATTTTCTCACCAGAAAGAAATCTGGTAAAGGGGGGTTGTCAGTTTCTCTTTATTCTCTATTTACAGTTATGAGAGTAAAATGATTTATGATTACTGCAATTATATGTCTCCTTAGGAGAGCTATACTAATTGCATAATTTTTCAGCCATTTTTCTTTTTTTGAGCTCTTAGTTAATCTAAATGGAAATATATTTAGCAATTTTGTAACCAGTTACTTCTCTGCGTGGGTCACAAATTGAATGGCTCTAGAATCACTTTACTCATCAAATCTGTTCACAATGAGCACAAAGCTGCTAGGCCTACAGATTCACAACTGTGCTATAAGAGTTTCCTTCAATAGATAGGATCTTCATGGATGTTTGGAGGGAGCCTGCAGGAAATGAGTTTTGGGCAAAATGTTTTGTAATCTATAGTTAGACCATAATGACAATGAACCTTAAGAGTCAGCCAGGGACATATTAGTTGAATTAATATTACCAGCAACCTTATCGCTTTCATTTTATGGCTTTATATCACATTTATAACTTTGTGTTTCTCTGTTGTCTTTTGCGTATTCAGCATCTCCTTTATGGTTCGATTCTGCTTTTGCCTCCTCTTTGGAGAAAACTGCTAGTGGCCAGAGAGCTAATAGGATACTGTTTTGAATTTAACATTTCTTTGAAATGAAATTTCTGTGTAGTGTGTTTTAAAGAATTTACATTTTAAAAACAATATGCTAAATATTCTTTTTAGACAGCATCATAGCAGTTGCACATAGAAATTTAAAATTTTCAGTGGAGGAAATGATATTGGGGGAAGGGGGGAGATACTATTTTCATTCAAAGATAGGAAGTAGCCCTTATTGCAGAAATGGAATCCATGTTTTCTAAATGCTGTTCTTTACTTAGTATTTAAATAATTTTTATAATATCAGAAAACATTTAAGTATCTTCTCTGTCATTCTTTTATGTCTTCCCAGCTGGGAAGTGGTATTGTTAGTTCCACATTAAATTTGAGGAAATAGGCTCAGAGAGGTGAATGGCCTTCTCCAGAATCACACAGCTATTAAGTCGGAGAAGCATTTGAATTGACATCTTTCTGCCTCTCCAATACCCTAGTGCCCCCCTTAATCCTCCTAAGAGCCATATGAGGTTGATAGTACTCCCTAGTTTTAAAATTTGAAAACTGGGGTGCAGGGAGATGAAGTTCAGGCCAGTAAACAGCAGAAGTAATATACGGAACCTCAAGTTTTCCAATAAATGGCAGTAAACTTATTAAAGAATACCCAAAGGAAAATGCCCATATGTGTTCCTAATTAAAAAAAAAAAAAAAAAACCATATGAAATTTGCCAAAGAACTACATCCCATGCAGAGGACCAGAATTGTGTGTCATTTAATGAACTGTCAAAAGAAAGACAGTGCGGGGATAGGCAGCATTTGGATTATCACAAATAAGCACATTGTTTGGTTTGCTCAGAGGAAGAAAAAAAGGGGAAAAGGTCCACAACTGGGTCGAAATGTTGTCAAATCAAACAGTAACAACCAAAGTGATGTTGATTACTTGTGTTGTTTAAAATAAATTACATGTCACCTTGACTGGTTCATTTGTGAATAACAAGATCGCATGCTCATGAATATATTCATCCATATGAATTAAGTGTTGAAAAGTATTACGTTTGCCACAATGTTTATGCTAACAAACAATGAGAAATTCAGCAAGTTTTTCTTTCTCTGGTTTTTGCACTACTTTTCTCCTGTTTATATTTGTCTTGGTTTAAGACCTTCTTTGTGAAGCTCACCAAATGAACGGCTTAAAATGCTAGCATTACTTTTCCTGGAGATTGTGATGTTGGGAGGATGGGGCTTTTATAAGCAAAAGTTATTTATAAGCAAAAGTTTTATAAGCAAAAGTTATTTCTCACATTTGTTTTATAAGACATTTATTTAGGGCAGTTTTCATTGCAATAAGTAATGCTTTTAACTATTCATGTTGGAAAAGGTGTTAGGACAAATTGGCCTGAATAAAAAGAAATTCAAAATAAAGAAAATCAGGAAGTGGCTTAACAATGGAGAGAAAATTCTAAACTTGTGGAAAAATTACTCCTGAATTTATGTGTTAACAGAATTATTTAAAGTGCCGAATTTGGAGAAGTAGGAATCCAATTCAATTCCACATAAATTCAGCTCCCAAAGAGGTGAGACTTTGTAATTGGCATGATGGGGTGCAGAGAGAAGGAAAAACAAGCAGGAGAAAGACTTCATACTAATTCTCAAGTAATTTACAATCTAGTGGGGCAATAATAGAATTCTTTGCATAATCCAAATGTCTGTATCACTTAACCTTTCACAACTGCTTTCTCATTGGCCATGTCTGTTGCCCTCTCAGTAACCCTGGATGATGGACAAGACCCTTGTCAATTTCCCCAGTTTGCATAAAAGGAAGGGAGAGGGTGTGTGGGAGGGAAATTAAGCCACTCAGCAGAACCACTTGATCAACAGGGTCTTATAGCACCTCTTCTCACTTCAAAGGTTAGAGGATGGTTTGCAATAATTTTGCACATTTGGATTGTTTGCAGCCTCAGAGCTTCCCCTTTATCTTTGACTAGAAATCTCTCCTTCCCTTTCACTTTCTCTCAGCATTCAGGATCTTCAGAGAAATGTAAGTACAATGGAATCTGAATGGTAGTAATTTTCTTTGAGTGATGAACCTAATGAGAAAATATTTGAGAAAATCCTATAAATCTGAATAAAAAGGGAAAATTTGATTATAGAAGGTGCCGGTATCATCAGACTCTTACTAGAGTCTGCAGGACATCTTAAAATGGAAGAAGATGGGAGGCGGCTGTGGCTCAATCAGTAGGGCTCCCGTTTGCCATGTGGGAGGCCCCGAGTTCGGTTCCCGGGGCCTCCTGGTGAGGGCGGGCCTGCCCGCATGGCGTGGTTGGCTGACTCGGTGAGCACAGGCGGCAGGGGGGGGATAAATGAATAAATAAAATAAAATCTTTAAAAAAATAAAATAAAATAAAATAAAATAAAATAAAATAAAATGGAAGAAGCTGTTCTGTTGGGAATTCTACTGCAGATACACTTGTTAGGAGAAACCAAAAGAAGAAAAGCAGTAAAAGCCAAAAATATGCAAAAGGAGGGGTTGATTAGTAGGCAAGTTGGTAAAAGAGAGAAATCAGATTTATTGGGAAGCTCCATATCAGTCAGTCTTCATGTGTTTTCTCTTTTGATTCTCCCCACAATCTTGTGATATAGAGAACTTTGACAGCAGTTCATAAACTGAGGGTCAGAGAGCCCAGGTGCCTCGGCTCAAAGTCACAAACTAGTAAATGACCAAATCAGGAGTTAAATCCATACCTCCTGACTCTCGGGCTAGTTTCCTTCCCCTTAAGTCTGTAATTAAACAACCCTCCAAGAATATAGTAAATGGACCTTCCCTTGAGACTTTAAAACTAGTCAAGACACAGTAGTGGGGAACTCTCAGGAGGAATAGTCCTCTTAGGGTAGAGTGATGAAATTGGATCTCCTTATAGGTCTTTTCCAAGTCTAATTACTCTCACTCTGTGTGAGGCGCTGGCTAAATGCGAATTCATTATCATTTTATTCTAAGTTAACTGAAAAACAAGATTGATTGACATTTTGGAAGTATTCAACATTTATATGCAAGAAAGTTAGGAGGATTTAAAACACATTCGAAAAAGCATTTCTTAAGATAGCTTCTGCTGCTTTTTACAGTGAAGTACTCTGCACCAAAACGGATGCTTTCTATAATTTTGTTTTGCTGCACTTCCCAAGCTGATGATCTTGTATTTCAGGTGCAAAGGCAAGGCACAGCATTTTTCCTAACCAGAGGGAGAAAAGGAATACTGATGCTTCTTATTTAAATTCCTCTGTGTTCACATACAAATTTTTGCTCACTCTCTTTGCCTATCAAGTGACTGATTCTGACATCTATTCATGACAGATAGTAATAATACTATACGTGATGATTATAGTTTTAAAATGTTTTCATGTACTTTGCTTTACCTGATGTACAGTCCGTCATACACACTCATGCATGACAAAAGGAGCAGTATTTAGCAATGAATGTGACTGCAAAATCACGTGTCAAGAGTCAGGATTGAGTTCATAGTTTTGTAATGTTATTTCAATACTTTAAAGGAATATTTATTCCTCAATTTTAAGTGTGTGTAAGTTTGATACTTATAGTCACTATTTTGTGCTAAGAAAACCCAAAAATCGAAATAGCTCTGTATGATTATGAAGGCTGCAAATTGTGTTTCTTTTCTGCCTTTGGTATTCTTTATGTGTATTATTAACAAGTAGAGTTCCTCTAGAAGGAAGAAGATCCCAAGAAGAATAGACTCTTAGAAGACTTATTTCCCCAAAGGAGAGACATAGAAGATATGTGGAAGCACTTGCCCGTTTATTTAGGAGAATGATGTTTGCCAAAATAAGCTTTGTTCACTTAGCTTAAATATCATTAATCCCTGAATAATACCTGAAGTAATTTTTATTCTTGGGATTTTGAAAATCAGTAAAATAGATAATTGTAAAATAGACATCCTTCCATTTTTCTGTCCTTGACAGTATCTAAACAGTATCTAAAATTAATATGTAGCCATACTTCCAATGTGGTTTGGATACTAACTGCTGATCCCTACACCCAAGAAACTGGCATCCTTACAGAGGAATGGGTGGATCATTTCTTTACTTACCTGACAAAGCTTCTCAGGACATATCAAGCCATTACCCTAGAACCATCCTTGTTTTACTCTCATTTGCCTTGTAACCCCAATCATTCCATTGTCTTTTTTAAAAATAAAAAAATATATTTTTTATTTTTAAAGAAGCTTTAGATTACATAAATGTTAACATTGAAAATACAGGGGATTCCCATATACCCTACCTCCTCTCCCTCCCATACTTTCCACCATCAACATCTTTCATTAGTGTGATACATTTGTTACAATTCATGAACACATATTGAAGCATTGCTACTAAACATGGTCTATAGTTTACATTATGCTTTACCCTTTGCACCACACAATTTTATAGGTTTTAACAAAATGTATAATGGCCTGTATCTATCATTGAAATATCATGCAGAACAATTCCAATGTCCCCAAAATGCCCAAAGTTACACCTATTCTCTCTCCCTCCCCTTAGAAGCTCTGGTGACCATTCTCTGTATATCAATGCTACAAGTTCTTCTGTTGCTAGAATAATAAGTCTGCTTTAGTCCATAGTTGCATTCCCCCCTTCTGTTTGTTCATTCCTCATTTTTGAGGATTTGGGGATGGTGATGCCCATTCTGCTTCTGACTGAGTAGGGACTCAGATCCCATGGGACAGATGAATAGAACGGTCTTACTTGCAGCTGTAGATACTCTCTATTTTGGGTGATGGGCATTGTCCATCATCATCCTTTTGTTAGCTGTCCTGGACAAGTCCAATGAACTGAAGAGCAGATGTTAACTTCAACTCTGCTGAGATTCAGGGCTCAACCAGTGAAAGAACAGCCAGAATATTTAAGTTTCTGAGACATATATTTAATGAGTAAAGTGCTAAGTATAGGTTCAAATAAAAGGGGCAGAAGAACCATGTGTAGGAAAATTGTAAATGAGTCTAATTCTGATACGTTGGGGAGATAGGTTATCATATATTCCAAGGTAAGGCCAACTGATGGGGTGCCAATTTCCTGGGGTTGTCTGCCTTGCCTATAATGTCTACATGGCTTCAGAGCCCTTGAGAGCCCCCTGCTTGAGGCACTGTTTTCTGTGTCAGTCAGAGAGACCATCCTGAGACATGCATGAGCATAACCTCTGGAATGACCTCCTGACTCACATTGAAATCTCTTAGCCATGAAAATTCATGTGTATTTAAATTCCCCCCCTTTTGGTCTAGTTTTTTTCCAAATGCATTGCTAATTGGAGTTTGGTAATAATCCCATGGTGCCAGGGAGGATCATCCCTGGGTGTCATGTCCCACACCAGGGGGTGGGTATTGAGTTTATATGCTGAGTTTGTCTTAGAGAGAGGCTGCATTTGAGCAACAAGGAGGCTTTCAGAAGGTAGCTCTTAGGCAATTCATATTACTAGGCTAAGTTTCAATTTCACAAGAATAAGATTCATAAGTACAAGCATTTATATCATGGACCTGGTGTATTGGTCTGTCCTCCTTTGCTAGGTGCTAGATTCTTGCCACCCTATTAGAGAATATATCAGGACTCCCCAGGTTGGGAATTCAATATTCCAGCGGTTACTGTTACCGGTCTGCACCCACTGAGACAACACCCTATGACCACATGAACGCATTCACATTCCATATGAGGCATGCCCTAGGTGCATCCCTCCCCACAGATCCCCCACCACTGACACCCCATACCAGTATTCCTCACGCTTCTGCAATCCAAAACCTTCCCCAAAACAAAGCCAAAAATAATAAAATAAAATAATAATTTAAAAATATAGTGAATCTCCTGTTTTCTATGTGACTTTTCTGTAGTCTAAAACTTCTTAGAAAATAAAGTGAGAAAAGATAAGATGCTGGGGGAACATACAGAAGAAATTGTCAATATACATAAAAGATAACAGATATTATGGAAATAAAAGGAACAATGCAAAATTTATTTTTAATTTTAAAATTTTATTCCATCATCTTTTATACCACCTGAATATAAGTTGAATATATCAGTTATTTCCATCTCCTCTCTCTCCACCCTCATCCAAGTCACTGTCTTTCACTTGGCCGATTGAAAGGAGTCTCCAGGCCTCCTGATTGTAATCCCTGCTCCACAGTGCTGTCAGACAGCCTTTCTAAAGCTCAGAAATGATTTTATCACTAGACACAAAAGGACAACTATTGCATGGTTTCATTAATATGAACTAAATATGAAGAATAAACACATGGAGTTAAAACCTAGAGTATAGGTAATTAAGATACAAGAGGAGGGTCGAGAAGAACTACTGATGCTTAATGTATGTAGAAGCTTTAATTAACTTGACTGTAAAAGTGTGGAAATGGATAGAGTTGATGGTAACACATTATAGTGAGTAGAAACTTGTTTATAAATGGGATTGTGGCTGAAAAGGGTAGTCTGAGGAAGTAAATGTCAGGTGAAAGAAAGCTAAAGAACAATCTAGGAACTGAATAACACAGTGACCCGAGAGGTGAATGAGAATTGTGGTTGAGGGTACAAATGCAAGAATGCCCTTCTGTGAGCTAGAGTAGATGTACATCACTATTGCAAGGTGGTGGGAATGTGGAGAAGCATGGGAAAACTACAATTGGTGCGACCTATAGACTGTGGTTAATGGCAATACTATGATATTCTTGCATCAATGCCCAAGATGTACTGTGTTGATAATGGAGGTGTATGGAAAAAGTGTGCCAAATGTATGCTATGAACCATAGTTGGTGGTAATAGTCTGATGATATTATCTCATAATCTGTAACAAATGTTCCAGCACGGTGTGGTGTGTTGGTGAAGGGGTGTTGTATGGGAATTCTACATGTGTGTATGATTGTTTTGCCAATTCACAACCTCTGTAATAAAATATATTTTTTAAAAATAGGGTGGGTTGGGATGGGGGAATTGATTGTATCCCTCAGTTGAGTAAGGCCTTTCCGTAGTGTCCCAGTGCTCTCAGGTTAAAGCCCAAACTCCTTAACTCTGTGTACAGGTCCCTTCAATTTCTGCCCCAGCCCCACCTCCCTCATCTCCATCCTTTCTTGCCTGTCTCCTCCCCACTCTTCCCTCCCCCATACTTATTCTAGTACTTGTTGCTCTAGCCATACTGAACTATTTTCAATTCAAAGAACACCATGGTCTCTCAGAGTTCTAGAGTTTTGTACATACTGATTCCTCTGCCTGAAATATCTATCCAATTTTAAACTTCTAGATGTTTTAGAAGAGGTATCATTTTCTCTATGCAATATTCTCTGAGTATAGTTCCTAATCCCAACTCCTGCTATACCATGAAGCATTGCTGATTGCCCTCCGATGCTGTACCATACATTCTTAGTTACTAGAGTGGTCAGTCTTTATTACAGTTACCTATTGACAGTTCATTTAGACTGAAATTGTCTAAATTCTAGAGGATAATTCTTATTTTCTTCTTCGTTATGGTACCTAGAAGGTACCCAATAAATACTTCCTGGATGGGTGAATGGCTGAATTAATAAAATAAGTAGCATTTCTCAGGCACAAAGTGTTTGATGTCAGAAAATTCAAAAGTAACACATACATATAAACATGACTATGATTTTCTATTCCAGATAAAAGATGCCCCACATTCTTATGTCCTTTTAAATATGTCTTTCTAGTTATTATTTATTCCTAAACAACTGACTACTTCTTCACAATTCCAACCAGCCACCCTAATCCCCCTCTTAAAGTCTTTGGCCAAATATGAAAAATATATCCTCTGAAACTGGGGTATAGTGTTTGAATACATGGAGCTTTGGTTAAACTTTGATTGCAAAAGTACACTTCTCCCAACAATTTCACAAGATCCATGGCTATTTTTATATTTAATTCTGTATCAAGATACCTAATAATAATTCTGGCCATATAGTAGATGTTCAATAAGTGGTTATTAAATCAATTAACAGAAACTGGGGCGGGGGGTGAACAGTTATCAAAATTAGGATGCAACATCATAGTAGCAAATCAGTGGCAGAAGGACTGATTAGATTTCAATCTTAGGGAAAATTGGGGAGTTGAATAGTATACTCAGAAAGGATATAACCAGTTATGAACCTAGGCTTTTATTGAGATATGGCTTAAAGCAGATTTAATAAAAAGATGGATCTGATGCTGAGTTATTCCAAACCAATTAATGGAAGATCGGGTCATTATCCCTGGAATCATCCTTGTTTTCATTCATTTGCCTTATAACACCAGTCATTCAGTCCTGAATAAACATTGAATACATCGGTTCTTTCCAGATCCTCCGTCTCCAGCTCATTCAAGCCACTGGTCTCCAGGCCTCCTGTTCATAATCCATCCTCCACAGTGCTATCAGGATAGCTTTGCAAATGATTAGGATTGTTCCAAATCCTGCGGTGCTCTAGATATGTAGTTAAATGGCCCCAGAAAAAGGGGAAAAACATGAGAACACAAATTACCCAGGTCATTCATGGAAAGTATTTCAGCTGTAGGTTTAGGATGTACCTTTCCTCTTCATGAATGTATGTCCAAATACTAGGATGAATATGAAATTGGTCATAGCTCTTTGATATGAGGATCTCATGTGCAAGTAATTGTGGATTCCATAGTATCCCTGAAATGTTCTATTGCAAAGAACAGATATTAGCTTTATGGGGGTACTCACCTCTTTTCTCTTGTCAGCATTCCATAAAGCACGGTCAAGGGAAATATGAAGCCTGGTCAAAGGGAACGATACTATGTGGAATCTACTGGTCAACACCCAGAACCAAAAAAGATTTTAATGAGAGGCCAAACCTTCTGTAGAGCCACTCCTAGAATCATAGTACCGTTTCTAAAATAACATACTTATATAGCACATTGACTCTAGGTGTGGAAAATTACCCAGAAATATCAAAGGGATAGAGAAGAGTAGTCTGGGAGTCTAGGCAAGTATTCTAAAGCTACCATCATGTCCTCATATAAAATTAAGCACTCTGGTTAAATACTCATGGGCTTCCATATAAATAAGTTTGGTTCTTCCATCTCTTACGATCAGCCCAAATTTCTATTTGTTTCAGAATAAATGTACAGTCCACTTACTGTCCATCTTTTGCTTTTCTAGTATAAACTATTTTATTAATAGCCTACGTGGGTAGATGCATTTCCTTTCCTAAGCTACTTATAACTACTTTATGCT
Organism: Tolypeutes matacus; assembly: GCA_026826555.1. NCBI lineage: Eukaryota > Metazoa > Chordata > Mammalia > Cingulata > Chlamyphoridae > Tolypeutes > Tolypeutes matacus. The sequence continues at coordinate 10,313,726 of JAKSZT010031676.1, read as the reverse complement.
CCAAGCTCTGTGTGAGAAATATTCCCAGGCTATATATGTTTATGGACTTAGAGATTCACAGTTGATCAGCAATGTCTGCTTTTGTGTAGGCAGTAGAGAATGGTGGCTCATGTTCTAGCCACTTGTCTTACCTGCCATAAATCAACATGTAACACACTCTTTTTTTTTTTAATAAATATTGACTATATAGCACAAACCCTTGTTGTTACTACGCATCACCAAATTTGGTTGGAACCAAAATCACAGGTTAAGAAAATCACATTTAAAGTGTTACTGGCTGCTTTAGATCTCAAACGATTACAAAAAAAAAAAAAAGCCATTGGGCCATTGGGTCAATCATCATTTGGTGTGGACATCAGTGAGAGTGCAATTTTATGAAATTTTAAAAATCAGGCAGTATAGAGGAAAGGTTTCACTCTTCTGAATGAATTACGAATTAATGAGACCTTGAGGTAGTTCCAATAGAAGATAATCAGACAAAAGAGGTGTTTTTCTTATTTTACAAAGAAAGTATAAAATGACAGGTTTTATGATTTAAACCATACCATTTTCTAGTAAAAGAGCTTAAATAAGCATGGAATCTTGATGCAATTGGGTGGCAGTTCTTGTTAACATAGTTTATTATTACTATTATTATTACTATTATTATTATGTTGCTGCTATTGTTGTTTTCTAATATTTTTTTAAAAACCATTTTCAGTAAACAATAGTGATCCTCTAATCTGGTAGAGCAAAATGAAGCATAATTAGGATTAATGTAGGTAATTAATTTATTAGCCCCGAAATAAAAACTCTACCAATAAAAATTCATTTGTAAGATTATTTGAAAAGATCTCAAAGTATCAATGGGCATATTCACTCATTTATTCCTCTTGTAATATGTACAGACACACTGGACTTATATGTTATGAGAGGAAATATTTAAATGTGTGTTACTCATTTTATTTTAACAATATCCCTATAAATAGATGTTATCACCCATAATGCAGATGAGTCAAATTAGAGGTGGATATTGAAATGTTCAAAGATCAGTCAGCAAGTATAAGAGGTGAGAATTCACTTAGACCTTCCGAAGTATACATATTGTCTATGCCACATTGTTTATCACAATGCTTTATCCACATACATGTCTCAGGGATTAGATTTCCTTAGCATAAAACCCTAGAAAATCCAGAGCAAATCATTTTTGGATTACAAGTCTTTAAGATATAATTAATTTTTGCTGTTTGTTTTAAAAAATTGAAACAGTATATTGAAAATAAGCAAAGCTTTTATTAAATGTCTTTTGTTAATATATAAGTTAAAGCTAGTAGAGATGCACAATTTGACTCAAACTGTATTTTCTACCAGTTTATCTTATGGCTGATGTGCTATCTCAAACCATTTTCTATCAGTGCTTCCGGCCCCCTAGTCCTCAGAGCTCTGTTCTCCAGACACAGGGCTAGCATATTGATCTCTATTTCTCTGTCTTGAGTCAATCCTGTCTTTAATGCCACTAAAATTAAAATAGCCCTTGTCCAGTAGTCCTGATAGCATCAAGGCATCCTTTCAGAGTAGAAATACCATGTAAAATAGAACCAAATAAACCTGTGTTTAAATACCAACTTGCCACTCGGAAACCATGCATCTTTGCACAAGATATTTTTATCTCAAGCAAATCTGTTTTCATCTTATGTAAATATGGAATAATGATACCTAACCCACATGGAAAGTTAAGAAGAAATCACATATAAAATGCTGAATAATGTTCCTTGCCTTCCCTGGACCTTAGCAATACCATTTTAAAACAAAAGCATCTTCAAGTTTTGTAGTCCCATGGTTGCTTCCCAGATGTACCTCCCAGCTGTGTTCTGCCCCCCATGCTGATCATCTGCCTCCATGTCCTCAGACTAGAAACATGGTCCCAGGCAGGAAAGAACTGATAGTCTTCCTTCCTTTGAATGAAAACCCTTCTGGTGTGCGCACAATGAGCAAGGGTGATAGTGGCCTGAGGGAGGTTAGACAAGTTGGCAGGAGTTAGGTCATATAGGAGGCCATGGATAGTAGTTCAGATTTCATTCTGAGAGCAGCAGGAAGCCATGGTCAGGTTTTAAGGGAAAGACCAGACCAATGTCTTTGTTTGAACTCCGGCTCCATATCTTTCTAGCCATGTGATCTTTCTTACTTAATTTTGTTTGTGCCCAGAGATAATGAGGCTCTATCTCATAGGATTGTTATGAGAATTAATTGAGTTAATAATTAAAAGCTCTTAATATAGGGATTATACTAGCACTCGGTAAATGCTAACTATTAACATAGCCATTATTTGGGTGATATAAATGCTGTTTCAACAGGTTCCAGGCTCGAATTTGAAAGCAATAAATAGTTTCTTTTGGATGCTATCTTTACCCCTGGTTAATCCCCAACACCATAAACTTGAAATCTCACCTGTTGAATTACTATCCTCTAGCACAAATGTGTGTGCCTTTCAGCCATGTGATAAATAGACATTCAATGAACATTGACTTTCTATACCAGCATCAATAACAGGTGCTAGGAATATAAGAGATGATGAGTCTTTCTCTGCATTCAAGTGAAACAGTTTAATGGATGCCAGAAGACTATTTAGTCATTTGTCAAGTCTTCTGTGGAGGGAATTTCTGCATTGAGTAATTGTCCTTCCGACCCTATATTGGAGTCTCCATTTCTATTTTTCCCCATCTCAGGCTACCTAACAGGTTGGGGCAGGCACATGAAAAATGGGATTTTTTTTTATTGCCATGGAAAACCAGATTGGTAATGGGGGAAGAGACCAGATTTTGTTGTTAGAGATCCGAATTCAAATCTAATATTTAGGAGCTGTGAATCTTAGATGAGTTACTTAACTTCATTGAGCTTGTATGGTCATCTACAAAATGGGGAGACTATGTAAGCAACAGGGATTTGGTGAAGATAAGGCATTACACATGGAAAGCACCCAGCACAGTTCCCAGCAGAGCATGGGGGCTTAGCCATTGCCACCCGGGTTGGTGGCAGCAGCAGTAACAGAGGAGTAAAGAGAGGTAAAGAGGAGGCTGGCTTTGGAGGCAGCAGCAGATGTGGCTGCAACCCTTTTCTTCTCTTTGTTTGTTCAGATGCTGCCTTTATAATGGTAATGGATTATTTTAAAATTCAAAGTCCATTCTAGAGATAAAGAAAAATGATAGTGGATTTCCCTGTAATTAATGGCATTCTTTAGCATTTCAGTCTGATTATAAATAGAATATAAGATGCCTTCTGTGGTGCATAACATGTCTTTCTAGTTTTCTAGATTTATGAATTTAACCCATATGAAATTAATTCTTGTGGCTGTATTACATGGATGTGAAACATCTGGAATAATAGGATTTTATTGTTAATAGACCTCTCAGGAGCTCATGACAAACATCCTTATAATAGCAGCATATGCTGCTAGTTTAATGAGAAACATCGCTGACAATTAATGGTTCTTGTGCTTTCGGTAAATTACACATTTTCAAATTTTATATTCTTTATTTTCATCGTTATGGTTTCAGTTTGTGACTGTTTGAAACTAAAGCCAGAGTTTTTTTTTTTAACAGAGGAAGGAAATATTTATTGAGTGTGTACTATGTGACAGGGGCATGAATAATACTAAATACATGCACATGTAATTACCTTTAAACCTTGAAACAATCAAATGTCCCCTTTATTTACAAAAAAGAAAACTTTTTGTAAACTCATGGTGGCACAGTGAGTTTAGTTACAGCCATGTGAGTGCCTGAAAAGTAGTAAACTCAAAACAGTGGCTGGGCCTCTCCTTTATTATATAAACTCAGAAAAGCTCCACAACTCTTCTGAGCCTCTCATCACCTCTACAAAGCACTCATATTATTTACCAGCTCTGGCCTGCTCCATTAGCAAGATCCTCTCTATTGATTCCACACTGACCACTCTCTGAGCCACTGAGAGTCTGGTCTGTTAGCAAAGCAGGGGTTTCTCTCCTACTAAAACAACACATCTGGACCTTGTCAGTGGATTCCATTCCAGATGCTTCCTGTGCATGCTTAAGAGCAAAATAGAGTACCTTGAGGAACTCCAGGACACGGGGCAGCTCTTTCCACCCCAGATGCAATCTTACTGCCAGCTTGGCATTTGTCAAGGCCTCTGGTTCTCCTTCCACTTCCTACTAGGCATGGGCCTCACACCCTCATCTTGGTCCTGCCAGCCCCTTCCCTGCAGGCTGTACCCTGCTTTCTGCTTTCCAGACATTATCTTAGGATCTTCCAGATCTACAGCCTGGCCAAACTCCAGATGCCACAAATGGTCATCACCTGCCAATTCATATCTGAGACCTCAGAATAGACATTGATGTTATAAAATCACACTCAAGTTCGTTCCACTCCTCTCTTGCATCTTCCAGTTTGAATAGCAGAGCCCCTTCTAGCCAACTAATCCATTTAATTTCCCTCAGTTATCATACTATACTCACCAATGTTTCACTGCTCTGCATATAAAGAATATAACTGCTTGTTTGTATCTGTGTATATTCAGAGCAGATATGACAGGAGCCATTAAACACCCCTGCAAAATAAACCCCCCTTGAGATGTGAAGAGTATAATTTGCAAGGGCAATTGAAAACAGTCTCCACTAATCATGAAATATAAGGTGCATTCATACTTCAAATGGGTATTTTCAACTATTTTTTAATGTAAGCTAAATACAATAAATTGTAGACAGACCCTTTTGCTAATGATAGAAATTATCCCATACTGAACATAAGTTCACCATATTCCTATATATAGAAACTGGAGCCACATTATAAAACAGCTCTGGATTCTATATCATGATGCCTCGCAGAGACACATAAAGTGTGATAATTATGTTTCAATACAGTGACCACTTTCCATAAAAGAAGAGAATAACTGTTGAAATTAATAAAACCAGATTATTTTCATCTCAGTATTTCTTGAGGGAATAAGTCATCTTTCTGTCCCTGCAGTCCAGCACAGTGCTTGGCCCCTGGCAAGTGCTCAGTAATATTGGTTGAATGAAAGACTCTCAGCCACTGACCTTTGTTTCTCATGGGTCACGGGAGCTCAGAAAGACCAAGGTCAGAGATAATGAGCCTTCACCACCTCATGGCCACAGTGAGAATTATGGAAGTGCTTTAGAAATGAGTCATTGGAAGTTCAGTGGGGAGAGATCCTTCATCTTCCCAGATCTCTGCTGTCACTTTACAAAGAGAAATAAAGACTTATCTTGATGGCAAGGGACATTCAGGGATAAAGATGCCAAATGTGATCTGAGCTCTGCAGCTCTGGAGCTCTCAGAGGACAGTGGGTGAACACAGTTTGAATAACAGAAGAGCCAATCTTCAGAATCCTCCTCTGAGGCTCAGAGAGATGTGTAATGCACTTGTGACTTGATTTCACTTTTCAGCATTTTCTGTTCTCGTCTTGTATATTCAGGTTGTGTAGCGTTTTTGTTTTGTTTGTTTTGCTTTATTGTTATTTTAAAGAGAAAAGGAAGAGTGTCATGGAAGGTTTGGGAGGAGGATGCCTATTTTTCTGATAAAAATATCTGTACAACATTTTGAAATAAAATGCAGAACCTGCACATCATCTTTGGGGAATTTAGAATGCACAAAGAATGCAAAGATTTTCTTTGAGTATCTGATGAAGAGAAGTCAACTAACATTATAATCTATGGAAATTCATCATCTCTAGTTCTATAATCTTGTAATATATAAACTATAAAAAATTATTAAGACTGTCCTTGCCCTTTAAAGGAAATGTAAAGTGGGAAATATTTGTCATGTGCCTACCATCTGTCCAACATGTTATAATTCTATCTAACTTAATATGCATAACAACCTTATAAAGAAGATATAATTATCCCTATTTACAAATAATGAAATTGGGGCTCATGAGGTTGAAGATGATTGTCTTTTGGCACTGTCTATTCCTTGTCAACTGCTATTAGCGTTCACCTCTCCTGAAAGTTTCCCCTGTCCTTACCTGATAGAGTTCATTATTCACTTGTGCTTTGTACATGCTTTTAATGTTTTATCACTGTATTTGAATTAATTTGTTATCAGGGATCTTCCCTCTTACTAAAGGATAAATGTCTAGGTAGTCAGAATTGTGCTTTTCATCTCTGTATCCTTTATAATGACCACAGAAATGTTTAGTTTTTAAAGTAAATGCCACATAGCTTGTTAGAAAAAGTCAGAATTTAAATTTAATACCTTTTGATTCTGAAAGCTTATGATGCTGAACTTAAAGACAGACAGAAATATTAACACATTATATTATTAAATAATGCACTTTAGCAGTACAATTATATCTAATTTATATACCTAATATAAATATATCGGTTTTAAGGGAGTAGGTAGACAATTCATAATTAACGCAAATCCAGGAAATGTTCAGTGTAGGGATAGCCTACAGCTCATGTAACAAGTCAAAGAATGTTTCTTTTATTTCACTGTTTTTTAAAAATTATTGTACAACTACTACATGTTAAGCCCTGTGGAAAATAGAAGGTGAAAGATGAAAACAACAGGGATCCTCCCCTTTTGAATTTTTCAGGTAACATGATGCAAGGAAATGAGCACACACTGAAGAGTATTTGGGTGCTAAAATTAATCCTCAGTGTGTTTATCAATTGCAATGAATGTGCCACACTAATGAAGGATGTTGTTTATGTGGGAGGGTGTGGGAGATCTGGGGAGTGGGGCATATGGGAATCCTGATATTTTTTGTGTAACATTTATGTAATCTAAGTATGTTTAAAATATAAAAAAATATATAAAAAAAAATAAAATTAACCTTCAGTATCATTGTGAGGATTAAAAGAGATGGCATATAATATAAAAAGCCTGGTGGCTAACATAGATGAAAACCAACTAATATTACTCCTCATATCCAAATGTAGATATGAATGTTGATATGGGTATAGACTTAGACCACTAGAGGTTCTCAGTGGGGCAAGCAAAGGAGAAGGGTATTTGCAATTTTATGATTTTGCTCCCTAGAGGACATCTGGCAATGTCTAGTCATTTTTGGTTATTACAGCTGGGGATTTGCTCCTGGCTTCCTAGTAGGTAGAGGCCAGGAATGCTTCTAAACATCCTCCAAAGCAAAGGACAGATCCCAGAACAAAGAATTATTTGGCTCAAAATGTCAATAGTGCAGAGGTTGAGAAATCTGGACATAGACATAGGGCCAGATATAAACATGGCATAGTTATTTCTGCAAATATTGATAAAGATATAGATGCAAATACATGATGGCAGTGCTAGAGAAATGATTCTTGCACTTGGTGATTGATTTAGTTTCCTGGGCTATTGAAAGCAGGTGCCATGAAATGGGTTGCCTTAACAATGGGAGTTTATTAGCTTACAGTTTTGAGGCTGAGAAAAATGCCCAAATCAAGTCTCTATCAAGGCAATGCTTTCTGCCTGAAGCCTGACTGCCAGTGATCCTAGATTGCTCTGCCACATGACAAGACACATAGTAGCTTCTGCTGGTCTCTTCCTTCTCTTCTGGATTTCTTTGCTTTTAACTTCTTGCTCACTCTGTATTCATCCACCTATAAAGGACTCCAGTAAGAAGATTAAGACTCATCCTGAATAAGGCGGGTTCATACCTTAACTGAAGTAGCCTCACCAAAAAATCCTACTTGCAATGGGTCCACACCCACAGGAATGGATTAACTTTAAGAACATTTTTTTTTTGCGGTGTACATACAGTTTCAAAACACACCACAGAGAGTTTTTTGACTTGATGATCTTCATGGCCACTTCCTTTGCTATGGAACTACTCTAGGAGTCTATGAATAATTCTATGATACATAGTATGCACTTTTAAAGAGATTTGTGTTACTGTTCCTCGAATTAAGGTGATGGTCAAGCAGGGAATGAAGTGTTTGATAGCACAGATCATTGTTGTTGAATCAATGTAATTCTTCAGAATTGTAATTATTCATGATATTAGTTTGATACATCCTACAACATTAGTAGAACAGACAGATGAGCATTCTTTTCTAAGGACAGTGGTCAGGAATTCACTTCATCTGCTGGTTCTCATTCTGAAGTAACAAAGCTATAAGTAAGACCAATCTGAACTCAAAGGGAAGCATAAAGGTGGAATGTCAGGGTTTATTACATAGAGCAACTTCAGCTTTCAATGGGGACTGAAACCGGGAGTCAGATTAAACTAGGAGATAGCAGATGGCCCAGGATCCAAGGGATGATCAGAAACAGAATGGACGTGGTTCAACTCAATTCCACTACTAGGTATTGGCTACCTCAGATATGCTGAACAACATGCTAGGGCAGGGAGATATAAAGCTTACCTAGACAAATTTGGAATGAATTTGCCCTCAAAGAACCCATACTGTAATGATGAGAGAAACAGGTAAAAAAACAATTAAAATACCCTGCAATAAAAAGGGCACCATGCTATATATGGCCTGCTACTCCTTGCTTTTTCATTCAACATTATGTCTTTAAAATTCATCCATGGTGTTGTGTGTAATTAAAGTTTATTCGTTTTTACTACTGATTAATTAGACATCATATGAATTTATGATAATTTCTATTCCCAAAAGCAATACAAAATAAGTAACATATTGCTCAAGAATAAAAGTAAATATACTTACTACAAAAACATAATGAAGGGGATTATAAACTCAGATATCAGGGTAGTGATACCTCTGAGATGAGAAGGGAAATGTTGGTAGATACATTAATAGTGGTGGATTCATAATTATTTTATTATAATGCTTTAGTATATAGATATATAGATATGCATAGGTACAAATATATACATATATCTGTAAATATAACACATATTCTTTTCTATGTCATATATTATATAATAAAACCTTTAAAGAGAAAAGATGCATATCTATCTATCTATCTACCTACCTACCTATATAGTGCCCCATAAGGTATGTACAAATGGGATACAATGGTCCGAGAGAAGAAAATAAAATTTCTTATCTTGGGTGGGTGGATGGAGAATGAGATTTTAGAAGAGGAATATTTTATAGAGTATTATATCTGAGCTGGTTTTTGAAGATTGTATAAATATTTACCTCATTCAGACGGAAATGGCATTCCAGACAGAAGAAAAGAAGTGCCTACCCTGTAAGCATTTTTGTATATTTCTGCACCTCACTCTTTCTATATCCCTGAAAGCACAATATACTTATAAACACTAAAAAAATTGTTTAAGAAATGATCCTATTCAGATTGCTGGAATATAAAGCATAGATGTGTACGTGTGAGAAAGCTGGAAGAGGCAGAGAATAAGATTGGGGAGGCAGAAAGGAGCTACTCTAAAATAGTCTTGATTTCCATGCAAAATATTTTAGAGAAGTATTAACGGATGATTTAAGTAGGGGAATGACAAATTTGGATTTGAAGGGTAGAGATCACTCTGGCCACAACGTGAAGGATGGTTTGGGAGTGGGGAAGGTAGGACCCAATAAGAAACAGGGAGGCCAGTTAGGAGGTTGAGTTAGTCCCAGCTGGAAATGATAAGGTGCTGCCAGAGGTCAACCATGGGGAGGGCCAGGAGGGAATTTTCAGACTTAATGAGGAGCAGGCCAAGAAGGCAGTTTCAATGCAAGGAGTGGAGAAAAAGTTACCAATCTCCATAGCAATTTACTTTTGGTATTAAAGAGAACAGTTTTCTTCCCCAATGCTTTACAAAGATTATCTTGCTTTTTCTTTCAACTTCTTGGATTCTAGCTTTGGATTCTAACAATGCTTGTTTGGACAATCTTCTTTAGCAATGCTTGGAAAATCATGGATTATCTTGTGATAGCTTAGGGCACATTTGATTTTTTTTTATTTATTTTTTTACTGGCTAATATTCAGGGCCCTTTTTTTTTTCTTTTCTTTTGTTGTTTTGCCTAGGGGATATGGAAATGGTCTTCCAAAATGACTAAGAAAGCTTGCTACTGAACTCCTTGGTTCTGACTTCTTTTTCAATTCTGGCATTTCTTCATTCATACCATAAATAGTTGATACTTCCAGTGGGTGCTGTGGTGTGCTGGCCATATCCTCCCTTCAGGATGGAGACACTCAACTCCCGGATGTTGGGAGTGATGGCAGCTGATGGCTCTTAACTGAATGCCTCTCTGGAAATTGTCTTCAGCTGAAAAGAGCTGGTTTGCTCAAGAGCACACCCATTCCCAGCAGACAGTCCACTGAACTACTGACGAAAGAGTTGGTTAAAGTACCTCCACCTGCCTCCAGGCAGGACAACTACCAGCTGCAGACCTCCCCGTGGAATCGACTTTACTGCCACTGCATCACAGTTCAACTCTTCCCTCAGCTCTGTGCTGCTCTCTTCACTCACCCTCAGGTAATTGATGACTCCCAAAAAAACTTCATCTCAGAGTTTCTTTCTCTCATGGAACTCAAACTAAGGCTTCTGACATGTGCCTGGCTCCAGCAATATAAAGATTCCAGAGATACAGGATAGGTGCACAGATAAAGCAAGAAGGACATTTAGGTGTGCGTGAGGGAAGATAAGGGTGTGTGTACTGCTTGAATGGTAGATTGGTATCCTTGGAAAGCAGACTGGTAAAATCTAAGATGTTTCAAGGAGACATAGTATAACCTTTTTAAACCATTGGAGTGGTGTGCTCATATCCTTTTAAGAACAAGAAAGAGATGATCTGGGGATTGGCAACATTTTCTGTCCACAGACATGGGTGCAGTCTTAGTTATCATTCTATAGAGGATTTACTGTGCCTCAAAGCTTTACTCTTAGAAAACATGAATTTACTCTGCTGACATCCAGGCTGAGCGGCGTTTAACTTTGTATTGAGACAGGTTTTCCTCTCCTGTGTGTATATAAGTAAATGAAGGGAATCATATTAAAAGACGGCCAAGTTCATGGCTTCAAGGTACGAAGATCACTTTGTTTCCTTATAATGGGACTTAGAACAAATTTGAATAAAGAATCCTACTTGTGGCTTCCCTTTTGCTTACAACCCTTTAAGAAGTCAAAGGAGTCATTGAAGCTCAGCCACTACAGAGAGTGATTATTCAACTGAATGATGAAGGCCACTGTTTTGTTTCGGATATTTCAGACTTATTAACATAAATGAAAGAAAAAAGATGAAAGCCTATACTTCATCCAAGGCATTGGGTAAACTGCTTAGCTTAATCTCAGTTTCCTCATCTATACTATGGGAATAATAATTTCTAATAGGTTGTGATAACCATGTACATTAATGCGTAGAAAGTACTTATGGGAGGAAGAGCATATAGTAGGTTCTCAATAATTGATAGTGTAAGTACATGCATAGAAATAAATTCAAGACCAGATGTACAAATAGAAATTCAGGCAAATTCCTTAAATGATGGCCATTCAGAGGAGGGTACTGGCAAAGACCTGTGGTTTCTCTCTGTTGACTGATGCTTCAAGTTCTGTTACCATTAGAGCTTTAACATGTATTGGAAGGGTTTGGCTCTTAATAAAATAGATCTCTGCTGGGAAGGGAGTAATGAGGTGTAAAAGGATGAGCACTGGGCTAGGCAGTTACGGTACTGAGTGGCATCCTAGTTCTGCCACCAGATGGCTTTGAGACCTTGAAGAGGACACATTATCTCTGTGAACTTGAATGTACAGGAGAGAAGCATCAAACCTATTCTTGGGCTATCATGGAAGACATCCTTTTAAAGGTAGGGGAGAGGAGGAGAGGTGAAGAGATGTCTAAAGGAGCCCAAAGGCCTGGGGATGAGAGAGAGCATAACACATTACAGGAGCTGAAGTAAGTTTGGGTTGACTATAACAGATTGTACAAAGGAGAGAAGAGAAAATATAGGTAGAGAAATAGGGAGTGGCAAAGTAATATAGGCTCTCATTCACCTTTGTACTCACTGTGCTCAGCAGCCAGAAATGATCGTTGGATCATCAAATAAGTGAGTGATACTTTAAGCTGTTATCCTCCTTTTCTCCTTCATTGTGAATGAAAACTTTGTGAGCAAGTTTTTGTAAAAGGTTCCAGAAGAAAACTAAAAAGCACTTGAGGGATTAAGTTGAGCTTGGGAAAGAGAACACCTAAAAGAAGAGAGTTCTATGGGAGAAGAAAGGAATTGACATTTTATTAATTTCTTGATTCATTAAACATATTCATGGATCTGCCTATCATATTCCAACTACTGTTCCAGATCCTGGGTAACTGGTCTGAATAAGGCAGCTCAAGCCCCTGTGCTTTCGGAGGTTGACATGAATTAAGCATCTTATTTGTGCAACATCTCACATGCTTCCCACAGAAGGCAGCCCAGTACACAGGAGATGGCTTGGGATGGACTGTAAATTTATCTCTGCAAAGTAGAATTCCCCCTCCTTTTTTTTTTTTTTTTTTTTTTCAATCACTGCCAAGTGTTCTGTTTATTTATGGCTGTGAAAAGGATAATTAGATATCCTGTTTATCCTCAGATTTTGTGACAGCATTGCCATCAGTTTGCCTTGTTCACAAGAGAAAAAAAAAACAGTTCAACGTTTGCTCATGTTAACATAGCATTGGTTTTATTAATAAATTAAAATAAGTAAATTTTTCTAATCATCCAAATTATAGAAAATATGGCAGGTAATCTTTAATAGTGAGTCATTTTTTTTTTCATTCCTTGGCAAACTTTGAAATGAGTATTCTTAGGTTGAAATGAAAAGGTCTCATAATATGAAGAAAGTACTCAATTTGGTGTCTAGCTCTACAAAAAGGTTCATTTTAATTGTATTTTTGGGGAGTATTAAAGACTGCACCCAGGAAGAAATGTGATTTGATAATCTGAAAAAAATTAGCAAGGTGCAAGTTTTAAAGTTTAAGAAACCAGATGTGGAGGGAGGAATCCTGACCTGAGAGCCAGGGTGTGGTTCTCATTTCTGTGTTGAGACTAATCTTGAATATGACATTAAGAGGGTGATTGGGGGAGGGGGAGAGGTATTAACCTCTAGTAGAAGAAAGCCTGGCTTCTAGGATCAAATGTCTGAAAATCTGTCAAATGAAAGATTGATTAAGCTTGCTATGTGTAGATCCAGTAGAATAGGACTGACAATAACCAGAATTATATCTGTAGAGAGAAAAATATATAGGATCAGTGCTATAAGAATTACTGCTATTGCTGCTACTATTACTACTACTACTAGCCAAATTTTATGACTGTAAGGATTATATGCATATTAGCTATTATTGAACCTTTATTATGTAACACACAATGCTCTAAGTTCTAGTCATGTATTTTTTCATCGAATCCACAAAGCAATACTATAATTTAAGTACTATTATTATCTCCCTTTCCCCAATTAGGAAACTGAAGCATAGACAAGTCAAGTAATTTTGCCTCAAGTAGCATAATTAGTAATTGATGGGGCCAGAATTTGATCCCAGGTAATCTGACTGCAGAACCTATAGTAATTAAAAAATAAATTCCATTTAGGGTTGACTAAGACTTCTTGAACCAAAACGGAGTTCTCTGCCTTTAAACATTATCAGGTGGAGTTGAGGTTGAAAACCTGGTTGAGGGCTTATGGGTATTGAATGAGAAATGACAAAGATAACTTTGGGGTTCTTTCTGATCCTGAGAGGTTTGTATTCAATATGAGTTGCTCCAAGAGTAAACCAAGTTTGCCAAATAAGGTATTCAAAAGTAACACTGGAAACTATAATCCACACTTAGTGGCAGTGCTGCAATATGTGTTCATCAATTGGGACAAAAGTACCACACTAATGAGGGATGTTGTTAATGGGAGAGTGTAGGAGGGGGAGGGAGTGGGGCATATGGGAATCCCCTACACTTTTTATGTAAAATTTATATAATCTAAGTCTCTTTAAAAAAAAAAAAACAAATCAAAAGTAATACTGGACTGAATCATAGTCAAGGTCTTTAGTTTTTATTAAATATGTATTTGGATGTATATATTTTCAACCTGACCATAATCAACTTGGGCAGAACCGTCTTCATTCCTTCTTTATGTCCCTAGTGTCTACATAGTGTAGGTGCTTAGCATATGATTTTTTATCATTACCACTGCTGCCACTACCACCGCCAGCAAAGTTGCCATTACCGGGCAGTGTAGTAAATTGAAAAAAGCACTAGAATTGGACACTGAAGTCCTTGGTTGTGGCCTGAATATATCACATGCAAGGGATGCAGCCACGGCCAACGAACAGACTTCTGTGGCTTCATTTTTATTTATGAAATGGGAGTAACAGTGGCACCTCCCTGACCATATTGAAGGTAGGAGTCTAGAATCTCATTCCAAGAAATTTTTACCATTGTATGGAAAATTTGGTTGAGTTTTAAGTATTATCCCTTAACATCCAATATAGCTAGTGTTTCAGTTTCCTAGGCTGCTGAAGCAAATACCTTGAAATAGTTTGGCTTAAACAATGGGAATTTATCAGCTTGCAGTTTTGAGGCTGGGAAAATATCCAAGTCAAGGCATCAGCAAGGCAATCCTTTCTCCCCAAGACTGGTGTTCTGGGGCTGGCTGCTGGCTACCCTTGATTCTTAACTCATCACATGGCAAGGCACATGGCAGCATCTCCTGCTCTCTTCCTTCTCTTTCAGGTTTTGTTTCAGCTTCTTGCTGTCTGTGGCTTTCTCTCTTTCTCTGTCTGAATTTCATTCTTTTATAAAGGACTCCAGTAATAGGATTAAGGCCCGTCTTGATTGAGGTGGGACACACCTTAACTGAAGTAACCTCCTCAAAAGATCCTACTTACACCCACAGAATGGATTAGATTTAGATACATGATTTTCCGAGGCTACATATAGCTTCAAACCACCACAGCTAGCAATTGCAAACCTTAGATTTGTCAGTTACACAAGCATGCTGATATCTTTTTGAAGGCTAAAGGTTGTTACATTGCCCTTTGTCAATTACAATTTAACTCCTTTTTTGATTGTTTCTTTAGAAATTTAAAGAGATGAAGACAGACATTGAGAAAAAATACCTATATCCAACATTTCATCATAAATGCTGGGATTCATTTTTAAAATGACAAGACATATTCTTTTATCCCGTCCCACCACCATCTTTATTTTAGTGGGGGTTAAACATGATATATTCTGCAATTAAAAGAGATTTCCTTCTGGGTTGCTGAGGGGAACCTAGGGCTGTTAGTGAATGACAACACCACTAAAGCTTTGAGCCCCAACAAGATAAATTCTGGTGCACCACTTGCTGACAAGCTGAAGTGAGGAGATAAAGGTGACAATAAACAAACACCATGAAAATGCGTATTGCTTCTGGGGAAAGGTTGTACTAGTCAATATATCCACAATGCTTTGTTTGGTTTGCTTTCCTTTTCTAAATCACCCTTTGAAAGGTGGGTTCAAACAGGCATTTTAAAAATGAGTGTAGTAGGGTTGAGAACACATGTTGTGATTCTGCTCGCTCTCCCTCTGTCATGTTGGCTGAAAAGGGGAAGTGGAAAAGATATACCTGTCAGTCTCATAGGACATCATTGCTGAATTTGAAGACTCAACTTAACGCATAACTTTCTTTGTGTATGACAAGGAGACATGATACAAAAGGTTTTCTATCTTTTATATCTTATTCCATATTGTATATCAAGGCTTGGTTGATTTTTTAAAAATTATTTTTATTTTTAAAGAAGCTTTAGATTACATAAATGTGTCATAAAAAATATAAGGGTTTCCCATTTGCCCCGCTCCCCCTCCCACACTTTCCCACATTAACAACATCCCACATTAGTGTGGTACATTTATTACAGTTGATCATCACATATTGAAGCACTGCTTCTTACCATGGATTATAGTTTACATTATAGTTTGCACTCTGTCCTGCACAATTTTGTAGGTTATGATACAATGGCCTGTATCCTTCACTGCAAAGTCATGCAGGACAATGCCAATGTCGTGAAAATGCCCCATATTACACCTATTCTTCCCTCTCCCATCCCTCAGAACCTCTCGTGGCCACTGCCTTGATTATCAATGATGAGTTATTCTTGTGATAGAATAATAAACCTATTGATTTTTGACTTGCCCTGAGGAATCACTGGGTGATGGGAGACATACTAGGAAAAAGAAAAGTAAAACAAAAACCAAACAAAAAACCCCACAAATGTAATAATGCCTTTATTTAATAATATTCATTGAAGCTGGGAGGTTCAAAGGTTGCAGGTTGTATATCTTGGATTGAGAAGCAGATATCTGAGTTATGGAGAGACCACTGTTATTTTTCTCACAAAGAATGTTTTATCTGAGCTTGCTTTTCTAATACTATGTGGGCAGTCTAGGAGCAAACAAAGCCTTATTATTTTGAAAAGCAGAATGCTATTTTGGAAACAATATGGATTTTAGAGTCATACAGAATTTCTTTTGAATTGTACCTGTGTCTCTTCCTAGCTGTATGACTTTAAACAAATTTGTTGACCTTTCTGAACTCAAAATTCCTCATCTATAATATGAGCTAATGATACCCACCTTAGAGTATCATTGTGAAGTTTTAATAAGATAACAAATACAAAGGACAAAGTAGAGTGGCATGTAGTAGATGTACAAAAACATTATTTCTTTTCTCCATTACATTCCTTCAAAAGATGCACTGTAGGAATGAGAATTTCCTGGTCGATTGGCTGTGACACCTTAACTTTGATGTTTGCCAACCCAAGATTTCTTATAGGAATAATTATTGAGAGTTATAAACCTAGTTGATTTCATGGCTGATGATCTTGCCACCAAGATTTTTGAGACAGGTATGTTTTTGGCTGCAAGTAAAAGAAATTCAAACTAATTTTGGGTGAAACAAACAGATGTATTTTTCTAATGTCATCAGAAATCTGAATATAGACCTGCTGGGGCTAGTGCAGGGGCTACATTAAAGTCCCAGACTCCTTTCATCTTTTTACTCCATTATTCATAACATATGAGCTAATTATCTCATGTTCTCACAAGTTAGCCTCTCCGGCAACACACCTCACTGCCATGTTCAAGGCAAAAGGCAGGCAGGAAGGGACACTGGCATCTCTGTCTGTCTCTGCTATCAGGTAATCAGAAAATTTCCAGAAACTTCCTAACTGATATTTGCTTACATCACGTTAACAAAATTTTGTCACATTGCCCACTCTAGCTGCAGGAGGTGTTGGTAAAGGATTAGTTGACTTTTGCAGCATCTGGATTAGCAGAAGCAAACAAGCAATAATGGAGTTGAGAATGAATGTGACATTAGCCAATAAACAGTGTTACCTACATTTAGTAAATATTACTTGTTCAGTTCAATAAAACATTAACTGAAGACTTACAAAGTGTCAGACATTGTGCTAGGTGTTGAGGCATCTGCAAATAAAATCAAAACCAAAACCAAACAGAAAATATATAATTCCTCTTCTTGAGGAACTAAGGCACATGAGACAGAAATAAATAATTACTCTAATGATATAAATATTTTCAGGTTCACAATTCTAAAATCCAGATGAACCCTTTTCAAAGGTCATTTTGGTGTAAACAAATTTATTACTCCAGATTAGCAGGAGAGTGATAATCTATCTTGATCCTGATGACCTTGAAACGTTCTCTGAATCATCAAGGATTCTGTTCTGTTTCAGGACTGAGGTTTTGTTTTTTGTTTTTAATTCTATATCTTTAGAAATGGTTAAATCATATAATAAATCCTTGATTATTTGTTTAAAATAAGCACATTGAGATCCTTTATGTCTAATACAATTAAGAGAAAACAGTTGTATTAACAGGTCATAGTTGGGTTCATGGCCAAAGTTTAGAACAGGGGTTCTTAACTGTTTTTGTTCCACGGACCCCTTTGCCAGTCAGGTATAAACCATGACCCCCTTACTAAGTCCACAGTATACTGTTTATTATTTAATAAATATATCATGCTTGCACCAACACATCCCCACGAGAATAATTTTTTTTTTTAATTTAATTTTCAATTCAAGTTCACAGATAGAAGGGGTCCATGTGTTGCTGGATTTTCTCTAGGTACTTGGCCTATGTTGCAAAAAAGAATTTAAGAACATGCCAGTTTAGTAAGCCAGTAGTTTATTAAGAAAATGAGAGAAGAGAAAGAAAATAACAGATTATGGGTCCCAGGTATACATGCAGGCAGAGAGAGGGAAAAAGGGGGAAAAAAGACTGACTTACAGACTATAAGTCCCCATTACAGATTACAAAATCCCCAGGTCTCCTTGCGTGCTGGTCCAGCCAGGGAGAGAAAGGGCATAACAGGTAAAAAAAAAAGCCAACTTAGTCTCTGCGCTTGCTTTTTAAACCATTAATTACCCCACCCCGCCCCTTGTTAGGGGCAGGAGTCCCAATTGTTTCCTGTATAGATTGGTTACCCCACCCATCAATTCCCCCCGGAGGGCTCAATGGCAAAGCTCCTTGAGAATATCCAGGGCTTTTTCTTGATCCGGGACGAAATCCCATTCCAAATGGGGAATTCTCATGAGGTTCTTCCAGCAGCCATCTTGTGGGGTCTTTCCTTCAGGGGTGTTCCCATGGCCACATGTTTCATAGCCATGGTTTTCTTCCAGGGTCCAGATTCGTCTTTTTATTCCCTAAACTAGCCTGCCTCGCATGAACTCCTGGTTAAGAAACCCTGGTTTAGATTCTACATTGTCTCTTTACCACAATGTAGGGTTGACAAACTTTGTCAGTATTAAGCCAGATAGCTTGGTTTTCCAAAACATATGGTCTCTCTGGCAATTACTCAACTGCATTGTAGAGTAAAAGCAGCCACAGACACCATATAAGCGAATGAACATGGCTGTGTTCCAATAAAACTTTATTAACAAGGGTAGATATGAGATTAAATTTGGCCCACAGACCATAGTGTGCTGGTCTATGCCATAATGGTACCAAAAATCTTGATATCTTTATGATGGTGTAGTTGTAGATGTATTGATTAACTACAAAAATGTATTCAATGATAGTTCAACCAATTAAATAGCCTTTGCCAATTTTATTTTTAAGTTAAATCTGCTGTTCATCACCAGCTCTCTTAGGAAGAGTGGAGGAGATAGTAACTCTCAATAATAAATCAAATGCCAAGGAAATTTCTCTGCAAATGGGCTCTAACATATGTAACTATGTCCTCATTGATTATTTTAATAGGAATATTAGCCTATATGTTTTATGTCCAGAGCATTAATGAGTTATTTCCTTTAACTCTCTGTGCCCCAGGTGCCTCATGTTTGACTTATATAATATAGAGGGGAAGATATATACTAGTTTTCAGCACTGTTATGTAAATAGTAACCCTGAAAATGCTGGAGACTCAATATAGAGGACAAGAGAAGATTATAAATAGAGCCTCACCAAGCCTGAGAGTGAAAATCAGAATTAGAGAAAAGGGCTTGATGAAGAAGCAAGGTTAAGACAAGGACACTCATTCACTGTTTACTGTCAAACCTATATCTGCCCCTGCAGGTCTCTATTAAAGGTTGAAGTTCTGCTGCCCAAGTGGGGCTGGTGGCAGGTGCTTTCTGGGCTTCAATGTGGGGAACTGTGGAGGCAGCCACTGCAGTTCGGCATTGAGAAAGACGGGTTCTATGTCCTCAAAAGTGACTTCCAAAGCTAACATCCTGTGAAGTTTGCAGCTGTGGTGGCCATCCTGGGCCACCATCTCAGGAGGAAGCCAGGCGCCTCACAGCCAGCCATGCTCTGGATAAACATGGTCACCTCCATGCCTCTGTGAGCTGCCTCTTGGTTCATTAACTCCATCTGGGCCATTGGCAATGTCAATGTCAAGGGGAACAGAAATCAACCCTGGGGCCTGACTCCAAATTGCAAAAAGAAATTGCCTGTTATCCATGGACCAGGGCAGATTTTACCCTGCTTCCCAAACTCCCTCCCTCTTTTCTCCTTACAGCTATGGAGGAAGCCATGCCCCTTGCTTCAGCCCATATTGGACTCCCAGTTGATTTGGAAAAGGCCTGAAAGGGAATAGAACACTGCAAAGCAATCCATGTGGAAAGTACAAGTTAACGATCCCCCAAACCTCCTGAAGGCTATAGCAGGTCCTAAGATTCCCAGGTTACAGATGAGCGATGCAAGGCCCAAGAGGGTATATGACTTTCATTAAGTTTTGCAGTGGTGAAGCCTGGGCCCAAATTCAGGGCTTTTGATGGTAGCAAATTATGATGGATTGAATTGTGACCCTTCAAATTACATGTTCAAATCCTAACCTTATTTGGAAATAGGGTCTTTGAAGATTTTATTAGTTATGAAGATGCCAAACTGGATTAGAGTGGACTCTAATCCAATATGACTGGTGTCCTTTAAGAAGGGGAGAACTGGACACAGACAACGGACCCTGGTGAGAACGTTACGTGGTGACTGAGGCAGAAACTGCCATGGAAGCAGGCAAGCCACGGCCAGAAGCTAGGAGAGAGGCATGGAACAGAGTCTTGCCTACAAAGT
>JAKSZT010031676.1:10185704-10293299 GCA_026826555.1 Tolypeutes matacus | reverse complement strand
GCCAGAAGCTAGGAGAGAGGCATGGAACAGAGTCTTGCCTACAAAGTCAGAGGAAGCATGGCCCTGCCAACATCTTGATTTCAACCATCTAGTCTCTCGAACTGTGAGGCAATAAAATTCTGTCATTTTAAGCCATATACTGTATTGTACTTTATTAAAGCAGCCTTAGGAAACTAAGGCACAAATATAGTGGCTTTTTTATACTATGCCCTCAGGGTGTTTTCACAATTCCATTAATTAAATTTAAAACTTTTATTTTTAATAACTGAATAAATAACTTAAAATTTGATAAATAGCTAAAATCTATAACAATGTATCTCAACAATTATATTTCATCTTTTTTGTTTGGATTATCTAATTTTTTAAGGGTGAATTTCCTTTCCATGTCTCAGATATAGTACTAGATATATTTGATATATGGTATTAGTCACTCTACAATAGCCTTGCAGTCAGGTATTATTATTGTATCCTTGTACAAAGGAGGAAAGCAACACTTAAGGAGGCTGTCTGTCTTAATGGCCATACAGGTGGGAAGAGGGAGAAGCATTCTGCCACATTCCAATGGACCTGCATCCCTGCCCCCTTCTAATAGCTGTCTTTGGTATTATTTCTATACATTTTACAAGACCTTTCCAATTTCTATATGAAATTTACTTCTGAATCTTCAGTGGACTGAGTTTAGTGCACATAATTGCAGAAAAACTGGGGTGGGAGGAATTATTTGCCTGAAGCCATAGCTGACTACATTCTTCTTAGGGTGGCATCGGCATTGTTCTTGACCTAGAGTGATGAGGGAAAGATCATATTGTGGTAAGGGGAGCATACAGCATGGAATAATTCACACAGCCATGCATGCAGCCAGAGCAAGGCTTACGGAGACAAATGTCTTCTTCCTCTTCCAATGGGATATCATTGGGAAGCAAGCCTCCTTCTAAGTTTACTCTGTCCTGAGGTCAGGAGCTCTGCAGGACAACTGCACCTGATCTATTGCTGACATTAATCTGGGGCAGACAGATTATTCTGCAGTGATAACAGGGGAGATAAAAGGTACTGTGTAAACAAGCCATCTACCTGTAACTAAACCTCCTTTCCATCCCCTAAACTATGCTATCCTTCTTTCTTGAAAAAAAAAAATCGCTTCCTATTACAATTCAATTCCAGAAAGTACTGGTTATTTTGTAGAAATGCAATCGAGGCATCATAGTCCATAGGAATTATGTATTTCTAAAATGACTCTGGAGGCAATGAAGGATACTAAGAAAGAGGATAAGCCTGAAGATCCAGGAATGCATAAAGTTTGAATTTAAATCCAGTCATTTATTTCCTCTGACTGAGTATATCATTCTTCCTTTCTGACCTCCAGGAGCTTTTATAAGTTGGGGTAATATTCTCAGTTCTAAAGGATTGTTGTAAGCCTTTACTAACTAAATGCATGTGAAGCTCCGCCTATGTAAGAACATAAATAGAACATAAATAGGTTTCAATAAATGGAAGTGGAAGGTATTGATATACTCAACCACAAATGGGTTTTCTCGTATGATGCTGATAGAAGGTAAACGTTGTGGTAACTTTTGGATAACAGTTTTGCAGTGTATTTCAAGGGTCTAAAAGTCATCATCTTTGTCCCAGTAATTCTTCTTCTGGAATTCTTACCTCACAAAAATTATACAATATTACTCTCCTGCCTAAAATACTGCAACAGCTCCCCATTGCCCTCAGCGTGAAGGTCAACATCTCAAATTAAAACTTAAGCCTGCCTTTATGATCCTTGTTCATTCTTTAACCTCATCACTCTCATTCCTCACTTTGAATTCTAGATTCCAGACATAATAAATGTCTCTCAGAAACCCGAAGGAGCCATGCACATACCATTGTAGCTGTCCACACTAGCTTTTCCTCTCCTTTCTTTTTACTTCATTTTTCTTATCCTTCAGTATCCCTTGCTCTGGG
This sequence comes from Tolypeutes matacus, assembly GCA_026826555.1. Taxonomy (NCBI): domain Eukaryota; kingdom Metazoa; phylum Chordata; class Mammalia; order Cingulata; family Chlamyphoridae; genus Tolypeutes; species Tolypeutes matacus. The sequence continues at coordinate 10,291,349 of JAKSZT010031676.1, read as the reverse complement.
AGCCTTATAATTAACCTCATATCTGAGTTAGTTGTCCTTTCTTTCCTCCAAGTTTCTATTTTGACATTTTCACACGAGAAATTGTTACCTGGCCTGTATCCACTGCAGACTGTAAGCTCCTGATGAACACAAACGTGGCTCTTTTGCTTCATTGTATTTCCAATGCCTAAAACGTGTCCCTGTATATTATAGATGCCCCATGTTTGTTAAAGGAATGGAGGAAGTAATTCAGAACAAAAGGAAAGGAACTCAGACAATAAGATACTCATCACTATGTGAATTGAGAGCAAAAAATGAGGAACAATCCCACTAAACTTGCAGAATAGAAAACATGTTAAATGAACAGTAATTGCCCGCATGTTGGAATAGAAAGCCAGTAAAATTTGTATAAAAAGCGTTTATAATAGCATTTTTAAAATGGTGTGGTATATTAACAAGTTAAATGAGCAAGATACAAAGTTATGCATTGAATATCTCAATTATCAAAAAATGGTATATAGAGGAAATGGACCAAAATATTAATAGAGCTTACCTCTGCAAAGAAAGATTATGGGTGACTTTTTAATATACTTTTCTATGTTTTAGAAATTTTCTGAATGGGTGTGTATTTGTTTTTTATTAGAGTAAACATTAAAATTTTATTTGAAAATGTAAAAGTTGTACAAAAACCAGCATGGGAAAGTTACCCCAGGCTGTTGGGCAAGGAACTTAAATCCTGAGTTGGCAGCAAAGGCTGGTCAGCAGCAGTGCACAGATTAGTGTTTTTATTTACAAAGCTGCAAATTCCCCAAGCAAGACAGGAGCATCCACTTGGTGATTTATATCCCTTGTCAAGGGAAGCCAAAGAACGATAATTCTTTGATGCTAAGCTTCCCTTGGGATGCTATTAAGTCACTTCACTCCCCAAATACTTGATCAATTATATAGTACCTGTTGACACCCTAGGACACATTGAAAATGAATGGCTTTCATGCAGAAAAACTCCAAAAATCCAGTGAGAGATACACTTTCAGTTCAGGTTCAAAAGCACTTTTACCTCCAGAGTAGTCTTCACTTAGTTTTGAGTCCAGGTGCTTCCTGCATGAATCATGGATGGGAAAGGCTCAGCCTGAATCTCTGCATGCTGACACTCCCCTGTGAAATTATGGGCAGGATGTGTACCCTAGCTCAGCCTCAGATTGCTCAATTATAAAAATGGAAATAAGTAATTGCATTGGGAAAAAGCTCATTATTTGGAGTCAGATGTGATATTGGCAATGAAAACACTTTGTACATTGTGACTTATTAGACAAAGAATCTACTTTCTGAGGGAGAGATTCTCTTTGTCTTCTTTGCATCTGTCTCTAATCCTAACTAATCCATGAAGCATAAAATTCTTGGGAACAGAACACCAGTCTTATACTTTTCTCTTCTATCGGGAATACCTAACGTAGTGTCTGATCCATGGAGTGCTCAAAAACATTTATTGAATGGACTCTGGCTTGCCGTTGACCAATCAGTGACACAATCCCCAAATGTTTATTTACTTCCTATATAATTATTATAATAACCCAGACACCATACTAATTCCATGGCAAAGTCAAAGTAAGCCCTCTCCTCAGCACTTAGACCATTGAGGAAATCGATATTGAGCAAATTAAATACAAATGTGTGTTAAATGAAGATTTCCAAGGGTATTTAACTTAGACATGGTTGGGAGGAAGAGTCAGATAAAGCTTTCTCACAGTGATTTTTAAAATGTGTCTTTAAAGATGGAAAGAAATTAAGGAGAGGAGAAGTTATGTGTGAAAGTAGCTTTGGGGGCAGGTGGAATGTTATGTTTCAAAGTCCTTCTGGGAAGCTTCATCACTAGCATTTTAGAAGTAGTCAACTAGGCTGTGAGCTTCTCTACCACAGGGATGTATCCTATTTGTCTTTGAGTTTCTGACAGCCCCAGCAGCACTGGCACATTATAGAACTTTTATAACTGTATTGAATGTGTCAATAGTCTCAAGTGTCTATGAGAATAACCTCTCTGTCTTAAAAGAAAATCACAGATGCAAAGCAGATACTGGGATCCAGATAGCTCACCAGATAGCATCCTTGAACACTTTTCTTGCTAAAAAGCTGAATAAAACAACAAGTATATGACTAAAGTAGTCAAGGGGCTAGCAATTCATTCCTTCCTCTATACAGTGTACGGTGTTTGAATGAAGTTCTCTCACCAGAAAACAAACTACCTGGAGTATATTCACTTAGTTACCCATGAAATCCTCTCTCCTGAGAATTATTTTAGTGCTATGCCCTTGGCTTTTATCAACGGTCATTATAATGAACAGGCTAATGATAAAATTTAAGCACCTCTATGAAACCACTTTTGACAACAGAGTTCATATTGTTGTTTAATACATTCTTGGATGTGGACCCCTGGAACAAATTAGTCTGAAGCTGAAATATGAACCAGTATTTGCCTAAAACTTTGCTTCTCAAACTTTTTATCATTATTACCTGCCCCCGTCCCCCATGCCCAGGAGCCTTTATAGGCATTTTTTTTTTTTCTTAATCAACCTCATGACATTGTAATACTGCAGATATACTATATATTTGTTTAGGTACTTTTGGTCTGTTGGGAGGCCATTGCTATTGTAATGCCTAAGATTTTTTTTGACCCCTTGGTCTAAGTTTTGCCTATGTAAAGGCTGTATCACTTCCACTGAGGATGTTTGCTAACACCAAAAACCATACTACATCTGTCACCACACCAGTTTTTACTCAGAATCAAGCTTGTCCTTGTAAGACAATAAGATGGTGTTCAAGAGAATAGACCATGGATTCAGAAAGATCTAGAACCATACCTCAGTTCTATCCCCATTTTATTCTGTGCAAGTTATTCATCCTCTCTCATCCTGTTTCCTCATTTGACAAATGGGAAAAATGATACCTGACAAAAGGGCTGTTGTGAGAATTAGATAAGATAATGCATGTGAATTGCTCAGTAGAGTAAACTGTCAGAAACAGTTTAGCTGTTTTGATATTTTTATAAGGGCACATTCTAAAGTTGGAGAAAGAAAAGAACAACAATATGGAAAGAGTTGGGAGCAAGCGTAGGTATTAACTGGTTATTGGAAAAGGCTGGCTCATATTGGGAAGAGTGAGAAGAAAAAGGTCAGGGGATGTCAGAGTATAGTGGGCTTTAAAGTCAGTAAGAACTTGGGATAGAAGGAAGTCTACCTTTCTACCATGCTAGTTCTAAAATGTACTTGCTGTGTGACCTGGGAAATTTATTTCACCTCTTCAACTTGAAATTTGCTTATGGACAAATGAAGAAACTGCTATAGACCACTTAAGACAATTGAGAGAACTTCATAAAATTTTATATACAAAACAATGTACATATGTGGTTGATGGTGTTTCACTGTAGCAATAAAAAGCCTCCACGATCTTGAATGTATGCCTTAACAGAAGACAACCCTGGGGAGGCAGATAGCATGTTTCACAATCTGGGGTTCATACATGTCTAAGGTTTCAAAAAGATAATGGGGCCTCTAAGCTACTGTAGCAGTTTGGCATTGTTTAGGAATTTCAAAAATAGATATTGGATTATGTTTGTAAACTGATCTGTACCTGGGCATGATTAAATTATGATAAGGCCTTTGATTAGGGCCTTAGTGGGCAGGGACTCACAGATAAAACTACATGGCAGAGAAGATAATTGGAGTTTTGATGCTGAGTTTTGAGCTGGAGCCTGGGAAGTGAACACACAGGAGAAGAACACAGAGGAATAGAGATGGCCCCTTAGACATGGCAGAAGTCCCGGGAAGAGCGACAGCTGTTCATCTGATGGTCTACAGATGGCTTTGTGGAGACAGCACAGCAGCTGAGCCCAGAGAGAAATGGAGCCCCTGGAAGAAAGGAACCCAAGAAGTCTGACCTCTTGGCAGATGCTGGTAGCCATCTTGCCCCAACACGTGGCAATAGACTTTGGTGAGGGAAGTAACTTATGCTTTATGGCCTGGTAACTGTAAGCTTCTACCCCAAATAAATACCCTTTATAAAAGCCAACAGATTTCTGGTATTTTCCATCAGCACCCCTTTGACTGACTAATATAGCTACCATCATTCTTTCAAAAATTCTAGCAGCAATTAGGCATTTCCTTGGGATAAGAAAATTCTAGAAGTGTTTTTACATTTGGCTAGAATTCTATTATGTTAGAAGACAATATTAGTTGTCACATCTATATCAAAACTTCTTATCAGCAATTCTCTGTTGTCCTTGATCAATAAAGACTAAGAAATACATTATTTTAGAACAAGCATAGGCTTTGGAGCCAGAAGACAGGAACAAATCTGTACCTAGGTCTGTATCCATGAGGCAGTGACCTAACCTTTCTGAATCTAAATTTTTTCATCTATAAAATCGAGATTAAATAATATGTATTAGGAAATATCAGGATAGAGTGATATAATATACATAATGTCTCTAGAAAAATGATTGACATAAGAAGCTCTGTCTGAATATCATTCTGTCCTATTCATCCACTGATAATTCCAGCTTGATATAATATTATAAAATACAAGGTCTTATGAGAGGGAGAGCCAACATAAAGGATGCTTCATGCTAAAGAGCAAAACCAGATTGGAGGTAGGAGCAGCAGCCACGAGACTGTGGTAGTAATACAGGAAAGAGGAGGTGGCAAAGTGGACCATAGAGGTAGCAGACAGGAGGGAGACGGAGCCCTTTTCACAAGACAGATTTAGATGGATGGGATCCAGTTATTGCTATAGCCATCCTATGTTGGTGGGACTGAGGCTGAGAAGAATTTTGAACCCAGATGTGTTTTACTCCAAACCTCTTCCTGGAAACCACACAGCTTCTCCCATGTTCCCTAAGGAAAAGAAATATAGCTCATCCATTTATTATATTTCACAGAATACCTCTAAGAAAACCTTACTAACAAACTTACATGTGGTAGTTATTCATTAAACTTTGTTGAACAAATGACTGGATGGGGGATGGATGTTAGATATGGAAGTGGGAGAATGGATGAATGGCTGTCTGGGTGAATATAAGGCAATAAATGTTTGATTATTTACTACATGCAGAATGTGTGTATAGACACGAAATGGATTATGTAGGAAGTAAAATGCATGGTACCTGTTATAAAATGCATGCCTGCTATTGAGGAACTGCTCTAAAAGTGGACAACTAAAGCAACTATAGAAAGACCTAATCAGTGTGAGAACCTGGCACAGACCATGGAATCATTGATTCATACATGATTAATTCTGGAAGAGGCCACAGAATTTCAGTGGACCAGCCCTTACAACTTAGAGCTAAAGATAAGAGAGAGAGATCATGACCAGGAGAGTGCCACACAGCTAACAGGAGACCAAACTGTAATTTGAACCTAGTTCTCATGGCAACTCCTTGTCTAGTGCACTTTTGGCTACACCATCCTGTTAATTTATTGCAAACAGTAAGGCAATTCTTTCTTTCTCTTGCAACCTCCTAGAGGAAGAAAGCATTATTATCTAAGGAAGGGGGAAGGGGTAAGGTTTCTCCTTCTAGATGGGTATATCTTACTCTTAAGCAGGATTCAGACTAAACTGAAGCAGATTAAAGGAATTTTCTTGTATTTTTTTTCCCTTGCTTATGAAGTCTCCTTCTATCAACCCAGACTGGAGAATAGACTTATCACGATAAATCTGTTAAATGGAGGAACAAGACTAGGATTTATAAGCATTCTTTGGCAATCAGACTTAGTCACATTTCTTGAAAGTACATGATTGTTTATAAAACATACCCGGAAATGCTGAAACACCCAAAATTTATGTTCATTGTGCAGGAAAAAATATATATGTAAACAGAGGGCCAGGTTTACAGATCATGCTATAAATCCTAATAAAAGGATTTGATTTTGCAAACCTTATTTTTCACTGGAGATATAAATGATTTATGTTATAAATCAGAACTCTAAAGTCCCATCATCATAATAGAGTTTTCAAATCCCAACCCTTAAATTTGACTTACAGCTCTGGTTTATAAATCCTATCTATATTTTTCTTACCTTGATTCTTTCTTCAAATAAAATTTGGTCATGAAGTTTCAATGTATAAATGATGGTATGGGAAGAACAACGATCAGCATGATCATTATTAGGAAATCATTGAAATCAAATGGTTCATTTTTGTAAGTTAAATTCTCACATCCTGTATACGAGTGAGAAAATATATGTTAAAGCACCTCATAAACTGAAAAACAGATACCAAGGTATGCGATAGTGTTTAGTAGCTTTTGAGCTACCTCAGATTTCATAATGCCATATCTCCCTGGAGACATTGACTTGTTTATATGAGCACATATGGAGACAAATGGAGTTTTATCCTCCCGCTAATATCCCCATGGCCAAGAACCCCTAGAAAGTGACGCCCCCACCTCACAAATCCCTGAGAACAGAGTGCTGACTGACCAGATGATAGTATTATACAGCTGCCTCTTACATCAGCATTATAGATGTATTGCAGAACAGCAAAATCATGCTGTATTTATTCCCTTTCTTTTTCCATTTAAATATATGAGAACTTTTAATAGATACAGTTTTTCAGTTAGCAGTCATTAGCATGACTGTCTTTTCCCAGAACATCTATTTTGAGCCAGATACTATGCTTGATGTTTGATCCTCCTAACGTTACCACCAGGAATTAGGCTGTCACCAACCAGGAAACTGGAGATCTAAATTTTGCATGTCCTGACCAAGTTCACATAGCGAGTCTCCTGGCAAAGGAGAAGGTTTCATGAATTGGCTCAGGACGTCTCCTGCACCCTGGCCTCATAAGGGCTTGAATTGGGGTTTACAGATGCAGATAATTCCAGGTGCCAAGCTTGTTGGATGAGTGATTGATGCCTGTCAGGTGTGTGCCCTACCGAAAAAGCTCTGAGGCTGCTCTGCACCAGGCATTTTTTGCCCTGTGGGAATGGGAGATCGGGAGTGCCAGATCAGATGTTTAAGAGAGGTCACAAACCCTGTCATTTACCTGGAGACTCCTGATTTTTAAACAATGGAGTGTGCTTTTTAGGTTTTATTTTTTTTCTTAAACATTGTGCTGACTTCAAAGTGCATTTGAAGACCAGGTTTAGCACAGAAATTTCCAACTTAGGATTTCCATTTCAGGCAATATAACATTTAGAATGGCCTCCTTGTGTATAGGCATTAATTTATTTAATATTCTGGAGGGTGTGGATGGGATGCTTCTTTCCCAAGTATGTGAGGGAATTATCTGTGCTTTTATATATGGAACTAATCAATCACTATGACTTGGAAATTAATTTGTAACCTATTCCTACATTATATCTGCATTATTTCCAGTGGGATCAAGTGTTGTCATCTGTTTTCTCATCCCTCTCCAAATGTTCTCATCTGTCATTGTGAGCTTTCTCTTGTGGACAGTATTTCTACCACCTATGAAAGAATGTCAGTCAAATTTTGTAAATCTAAATTTTACCTGTACCGTTTTAGCAAATGCCAAATTCATTTTGTTTGGATTATTTCTCCTAGTAAAGCTCTCTATTAATTGAATAAAGCCTTCTTGTTGTATTTATGCCTTTTAGCAAACACAGAGAACATGATGATTGGCTCCCTTTGGAGAGACCAGGCTTGCTTCATCTTCTGAGCTATTTTTATACTATTCTGGTAAATTTGCACTTCTTTCCCTGGCCATCCAGACTAGAGGTGTGCAGGGTTTATTAGGGGAAGGAAAGTTAGCAGTTGGTGAAACTATCTATGTAGGTTCAAACACTTAGGTATTATATTTCATTCTGCTTCCTGGGTAAAATAATAAAAGTTTTACTTCCAGAAGACTTGCTGAATGAGAACACATTGTAAAGTAGTGCTTGCTTAATGAGCCTGACATATATAATGAGTCTGAAATCCACGAAGTATATGACAGAAATTCGTCATTGATTCTACCCTATAATCTATTGTCTCTTCTTAGACTAAAACTACATGTTGTTTTAAATCCAGTCCGTCTTGTTCATCACTGTTATTGAAACACTGCCTATGATAACTACATCAGCCTTCTGAGATAATACCTATCCAATTTAGCACTAATTCACTGTCAAGTCCTCTTAACCCTGTATGTTTAACCTTTTGTCTTTTAATCTTAACAAGCACGGTATCTTTCTTTGCCCATATTAACTGGAAGAAAACGTTCTGTTTTTTGAAATTTATGTAATGCTTATGGTTTTAAAGAGAAAATGGTGCTTTTCTAGACTTTACATCCTACGACAGCATCAGGGAATGATCTAAATCTAATACCCACAGGCTTCATACTTGCTCTGAAGGGAAAACAAAATTTAATGCAGTATCTGAAAATTAAGCCAATTTAAACTGAGTGTGTACAGGCTCTCTCTTCTTTACTTTCACTACTCTCATGCTGGGACTGTGCCCCAGCCTTCATGTAGCTGATGCATTATTTTACATTTCTCAGTTTGATGCTATGCTAGGGTTTGCCAGTTCCTTCAAAAGAGCATGTCCAAGCTCCACAATTTCCTGGGGAAATAGTCTAAGGGGGAGATATTATCTACTGTGTTTTCTGCATTTCATCCATAGCAGCTAATCATCATCATCATCATCAAGAGCCTATTTTATTCCAATTAAAGTACCAGCACTCTACTTATATTTTCTCGAGTCCTCAAAACTTCCCTGCATGGAAGGAAGAATTTTCCTTCTTTTACATGTTGGAAACTTAAAAGCTCAGAGGGTTTAATTATTTGCCTAAGGTTTTCTGACTTCAAGATCATTGCTCTTTTCCTAGCACCATAACTACAAACAAATGAAGCTGTTTTGTTCTTGGTCTCAGGGAATACATTTTCCCTTGGTGGCACAGGGGAAATTTTTTCTTCTCTCTCCACATCCTTTTCAAATCTTGTCTGAAGCTCATGATTAGCTTGGAGGAGAATGAATTTATTTATTTTGGCACTTGCGCTAAAGATATTTTTTTTTTTTTTTACTTTTTTGTAGAGGTTTAAGAGATTTCAGGAAAAGTGCCACTATAATTCCCTTAGGAAAGGGGGAAGGGGTCAACATGTGCTGAGTTCCTACCATGTGCCAGGCCTTTGAATGGGCCTCTGTGGACATTGGGATGTTTAATATATAAGTAATATTAACAACTCCTTCATTAAGGAGTCTAATATATGGCAGCCATTGTTGTAAGTGGTCTGTATTTATATTAAACTATCTAAGCCTCATAATAACCCTAGGAGGTAAGTAAACTTATTATCCCCATTTTCAAGTGGGGAAACTGAGGCACCGAGAGTTTAGTATCTAGCCAAAAGCGGTAGAGCTAGGATTCAAACCTAGAGTCTGCTCACAGCTCCAGTGTTGTTAAACATTATACAATATCAGATCTCACTATTATAGTTTTTACCCTCAAAGGGTTCAGCCCCTGTTTGAGGACATTGAGGTGCAAACAGATTACTATGTCATTTCATAAGTATATTAATATTGATTTGCACACGGCATTATGGAAGGAGAAGGGAGAAACCCTAGCATCAAATGTTGGGTGAGATAAATCAGGCAGAACACTGGTCAGTGAAGGCTTCTAAGACAGTAAGCTCTTGCCCTGAGTGAGCCTTAAACTATGAAAAAAGAAAGGGATGGACCCTCTAGGCCAAGAGAGCAGAGATGCGAAAAAATATTTTGAAATTTTCTTCTAACTCTATACATCTAACTCATCTAATACATGTATACTCCATTGTTGAGCATGTCTTGTATTTCAGTTGCATTTTACAACTATTATTGCTCAGACCCAGTGGGGTAGGCCAAGCAACTAATGCTTTTTCATTCTTGAGAGATGATGAAACAGTGTTGAAAGTAAAGGGGCACCATGTTGTCACGTAAGCAAGTCGGTGGCAGAGACACTGAGCTCCCAGTTCCATGATCTTTCCATTAGACTTTGGCTTCTGTCAGGAAGTCTAGTTCTATGCCATCATGTCCTGAAAGCCTCTCTAAATAACAGTGACAGCTATTGATTACTGAATGTTTAGAAAGGAAAAGGTACCCTGCTTAGTACTCAATATGTATGATCTTATTAAAATTTTAGAAATCCCTATGAGATAGGTGTTACTGTCCCAATTTTATATGTGGGGAAACAGAAGTTTGAAGACTTTATGTAATTTTTCCAATAGAGTTACTTCCCCAAGGCTGGTAATAAGCAGATCCAGGACTAACTCTGAAGCTTGTTCTTCATTGAGCAACCAGTCTCATTTAATTACCAAATCCTACCTAGCATTTCTTGTTCTTGTTAATATATAATAATTTGTAATAGTTATGATTGATTCTTTTCAACTGGTACTTCTGGAATATTCTTTTAATTTTGGGATTTGAATTTTGTCTCATTTTCAGGCTCTATAATAAATAAACCCTCAATCCTCCCTCCTCTCCAGGGTACCATCATTATCCTTGAAGCTAACTTTTAGATCAAAATTTATTATGGGATAATATTTATGACAAGAAAGGTCATTCCTATTCTATTCTGGGAGCAATAAATGGACAGCCTGATAGGTGGGGATAAAAAGAGCCTAGGGGATATTCCACTAAGACCAAGATTCTCTTCTATGTACTCTGTCCTTCTTGGAGCCAAAGCACACATCTTAACCGTTATTAAGTGCACATAATTTTCTACTAATCATGAGTTATCTTCAAAGCACTAAATGAAGCCAAGTATTATCATCTCTATTTCACAGATGAGAAAATTTAGACTCAGAGCAGTTAAAAAAAATGGTGAGATTTTATGGTTTGAGTCAGAAGCAGGGTTTTTAAGCTTCTACCCTTTATTATATTCCATCATTGTCATTGTTTCAGCCCTCAATGGGATATTCTTGATTCCCTTGTTTCCTTCATAGTTGGCTTTTGATTTTGCAGAAACTAATTATCTAACTCCAAAAACATTGGGGCAAACTTTTTATTCTGTGTTGCTGTAATATTTTTAAGCAATTAAATATGAGTCTGGAGACTTGAGTTTGAGTTTCAGATGGGTTGTTAAGACCATAGCACTTGACCTTTCTGGGTCTCAGTCGCCTCATCTATAAAATGGGAGTATTAGGCTCCATCTGTGTATTTTAAAACTGACTGCACATTAGAGTCATCTGAGATGTGATTTAGTTATGTGAGATGTGACCTGGCATAATGACTATATTTTAAAAATTCCTTTTCAGCTAGAGATATGTATTGAAATATTCATGGATAAAATTGTGTAATTCCTTGTATTTACTTTAGAATACTTTAGCAAAAGAAAATTTAAAGTAGGGTGATGATAGATGAAACAAGACTGGTAATATGTCAACAACTGTTGAAGCTGAGTGAAGTAGTACATTTTACTGTTCTCTCCACTTTTATGTACAAATGAAAATTTCATTTAAAAGTTAAACAAAATTCCTTGGGGATCTATAAAACATACTTAGGTCTAAGCTCCACCCCTAGAGATTCTAATTCAATATTATGGTATGAGAACTATGAATTGGGCATTAGTATCTTTTAAAAAGTTGAATATGTAGTTCTAACAGGCAGTCAAGGTAAAAAATTTCTCTATAATTCCCTTCTAAGGGCCTTTCTTGATTCCAGCCCTTTCAGAAAGAGACACTTTATCCCCGTTTAGCTTCATTCATTCGTATGGTACAAATGCTTCACACTTGAAGGGGGTCATCTTGAGATCCAGTCCTATCTGTGCCACAAACTCTTCACAAGGGCCCCCTATCACCTCCTATCTTAGTTTGCTAAAGGCTGCCAATACAAAAATACCAGAAATGGGTTGGCTTTTATAATGGGAATTTATTAGGGTAAATCTTACAGTTCTGAGGTTGTGAAAATGTCCAAATCAAGGCATCATCAGAGATGCTGTCTCACCAAACATCATCTGCTCTGTTGATCCTGGGCTCCTGCCACATGGCAAGGCAAAATGGTGGCTGGTCTCTGCCTCTCCCTCCAGGCTCACTTTCTCCCCAAGCTCAGCAGTGGGCAATCAGGCATATGGCTCATCTCTCCCTGGGCTACTATATCTTTTCAGCTTCAGCCTGCTCTGCTTATTTCAGTCTCCAGGCTTTCTCTCAGCCTCTCGGGTTTCTCTGTCTTTCTGTGGCTGTAGGCAATTCTGGAGTCCTCTATCACATGGCAGGGTAAAATGGCAGCTGTCTTTCTCTATGTGCTTCTGCTTTCAGTTCTCCATTATATAGGACTCCAGCAAGGGGGCCAAGACCTACCCTGGGTCATGCTTCACTGAAGTATTCCAATCAAAGGCCCTGAAATGATCTAATCAAAATTTCCCTTAACTGATTCTAACCAAAAGCTACCGTATAAAATAGGTTTACAAGTACCTATTTTAGCTTAAGAACATAATTTTCTGGGGTCCACAGAAGACTCAAATTAGAACATTTCCTGAACCCATAGTTTCTTTATCCATGAGATAAAGAAATGGACTCAGCAAAAATCCAATCACTCAACAGAGGCTGTAGCCCCAGGGAAAGATCAGAGAACATAGCTTGTATATCTGGCTAAACTCAGTTATAGGTGAGATGTATTTATCCTTGCTCTCCCTGTCCTTTGTACAGGGCTGAAAATGACATCTAGGCATTAGACTTGCCATTGTCCTCTTATTCTTTTAAATAACCTGAATGTCTTCCTAGGATTTTACTCTTGGACTGCCATACATATAAATCCATCTTTTAATTCATTTGTTCACTTCATTTTTTATAAAACATCTTTTGAGCAATTACTGCTTGTTGGGTTCTTGTCAATATTTGTAGGAAAGAAAAAAGGAGGGCAAAGATACTTACATGTTCCAAGTTCACTGGATTAAGCATTGCATACCTACAATTATTTTTAATATTAATAAAAAATCTGGTAAAATACAATAGCTGTACTCAGTTTTGAGATGAAAACCAAAGATCAGAGAGACTGAGTGATTTGCCCAAAGGTAACAGAAACAATAAATGGAAAATCTGGGATATGAACCCAAGTCTCTCTTGTCCACTAGAGTGGTAATATCTCGATTTATATAATCACAGAGGAAGAGGATTTATGTTTTTTTGTTGTTCTTGTTGTTTTACTTTTTTTCTAGAGCCTTCATTTGTTCCATATATCCCATGTTCTTTGAAGCCTTTTCCTCATGAATGTTATCTGTTGATGCTTCTTTAAACTCTCCTTGTCCACAGGCCGCCCTTTTTATGCTGCTCCCTTGCTAGCCACCACTTCAGGATCATCCTATGTTTCTGCTTTTAGTTTGTTTGAATGACTAGAAACAAAAGAGTCTTGGAAGATCAGACTGGGCAAGTTCAAGGAGAAAAAAACAGTTTGAAATGGTAACAAGTCTGGGTTTTGAGTGCTTAGCAAAAGGATGAACTCTGCACCTCTGAATGAGAGTCTTATTTCTTCACTTCCCCTATAAAATATGTGTTAGGAAAGACACACAACTGGTAATAAAAGTTATCACTGGGCCAAAATCCTAGACTTCATTTCTTGCCCATCCCTTAGCAAAAACTTTAAACTATCATGCCGCTAATTGTTCCCAGGTGGCCTGAGATATTGGCCCTCTGTCCCTGGGCAGGTGGACAGCCTGGGGTGACTGGGACTCCAGGTCAGAGTCTTTCAACTTACCCCAGTGCATCTTATTCATGTTATCCTGTGCTCAATGGCATGAAAATATTGGGAAGGGCCCCCTGACAATTGTTTGTGTTTTGGTTTTTATTTTAGTTCTCACACTATTTGTGCTCTCTTTAAAATTTAATCTTAATAACCACCACTATTTTCTTGCTGTTTTTTCTTTGTTTGCTTGTTTTTGTTTTTAAAAGACTTCCCTATTTATCTTTTAAACATTTTTAGTGTAAAATATGTCACAGATGTAAAAAAAACAATAAGATTAATGTACAGATTAAAGAATCACCATAAGCTAAATATCCATGTAACCACCAACCAAATCAAGAAAGAGAAGTTTTCCAGCTACCCTAGAATCTCCCAAAGGATAGCAGTTACATAAACTGTTTACATGGTGCCTGGACTATTTTATGAGCAGGGGAGAATACTGTAACATAGCAAAACAGATTGCTTCTGATCTGTTGTTTCTATTAATCCATGCAAACTATCATTTAATGACTGGCTCTAGAGGTGCATTTTTAAAAAAAAGTTTTAGCATACAAGTTCAGTGAAATGTGAGATTATGGCAGTGTGGTTCAAAATTGTATCCACAATATTTAGCACAGGCCCTGATACATTATATGCATTCACTAAATGATTCAAACAGATATTCACTAGTAAGATCTACTTTGTGTTTGACCTTGTCCTAGCTGTCAGCATTACAAACACACAGAAGTTATTGTCTCCATCTCAGGAATTTCACCTTTCCTTGGAGGAATAAATGTGTAAGCAAACAATCACAATGTGGTACTACAGGGGCTATATCAAATATGAGATAGATACATAAAGTATCGACTAATTCTTTGGGGAAAGTTAAATGAGTGACATTTAAAATAGGTCATGAAAGATAATAATGGCACATAAATCTAAGCAAGGGGACACTGGATTTCAGGAAAATTGTAGTACCTGGCCAATCATAGATGGGAAACAACCTGACATGTCCTGCTAACTCCGCAGAGTTGGACGCTGCTGGCGCATTATGTGTTAAGGGCAGAGGTGAGAAGTAGATAGGAAAGAGGAAAAAGTATGCTGGATTCAGAACCTGGGGCTCTCCTATGTCATTCTAAGGAATTTTGTTTGAATCATGTCTGCAACGGGGCCTCTCAAAAGCGTGTGACCAGAGAGTGACACGGTCAGATTTGCCTTTTAGAAAAACCACTTGTGTTTCAATGTTACATGGGCTGAAGAGGCTCCAGCTGGAGACTGAGTGAAGTTACATAGTAGTTGCAGTTTGTTTGGAGGATTGAACTATCACTGTGGGTATGATTGAAGAAATGGACCTCAGGGAGGTTCAGAACAGAAGTAGCAACTTTTGAGACTGATTGTGCAAGTGAAAAAAAAAAAAAATAGAAGACTAGTGGATGGCTCTGGGATCTAACAAAATTCAGAGCTTGCAATCTTCTTATCATTCTTGTGTGTTGTCTACAGATAAAAAAAAAATTTACCATGTCCATATGGAGATTCCTTTCATTGAAAATGGAAATCTCAATAGTTAAATAAAATATATGCAAGTGCATAATTTGCCACAACTGAGATGGCCTGTGTCAAAGTCATTACTTTCCCGTTAACTTTTCTTCAGTCAGCAGAGTGACCTCAGCGGTGTTTTCCAAATTAGCTTCACTATTTACAGGCGATGACTATGGGATATAAACAGTCACTACATCACTTGGCAGGGGCAGCACTCAGCTTGAGAGCCAATGGAGGGAGGCAGCATCCCTGGATTCCAATGGGATTCTCCCCGCCCCCACACCCGCAACGTAGAATAGCATAAAGAGCAGACCCTGAGGAACTACTCAAAAAAGGCTTGGGTTTGAATTCAGATTTTATTGCTTAGAATGGTCCCTTTACAACTCTGAGACTCCATACCCTTATCCATGCAATGGGTGGTAACATCCCTCACTTGGGGTGTTTGCAGAGCTATTGGAAGTTCTGAAGTGAGATATTGAATGTAGGCTCCCATGCCAAGTCCAGAGTAAGTGTCCATGTCCAGTGATGGATAGTATCAGCACATCTAACTCTCTCCATAATAATTTGAGGTGTTAATGCTTCATTTTACAGATGTGGAAATGGCAAAACCAAGATGCAGTCACTTAAGGCCATTCAGGAAGAAGGGAGGGAGCTAGGATCTGAAACAAATCACCTAAGAAGGCTGGAAAAACTCCATCATGCAAAAGATAGTAGCTCCCAGCATCTAAGATCTCCCTCTTGGAAAAATGAAGTCTGTGGAGCTTTTCTCATTTGTGGAACTAATACTTATGCTGCTAAAATGGAAACATGAATATGATGTATGGGACTACATTGCAGTTATAACGAAGGAAAAAAAAGAAACGAAAAATAGCATCACATAGAAACAAGGCCAGTTTCAATTGGCCATGTACTTGTTGACGGGTTTAATCCAGTCATAAATCACAGTCAGTTCACAGCCACGAACACTAGACCGAGTGTAGTTTTGATAGTACAGGCTTTGCAGTCGGTCAGACACACTTGTGTTCAACTCTGGGCTCTGCGTTTTCTTTTTCTCTCTGAGTTTTCTCATTTCCAATATGAATAGACTGGGGGTGGATGTGGCTCCAATGGTTGGGCGTCCATCTCCCATATGGAGGGACCTGGGTTCAATCCCCAGGGCTTCCAGGTAAAATGAAGAAAAATATAGAAGGCGCGCGGGCCACCAGGCCCCAAGAGCGGGTGCATGGCCAGGCCCCACGTGCGGGCGTGCCAGGACCCGCCGAGCCACGCAGCAGGATGATGACGTAAAGGGAGAGTCACTCAAGGGAGAGCCAAGACGAGACGTGCTGAAAAACAGAAACTGAGGTGGTGCAGGTAGCCGAATGCGTCTCTCCCACATTGGAGGTTCCCAGGATCGAATCCCGGTGAAGACAGGAGAAGAAGGATGAGAAGAGAGGGCGAAAAAAGATACAGAGAATTGCCCAGCAAATGGACACAAAAACAGCAAAAAACAGCAAAAAAAATAAAGGGGGGGGGGGGGGGAGGATGTTAAAAATGGATAAAAGTAAACAAATCTTTAAATATATATATATATATATATATATATATATATATATATATATTCATATACATATATGAATAGACTCATAATGCCTTCCTCAGAAGAAAGTCCAAATGATTGAATGAAAAAAAATGTATGGTCAGGAGCTTTCATATGTGATCTTCTTATGATTTTCAACTCTTAAATTTTACTTGAAAATTAGTGTGTACAATATATGTATATTAGGCACATAATTGACAATATATGTAATATGAAATTATTTATATGTGTGTATAGATACAAACATTTGAACTGTGAGATGCTTAGGCAGGAAAGCGAGACTTCTCTTGTCCCACTATTCTCTATCCTCTCTCACTGTCCCTATCCTACTTCACACATTTTTCACCATTTAACCTGTACTTCTGGTAATTGCCAACCTGAGTCTCAGTAATATGATACAAGGTTTCTTGGTTTATCAGTTTATGGGCCATGTTGTATGCCTCATCCCTTCATCTCACCTTCTGCTCATATCTTCTGGGAGTGCTACTTTTTCTTTTACACCACTGAGGCTGAAGACATCTATATTTTGGTAAACATATTCACGTTTTCTACAGTTTGTCTTTAGATTGACATTAAAAATAAAAGCCAGTAAATATTTGTTTTTCTTATTTGAACATAAATATCCCTCAATGCCAAGCCAAGTGTTTATTTTTCGTTTTTATTCTTCTTTTTGGGTTGACTATCACTCTGCCTGTGAAACTTGTAAAAGTTCCTTACATCCTGGTTAAAGGTTTATTTATTTATTTATTTTTACCCTCCACCAATAGCTAAAAGTCATGACATATCACATCTGCTTTATCTGTGGCTCATGTCCTTCATGAGAGAATGATAACATTGGGATGAAGAGAGGCACTGGAGTCAGATACATGCTTCAGCTGCTTCCTCTGTTAATTGTGGGTGAAAGCACCAAATACATAGTATTGCGGAGATTGAATAGGAAGCACACAAAGGACTTAGAACAGTGCCTGAAACATAGAAAACAGTACGTAATGTGGGTTTTTATAATATTTTATAGGAGTTTTGCACTGCCTTATTTCTTAGTAAGAAAAGGAAAATTTGCCTAATTGGCCACATCACTGATACCATCCAACTCTATAGTCATTCTTTCTAGTGCTTGAACTCTATTCCTTTCATTTGGGAATTCTAGTTCTAACGTGGACTACTGCTGTGTAGGCATACTTTACCACTACCTTTCTGAGCTCTCCTCCACTGCTCTCCACTCCTCAGTGCTTTGTTCTTCTACCTGCTCTGCTTTATTCACCAATAGATTTTTCTCCATGCTCCATCATCCTGCAAATTGTTGGGTTCTCTTGTTCCCTGTTGGTCCCTTCTAGTCTCTTCACTCTTACTGGTTTAATTCTTTTTACCGGGTTCTCAGAGCACTTGTTACTCATTCCATGATTCAGATATGGACACTCATTTAATCTTAGTAAAACACCTACAATGGAAGTGCTATAAATTCCATTTTAGAGATGGGAAACAACCGAGGCACAGAGGGATTAAGAAATTTACCCAAGTTGCCTACTAGTAAGGAGCAGAATTCTCATCACACTCTGTGTTCTAACTTCAAAACCTTTGTTGGACAGGGTAGAAGTGTTTTTGTTTGCTTCAAAGGGATCCAAGAACTGTCAAAGTCTGTCTTAGGGGCAAAGAGAGCAGGGCAAATTGTGGGGTGGATGGTACCATGTTAGCATATGCAGGTGGCTAGGGAAGCATCTCTGAAAGAGTAGATACAAATGTAACTGGCTCACTGGCCTAGGAATAAAGGAAGGGGCAATTTGGAGAGAAGCAAGAATACAAAGAAAATTTTGTTGCAAGTTCTTGCTTTTGTGATGAAATCAAGTGCCTGAATTCCAGCTGTGATTGTGTATCTTTTCAGAGAACAAAGCTTTTTAATAATATCCTTGTCCCAACTAGACTGACAAATTAACACTTGCGGCTGGTGGTCCACACCTCTCCAACACATGGGGATGGCAGCTGTTGCTGGCAGGCATATTGAAGGAAAGTTGCTATAAACTTCTTAGCCTGAATAATGTATCCTATATCCTCTATATGCAGACCTTTATAAGAGAATTGAGTGCATGTATATATCAAAATATACTTATATTGGAAAATGTATTTATATATTTGCTTTTTGATTCACGCAAAGCTTATTTTATTTAATAGAATAACAAAATAATAGTTCTGTGAACAAAGCATGTGCTTGTCAAAGGGATGGATGTTTATTCTATGTACGTTTATAACCTATATTGCATGCATATATTTCATGTACTTATATGCTCACAATATGTTCATATTCAATAGTCAGGAACTTATTTGGGTGTGTTTGTGTATGTGCATATATATATACATATATGCTCTATAAATACACTCAAGTTTATCATGTTTTCAAGTATAGATGCTTATATACATGAATGTAATTTATACATGGTATATGTGCACACATATGGCATATATACATATGTGTCTCCATAGCTCATTCTCTCTATCTACTTAGCTACATAGCTATGTACATCTTTATGTGTATATGTATATATGTATGAATCTATCCACAGTCTATTACTGGAAAGAACACAGGCTTTTGAGTCAGACCGATCTAGATTTGACATTCACCTCTCCCACTGAATAAGTATGCGACCACAGACAATTTTACTTCAAAACTTTAAGTCTAAGTTTCCTTCTATATAAACACATGATAAAGATAGTATCTACTTTAGGAGTTGCTGTGACAATAAAATGAGAGTGCATATGAAACATTTAACACTTAAATTTACAATCTGGCACATAGTAAATAGTAAATAAATGTTAGCTGATATAATGACAATGATTAAAATATGATCATGCGTTCAATTCAGCCTGCATTTGCTAAGCATCTATTAAATTATGGAGTATATATGTATGATATGTACTTATAAAATATTTAGAGATGTTTATATACATAGATGTATGGTGTTTATCAATAATAATTTGCCTATCTAGTTGGACTTTTTCCATAGCTTTACAGTATTTACCATCACTCTGCCTCCCATCACATGGCAATGGCCTCTCCTTTCTTGCTTCTGTGATTTCTGGATTCTCCTTTTAGAGTTTCCAGTAATCTTGATTAACACCCATCCTCATTCAGTTGGACCTCACTTTGACTAAAATTAACATCTTCAAAAATCATATTTACAGTGGGTTCACACTCACAGGAACATGGATTAAGAGTATGTGTTTGTTTGGGTCCATAATTCACCCTAGGACTGTCTGCCCTCTGGACCCAAAGAAGACTTTGCTTCCCATGTGCATGCATTTCCTAACAATAACCCAAAAGCTTGAGCTCATTTCAGTTATGACTTAAAGTACAAAGTCTCATCAAAATAAGTTAAGGCTGTAGTCTGCCTGGGGCATGGTTCCTCTTCATTTGTGGACATATGAAACCTAGGAACCAACCTCTCTGCTTCCAAAATTCAGTGGCAGGTCAGGCATAGGATATATATTCCTATTCCACGAAGGAGAAATTGGAAGGAAAACAGGGGCCATGGATCCTAAACAAGTTTGAAACCTAGCAGGGCAAACTTAATTAGCTCTCATGGTCTGAGTCTCATCTATGGATCAGGTTTGGTCCTCTGTGCCTTAAGGAGTAGCAGCTCCATCCTTTCCAAGCCACTTGGACAGTGGGGCTCTCCCCATATGCTGGGGATTAGGCCCTCTCAGAGTACTGGAGTAATAACCTTGTTCTGCCTGAAAACTGCGGTGCAGGCCCCACTCTCTCCAAGCATTGGGGTAACAGTAGAACTCTCCCCATGGGGCAGAATCCCCACCCTTCCAAGCACGTGGGTAGAACTGCCCTTTCCACACATGTGGGATTGGTCAGCTCTCTTGGCCCGAGATCCCTGGTCAGCCACACCCTCATTAGCAAAGGTTCTCTGGGGGCTCACTCAGGGGAGCTTAGGAACGGACTTGATATAGTGACTTCTGACCTAGTCTCAGAGCACGCTGTCTGGCGAGGTTGAGAATTGTCCTCATCAACGGGGGGTTCCATTGTTCACGTGAGTATAGTTCTCAGTTTGTACCTTTCCTCTCATTTTACTATAAGCAGCAAATTGCTCTGTACTCTGTTATTTGTGTATGGGCTTTATTCCCTGGATTAGATGAAAAGTTTCTTGAGGCCAAAAACACTACCTGATTTCATTCATCTCTGTATGTCTTTGATCCATGTAGCATCATCATCATCATCATCATCACCACCACCATCATCATCATCAAAGCTACAATTAAAAGCCTACAAAGTATAGGTACTGTACTATCAATTTCTCATCTATTAATCCTTTAAAATGAAATATATTAAGATGACCAACAGTAAACAAATCTATTAACCTTTAACTTATAATCATTAACTATTACTAACTTTATTTTATAAGTAAGGAACCTGAGAGATAAAATCACTTAACAAGTAAGTAAGGAATTTGGGAATTGGGCCACATGGGCATGCTTCAGCTTATTCCACTCAGCCACGCTGTCCCATTCATTTAACAAACACTGACTGAGCATCTACTTATATGCCCCACATGATGCTGAGGGTTAAGATCAAAGAGATGAGAAATTGACCATTTGCGTTGCCCTTGGAGCTTTTGAAATAGGCAATTGACAGGTTGTTGATTTAAAATGACCAACCATTTTTCAATCATGACTTTCTCTAGACACATGAATTCTTTCATCTGCTTTTTTTTTCAACAAGTATCTATTGATATTTTAGTATGCATCTGACACTATGCCAAAGGCTAAGCACATAGGTCTAACAAACCAAACCTTGTCCGCCCCCCGTCCCAGAGCTCAGAGTTCGGTGGAAAGACAATCAGGAATGAAATGATTCTAACTATCAGGAGGATGAGAAAAGGGAAAAGGCAGAGCTACTGGGAAGTGGCCCCCACCTGAAAGGTGTATCTGGGCTGGTCTCTTTGCAGAAGGATTGTGGAAGCTTCTGAGACCCAGAATTCTTGGCAAGTTGAGAAGTGCATTGAGGGCAGAAGGGAGAGAGGGGCAAACCCACTGTGATGGGAGAGAGAATGTTGTGTTACTGGAAAGGAAAGAAGAGTATTTTAAGGTCTCATGGAAGGGAAAGAGGGGTTAGAAAGGTGGGCAGAAGGCAGAGCAAAATGGCTTGCCTCCATGTTCAGGGGTTTGAACTTTATCAAAAGGCAACAGAGAAACTCTGATTGAAATACATATTGAATCAACCTAAACTTTCAGAGCTAATACAACTGTTTGAAAACCAACTATATTTACCTGTCCAACATAATATTAAAAACACATGCATATATACATATACTTACACATGCATGTGTGCATAAAATTATAAAAGGTTCAGGACTTACTGCTCTTGATGGTAAGATTTTATTACAGATTTAAGAGAGAGAAAAAAAAATCAACCTTACGTCTTAGCCCAGGTTGAATTTTCAGCTTCATTTTAAAAAAAGAAATCACCTGCTCCTTTGTACTCTGACTACGTTTCATGGCCAAGTCACTGTGAGAGAATGGGGATTGGAGCTTACAATGCCATTTCACAATTGCTTTCCTGATTATAATCACACCACAGAATGTTATTTCAGAAATTAATTATTTTATTGTTACCATGTCATTTTCCAAGTGAGAGCAAAAAAAAAAAAAATCTCGCCTGAGCATGAAGTTGGTTTCACAGAGACCAACGGGGTATGACTCCGATATTTTTCCTTTACACAGTCAATGTTTCCTTTAGTTAGAAAGGGACTCCAATCTATCAGACTGCTGAGAGTGCCCCTTTGAAATCTTCAGGGTGATAATTTAAATGAAATAGAAATGGAGAGAAGGAAAAGGTCACAGCCTTGGAAATCTTTTGTGTTAAAAGATTTTCCTAGCTACTTAATAAGATGGCACAGAGGGGATCAGCATTACAATTAAGTTTGCAATCTTGTTGTACCTAGTGACTCCTTCTAAATATTATCTCCATTCTGCTTAGTTTCCTTGCATCAGTAAAGGTGATAAATTCCTCCAACATGCCTAACCTTGTGATAGGACTTAGTTACCCTGAAGTCTTCAAATACATCTAAGGGAAATATTGCTTCCTTATTTGACTCTTCTCTTCCAGATTCAGGTCTGTAATTGCATCAGAAATTTCAAATTGCTTTCAAGAGTCACTAAGATTTCTCAAATTCCTTTGGACCAAATAGTTTGTGCTAGGTGGAGGATAGATCGAGAAAAACGCAGTTTAAATTTAGGCAGTCTTACTACTAGACCTTGAAGATGTTTTCCTAATTTTCTTCTAAGAGTTTTATGGTTGTCACTTTTATATTTAGGATCTTGATCCATTTTGAGTTAATTTTTGTAGAAGGTGTAAGATAAGGGTCCTCTTTCTTTCTTTTGGATATAGGTATCCAGTTCTCTCAGCACCATTTGTTGAACAGACTGTTCTGGTTCTTAAAGCTTATAGGCAAAGCATGAGCAACAAAAGAAAAAAAATAGATAAATGGGACCTCCTCAAAATTGAATACTTTTGCCCCTCAAAGGACTTTGTTAAAAGGATAAAAAGCTAGCTGACTCAATGGGAGAAAATATTTGAAAATCACATATCTGATAAGGGTTTAATATTCATAATATATACAGATACTACAACTCAACAATAAAAAGACAAACTACCCAGTTGAAAAATGGGCAAAAGACTTGAATAGATAATTTTCCAAAATACAAATGAAAAAAACACTTAAAAAAGTTCAACATCACTAGGAATTAGGGAAACACAAATCAAAACTACAATGGGATATCATTTCATGCCTACTAGAATGGCCACTATTAAAAAATCAGAAAACTACCAAGTGTTGGATAGGATGTGGAGAGAGGAATGTTTATTAACTGTTGGTAGGAATGTAGAATGGTACAGCCACTGTGGAGAACAATTTGGCAGTTCCTAAGAGTTGAATATAGACTTGCCATGTGACCTGGCAATACCACTACTAGTTATATGCCCAGAAGAACAGAGTAGTGACACAAACAGACATCTGCATACCGATGTTCATGGTGGCATTATTCACAATTGCCAGTAGATGGAAACAACCCAGATGTCCGTCAACCAATGAATGGATAAACTGTGGGGTATACACATGATGAAATGCTATGCAGCTGTAAGAAGAAATGAAATCATAAACCATATGACAAGATGAACCTGGAGGACATTATGTTGAGTGAAGCAAGCCAGACACAGAAGGACAAACACTGTATGGTTGTGCTGTTATGAAATAAATATTGTGTTAACTCATGGAGTTAATAATTAGAATATATGTATTCAGAAAATAGAACGAGAGTAGAGAATGGAAAGCTGAGAGTTAATCTGTGCAGAATTGGTAAAAGTTGTTTTGTAGACCTTTGGAAATGAATGGAAATGTTGAGAGCAAATCGTGGTGTTTGTTACTAGCAGAACTATTAGTAGTTGAAAGGGAAAGTCTAAGAACATGTATATTACTAGAAGGAAAGCTGAAAAATGTAACATGGGACTGTATAACATAATGAAACTTCGTGAAATATGAACATGGGAAATATTGCATATAGAAGACAGTTTTTACAAAATATAAACACAAATAAAGTAGAGAGATAGAAACAGACTAGTAGCTATGTACAGCAGAGGGAGCATAGAGAGATTGAGAGGCAATGAGTTATTTTTGTTTGTTTTGTTTATTATTATTATTATTGGAATAATGAAAATGCTCTAATAATTGAGTTATGACTATGCAACTATGTGGTTATACCAAATACCATTTATTGTACACTTTGGATGGATTTATACTTTATTAATATGTATCAATAAAATCGATTTATTAAAAAAAAATTTAGGTAGTCTTAAGTTTGAATCTTAATGCTGCCATAGTCTAAATGTATGATTTAGGACAAATCACTCAATTCCTCTAAGCTTTAATTTCCATTTTAAGTTTGTTAATTCTGAATTAGGTAATGTGTATAACTTGCTAGTAAGTACCCCATATGTACTATTTAATCAGTTTATAGAATTCCCTTCTTACCGTCTTGTTCTTACCCTCTTCAGGAATGACCTTCCCCTTTCTTTCCAAGTTCTAGCCATTCTTTAGGCTTTGTTAAGCACTACTCACAAGAAAGTTTTATTTCTGTGTTAGATAATGCAAAGAATAAACATATAAATAAGACTTTTTCTGATCTGTGAGGATCTTTCCATTTCGAAAGGAGAACAAATACATGCACATCTAAATCAAGCACATGGCTGAAAATGGAAGATGGTGGGAATGGAGGACAGAGAGGTTAATTTCAGCTGCAGGAAACTGGATAGACTTTGTAGGAAGATGTTAGCAAAACTTACCCTTGAAGTAAGGGTAAGATTAAGACCAATAGAGATCATGAGATAGGGAGAAAACAGGACCACGATACTTTATAAACAATTCCAAAATCCAAAATTGTCTGAAAATTAAGTATTTTTTATAATTTATGTGGTGGCAAAATTTAAAATGAACTGATACTCTAGAGTCATAATTCATCAAATTTAAAGTGAATATGCATATGTTTTGTTCCAGAAATAATATTGTATTTTGATTACAGGATTTTTGTCCTAGGTCTTCTTGAGAGTATATATAATACACAGTTGCACTGGTTTATATTTATAAAATACTACCCCCTCCCAAAATTTCTGCCATATATCTGGCTCCTCAGATTTGAGATAAGGATTTTTATTGAGTTCTTTGTTATAGATGGAGAGTGTAAGACTGTCAATGGCATGAATATAAGAAAATGTATAGCAGGTTAAGGGAATATTATGTCATCCAATGTTCCTGGAAGGTTTAGTGAGTAGACAAGTAGTCTGGCAGGGTACACCTGGAGTAGGCTTTTAGGGAGTGTGTGAGTGTTCATTCTGTCATAAGGTGTTGTATCAGTGGGTGGAGACCCACATAATGAGCAGGAAGGAGTTGGACTCCCATCCTCGGGAGGACCAATTTGTTCAGAAATAGACATGCAGGAGTCTCTTGAGAGCAAGGGCAGTTCCTAATAGGGGAGGACAAACCAGTGTGTCAAGACCTCTTGTTGCTTGTAACTATGAATCTTGTCATCCAACAAGTCAATCTAGGGGGTTGCCGTGGACCCTGGAGGGATGGGAAGGGAGGAATAGAATAGATGGAACAGGGGGTATTTAGTGGTCAGTGGAAATGTTCTTCATTACCTTACAGTGATGGACACAGGACATGGTAAATATCATAAAAGTGTGTATGGTCTAAAATGTAAACCATTGACAATGTTTAGTAGCTATGTTTCACTATTTGTATATAAGTTATAAAAATGCTACCATTCACATATAAAAAGGCATTAATATGGGGGGGAAGAAAGGGGGAGGATGTTGGGTATATAAGAGTCTCCTGTATTCTGTGTGTGACTTTGCTGTGACCTAAACCTTCTTTGAAAACAAAATGAAAAACAGTGAGACACTGGGGAATGAGAGGGGGAAGATGCCATGGTACAGACTAGACACCAGATATTGCAGTGATGAAAGGCAAAATGTCAAAAAAATATATTTTTTTATATTTTCCATTTTTTAAATATCCCAATCTTTAATTTAATTTAATTTTTAGTTTTTTTAAATTTTTATGTATTTTATCTCTTACATTTAATCTTATTATGATTTCATTTTCCTATTAATTGTATTCAGCTATTGAATTGGCTTCATCTTTGAAGAAGCTTTGGATCACAGAATGGTTACAACTGGGGCAGGGGTGGATCCTTGGTGTGGGGTGTCAGGGATGGGGGATGCATGGGAGGAAGTTCACCTGAGCATACATATAAGGTATATAAAAATGTTCAAATGTCCATGGGGCATTGTCAAAGTGGGTGGAGAATCACTCAATAAATGAAAGAACACTGAATTCCCATTCTGGAGAGCTCTACTACATTCTCTAAGGGAGCAGCAACAGTCCCCCAAGTGCAGGGGCAGTGATTGGCAAAGGAGGATGATCCACTGATGGGCTCTTGATATTGATGACTAGCCTTATGAATCTTTGCTCTTGAAATTGAAACTTAGCCTATTGTTATGGGGTGCCTAAGGGTTGCCCCCTGAGAACCTCCTTGTTGCTCAGATATGGCCTCTCTCTAAGCCAAACTCAGCATATGAATGCATTACCTTACTCCCAGTGTGCGACATGACTCCCAGGGATGAGCCTCCCTGGCACCAAGGGATTGCTACCAAATGCCAACTGGCAGTGCGACTGATTATTTTTAAATCAGGATAAAAGCTCAAAATCTATAAAAGAAAGTAGAGTTTCTTATATAAGAAGGAACAATCCAGCGTAACTCCCCCCTTGTTTACTGTGTAAACTGGGAGTGTTCCTTAATTTCCCTGAGTTCATTTCTTCGTCTTTAAAATAGAAAGGATAATGTCTCATGGGTTTGTAGTAGGGAATAAATGGTATAATATACAAAAAAAATCATTAATATATCCATAGGACAGTGAACATTCTCTAAATATAGGTATTTTTATTACTATTATTTTTTTTTCATAGCTAGTTAGGCTAACATCAAGGACTGGAAGGTGTCATTTAGCTTAAATGTTAAAGTCCACTAAAGCTGAGACTGCGCATTCTGATTTCCCAAGCTACATAGTCTGCATTTTGAAACAGCTTTTATTTCTACATTAAATGCTTTCTCTCTGGCAAAGGATTATAATTATCAACCAGAATTAAAACATCAGCTAGCTCCTCGTATTTACTGTGTACTAGATATCATGTTAAACACTTTTCCTGTATTTTCTTATTTTATCTTCACAATAACTTTATGAAGTGAGTAATACAATTATTCCCACTTTACAATTGGGAAAACCAAAGTACGAAGTAGTTAAATAACTTGAACAAAGTGACACAACTAGCAAGTCTCTCATTAGTTGCTATTATTTATGGAAGAACAACTAAAAATGTAGGGTGTGGTCATAGTCAAATGTTAGAAACCACTAGTCTTCAATTTTTAGGACCCTAAGATCCCTTTTGTAACCAGGGTTAATACTGGGATCAAGATTTAAATAAGAATAAACACTTGACAATTTTAACTTTGGTGGTTTCTGTCATTTTTTTCATATTTGTCATATTTGATGGTTTTTATTTTATTTATTCTAGTTAAGCAAAAATGTTTAGGAGGCAGAAGAGCCAGAATCAAAGTCCCTTTAGGCTACACACTGATGAAGGTCTGGTGGAGGAGACAAAAGCTGCAATAATTTCTCACAATTTAGAGGGTTTTAAAGCTCACAGAGTACATCTAAATTTCTTATTTCATTTATTTGTATAACATGCCAAGGTGGTCACTATTATTATCCTCATTTTACCGATGAAGCAAATGAGTTTTGGGCAGTGTGTAGTTTTTGCAAAACCTTCTACCTACTTCAACAGTCCTGGACACAAATGAATAAGAATATTAGAAGTTCAGTCAGCAAATTCAAAGATGGCAGTAACTAATACAATCCAATTCTGACTCTATCCAGAGTCGGGCCAGAACCCACAGGATAAGGGCATACTCGACAGATGGCCCCTTCAGGTGCCAGTTACAAGTTTGAGGGTCTGGACTTTTGACGAATTGGCTACAAATTGGGGGTTCCTACCTCTCCTCCCTGTAGATCAATAATTCACTAGAATGTGAAACCCTTGAAATTATAGTTTTATTACAGTAAAAAGATAGATACAAGTAAAAAGGAGCCAAAAGAATAGACACATGGGAGGAGGTCTGGGCGGTCTAAAAGGCAAGCTTCTGGGTCCTCTCCTGGCAGGGCACAGAGATGCTTTTTCTCAATCATGTAAGCTCATTGGAACTCCCAGTATCTTGAGTTTATATGGTGTCTCATTATGTAGGCACAATTGATAAAATCAATATCCACTTTGTTGACCTCAATCTGCCGCTCCCTTCCCGCTTGGAAATGGGGGAGTTGGTGGATACATGATAAAATGGAACTCAAAGCCCCAACTCCCTAGTCACATGATCTCTCTTCCTGTGAGGCGCCAACTCCCACCCTAAAACTGCAGCTATGGGTGGCCCGTTCCTTCTTCTCCTTAGCCTATGAGCTATCAAGTGTGGTCCTGGGACCACTATGAATAACAAAAATCATTTCTATCACAGGAAATCCCAAAGATTCAGAAGTTGCTTCCCCGGGAACTAAGGTCAAAGACCAGCCATGTTTTGTATTATTCCAAGGCAGGCAGAATGATTTTCTCTAGATTAAACCAACATAAAATAAAAGAACTCAGACTTGAACTCATGTCTTTGTTTCTGTAGTGATCTCATTTATTGAGTACTTAATATATCGCAGGAGCTCCACTGAGAACTTCAAATATATTCTTCATGTAATTCATTACAAAAACAATGTGAAGAAAGCATTTTTATTTTTAGCTGTCAATGAGAAAATTGAAAATCGTAGAGATTAAGTCTCATGTCAGTCATCATCGTTGTCGTCATCATCATCACCATCATCATCATCATCTGTTGAGAGCTTACAATATGCTGGGCACCAGGCTAAGAACTGTGCACATATGAACTCATTTAATCCTCAGAACAAAATCATGGCTCCGACTTTATTATTATTCCTATTTTTTACAGATAAAGAAATTGAGGCACAGAGAGGCTAAGTATCTTACTCAAACTTTTGCACCCAGTAAGTGACAGAGGCAGGAGTTTAAAGTCAAGGCAAGCTAGTGTGACAGTGCACATTCATAACCCCACTACACGGTCCCATTTGTATTTAGAAATATGCAGGGAAGTGATTAGCTTTCCCTGTGGAAGCTGATGCTGTGTCACAAGAGGCTGGATCGTGAAGGATGACTGAGATGTGTTGTAATAGAGAAGAGGTTCAGGCCACTAGGCTGAGATTAGCTCTTCCATGTGGGCACTGGTGAAGAGCAGAGTGGACAAGAGCATGCCCTCTGTAAGCCGGCTGCATGCTTTCCACTCCTGACATTGCCAGTTACTAGATGGATGATCTTAGAGAAATTTCTTAACCTCTCTTGGTCTCAGTTATTACTAGTATTCCCTACCTTGGAGGACTTAAGTAAATTGGTATATGTCAAGGTGTTGGGTGATACCTGGCATACAGAGCTCTGACAAAGACAAAGTCATTGTTCACAGGTTATTTATATTGCTTTTCCATAGTAATTGTCATAACTTTAAATTATGCAAATATTTATATTTGTTTAATGCATCTCCTTATTCCTTGGTGGTTTCTAAACATTATGAAGCAGAGACCCAGTCTGTTTTGCTCAGAAATAGCCCTAATGCAAGTGTCTGGTACATAGGTCTCAATAAATATATGCTAAAAGATGGATACATAAATGCATGAATTATATAAACAGGAAATTAATGAGTGTATCACCTTTACTACAACAGATTAGTCATTTGACTTTCTTTTCCTCCTTGCCGTTGTCTTTTTTTTCCCCTTCCTGCCTCAGAACCTGGATGCAGTGAACTACTTAAATTTTTAAAAAAGTTTTCTCCCAGAGAGGTCTGTTTTTAAGCTGAGCTCCTGCATTGATTTAACAAGAAATGTTTCCTAATATAGACACCCAAGACTAATTGCATTGTCTAGGCACATTGGATAAGGATTTAATTTCACACATCACAGACGATCAGCATCGAATTGTCAGAGTCGTATTTCATACCTTCTTCATGGAGAACTTTAATCTTCTTAGCCCACTTTCACAGTCCACTACTCTGAAACAAGGTTCGGTTAGAGCTTAATGGCGAAAAAAGAAAGGTAAGATGACAAAAGAGAAAGTAAATGGTCACTTAGTGATTTCAGGAAGGCACACGTGTCCCCAGAAGTTTCTGTAACTTTGCACCCAGAGTCAAGCAGTGTCCTGAGAAGCCACCTTTGGGAGTATGCAGCTTCTAGCACCTGCCCTGATTTTATCTACAAAAGATCTAAATGTAGGCTACAAAACAGAGCTAACACTACTTACCAGTATCTACAGGAATCCCAAATTATATCCTTTTCAAAAGCTGGCATTCTTTAGAATCTCAGAGGCAAAATCCTTCCATCAAAATCTATGCATGGAGTTTCCAAGCAGATTTTGGAGTAAAAGAATTATGCTGCAACATGCTACCTTTCTGCTGGGTGCTTCTGCACAGCAAGGCAAAGCAACAATTCCATACCCAGAGTATAACTCCTGATATAGGTCAAATCCTTTTCTTCCTCTTCCTCTCCATTGACATTCTGGTGAGACCTTCATTATCTTTCAAATGAATGATAATTAAGAAAGGCTTCAGCAGGCCTCCCTCCTTCTTTCTTGTCTCTTTAACAATAGAGCCTCCACATAGCACCAGAGTGTTCTCTATAAAAAGTTCAAATCTGCTTATAATTCATCAAACTCTTTCTCCTCCAAATACTACAAAATACAAACGTTTCATTACATCAGATGTCCTTAACTTTAGGAACCTGCCTTATTTCCCAGCAATTTCCATTCCTTCAGAAGCAATCTTAATGATACTATACTGCAAAACCTTCCCTGAAATCCCCTGATGCTATTGATCTCTCCTTCCTTTATGTCCATTACAGTTTGTATTTTGTCTCCATGCTGTGGTCCATTACTTGACCTCATCAGTGTGTTCCTTATTTCCCTGTTTATCTGTAATAGTACCTACCTACCCAATATATGTTTACTAAACTAAATCAAAGACTTTGTTCAAGTCACAATTGTAGCCATATATATGTACACGACATGGTTTCTGCTCTCAAGTCCTCACAATCTAATCTTGGAACTGGAGCTATTCAGAGAATATTACTATAGGAGTTAAACTGTGATGGTGTTATGATAGAGGAGAAAGCAAGTAAGATGGAAGATTAGAGGACTGAGAAGGTTAATACTTGGAGAAGTCATGAACACTCTATAGGGGAGGTAGCATTTGATTTGGCATTGGGATTGGCAAATGGAGTTGTAATGGGTCATTTTTTGGAGAACAATATAAGCAAGGATTGGAAATGCAGGATATAGTCTGAGAAAAATTAACATACAATATAACTGGAACATTATATATACATTTTGGTTAGATAGGATTAGAAAATTTTATTTTTTATTCCAAGAAGACTGAAATGCAGGGCTTTGGCCAATTCATAAAACGTCTAAAGTTGAACAATATTCTGTGTGTTCAAGTGTCTGAATAGGGGAGTAATAGGAGAAGACCTGCTCTTTAGAGAGGTAGCATGACAGCATCTTTAAGGCTTACAATCCTTTCTGAAGCAGAAACTAGATTCATTATAATCGCTGATTCAAGACAGATCCTCTACTTCAGGGAAAGGATCTTGGATAATATTGGAAGTAATAAAGGGATATACAGTGAAGCAGCATGTCAAGACAAAAATTACCTAAGTATTTTGGAGGAACTTACAAACTTAAACTTGATTAATAATTACTGGCTGAATCAGTTAACTATTGCTGCGAAACAACCCACAACAAAACTCAGGACTTGAAAGAATAAGCATATATTTATATTCGATGAGTCTATGGGTGAATTTTTTTCTGGATTGACTAAGCTCACTCATGCAACAGTTGTCAGAAATAGGTTGGGTAGGTGGTACTGCCATTTTTATAATCAGTCGACAATATTTTGCAAGTAACCAAAATATTCTCAAACATTGTCATGCTTCTACCCCAAGAACTAAGTACAATGCTTGACACAAAGCAGTGAACCATCTATTAATGTTGGTGCAATTTGACTTTATAGCCTTTATTAGCATTTGATTTGTAATTGCTAATAATCCCTAAAAACAGAGAAAATATCATCAGGGTTTCTTATAAATAGTTGTCAGACAGCTGCATTATAAAACTGCTGAGTGAGAAGAGATATAATCAATGACCACAAACCTAGTACATATCTATTCGTACTCCATTGTTTATATGGTATCTAAGGTGGATATTTTGGTCCCTACGTTGCATAAAAGGGATAGAGAGGCCCAAAGTCATCTAGGAGCTTCTTGGGAGAGCCCAGCACTAACAAAACACACACAGATCTTTTTATTCCTAAGTGCTATGCGATCTCTCTGTATCCCTTTTGTATTTAAGAGGCTATTTAGAGTGACTTACATCTAACCATCGTCCACATGCTGGCCATTATCTAACTGCTAAAGGTTTTCGGAGAAGGAACACCTATGTAACAGATTTAGTTTATGTGAAAATCTTTTCCAGTTTATTCATCCTTGCAAGGCCAAAAACCAATTTCTTTTGCAGCCATAGTTACTGTTTATACCTTCAATAAATTTTATGTTCTCCATGCAGTTGATTGTATGCTGCTTTATGCAAGGATGACAGTCAAAAGTCTGCATGTTTATTCTGAATGAATACTACCCCTGAAAAATGGGGAGGGGAAAGTTCATAGCCTTAAAATTTTCTCAGCTCTTTGTATTAACAAAGAGCTGAAAATATTTCAAGTCAAACATGGTCACCTAACATCTGGCTGAGTTAGAAGTTTATTTAGTCTCCTCCTTATCAGCCAAACGGCTGGAAATCTAGATAAGTCCTACGTGTAAGGATCCAATGCCAGCTTGTTTCCAGATAATAGCAGTAGGAAAAAATATATTAGAAAAGGGGTTCATCAGTAGGAGTCAATATGGTAGTTTTCCCAGGATGCACTGAACTCTCGGTGCAGATGGATTTATCATCCATGGAACCAACAGGAGACTGGAACAATGCTTTGTGTGTCATCTGCCAGAATGCATCATCTCAGTATGCGGCTTTCAAAGTATTTTCTGCTCAGGAGTTTGGTCGAAAATCTAAAAAGTGATACCACCGTATTTTGCTTTATGCAATAGATGTGTCACTGCAAACTTGCCTGCAAATTGATTTTTTCCCTTTTGTAAATGAAAACGTAATTGAAATACACCAGGGGGGAACTTGCTAGTTAAAGAAATCCTTGTGTAGTGTGAAAACTGCTTTTCTCTTGGGAATAAGTACTCATTAATGCATATCTTTTGTGAATTTAAATTTTTGTGAGTAAGCTTTCTTATAGCAGAGCTTATTGGGGTATCTGAGGGCACCAGGGGAAAAAGCATTAGCATCAATTTATTAATAAGCCTTTTTGGGCTATCTCCCGTACCCAGAAACCACTTGAGAATTTTGCAACTTGTCAACATCTCACTTCTTATTGAAGTGATTATGTGGACCCTAAACTATGACTACTTGAGAGTCAAGACCCCCTTAAGTCATTCTGAAAGCCCTCCATTCAGGGCCTTTATGATTCATTGGCCAGTCTTAGGCTGGAAGAGATGAAGGCAATTTCTATAGCTCTTTGCAGCGTCCTCCTTTCCTGGACTAGTAATTTCTCTTTGGTTTCAGATTGTTTGATGTCATTATCTGGCTTAATTTCACGATAGCATTTTAATGCCTTGGACTCTTTAGTTACTTGGTGTGATGCAACGCAGAAGACCTGCTCATCCTTAGATCAATGATGTGGGCTTCGTTTCCTTTTTCGGTTTTCAAATACTCAGACTTCGAAAGAAGACACGATTCCATTTACTAATCGTATGACTTGAGGTGGGTTATTTAGTTTCTCTGATCCTCAGATTTCTCATCTCTAAAGTGTAGTTCAAAAACACTACTCTTGGAGTCATTTGAAAAATTAAATGAAATAGCACGTATAAAAGATTTAACAGTGCACAGCACATAGGAAACATACAGTAAATGGCAGTGCGGTTAGCGTTACAGTCAGGAGGTGCTACTTATCTATTATACTGTTCTCCACACCCAGATCCACAGATTGCTAATTAAATGAAGATTATTTCCTTGGAAAGATTCGAAGATTCCTCTATCTGTGTGTTACTTCCTCACCTTCGGCATCTATAATAATACACACATTTTAGCATTCATTTTTGCAGTGGTTTTTGAACCGTCTTTTATACATTTTCTGGTTCTCCTGAAGCAGAGACCTGTTTAATCTTGCCAGAGAAATATATTTAAAATTCAAAATGCATATGCTATCCCTCCACTCAAAACTTCCTGATGGTTTCAAGACTAATTTTGATCCTGTCCCTTCTTGCCTTTCTGGTTTCATCAGTTGCATGTTATGTACCCCTGCTCCTAGTACCGTGAATGAGGTATATTTCTCTAGATTAGTCTTCCTCTCTCAGACTTCAGTGCTAATTAATAGTTTGCTCTGAATGGGTTTCCTTCTCTCATTCTCTCAGAAACGTCCTTTATGGCTGAGCATCTCTGCTCCTATGACCTTTCACTTTACTTACCACTCCCACCCAGAGCTTTGGCTTCCTCTAGGGGCTCTCCCTGCATTGTCAAAATATCTACATGAAAGCACAATTCCTATGGCATTGAACTTCATAATCCACCTTGGGATACTCTCCTCTTCTAATGCAGGGACTGGCTTTATTAGATTTTATGTTATCAGTGTCTAGCACAGTGCCTGGACAGAATAGCTCCTTGCTTGCTCTCTCTCTCACGCACGTGCTCTCCCCCCCCCCCCTTAATAAAGAAAGAAACTGTTCAATGTTATGTGTAATATTTTTCTTTTTCCTCTAACAGTTTCTGCATTACAAGGTAAATACCACATAATGTAAGCAAATTAGAGGAGTTCTCACCTTACTATTTAGTTTGCGGGCAGATATTCCCAGGGAATAACAGATAGTGGGACAGAGGTTTTCTCTAAATAGTACACTATGCATTCACAGCTGTAAAATCAATACACCATTTACTGAAAGAGAGTTAGCTTTATCTGGTGTGTGTGCAGTATTACAAGAGACTTTATTCAAACACAATTGAGCCTGACCGTCCAATTTGTGAAAATTGTTCATTAAAATTATTTCTCATTCATACTAAGGAATAAAACCTCCCAAAAAGCATAATCTTGAGAGTTAGTGCAAGAAAGGATCCTGACACCAATGTGTTTGTTTATATTCTTGGGAGTTTCAGGTAGTCATCCATGTACTGAGGTTGAAAATATGTTGCAATGTTTAAACGACTATTGCTAAGAAATGCTATTGAAAGTTAATACGTCAGGATCATTTGTAAGAGTTAGTTTTGTATGGTAGTTACCAGTTAGGCTATTATTATTTTTAATTTTTTAAAAAAGGTATAGACTAATATAAAATGTGCCTATAAATTAAACTTCATCCATAAAATATTAACAATTAGAAATCATTTTGAGTATTACTTTCCCTAATTACATTTTTAACACTAAGAACTATCAGTGACAGCTAAGGAAGCTTTTCAAAAGTGTGTGTATGTGCGTGTATGCAGATTATGTATGTGTGCGTGTGCATGGGTCAGGATTACTTGCCCATCATGCTATAGCTCATTCGATTGTTTTGCATCGATCCTTCTGGCCATTGTCTGCAAGCCTGCATTTATGCATACCTAAAACCTTAGTGCCCATAGATTTTGGAACTATGAGGTTTTAAATTCTTTTTCATATTGAAAGACACTTCCTATGTCCAAAATAATTTTTTTTTCAATTTTCCTATCATATACCTTAATAAATAGAACATAATCAGTACTATCAAACCCCACTTCTAAATTATCATGTTATCCTTTTATTTTAGATTTACTATATTTGTATTCATCCTTAGGAAGCTTTATGTAAATGTGTCATACTGGATATGTTTGTATCTACTTTTTTTTCAACTAATATTAGGTTTATAAGATCCATACATGTTCAAGCATATTGCTAAAGACCATTCATTAACCATCTGTATAATACAACCATAGTGTTACTAAACCATATACCGTATAATCATTTTCCCTAGATGAACATTTGGGTTTTTTGGTTGTTCTTGTTAATAATAATGCTACAATAATCATCTTTATACATGTCCCCTGGTATACATAAGAATATAATTTTCTAGGGTCTAAGTCGCCTAAAATTAAATTGCTTAATTGTAGAGTATGTGCTGCTTCAAATTTACGTGATAATGGAAAAATAGTTTCCAATATGGTGCACCAGCTACACCTCTACTAGCATAATATACATTGTCCCTTGTGCTACGACCTTGTCAGTGCTGGGTATCATCAGACTTAATAATTGCTAGCTTGGTAAGAATGAAACATTTCCTGCTTATGGTTTAGGTTTTAATTTTCTTCTTTGTTAATGAAGTTGAATACTTTTCATGTGGGTGGTGATCATCCTAGTTTCTTATTCTGTAAAATGTCTGTTTGTGGCTTTTGTCCATTCTTTTAGTTTGGCTATCTTTTGCTTTATAGTGTTGGTAGTCCTTTATATGTTATGGATAATAATCTATTGTCAGTAAATGTGTTGTAAATGTCTTCTTCTGCTTTGTAGCTTGTATTTTCACTCCCTTTATGATAACTTTTTATAAATACAAGTTCTTAATTTAATATAGTTGAATTTATCATTTTTTTCCTTCCATAAATTAGGCTTTTTGTATCTTCTCAAGTATTTATTCACACTAAGGAAAACATATGGTCCTATATGTTTGCTTAATAATATTAGGAGTTTACCTTTCAAATTTTAATTTTTAAACTGTCTGGAATTGCTTTTTTGTCTGATGTGTGGTAGGGAACATTTTTATTTTTCATGTGGAAAAACATTTTTTTGCATCATCACTGTATTTATTAAACAATTCATTCTTTCCCCAAATATTTTCTTGTTGCTTCCACTATGCATAGAGTATCTATATTTTCTGGGATCTGTATTCTGGGTTCTCTATTCTGTTTTATTGTTTATTTCTCTATTTCTACATCAATATCTATAGCAATCCCTGTATCAATTATTATGGTTTTATGATAAGTCTTAAACCTAATAGTGAACATCCAAATCTTGTCCTTCTTCAGAAGTGTCTAGGTCATTCTAGACCCTCTTTCATATAAAATTGTTTAAACATCTCGTCAATTGCCAAAAAAGAAAAACATTTGGGATTATTTTTGGAATTGTATTGAATTCATTGATTAGTTTGTAGTGCACTGATATCTTTAAGTTAATGAGACTTTTGATCTATGGACATGACATGCCTCTCCATTTGTTTAGGTACTTTTGTAATCTACTGCTTTTATTTTATAATTCTATTAAGTTATATTTAACATACAACAAGCCATACATATTTCAAGTATATAATTTAATAGCTTTAAACATATGTATACATCCATGAAATCTTTACCACAATACAAATAATGAACATATCCATCAAAAATTTTTCATGTCCCTTTCTAATTCCTCCTTCCCAATGTTAACAAGTTTTAAAAATCCTCTATATAGGTCCCATGCTGTTATTATAAAGTGTTTTTAGTATTTTCTTGGTTTGCTTTCTTTAAAATAAAATTTTATTAAAGTATATCACTCAACCATGAACATACAAAAACAATAAGTGTACAGTAAAAGTTGTGAACTTACAAAATAAACATGCATATCATCATACAGGCTTCCATACTTCACCCCACCACAACGCCTTGCATTGTTGTGAAACGTTTGTTACAAACTATGAAAGAGTATCATCAAAACATGACTACTAACTACAGCCCATATCTTACATTTGGTGTATTATTAACTCCAAAATTTAGACATTAATATTGTTTCCATGTGTCTGGAATTGGGTGTCCTTTGATTTCCTTTGTTTGAGATAGTGAGCTTTCTGAATTTATTCTTTTCTTTAAATCCTGGGACATTCTCCACTTTTCATCTATGAATATTCCTTTTGCCATGTTTCTCTATTTTCTTCTTCTAGAATGCCAATTAATGTTTATGTTTTTATTCTATCCTATGTGCAGCATAATTAATTTTTAAATATTTCTGATCTCTGTGACTTCTTAAACTTCATTCTTTACTTCTTCTAGTTGATTTTTTCAATTTGTCAACATTCTCTTTAGCTGTGTTTAATCCACTAATATCCTCAGTATTTTAAAATTAATATAACTGAATTTGTACTCTACTTGTTACTCTAAAAATCAGCCTAATTTAAGAGACTGTTTTAATAGTGTATTCTCTCTTTTTTATCCATATTTTATGTATTTATATATTTTACAAGTATTGCTTATTTTTCTATTTCTGTTATTTCTAATATCTGAAGTTCTTAGGGTCTAAATGTGTTGCTTAATATTTCTCCTGATAGTTGCTTATAAATACTCTATTTCTCACATATTTGGTAATTTTTTATTGTGAGCACATCTTTGAATCAAATGTGTACAAATCTTTAGGGTCCTCAGTTGAGATTTCTTTCCCTTCAAAGATAATTTGCATTAGCTGTTGCTATGATCTATAAATTATAAGTCCCTAGAAACAATGCCATTTAATTTCCGCACTTGGTCTTTCCCAGGGCATTCAGCTAATACAAATTCTACCTCAAGACCCATATAGATATAAACTCACAGAAGACACTGCTACTATCATTGTTATTTTGGTTGGTTTCTACATAGCGCCAAAGGAATTACAAATACCTTTTGTATCTCTCTACCATATACAGATAGGCTTTTCCTTCTAAGCAGGGGTTTCAGATTTACCACCTCCCCTCTCAGTTCCACCTTGAAAGAGTCAGGGGCCTTTACTCTCATTTCCAGACTCATTTCACAAAAGCTCTAAACACCTAGCATTGGCATGTGATTAGGTGCAACCTGGACTTCTGAATTTGCTTACCATATTGCTTTCCCTCCTCCTCCTCCCTTCTCCCCCCCCCCCCCCATTCCCCTTTCTTCTTCCTTCCACTCCTCCTCCTCCTCCTTTCTCACTTTCTTTCTGGGTCTTTTGAAATTTTCTTACTTTTTTTCTTTCTGTAAGCTCAGCAATATGATTAAAAATGTGTTTATAGTAATTATCGAACATTTAGGTCTTCTGCAATCAAAGGATTTTTTAAAATATTTTATCCTCAATGCTGCCTAGATATGCATTTTCTAATTATTATTGTTAAAAATTACAAAGTTCCATTTTATAATTACTATATTTAGTAGCTTTAAATATATATTCAATTTACTAAATTATTTCCAAATTTCTAATATCTATGCTGTGTTTAATAAAATTGCTATTATTGTTGCAGTTAACATTTTTATCATTATTATATTTTATATATCTTGTATCATCCTAATTTAGCCTCTTTTTATGTCTCCTATTACAGGAATGCTAATTTCTATGAAATCTGAGATTGTGTGCCCTACTTTAAAATATCTCCTTTTTGTTGGTAGTGCTTTGTTCATCACCAAGGATAGTGTCTTTGACTTAATTTACTAATTAATGAGGTTGAAGCATGAGGAAGCATTCATCTAATAATGCCATAATGTTATTTTGTGATCCTGCTTCCTGCAATCTGTTTTACCAAATACAGTATTCACTTTATAATATTGTTCTGATTTAACAAGCCCTTACCTATCCTTTAAAATATATTTCCTTCTAGTTTATTCAGCCACCTATGCCCCTGAGCAACTACCATTTGTCTAACACCTTATTGGGCTACGTTGGTGCTTTGATGGTTTGTATCAGTGCTAAGAATGAATTCCAAAATGCCACACAACATGGGTTGGGGAACAGGCTTTATTCAGAACATTTGCAAAACAAGATTCAGTAAGATGACAAGCATGGTTTCTCCAGTGTATCTTTACCTACGTGTATTGATATATTGGGCTGTAGTGCTCTGCTGAACATGCCAGTGTATACCTTCCAGGAGAGGGACATGGAGCCCTTCCTTCTATACCTTTTCCTATTATAAAAGCAAAAATAAAAATAAAAAATGGACTCATTAGTGAGTGGAAAGAAAGAAGATTAGGGTAAGAAGCAGTCTGAGTGTATATGCCATCTCCTCAAAGGATTTGTCTGGGAATGCCAGCTGCCCAGTCCAGGGATGTTGTAGATCCTCCTACCAGTAAAAGGAAGGCATTAGTCCTTCATAAGATTGCTATGAATATTAAATGGGATCGAGTGTTTAAAATGTCTAACTCATGGTTGGTGCTAACAAATACTAGTTCAAATTCCACAGTAAGATATATATATATATATATATATATATATATATAATTAGGGTTTGATGTTTCAACATTTTTCACTAAATAGACAGTGGATTACTTACATACATTTTGGGAAAATTTAGCTCTCATTTAGAAAGTATGTATCAACTTGATATAACTCGCATATGTACAACACTTGGAGTTTTTCAAAGAACTTCATATATGCGATCCCATTTGATTTTCCACCATGACCCTCTGAGGGGGTTAGACCTTAGCAGACATAGTAGAAATATAAGTTAAGGAAGCAACATACTGCCAAGCTATGTGAACAAGGACCAAATTATATATACAGGATCCTCTTACTAAGAGAATTTAATTCAACTCTTAATATTTGGTTGAAACTAATTGGCAGCCATGAAATAGGGAATGGTTTTATCATTCTTAGGTCATAATTGACTGTACATGATTTAGAGCCATTTCCTTCTCCCAAACTCCCATGAAGTTTCTCTTCTATTTCCCCCAACTCCTGCCAAATTCCTGGAAAACCATGAGTTGCATCCTCTATACTCAGCCCAATATCTATCGGGAAGTCTCCATAAACTGACCCTGATTTGGAGTTAAAGAAATATGCACCAAAACTCCCTACTGTTTGCCACACTCTAGACAAAAGTCTGTCTACAAAACTCTATTGGGGATGGATATTTTTAAAAAATTAATTCCTCCAGTGACTCCCAGCTTTAACCTTGTGTTAAGTGAGGCCATGAGAGGCTGTACGTCTGGGTCATATCATTCTCTCTACCCCTACAAAATTGCCTTAAATAAGTTCATTTTCTACTATACCCTTGAGCTTTACTATGGGCCTGTGATTTAAGAAGGGGTGATATAGGAAAGGCCTTCGCAATCTTGTAAAACTGTCATCCAGGACATTGGTTGCTACTTTGCTGACTGCTGCTCATCTACTGGCCCTTATTGTCGATGCATCTCAGAGCTGCAAGCCAGGAAAATGTTTGTCTTTTCTGATAAACAGGTCTTCCTTCTTTGATTAGACAATGAAAACCACGTGTAATAGATGAAAAAAATATATTTATGTGTATATATATATATATAGAGAGAGAGAGACTGTGTAGTTGATGTATATGAGTTTAATCAGAGCTCTCCATGACCTTCACAAAATAATTAACCCTTTATAAGCTTCAGGTTCATCTTTGGTAATAGATTATGAGTCCTAAACCACAAGATTATTCTGAGGATTAAACATCACAATGGGCTAATCTAGAGTTTTACAACAGTTAAATATATTTTCTCTACTCTGTGTAAGGTACTGTGCCAGTTCACTAGCATAGATAATTTCTAAACTTTTCAGGAACACAAGTAGTTTCATTATCTCTATTCTCTCTGTTTTATAGATAACTAAATAGAGGCTCAGAGAATAGAAATAACCTTCCTGAACTCACACAGCTAGTGGCTGTGTTAGAATTCAAAAACAGAATTAACTAATTCCTAACTCACCTACCATTTCCTTGAAACTTTCTGCATTTGTTTTTCCTTTTGTTCTATCTGCTAGGAAATATTGATCTAAATTATATATTCAGTTTCTAAAACTTTTCTAAGACAATTTTTAAATATGATACTCTCTAATACATTTCACTGCCCTATAACTGCCTTCTTTTTGTCTAGAAGTGGTGGGTGGGGTGTAAGCACTTTCAGAGAAACAATATATTACAGTGCTTACAAAATTAGGAGTATGAAAATAAGACAAACCAGGGTTTAAATCCTAGCTCCACCATATTTTATTTGCATGGGCAAAATATTTCAATACTCTAAATATCAATTTGTTATATGTATAAAACATCTGCCTCATAAATAAGGACAAATATAATGCTTGGCACATAATAAACAGTCAATAAATATCAGCAAGTGCTATTAATATTTTATTGTGTCAGATGTGTTTGGCCTCTTTCCCCATGTGATCTTACAATAATCGACCTCAAATCTTATCTGGAACTAAATAAGACAATTTTGAAATTACCTAAAGTAAATAACTATAAAATGTATCATTTGATTTGAAAATGGGTTTAACTGTGGGTGTTTGGAAATAACTTTGAAGATCTCCTGGGAACCAGAAGATTCTACAGGCCATTAATTTTTTGAAATGGCAGATGTAAAAGTAAGCAAAAGAAAGTAAACTTACCCAAATATGCTTTCTGGGAATGTGGATAAAAACTCTTGAAGTGGCTGTCTCAGATTCATGGCAGTCCCTCCAAAAAAGTCTTATAGCCCAAGACTCAATTCCAAAGTACCCGCTTGGTTTCAAATTTGGGGGTTTGGCAAAAGACCAGATTCATTGAACAGAAACTCATTCCTCTCCTGTCAGGAATCTTAAGAAATGGGATCCATCTCTGAGTGAATCTTGCTTCTCTCATGTCAGCAGCCAGCGGAGCTGGCCTTTAAGTAGATACAGTTTTGTTTGTTCCCTAACCAGCAATGGGGCTTTTACTAAGTTGCTTCTCCCTATGCTTCAGATCCTCACTAATAAGATGGAGCTCATATCTCACAGATTTTTATGGATCTCAAATCAGGTAGTCAAGGTGTTATTGAAACTAGTTGATCAATAAGGCTTAACAGTGATAATTTCTCCCATGGAATTGGGAAATTGCTTTTTGCAAGTGATATACGACATCAGATAGTTCATGTCTGTGCCTAAAATTAGACTATGTGATATGTGTTTGAGTTACCCTTACATTAAATGATAGGAGGTATGCATTACATTTCAAATAAATAAACATAAAAAAATGGCAGCAGTTCAAGTATTGAAAGTTCCCCAAAGAACTTTATCAGAAACTGTACCCCATTGATTCAAGGGACTTCTTGAATATGAGCAACATATGTCAAGGGACACAAAAACCTACACAAAAGGGAGCAGATGTGGCTCAAGCGGTTGAGTGCCTGCCTCCCACATGGGAGGTCCTGGGTTCGGTTCCTGGTGCCTCCTGAAAATACAAAACAAACAAGCAAAACAAAACAAAAAAAAACCAACTCAGAGAAGCTGATGTGGCTCAGTAGTTGAGTGCCGGCATCCCACATACAGGTCCCAGGTTCAATCCCCAGCCCCTGGTGCCTAAAAAAAA
The DNA here is from genome assembly GCA_026826555.1 of Tolypeutes matacus. Taxonomy (NCBI): domain Eukaryota; kingdom Metazoa; phylum Chordata; class Mammalia; order Cingulata; family Chlamyphoridae; genus Tolypeutes; species Tolypeutes matacus. The sequence goes on along the minus strand of JAKSZT010031676.1, from coordinate 10,247,641 downwards.
AATTAAACTACACAAAACATTTGGTAAATTTTCATGAATTTTCAATTGTATGCATAAATTTTATTGGAAACAGTTCATCATTAAAATAAGAAAATATATCTTGAGGTAGAATGCTGTATTTCCAGGGATTTTTTTAATACATATTTTTATTAGAGAAGTTGTGAACTTATAAAAACCATGCATAATGTGTAGAATTCCCATATATCACCCCTCCACCAACACCTTACATTGTTATGGGACATTTGTTACAGATTATGAAAGAACATCATCAGACTATTACCACTATGGTCCATAGCTTTCATTTAGAATATTTTTTTCATCCACCCCATTTCATCACAGAGTTGTGCAGTCATTATCTTAGTAAAGTTATAAAGATTTTCCTTAGTCCAAAAGAAAAAATCTGATACCCCCCTATAATTGATCATTAGCATTTATATAGTACCTTCTTTGAGTTAGAATAACGTTCTTGTATTTGTACTATTAACTATATTCCTCATCTACCACTAGGTTCAGTATGTTATTTAGTCCCTAGATTATTCTTTTGCTTTCTTTCACTTGACATTTATGTCCCTAGACTACCCCTTTCAGCCACAATCACATTTATAAAGCCGCTGTGTTAGTTCTAATGTGGTAAATCCATAGCATACATTTGATATATTTTTCCATATACCCCCTATTATTGACACCATGCATTAGTATTGTACATTTGTTATAGTTCATTAGAGAACCCTCTCATATTTGTACTGTTAACCACAGTCCATCTTCCACCACGTGGTTTACTGTGTTATATAGTCCCATGTCTTGTACAATCTACCCAAAATGTACACTCAGTGTACACTTTTTTTACAGAGTTGTACAGTCATTGTCTCAGTAAAGTTTTGAACATTTTCCCTAGTCTAAAAGAAAAAATCCCATACCCCCCTATTATTGATCATTAGCTTTGATATAGTCCCTTCTTTGACATTGATGCAAGAATGTTACAATATTGCTGTTAACTATAGTCCATATGTTACATTAATTGTATTTTTCCCATGCATCACCATATTCTTACCTCCTTGTAATAGTGATATACATTTTTTCTAGATCGTAGGAGAACATTATTGTATTTGTACTATTAACCACAATCCTCATCCACCTCCAGGTTCACTAGGTTATTCAGTCCCTAACTCTTCTCTAGTTTTCTTTCAGTTGACATTTACATTCCTAAACTTCCCCTTCCAGCTACAATCCCATGTATAAACCAGCAGTGTTAGTTATACTCACTATACTGTGTTACCATCAACTCTGTCCCAATTTCATTTCTTCTTAGTATTTCCAGGAATTTTTGAGAGAAAACCTGAGCCTGCAAAGAAATATTTGAGATTGTGGTGAGCTGCTTTGTGTTATACTCCCAAAGTTCTCCTGAGGCCCTCGATACACTCTCCTTTGCCCCAAGAACTGTATCTTGAAGACAATGTGATTATGGTGTAGAAAAAATGCCCGGGATTTGGAGTCAGCCTGGCTAGGTTCAAGTCTGGCTCCACCACTTGCTACTTTTGACTTCAGATAAATGAAGTAACCTCTCGGCGCCTATTGCCTCATATGTAAAATCAGGATAATAGCACCTGTTTCCTAGAGTAGTAAGGTAAAGTATATAAAGCACTTGCTACAAGACCTGCTACATGGTAAAAGAATGAAAGCTTCTTAAATAGTATCTCCATTATTATTTTCCTCAGGGAGAAAACTTTTCTGTGTAAACTCTGGATCCTTATTCTCTTAAGTCTTCAGATTTTGGCTGGAAATAGATGGCCCATCAAAAGTGGAAATCAAGAGATTTCAATGAAGAGACTATTTAAAGAGAAGGGCCTGAAGAGGCAGGATATGGGAAAGGTCTTCCCAGAAACCAGTGATCTCTGTAGACATGGAAAAAGGCCACCAATAGAATCTGACGAAAGTAACAGGGACAGGAGAAATAAATGTCCTGACCTGTCTTACCACGCCATCATCTCTAGTAAGTGCCTCCCATTGGCTGAATGCAAGAGGAAAGCAGGAGGAAGAGAGTCAGAGGAGCCTGGGGGATCCGATACACAGAGGTCAGCCTCCCAGGACACAGTCAGAGTGAAGAACACTCTGGAGGCAAAAGGAGAAGAACCAGCACAGTCAAATGTCAAAAAAAGATCAATGATTAAAGATGGAAAAATACATATTGGAAAGTAAAACTGACTTATATTGAATACATTCTGAACCACTTAGGTAAGCGCAGATAATTTATTAAACATTGCAAGTCTCTGTTTCATCATCAGTGAAATCCTTTCTCATTCACTTTGGATTCCTTTGAAAGCTAGAAGAAATACATATCAATGACTCAGCATCATATCAGAAATATAGAGTGGTTTAGTAAACATTGGCTGTGATGATTACTTTTTTTATTTGTGGCTCTGGAGACATTTCCTATCCTGGCAGCTTATTTAAAGAGCTCCTCAAACTAGTTTATTCATTTGTTAAATAAATATTTATTGAGTGTCTGCCATGAGCAGAGCACCTCTGGAGGTCTGTCACATAACAGCAAGCCAAAGCAACCGGTACCCCCACATCACACACTTAACAGTCTAGTGGACTGAAACACACAAATATATTTTTCAATCGTGAAATATAATATGAAGCATAACAATAGAGCTCTAATTTAAATAGGATGATCCAAAAAGACCTTTCTAAGGGGGAAATATTTAGGTCAAGAATCCCCCTCCATAAATGAGTGCACCATGTTGGGATGGATAGTAGAAGGCTGAAGATTGGGGAGAATCCAAAACAAAGACAAACATGTATGCAAAGATCCTGAGGCTAGAGTGACTTTGGAAAATGTGCAAAACCGAAGATCCATTTGAGCACAGCATAAAAAGCAAGGGGAGGAGGGGGTGGAGCATGGAAGAGAAGGCAGAGATGAAGTTGAAGAAGTAGGCAAGGGCCCTTTCATGGAATACTACATTGTATGCCACTGAGAAGAGTCAGGGCTTAGTCTAAGCAAAAAAGCAAACTCATTGAAGCATTTCAAGCAGGGGAGTAGTGTGGTCTCATTTACATTTTTAAAACCTTATCCTGGTTTTCAAATACAGAATAGATTGGAAATTGGCAAAAATAAAAGTGGGGACCAATTAGGAAGCTATTTGAATGGACAAGACCATAAATGATGATGGCTGTGACTAGATTGGTGGCAATGGGGTTGTCTTGCATCTACGTCATTAGTAAATTTGATCAATTAGCTGAAAACCTATTCTCTACAAAGGAGGTAGCATAAACTGCATCACAGAGTTGTTATGAAGATTGGATAAGATGTATGCAAATGATCTGCCACAGTGCCAGATATAGAATAAGTAATCAACAAATACCAGAGCCCTCTCTGCACATACATCAGACTGTTGACTTCTTGAGCATAGTAATTTATATTATTCTTGTTTGTACCTGCCCCGGCTACTGTGCTTTTTGAGTGTCTGCATATCACATGGCTTTGACATATCAAAACTTCTAAAAATAACATTAGAAGTCAGGAAGAAAAAGCCAAGTGTATATGTCTAACTTCTAGAATCTCAGTTTGAATATTTCCTGATTCTTCTTTAAATTTAGATACCATAACTTCATGGGGTCCTAAGAGGCTTCTTGGTGGATTGCTTTAGGGCATCCAAAATTCAATTTTGCTGTTATTTTTTTTGAAATGAAATACCATCCCACTCTTACAGAATTATCCTTTAAGAACCACAAAGTGATTTTCAAATGAATATGCATCCTGCTGATGAATTAGAAGGGGAAATGAAGAAACTGGATGATTTATATGTCTACTTGCAACGGGAGAGTGAATTGCCAAGATGCGAAAGGATGAAAATACTATAGTCTCTGCCCCATACTACCATCGTTTTGTATTGTAAAAGTTAACTTTTTCTTCAGAGTTTCTTATAATTAGGTCAAGAAAAAAATGCAGCTGAATCCTTGGCTTTGGGGTACTTTCCTCACATCTGTGGATTTGTCTCTACCCAGTGATGTCCATTTGAAAGGCATTGACTATTACATTGGGGGTGTTTTCTTTAATGAGGAACTTGAGCCTACCAGGAAATTATTTCATTAAACTGTATATTTCAAAGCAATTGATAATCCTAGGGAAGTATTTCCATATGCAACAAATTGTAGCTATTTAAAGTGTCAGATAAAATTATAATAAAATATCTTGGTGAGTTAGACAAATAAGGCAGAACTATGCTTGTCACGGAAAAAGGAAGGAAAAATATATGTTTTACTGATTGGGATTAATACAGTGGAATTATTTGTTACATTGTTATGCGATACTCGATACTACAGTGTGTTAGATCAAATTTGGGTACAGTCAAAACTCTTTTTGAAAGCAATTAATTATCCACAAATCACTGTGTACATGGTTTAGGTATGAACCTTTAGTTCAAAGCTTATATGCCTGTATCTGATATTCTGCTATTAAGCTGAATGGGTAGAATATGAGTAGAGAATTCTTCAGTAGTCTGCTTTCTTGTTGGTTTTGTCGGCTGTCTTTGATAGTACAAAGTCTTTCTAAAATTACAGTGTTCATAGATCACTTTGTTATTGTGAGGATTAAACAAGAGTAGAGAAAAGTTTTAGACTGGGGCTAGGTTTCAAGACAGCATAAACAGTATAAGCCATGGCTATAGTCTTTTTCCTATCCCATTGCTCTCAAGGCTTAGAGATATACCACATAAATCAATTAACCAATCAACCAGTAGTGATTTATTTGGTGTCACTGTTGTGCTCAATACCATTCTATGTGCAGTGAAGTTAAGAGAAAAAAATCTCATGTCCTAAAACTAGCATTTGGTCCGTGATATGCATTCACTAAATTTGCTGAATGCATGAAGGAATGAATGAAAGACCTTATAATTTCATTACCTCTCTGGTAAATTTTATATGCATCTTCAAAAACATCCATTTAGAATTTCCTTCCTCTATAGAATCTTTCCTATTTCACTAGCATCCCAGACATAATCACATGCTATCCTTTACAACTTTTTTTCCCCATAACCACTTTTTAAAATCTTCATACGCATCATATTTTATTGTAATTAACTGTGTACATATTTGATCTCCCACCCACACTGTAGGACCCTCACTAGGAGGAACAATGTCTCATTCATTTTTTTTTTAAGATTTATTTATTTGTTATTTTTACTTTTATCCATTTTTACACACCCCCCTCTCCGTTTTTGCTGTTTTGTGTCCATTTGCTGGGCAATTCTCTGTGTCTGTTTCCTGCCCTCTCCTCTCATCCTTCTCCTCCTGTCTTCACCAGGATTCAAACCCTGGGAATCTCCGATGTGGGAGAGAGGCATCCTACCACCTGCACCACCTCAGTTCCTGGTTTTTCGGTGTGTCTCATCTTCACCCTTGTGTCACTCTCCTGAAATGTCATCATCTTGCTGCATGGCTCGGCAGGGCCTGGCGGCTCACCCGTGCACGAGGCCTTGGGAGCTCACCCACTTGTGGGGCCTGGCAGTGCACTCTCTTGCGGGACCTGGCAGCCCATGTGCCTTCTGTATTTTTCTTTATTTTTATCGAGAGGTCCCGGGGATCGGACCAAGTCCCTCCATATGGGAGACGGATACCCAACCGTTTGAGCCACATCTGCCCCCCTCATTCATTTTTATATCACAGTTGTTGAAACATTTTAGGTGCTTCATAAACTTATTGATTCATTCATAAATTCATAATTCATGCATTAATTGAGGAAGTGCTGCTTTTAAGCTGAATGGGTAGAAGATGAGTTTTGGAGACCAGAAGTCCAAAACCATGGTATCAGCAGGACATGCCTTCTCTGAAGTCTGTAGCGTTCTGGTTGAGACTTGCTGGAGACAAATCTCTGCCTCCATAACTTGATGATCTCTCTTTAGTCTCTTCCTGTGGATTGTACTTCCATGTCCAAATTTCCCTTACTTATAAAGACTCCAATCCTACCAGAATAAGGCCCATCCCCATTCAGTTTGGCCTCATCTTAATAGGCTCTTCAAAGATCCGGTTTACAAATGGGTTCTCACCCACAGGAGGGTGGTTAGAGCCTAAACATGTCTTTTTGGGAGACATTATTCAATCTACCATGGTATTATTACTAGCCATACATTTTTATGATTTATAAAGGACTCAGAAGATTGATATTCCTGGAGTTCCTCCTGGTGAGAACTAGAGTGCCCTTATAATTTATCAGCCATTCTGGGACACTTTTTTTAAAAAAAGTAAAGTTTTTATTTTGAGATAATTGTAGATTCATATGCAGTTATAATAAATCACACAGAGAGATAATGTGGCCCCTTACCATTTCCCCCAGTAGTAACATTTTCCAGAAATGTAGCCCAGTATCACAACCATATATTGGCACTGATACAGTAAGGATACAATTCCATTATCACAAAGATCCCTATGTTACCCTCTATAGTTACTCCAACCCATCCCACTCTACTCCTCTGCGCCGATCCCTGTCAACCACTAATGTCCATTTCCATCATTTTGTCATTGTAAGCATGTTCCATAAATTGAGTCATACAGTATTTAACCTTTTGAGATTGACTTTTTTCACTCAGCATAATTCACTGGAGATTCTTCTAAGGTGTATTCTGTATCAATAGTGCATTTCTTTTTATTTTTGGGTAGAATTCCAGGTACTGATGTGCCATGGTTTATTGAACTATTCACCTCTTGAAGGGCATCTGAGTTGTTTCCAAATGAACATTTGAGTATAGGTTTTTGTGTGAACAGAAATTTTCATTTCTCTGGGATGAATGGCCAAGAGTACAATTGCTTATTGATATGGTAGTTGTATGTTTAGTTTTATAAGAAATTGCCAAATTGTTTTTCAGATTGACTGTAACATTTTATGCTCCCACCAGCAGTTTATGAGTGATCCAGTTTCTCATATCCTAATCAGTTTTTGATGTGGTTACTATTAGTTATTTTAGTCATTCTGATAGTTATGTAGTAGTATTTCACTATGGTTTTAATTTGTATTTCCCTAATGGTTAATAATGTGTAACATCTTTCATGTGCTTATGTGCCACTTGTGTTATATGTCCTCTTTATTAAAATGTCTGTTTATGACATTTGCACATTTTAATGGGATTGCTTGATTTTTTTTTTCTATTGAGCTTGGATATTCTTGAGTCCTCTGTTGGATATGTAGTTTGTAAATATTTTCTCCCATTCTTCAGTTTGTCTTTTCATCCTTTAAACAGAGTTTTTCAAAGAGCCAAAGTTTTTACTTCAAGGTCCAATTTATCAGTTTTTAGTTTTATAAATCATGCATTTGATGTTAAAGAACTTTGTGTAGAGAACTAGTTGCCTAACCCTAGAAACAGAATATTTCTCCTATATTTTTTGAAAAGTTTTATAGTTTTATGTTTCATGTTTAAGTTGTGATACATTTTGAGTTATTTTTTGCATAAAGTTTTAAGCTGAGGTTTTTGGTTTATTTTTCTTTCCTGTGGGTGTCCAATTACTCCAGCACCACTTGTTTAAAAGGCTCTCATTCCTCCTTTGGATTGCTTTTGGAACTTTGTCAAAAATCAGTTGGGCATATTTTTATGGGTCTGTTTCTGGGTTCTCTGTTCTGTTACATTTATTTAGTGCCATCTATCTGCCAAACAACATGCTCTTAATAACTGTAGCTATATAGTTAGCCTTAATATTGGATAGAATGATTTGTTCCACTTTATTCTTCTTTTTCAAGATGCTTTAAGTTATTTTAGGGACTGTGTCTTTCCATATGAATTTTAGAGTAAGTTTCCCATGTTTACAAAAACTAGGATCTTGATAAACAGTGCGTTAAACCTATAGATTAATTTGGGGAGAACTGACATCTTCACTATTTTGGGTCTTCTAATCCATGAACATGTTTTGTTTCTCCATTTATTTATATCTTCTCTGATTTGTTTCTTCAGTGTTTTGTAATTTCAGTTTACAGACATTGTACAGGTTTAACTAAGATCATACCTAAGTACTTAATTTTGTTTGGAGTGATTGTAGATGGTATTACATTTTTAATTTAGGTTTCCATATGTTCTTTGTATATAGAAATGCAATTAATTTGTGTGCACTTATTCTGTATCCTGCAAACTTCCTGAACTCATTTACTAGTTTTGGGGTATTTGTGCAGATTTCTCTGGATTTTCTATATAAACTTATCATGTCATCTTCAAACAGTTTTATTTCTTCTTTTCCAATCTATAGACCTTTTATTTCTTTTTCTTGTCTTATTGTGCTGGCTAGAGTTTCTGATGATATATACAATAATAAAAGTGGTAAGAATGAATACCCTTGTATTTTTCCCGGTCATAGAGGAAAAGCAGTCATTCTTTCACCATGAAGTGTGATATTAGCGGTAGATTTTTAAAAAACATTTATATTGAAATAATTTTGAACTTACAGGACAATTGGAAAATAAACAAAAACAAAGGCAATTCATTTCCCTAATAACTAGTGAAGTTGAGCATCTTTTCAGGTGTTCCTTAGCCATTTATACTTCCTATTTGGAAAAGTGTCTGTTCAAGTCTCTTGCCCATTTGTAAAACAGGTTGTTTGTCTTTTTGTTATTGAGTTGTAAGATTCCTTTATATATGCTGGATATTAGAACCTTATTGGATATGTGGTTTCTGAATATTTTCTCCCATAAGTAGGCTGCCCTTTCACTTTCTTGACAAATTCCTTTGAAGTACAAAAGTTTTTAATTTTGAGGAGTCCCATTTATCTATTTTTTCTTTCATTGTTCGTGCTTTAGATGTAAAGATTTTGAAACCATTTCCTACAATCTCGTAGATGCATCCCTACATTATCTTCTAGGAGCTTTATGGCCCTGGCTATTATATTTAGGTCCATATCCATCTTGAGTTAATTTTTGTATAGGACATAAGATAGGGAGCCTCTTTCATTCTTTTGCATATGGATATCCACTTCTCCCAGCACCATTTGCTGAAGAGACTAGTCTGTCCCAGTTGAGTGGGCTTGGTGGCCTTGTTGAAAAATATCAGAGGCTCTAGGGACATCTAGACACTATAGGCAAGGTGCACAGCCACATAAAACCGTGGATCAATGAAGAGATTTTTGTTATCATAGGTATTATCATGTGGTAACAGAAGATTTTATAACCTTGATAGTGGTTTCCAGAGGTTCAGAGAGGAGGAGGGATGAATAAGTGGAATATAGGGCATTTTAGTACATTGGAATTATTATATATGATACTGCAATAATGGATACATGACATTACATGTTTTTCAAAGCCTATAAAACTGTAGAGTGCAAACTGTAAACCATAAACTATAGACCTTGATTAGTAGCAGAGTTTCAGTTTGGTTCATCATTTGTAACAAATGTACCTCACTGATGTAATATGTGAATAATAGGGGGAAATGTGGGTGAAGGTAATATGGGAATCCCCTATACTTTTTTAAAATAACAAATCAATTTTATTGATACATATTAATAAAGCATACAATTCATCTGAAGTAAACAATCAATGGTATTTGATATAACCACATAGTTGTACATTCATCACTTCAATCACTATTAGAGCATTTTCATTATTTCAATAATAATAATAAAAAACAGACAAACAAACAAGAAAATTCTTTACCTCTCAATCTCTATGCATACCCGACAGGACATAGCTGCTATTTCTGGCTATTCTACCCAAAGTGTATAATTAATGGCTTTTAGTATATTCACAAAGTTATAAATTCATCATCTCAGAAATTTTAGAACAATTTCATTACTCCAAAAAGAAAGATTCCACATCCCTTAGCATTCCTTCCTCAGACCTACATAACCACTACTCTCATTTCATCTTTGTAAATTGATTTATATTTACATTTTATATAAATGGAATCATACAATATGTAGTCCTCTGTTTCTGGTCTTTTTCAAGTCAAATAAAGTTTATTGGTTTTTTGTCTGATATTAAATTGCATAGTATTAACTTACGCTTGTTCAGCTTCAAAGAAAAATGGTCTTATATGTGCAATTCTGCCCAGATTCATCTTTCACATAATATAGTTATATTTCACTTAATATATTCAGTTCATAATAGAGCAGTCATACAGTATTTGTCCTTTTGTGTCTGGCTTGCTTCATTCAACATAATGTCTTCCAGGTTCATCCATGTTGTTTCATGACTTCATTTCTTCTTACTGCTGCATAATATCTATCATATGTCTACTCCACAATTTGTTTATCTTTTCATCAGCTGATGGACACCTGGGTTGTTTCCAACTTTTGGCAATCGTGAATAATGCTGCTATGAACATCGATATGCAGATGTCTATTCATGTCACTGCTCTCAGATCTTCTGGGTATATACCTAGCAATGGTATTGCCAGGCCCCAGGTCCCAGTTCCTTAGGAACTACCAAACAGTCCTTCATCATGGCTGTACCGTTCTACATTCCCACCAATAGTGAATATGCATTCCTATCTCTCCACATCTTCTCCAACCTTTACAGTTTTCCAGTTTTTTTAGTAGTGGCCAGTCTAATAGTAATGTGAAATGATATCTCATTGTAGTTTTGATTTGCATTTCTCTATTGGCTAGTAATGTTGAACATTTTTTTCATTTGTTTCTTCGCCATTTGTATTTCTTCTTTGTACAGTTGTCTTTTCTAGTCTTTTTGCCCATTTTTAAATCAGATACTTTGCCTTTTTATTATTGAGTTGTATGAGCTCCTTATATATCAAGGATACTAAGCCCTTATCAGATATGTGATTGCCAAATATTTTATCCCATTGAGTCAGCTGCCTTTTCACCCTTTTCACAAAATTCTTTGAGGTGCAAAAGTGTTGAATTTTGAGGAGGTCCCATTTATCTACTTTTTAAAAATTTTCTTGTGCTTTGGGCGTCAGATTTAAGAAACTACTGCCTACCACAAGATCTTGAAGATATTTTCCTACATTTTCTTCTAGGAGTTTTATGGTTGTTGTTTTTATATTTAGGTCCTTGATCCATTTTGAGTTAATTTTTGTATAAGTTATGAGATAGGGGTCCTCTTTGTTTCTTTTGGATGTGGCTATTCAGTTCTCCCAGCAACAGATGAATAAACTGTTCTGGCCCAACTGGTTGGGCTTAACAGCCTTGTCAAAAATCACTTGTCTGTAGATGTGAGGGTCAATTTCTGAGTTCTTGATTCGGTTCCATTGGTCAATCTATCTGTCCTTATGCCAGTACGATGCTGTTTTTTTTGTTTTTTTGTTTTTTTTTTTTACCACTGAAGCCAAGTAATATGCTTTAAAGTCAGGAAGTGAGAGTCTTCCAACTTTGTTGTTCTTTTTAAAGACATTTTTGGCTGTTTGAGACCATTTGCCCTTCCAAATAAATTTGATTATTGACTTTTCGATTTCTGCAAAGAAGGCTGTTGCGATTTTTATTGGGATTGCTTTGAATCTGTAAATCAGTTTGGTTAGAACTGATATCTTAATGATATTTAGTCTTCCAATCCATGAACACACAAGGTCCTTCCATTTATTTAAGCCTTCTTTGGTTTCTTTTAGCAGTGTTTTGTAATTTTCTGAATATAGGTCCTTTATGTCCTTGGTTAAAGTTTATTCCTAAATATTTTATTGTTTTAGTTGCTATTTATCAATGGAATTTTTTTCCTGATTTCCTCCTCAGATTGCACATCAGTAGTGTATAAAAATGCTATTGATTTTTGCATATTAATCTTCTATCCCACCACTTTGGTGAACTTGTCTATTGATTCTAGTAGCTTTGATGTAGATTTTTGAGGATTTTCTAGATATAGGGTCATGTCATCAGCAAAAAGTGAAAGTTTTACTTCTTCCTTTCCTATTTGAGTGCCTTTTATTTCTTTATCTAGCCTAACTGCTTTAGCTAGAACTTCTAGCAGAATATTGAATAATAATGGTGACAGTGGGCATCCTTGTCTTGTTCCTGATCTCAGTAGGAAAACTTTCAGTCTTTCACCATTGAGTACAATGCTAGCTTTAGGTTTTTCATATATGCACTTTACCATATTGAGAAAGCTTCCTTCTATTCCTATATTTTGGAGTGTTTTTTTATGAAGAAATGGTGCTGTGTTTTGTCGAATGACTTCTGCATCAATTGGAGGATCATGTGATTTTTCTTCTTCAATTTCTCAATGTGGTTTATTACACTGGTTGATTTTCTACTGTTGAACCACCCTTGCATACCTGGGATAAAAACACACTTGATTGTTCATATAATTCTTTTAAGGTGCTTTTGGATTTGGTTTGCAAGTATTTTGCTGAGGATTTTTGCATCTGTATTCCTTAGATTTTGGTCTATAATTTTCCTTTTTCATAGTATCTTTATCTGGTTTTGTTATTAGGGTGATTTTGGCTTCATAGAATGAGTTTGGTAGCATTCTTTCCTGTTCAATTTTTTGGAAGAGCTTGAGCAAGATTGTCTTTGAATGACTGGTAGAATTCACCTATGAAGCCATCTGGTCCCCGGCTTTACATGTTTGGGAGGTTTTTGATGATTATTTCAATTTCTTTACTTGGGATTGGTTTGTTGAGGTCTTCTATTTCTTTGAGAATCATTGTAGGTGGTTTGTGTGTTTCTAGGAATTTGTCCATCTCCTCTGAATTGTCTAGTTTTTTGGCATACAGTTGTTCATAGTATCCTCTTATGAACGCTCTTATTTCTGCGGGGTCAGTGGTACTGTCCCCTCTCTCATTTCTGATTTTATTTATTTGTGTCTTCTCTCTTTTTTCTTTGTTAGTCTAGCTAAGGGTTTGCCAATTTTGTTGATCTCAAAGAACTAACTTTTGGTTTTGTTGGTTCTCTATGGTTTTTTTGTTCTGATTTCATTTATTTCTGCTCTGGTTCTTACTATTTCTTTCATTTGGCTTGGTTTGGGATTAGTTTGCTCTTATTTTTCTGGTTCTTCTAGGTGTACAGTTAGATCATCAATTTTAGCTCTTTCTTCTTTGTTAATGTAAGCAGTGAGGGCTATAAATTTCCCTCTCAGCACTGCCTTTGCACTGTTCCATTGGTTTTGATATGTTGTGTTCTCATTTTCATTCATCTCAAGATATTTGCTGAATTCTCTTGCAATTTCTTCTTTGACTCACTGATTGTTTAAGAGTGTGTTGTTTAGTCTCCATATATTTATGAATTTTCCCTTTTTATGTCCATTACTGATTTCCAGCTTAATTCCATTATAATCAGGGAAAATGTTTTGTATAATTTCAATCTTTAAAAATTTATTGAGACTTGTCTTGTGACCCAACATATGGTCTATCTTGGAGAAGTATCCATGAGCACTTGGAAAAAATGTATATCCTGCTGTTTTCAGGTGCAATGCTCTATAGAGGTCTGTTTGGTCTAGTTCATTTATCATACTATGCAAGCTCCCTGTTTCTTTATTTATCCTCTGTCCAGATGTTCTATGCAATACAAAGGGTGGTGTATTGAAGTCTCCAACTATTATTGTAAAGACACCTATTTCTCCCTTCAACCTTGCTAGTGTGTGTCTCATGTATCTTGGAACACTGAGGTTAGGTGCATAAATATTTAGAATAGTTATTTCTTCATTTTGAATTGTCCCTTTCATTAACATATGATGACCTTCTTCATCCATTATAACAACTTTGCATTTAAAATCTATTTAGTCCAATATTAGTATTGCTACTCCAGCTTTTTTTAAGTTATTATTTGTGTGGAATATCTTTTTCCAAACTTTTAGTTTTAACCTGGTTGTGTGCTTACATCTGAGGTGAGTCTCTTATAGACAGCATGTAGATGACTCATACTTTTTTGTCCGTTCTATCAGTCTATGTCTTTTGATTGGGGAGTCAAGCCATTAACATTCAATGTTATAAATGTAATGACATTATTTACTTCATGCATTTTGACCTTTGGCTTTCTGTTGTCATATCGTACTATTGTCTATCTTTTTAACCTTTAATTTACCCTTTCTAATAATCTTCATTTCTACACTCTTCTCCAAGTCTCTCACCCTTGTTTTTTCCTTTCAGGCTGCAACACTCCCTTTAATATCACTTGTAATTCTGGTCTTTTGGTAACATATTCTATCAGTTTTTGTTTGTCTATGAAGACTTTGAACTCCCCTTCATTTTTCTTTAATAATAATAATTTTTAAAAAGTTTTAAAAGATACTTAGGTTACATAAATGTTACACAAAAGATATAGGGATTCCCATATGGCCCTCTCCCCACACCTCCCACACCCTCCCACATAAACATCCTTCATTAGTGTGACACATTCATTGCAATTGATAAATGCATCCTGGGGCTTTGCCATTAAGCATGGACCATAGTTCACATTGTAGTCTACACTCTCCCACACAGTTCTGCATGTTATGTGATGATATAAAATGGCCTATATCTGTCATGCAATATCATTCAGGATGATTCCCAAGTCCCAAAAAAGCCCCCATATTACAACTGTTTTTCCCTCTTCCTGACCCCAGAGCCTCCAGTGGTCACTGGCTCCACATCAATGTTGTAATTTCTTCCATTGCTAGAATCACAATATGTCTATAGTAGAATACCAGTAAGTCCACTCTAGTCCATAGTTCTTTCCCCAATCCTGAGGATTCTGGGATGGTGATGTCCACTCCACCTCTAATTGAGAGGGGGCTTATATCCCATGAGGAAGATAGATGGGACTATCTTGCTTGCAGTTGTAGACACTTTCTGTTCCTTGGGATGTTCATTGTCCATCATCATCTCCTTTTTACTTGTCCTGGGTGAGTCCAATGAGCTGTAGAGTAGGTGTTGCAACTCCACTGAGGTTCCGGGTCCAGCTGGCACATGAACAGCCCAGAGACTCGAGTCTCTTGGACGTACATCTACAACCTCCAGGTTTAAATAGAAGGAACAGATGAGCCATGTGTAGGGAAGACGTAAATGAGTCCTACTCTGTCACTTTTAGGAGCACAAACTCCAAAGAAGGGCCCACTGGCAAGGCACCAAACTCCAGAGCTATCTGACTTGACCATAGGACCTGGGTGTCTCCAGAGCCCTCAGGAGCCCCACTGTTTGGGATAGTATCCACTTTAGCAGTCTACAAGATCCTGCTGAGATGTGCATAAGCGTTACCTCTGTGATGCTCACTCCACCTCTATTTGGGAGCTTAGATCCCATGGGGCAGATAGATGGGAATATCTTGCTTGCAGTTGCAGACTCTCTCTGTTCATTGGGATGGTTGTTGTCCATCTTCAACTCCTTGTTAGTCATCCCGGGTGAGTCCAATGAACTGGTGAGTAGTGTTGCAACACTGTTGAGATTCAGTGCCCAGCTGGCACATGGACAGATGAAAGATTTAAGTTTCTTAGACATAAACCTATCAAGTCTAGTACTAAGTATAAGTTAAAATAAAAGGGGTAGAAGAGCCATGTGTAGGGAAACCACAACTGAGTCCAACACTGTCACACTGGGGAGCATAAATTCCAAAGTAGGGCCCACTGGCAGGGCACCAAACTCCTGGGCTGTCTGCCCTGCCTATAGTGTCTGGATGTCTCCAGAGCCCTCAGGAGCCCCACTATTTGAGGCAATATTTGCTGTGGCAGTCAATGAGATCGTGCTGAGACATGTATAAGTGTAACCTCTGGAATGACCTCCTTTGTCTTCAAAGATTTAGGTTACAGAAAAGTCACATACTGAATATAGGTAATTCCCATATACCCAACATCCACCACCATTTCCCCTTCCCCCTATTAATAACATTTTACATGTGGATGGTACATTTGTCACAATTGATATACAAATATTGAAACATAGCTACCAACCATGGTCAATGATTTACATTATGGTTTACAGTTTGGATCATACACTTTTATAAATTTTGATGAAATTTAACATGGTCTGTATCCATCATTGCAAGATCATGTAGGACAATTCCATCACCACAAAAATGCCCCATGTTCCATCTATTCTATTTCTATCCCCCTTTCCCTTCAGGGCCCATGGTAACCACCAAGATTAACTCATTGAAGGACAAGATTCATACTTACTTGCAAAAACACTGAAGGCTTGACATACTGGCCTGTCCTCCCCTATTAAGCATTGCCTATGCTCTCAAGAGACTCCTGCCCCTCTATTTGAGAACATAGCAGGATTCCCATCCTGGAATCCACCTTCCTGCTCCTTATGTGAGTCTCCACCCACTGATACAACACACTGTGACAAGATGAATACTACACACTCCCTGGAGGCCTAGATTATTCTCTTTCTTTTTATCTTTCATTCACTTGACATTTACATCCCTAAACTACCCCTTTCATCCACAATCACATTTATAAAGCAGCCGTGTTAGTTCTACTCTGTAATGTGATACTATCAACTCTATCCATTTCAACACTTTTACAGTCAAACTAATAAAAAATTCTACATACATTAAGCATCAGTACCCCCTCTCAGCCCTCATTTTAGCTCTTAGTAACCAATACTCTACATTTTAACTCCATGTGTTTATTCTTTGTATTTAGTTCAGATTAGTGAGACCATACAATATTTGTCCATTTGTGCCTGGCTATTCTCACTCAGCATAATGTCAAGTTTCATTCATGTCATATGTGTCCCAATTTCTTTTTACTGAAGCATAGTATTCCATCGTATGTATATACCACATTTTTTTAATCCAATCATTTGTTAATAGAGACTTGGGTTGTTTCCATTTTTTGGCAATTGTGAATAAAGATGTTGTGAACATTAGTCTACTAATGTCTGTTCGTGTCCCTGTTTTCAATTCTTCTGGATTATTTCTAGTACAGGGATCACCAGATCATATGGTAGTTCTATATTTAGCTTCCTGAGGAACTGCCATAGTGTCCTCCACAGAGGCTGCACCATTGTACATGGAATCCCCTTTTGATGTCACTTTTCTGCAATCTAAAACTTCTCTAAAAATAAAGTTTATAATGATTTAAAAAGAAAAACAAAAAGGCAATTCAGAAAACTCCAATACACCCTGAAACCAAATACCAAGATTTACCACTCTTTAACATTTTGTCACTTTTGTTATTTCATTCTTCCTATCATCTATCTATCTATCTATCTATCTATCTATCTATCTATCTATCTATCTATCTATCTATCATCTATCTATCTATCATCATCTATCTGTCTGTTGGTCTGTCTGTCTATTTGTCTACCTGCCTATTTTCTAAGCATTTCAGAGCTGATTTCACACATTATGCCCTTTGATCACTTAACATATCCATGTATATTTCCTAAGAATAAGAATATTCACTTAAGTAGCTTCATTAAGTATAGTTATCAAGTTCAAGAACATTGATATAAAACATGCAGTCTATGGAGGACAATTGGAGGGTAATATTGGGAATATATAACTTATTTTAGAAGTAGATGAGGATTGTGGTTAATAATATAAATTCAGGAATGCTCCACTACAGGGTGCTAAGATTGGGGTGATACGTGGGAAAATATAACTAATATTATAAATATTATAGACTATTGTTAATACTACCATAATAATTTGTAGCAAAATCAAAGAAGGTACTATATTAATGCTAAAGGTAAAATAAAGAATATGGGATTTGGCTTTGTGAAATATGAATATGATTAAGCATTTTTTCTCTTCTTCACTTTCTTTATTAATAAGGAGAACTTGACTATGTCATTTAACTAATCTATGTTCATTTGTGTATCTTTCTGAACCCTGGAAAAACAGTTAAGTTTGTTGTTGGGATTAGATGAGATATAAGTTTCTGGACAGAACTTTTTAGGAGGAATATTTCAATAACTTTTTGAGCTGCATTTTGTATATTATTTTATCTTTTGAATTTGAAATAAAGTTTGAATTAAAGTGAAAATAAAACATGCAGTCTTTTTTTCAATTATTCCAATAATTTCCTTTTGGAAATTTTCTTTTCCATTCTTAGATCCAGTCCATGATCGTGCATTACATTTAATTGTCATTATCTCATTAGTGTCTATCTCAATTTTTTCCATTATTCCTATTTTTGCATGTATTTGATGTTTTGTAATGAACTCTTTAAAATGCCTAATTTCCTTCTACTCATATTTTTTTCTGATATTTTATTTGTGGTTACTATAAATTAAACATCTTAATTCCACCACAATTTCATTTTATTTTATATCAACTTAACTTCAGTAGCATTCACAAACTGACTTCTTATACCGCTCCATCCTTTTGCAGTTATATAGTTGTTAACAAATTATCTATTTATATATTGTGATTTCCAAACTATTCATTTATCATTACTTTTTATGCATTTGTATTTTAAATCCTGTAAGAAGTAAAAAGCATGGTACAAAACACAAACACAGTCCTACAGGCACTTGTATTGCCCATGTTATTCTCTTTACTGAAGGTTTTTACTTCTTCATGTGCCTTCAATCTATCGTATAGTGTGTGTCCTTTCCTCTCAACCTGAAGATATCCCTTTAGCATTTGCTGTAGGGCTGGTCATCTTTTCCTTACTTGGGAATATCTTAACCTCTCCCTCATTTTTTTCCTACATCAATGTTAAACTTTTTTTATTTTTTATTTTATTTGTTTAACAAATCAATCTTATTGATATGTAAAGCATAAATCCATCCAGACGGTACAACCAATGGTATTTGCTATAATCTCATAGTTGTGCATTCATCACTTCAATCACTATAAGAGCATTTTCATTATTCCCCAAAATAATAAAATACAAACAAACAAAAACTCATCACCTCTCAATCTTTCTGTTTCCTCTGCTGTACATAGCTGTTATTCTGTTTCCATGTCTCCAGTTTATTTGTATTTATATTTTGTAAAAACAGCCTTATATATGTAATATCACCCATATTCATATTTCACATGAGGTTTCACTATGTTATACAGTCCCATGGTAACATTTTTCAGCTTTCCTTCTAGTAATATACATTACTTTAGACTTTCCCTTTCAACTACTGTCATACATGTACAATAGCTCTGCTAGTCACAAACACTACAATGTACTTTCACCATGTCTATTCATTTCCACAGATTTACAAAAAAAACTTTTTACCAATTCTGCAGTGATTAATCCTCAGCTTTCCATTCTCTACTTTCATTCTATTTTCTGATTACCTAAATTCTAATTATTAACTCCATGAGTTTATACAATATATTTTGTTCATAACAGCGCAATCATACAGTATTTGTCCTTTTGTGTCTGTCTTGCTTCACTCAACATTATGTCCTCCAGGTTCATCCATGTAGTCATATACTTCATGACTTCATTTCTTCTTACAACTACATAATATTCCATCATGTGTATACACCACAGTTTGTTTATCCATTCATTGGTTGATTCCATCCTTTGGCAATTGTGAATAACGGCGCTATGAACATTGGTGTGCAGATGTCTGTTAGTGTCTCTGCTTTCAGTTCTTCTGGGTATATACCTAGTAGTGGTATTTCTGGGTCACATGGTAAGTCTATATTCAACTTCCTTGGGAGCTGCCAAACAGTCCTCCACAGTGGTTTTACCATTCTATATTCCCACCAACAGTGAATAAGTGTTCCTATCTCTCCACAACACTTGTACTTTTCCAACTTTTTAATAGTGGCAATTCTAATAGTTGTGAAATGATATCTCATTGTAGTTTTGATTTGCCTTTCCCTAATCGCTAGTGATGTTAAACATTTTTTTATGGTTTGTTTTTTTTTTTGCCATTTGTATTTCTTCTTTGGACAAATATCTGTTCGAGTCATTTGCCCATTTTTCAATCAGGTAGGCTTTTTTTTATTGTTGAGTTGTAGTATCTCTGTATATATCATGCATATTAAACCTTGTCAAATATGTGATTTCCAAATATTTTCTCCCATTGAGTTAGCTACATCTTTACCCTTTTGGCAAAGTCCTTTGAGGTGGAAAAGTGTTAAATTTTGAGGAGGTACCATATATCTATCTAGACTGTGCTGGCCCAGCTGGGAGGGCTTGACAGCCTTGTCAAAAAACACTTGATCCTGGATTTGAGGGTCTATTTCTGAGATCTTGATTCAGTTTTATTGGTCTTTATGCCAATGCCATGCTATTTTTACCACTGTAGTTAAGTAATATGTGTTAAAGTCAGGAAGTGAGAGTACTCCAACTTAATTGTTCTTTTTAAAGACATTTTTGTCTATTCAGGGCCCCTTCCAAATAAATTTCATTATTGAATTTTCCATTTCTGCAAAAAAGGCTGTTGGGACTTTTACTGGGTTTGAGTTGAACCTATAAATAAGTTTGGGAAGTATTGACATCTTAACGATATTTAGTCTTCCAATCCATGAACACGGATTGTCCTTCCATTTATTTGTCTTTTTTTGGTTCCTTTTAGCAACATTTTTTAGTTTTCTGAATACAGCTTCTTTATGTCCCTGGTTAAGTTTATTTCTAAATATTTCATTCTTTTAGTTGCTAATAAATGGATTTTTTCTGATTTCCTCCATAGATTGCTCATTGTCAGTGCATAGAAATGCTATTGATTTTTGCATATTAATCTTGTATCCTGCCACTTTGCTGAACTTGTCTATTAGTTCTAGTAGCTTTGTTGTGGATTTTTTTCAGTATTTTCTAGATATAGGATCATATCATCAGTGAATAGTGAAAGGTTTACTTATTCCTTTCCTATTTGGGTGCCTTTTATTTCCTTATCTAGCCTAAATGCTCTAGGTAGAACCTCTAGTACAATATTGAATAACAGTGGTTATAGTGGGCATTCTTGTCGTGTTCCTGATCTCTGTAGGAAAACTTTCAGTCTTTTTACTGTTGACTACAAAGTTAGCTGTAGGATTTTCATATATGCACTTTACCATATTAAGAAAGCTTCCTTCTGTTCCTATATTTTGGGGTGTTTTTATGAAGAAAGGGTGCTGTGTTTTGTCAAATGGTTTCTGCATCAATTGAGAGGATCATATGATTTTTCTTCTTCAATTTATCTATGTGGTTTATTACACTAACTGTGGTTTGTTGATTTTGTAGATCTTCCCAATAAACCAGCTATTGATTTTGTTGATTCTCTCTATTCTTTATTTTTTTGTTCTCAATTTCATTTATTTCTGCTCAGTTCTTTACTATTTCCTTCCTTCTGCTTGGTTTGGGATTAGTTTCTTGTTATTTTTTCTATTTCCTCCAGGTATGCAGTTAGATCTTCAATTTTAGCTCTTTTTTCTTTTTTAATGTAAGCATTGAATGCTATAAATTTACCTCTCAGTACTGCCTTTGCAATGTCCCATTGGTTTTGATATGTTGTATTCTTATTTTCATTCATCTCAAAATATTTACAGAATTCTCTTGCAATTTCTTCTTTGACCCACTGATTATTTAAAAGTGTGTTGTTTATTCTCCATATATTTATGCATTTTCCCTTTTTCTGCCCATTATTGGTTTCCAGCTTCATACCATTATAATTAGAGAAGATGTTTTGTATAATTTCAGTCTTTTAAAATTTAATGAGATCTGTCTTGCCATCCAAAATATGGTCTATCCTGGAGAAGGATCCATGAGTGCTTGGAAAGAATGTATACCCTGCTATTTTGGGGTGTAATACTCTATAAATGTCTGTTAGGTATAGTTCATTTATCATATTATTCAAGCTCTCTGTTTCTTTATCCTCTGTCCAGATATTCTATCTAGGACTGAGAATGCTGTATTGAAGTCTCCAACTATAATTGTAGACACATCTGTCTCTCCCTTCAGTTTTTCCAGTGTGTGCCTCATGTATCTTGGGACATCCAGGTTATGTGCATAAATAGTTATTATAGTTATTTCTTCTTGGTGAATTGCCCCTTTTATTAATATATAATGACCCTCTTTACTCTGTTTGGGGTGCATTGTACTTCTGGGATAGTTATATTTATGTCTTTCATATGGGTAGGGAAGTTTTCATTCATTATTTCCTCAAATATTCTTTCTGCCTCTTTTCCAATCTCTTCTCCTTCTGGGACACTGATAATGCATATGTTTGCATGTTTCACATTGTCATACTATTCCCTGACACCATGTTCCATTTTTTTTCCCCACTTTATTCTCTTTCTGTTTTCCTGTCTTTTCCAGCTCATATGTTCTGTCCTCAGAATCACTGATTCTGTCTTGAGCAATTCAAATCTGCTGTTATGTGCCTCTAATGTATTTTTAATTTCATCCATTGTGTCTTTCATTCCCAAGAGCTCTGTTACTTTTCTTTGCAGACTTTCAAATTGTTCTTTATGCTCACTCTGTTTCTTCTTCTTATCCTTTATGTCTTTAGTCATATTTTCATACAATTCTTTGAATCAATTTAGGAAATTTGTGTGATTATCTTTTATTATTTATCTTAAATCCTGTATCTTGTCAGGATATTTGGTTTGTTCCTTTGACTAGGCCATTTCTTCCCCTCTCTTAGTATGGCTTGTAATTTTTGGCTAATGTCTAGGCATCTGAATGTGTTGGTGAATTTACTCTGGTGGTCAATTTCTCTTTCTTGCCTAGTGTTTTCTTTTCATGGCTTTTCTTTGATTTTTGGTTGAATTTATTCTGCCTTTATAATTGCCCAGCTTAAGTTATCAAACTTGGGCCATGTACTCACTAATTGGGCACAGATTTTCTCCCAGGAGTTGGAACTAAAGAGAGTCCTAAAAGCAGGGTTTTTTTTTTTTTTTCCTTGCAGTTTCCTGGCTGGCCAGCAGATGGTGCTTGTCAATGAACCTTTCCTTGGAGGTGTTTCTTTCAATCTCCCCTTGCCAGTATATCTGGTCTGGCCAGAGCCAAGATTCAAAATGGGCTTTCCTGGTCGAATTCACTGAAGAAAAACAGCTCTTCATCCTTTGATGTGCCCTCCCTCTTTGCTTGTAACAGCTGACAGGGAAGAAGATGCCTGTTCCCCTCTGAGTGGGCTGCAGTGAGCCAGGGATTTTATCCAGGCTTAATGTCTTGAGGGTGGGGGGTGGGTGCCCTTCCTGGCCACCGTGGGAGTTTAGTAACTCACATTTGTTGTTTCAGGTTCTTTGTCTCTCTGTCCTTCACCCTCCTGGGAATTGCTCAGCACTCTCCTTGTCTGCTGAACCCCAGAGCAGGTCCCTTGAACAGCTTTTGGCCCTTTCTTCATTGTTTTTGTGAAAGAATTGAGCCCTGCCTGCCTATTCCAACACCATCTTCCTGGAACTCCTCTTCCTCATTTTTGAAAGACACTTTTGTCAGACATAGAATTCTTGTTTGGTATAGTTTTCTATTCAGCACTTTAAATGTGCCATCCCTCTGTCTACTTGCCTCTATGGTTTCTGATAAGAAATAGGCTATTAATCTTACTGAGGCTCCCTTTTACTTGATGTGAGATTTCTTGAGACTTTCAAGGTTCTCTGTTTGTCTTTGGCATTCAACAGTTTGATTTTAATGTGTCTCCTTATGGGTCTATCTAAGTTTTTTCTGTTAGGAGTTCATTGATCTTGGATCTTTACATTCACTCCTTTCAGACATTATTTCTTTGAATACTCTTTCTGCTCTTTTAATTCTTTCTCTCCTTCTGGGACCCCCATAATGCATATATCATTACGTATGATGCTATCACAAATATCTCTCAGGCTCTTTTTACTTTTCTTCATTCTTTTTACCTATTGCTCCTCAGACTAAACAATTTCAAATGTCATATTCTAGTTCATGGATTCTTTCTTCTGTCAGCTCCCACATGCTGTTTAACCCCTCTAGGCTATTTTTTGTTTGTTTGTTTCTGTAGTCTTCAGCTCTGTTTGGTTCTTTTTTTAAGATTTCTGTCTCCATATTGATATTCTCTTTTTACTCATCTATCATTTTTTAAAATTTCCTTTACTTCTTTGTGTTTTCCATTAGCTCTTTGAGCATAATTAGGAAACATTTTTAACAGTCTTTCATATGTCCAAGATGTTATCCTCCTAGTTGATAATTCCAGTAATTTACTTTGCTCCTTTGCTTGTGGCATTGTTTTCTGTTTCTTTGCATGCCTTGTGAACTTTTACTGCACACTGGACATTTTGATATTTTAAGGTGTTATCTTTGGAATTTTGGCACTGAGGTGTCTCTTCCTTAAACTTGTTTCCATCTAATGATGTGAGAGATTTCTTTAATGCCAGGATCTAGTTTTTTAAAAAAAGAATAAAAACATCTCTCCCAGTCTTTGCAGATTTGCCTTTGCAAGTATAAGTGCTTTTGTTCAGAACTTAACCTGACAATGAGTTTAACAATAAACACTAGATAAAAGCATTCGGTCCACTCTGGTCTTTTTAAAATTCTGTTTTGTTGTGGGAATGAGCATGAGGTCATAGTAATTATGCTATTTCCACAAATATGAATGTCCCTTTTCCCTTAGGAAATAGTGTTGCCTCTCAATCCTGGGTGCTATACTGTATGTCCCACAGCCCACAGTCCTTTACTCAGACAGCTGTAATTTGATTGTTCTCAAACAGCATTCTAGTAGCCCTGCCAGCTGCCTCTATGAGTCCAGTAAATTCTGGGGTGATGGGTGATGGGTGATGAGTTTCATGGTTCAGTCATTCAGGATGCCATAGTTTGCCATAGGCATACATATACCTAGTATGTATACCAGGGGCCCACAATGGGAGCACAGGCTGGCTCTGCATCAAGCTGTGGAATAGGTAGGGGAAGAGTAAGCAAGGGCACTAGAAGGTTTTCCTACCATTTTTAAGTTTCCTTTTTCTTGATGCAGTGCTCACTCTCCTACTATAACCGTTTAACTGTTTTCTGTAGCTCTGAGAAAAATGGTTCTACCAATTTTTGCTTGTCATTTAAAATTTCTGGGGCAATGGAATCCTGGAGTGTCTCACTCTGTTGTCTTTGTGACATTACTCCCCAACTGTAGACTTTTTGTGTAATCTCTTTATCAAGCTGAAGGAGTTATCCTCTATTCCTAGTTTGCTGATAATTTTTATAATAATGAGTATTGGATTTTGCCAAATGTTTTTTTCTGCATAAGTCAATATCATATGATTTTTCTTCAGTTGGTTGATACAGTGGATTACATCAATTGATTTTTTGAATATTGAATGAGACTTTCATACAAATATACTGTTATGTTGTATAATTATTTTTATATATTGCTGGATTTGATTGCCTGATATTTTGTTGAGAAATGCTGTGTCCAAATACATGAAAGATTATGTTCTGTAGTTTTCTTTCTTGGTACTATCTTTCTGGGTTTGGTATCAACGTAACAATGGACTCATAAAATTACATGGAAAAAGTTTCTTTTCTATTTTCTGAAAGATATGTAAAATTGGTCTTAATTTTTTAAATACTTGGTAAAATATTAGTGAAGTCATTTGGTCCTGGACATTTCTTTTGGAGGCATTTTTAATTGCAAATTATGGGACAGGTTATCTATTTTCACATGTTTGAGTTGGTGATTTTGTGGTTTTTAAGGAACTAATTTATTATAATTTGCTCAATTTTTTTGCATGGTGGTTGCAGGATCTATAGTGTATCCCATGTTTCATTCCTGATATTGATGATATCTTTTTAATTTTGTCAGTCTTGTAAGGGTTTATCAATTTCATTATTTTTTTTTCAAAGAAGAAGCTTTTGGTTTTGTTGCTTTTCTCTTTTGTTTTTCTGTTTTCAATTTCATTGCTTTTGCTCTTATTTTTATTATTTCCTTCCTTCTGTTTCATTTTTCCCTCCTTTTTTTTTTTTTAAATAGTTTCTCGAGATAACCCAGGACACTTTGGAGGGTGAAATTTGTTACTATAATTTCACTGGTGGAACAGGTGTAAACTGGGACTTTCTTGGGCAAATTTGGAAGTGTTGTACCCCTAGCACCAACCCTTAACCAGTGAGGCTATAGGATTTATCTCCATAATCTTTTCCATCTGCATTTCAAAGATTCTTCTCTATGAGGTCTGGTCTACACTGGGCCTGCCAGTTCTTGCTTTGGGCCCCTCATTAATAATCACAAAGAGCACTAAGTAATTTCCTCTGAAATTCTGTAATTCTGTGCTAATATGCTCAAGCTGGGTCTACTTTGTTTTCTCTAGTACCACGAAACCTATACTAACTCCTATAATAGAAGTCATAGGTACAGAGGGAAAGTCAGATACGGCAGCTAACACTTGTTGGTACCCTTGTGTGCATGTTCAAATGTAATATTTATGTCTCACAACAACATTGTGAAGTAAGTAGCAAAGTCCAGCCTTTGTCAAAGATGAAACTGCAGCATGGAGCGTTATTGATGCAAGCTGTTCGCATCAATACCTGCCTTTGTCATTATTGGTGGGGAGAGAATGCTCTGTTAATGTAATCAGAACTGTAGTTTTTACGAAGAATCCACTGCATATTTGATTATGAATGAGATATGGAGGTATTGGAGTAATATAGGCAGTTGTTTTGATGAAGAAAAGTTATAAATACTTTTAAATTGTTTTAGGAAAAGATGAGATATTTTTAAATGTCTTTTGTGCAGCCATAAGATGATGATCCAAAGAAGTAATAGTCATGGTAAATTACCCCAGGAGATGGAATTGACTGTGTACTAAACAATCCGTTTCTTAAGAGGGAAATATCACTAGCATGTATTTACTATCTTTAATCATGTATTGTATGTGTATACACAGCACTATAGGCAGTGGTCCTGATCAGTGGAATGTTAGGAGTGAATCTTGAAATTGAAATTAGGTGGAGATATTCAGCAAAGCTCATTGAAATAAAGTGAAGGCTTTTCATATGTGCTTTTATTCTGCCTGCCGCCAAATCTCTCCAACTTCATTTTATCTGCATTAAAAGGAAACACGTTTTTATTTTATTTTCTTCCCATCAAACTAGGGCACAGATGAAACAGAAATATTAATTTATTTATGTATTTATGTATTTATTTATGAAAACATTTATCCACAGCCTCTCCTACAGCAGCCTTTGTTAAGAACAATGCTTAAATGCCTCTTTTATGTGGTGACTTTCTCTAGGGGCCATGAGAAGACCAGGCCCACCTATACTTTTCCTTCTTAGATATTGTCACAATTTCAAGTTTGTATTTCTGTAATTGTGTCTTCAGTGTCTCTCTCTTCCAATGGCATGTGGGCTCCCGGAGGTAACTGCCATATCTGTTTTGTGTATCACTGAGTCCCTGGTACATAGCACCTGGCTCATAATAGGTACTCAGTTAATATTTGCAAGTGAATGAATGAAGCAATGAATGAATGAATGTTCAGGCAGTGTTTAAAGTCCTCTGGATACAACACCAAAAATTTGTCCCTGAATTTAAATGGCTTGCATTAGGATTGGAGGTTCAGGCATGCAAATAGACACATTTATTGTAAAAAATATTGTTATAATGGGCATGTGTCTTTTTTTTTTTTTTTGTCTTTCCATTTTTTTTGTTTTTTAAAAGATACTTAGATTACATAAATGTTACAGAGAATACATAGGGGTTTCCCACACCTCCCACATTTTCCCACATTAGCAACATCATTCATTAGTGTGGTACATTCATTGCAATTGGTAGACACATTTTGGAGCATTGCCACGAAGCATGGATTATATTTTACATTGTAGTTTACACTCTTTCCCACTCAATTCTGTAGGTTATGGTAAGATATATAATGGTCTATATCTGTCATTGCAGTGTCATTCAGGACAATTCCCAAGTCCTGAAAATGCTCCCGTATTACACCTTTTTCCCTCTTTTGCCCTCAGAACCTTCAGTGGCCAAAACTTACACATCAATGATATAATTTCTTCCATTGCTAGAATAGCAATAAGTTTAAAGTAGAATACTAGTAAGTCTACTTTAGTCCATAGTTCATTCTCCAATCCTGAGGATTCTGGGATGGTGGTGCCCACTCCACCTTTAATTGAGGGGGACTTCAATCCCATATGGCCGATGGATGGGACTCTCTTGCTTGCAGTCATAGACACTCTCAGTTCCTTGGTATGTTGGTTATCCATCATCTTCTCCTTGTTAGTTGTCCTGAGTGAGTCCAATGAACTGGAGAGTAGGTGTTGCAACTCCATTGAGATTCAGGACCCAGCTGGCACATGGACAGCCCAAAGATTTAAGTCTTTTGGACATATACCTACCAACGTTAGTCCTAATTATAAGTTCAAACAGAAGGACAGAAGAGCCATATCTAGGGAAACCACAACTGAGTCCAACTCTGTCACACCGTGGAACATAAATTCCAAAGTAGGGCCCACTGGCAAGGGACAAAACTCCTGAGCTATCTGCCCTGACTATAGTGTCTGGATGTTTCCAGAGCCCTCAGAAGCCCTACTCTTTGCGGTAGTATCTACCTTGGCTGTCAATGAGATCCTTCTGAGACGTGCATAAGTATTACCTTTGGAATGACCTTCTGACTCACTTTGAAGTCTCTTAGCCATGTAAACTCATTTGTCTTTACATTTTCCCCGTTTTGGTCAAGTTTTTTTTTGTTGTTTGTTTGTTTTTTTCCCAGTTGCCTTGCTTTTTGGTACTTGGTAACAATCCCTTGGTGCCAGGGAGGTTCATCCCCAGGAGTCATGTCCCATGTCGGGGGGGGGGGGGAGTTATTGCATTTATATGCTGAATTTGGCTTACAGAGAGGCTACATTAGAGCAACAAGGAAGCTCCCAGTAGGTAACTCTTAAGCACCCTACAACACTAGGCTAAGTTTCAATTTCAAGAGCAAAGGCTCATGAGCATAGTCATCAATATCAAGGGCCCATCAATAGACCATCCTCCTTCACTAGTCATTGCCCCTGTGCTTGGCAGATTGTTGCTATTCCATTAGAGAACGTGGCAGAGCTCCTCAGGATGGGGATTTGATACTCTTTTGGTTATTGTGTGAATCTCCACCCACTGTGGCAATGCTCCATGAATATTTGAACATATTTATATGCCTTTTATGTATGCCCAGGTGAATGTCCCATGTATCCCCCATCACTGATACTCCACACTAATGTTCCTCCCCTGCCACAGTTGTAACCATTCTGTGATCCAAAACTTCTTCAAAAATAGAGCCAATAAAATAGCCAAATAAAATTAATAAGAAAATGAAATAATAATGATAGTTTTAAACATAAGAAATAAAATACAGAAAATTTTAAATAAACTAAAAATAAAATTAAATAAAATAATTGGGATATTAAAAAATAATGAATATATTTAAAAAAATTTTTCTGACATTTTGCCTTTCCTCACTGTAAGATCTGTTATATTGTATGTACAGTGACATTTCTTCCATTTAATCCCCCAGTGTCTTACTTTTTTTTGTTTTTTCTTCAAAGAAGTTTTAGGTCACAGTAAAGTCACACATGTATCTTAAAAGTATAGGGGAAGGAGTGTCTAAGACTATTTCCAGTTGGAAAATACTCAAACTGGTCATTAATTCAATATTTTGGAACACTGATTTTAAACCAATATGTAGTGTTAGTTGTGAAGACTTCAGGTATCATTAATCAGTCCCCAACTAGTTTTTTCTTTGCAACATCCCTATGTGATCATCACATCTCTGCTTGGGTTTAAAAAGAAAATAAAAATATTAATTTTTGTGCTGGCATCTCCAGGATCTGGGATTGAGATAAAAGTTGAGCTCTGGAGATTGTGTTTATTTAGAAGCAATTTGGAAAAAAAAAATCAGGAACCACAATTCACCACCTATATCTTGGCTTTATGGTTTAATTTTCAAAAATATGAAGTGACTTAATTTTTCTGATAATAGAAATTACAAATTCAGTGTTCCACCAGGATAATTCAGTGGACTGCTATGAGATTATCAGCTGTCAATATGGGAACACTTCATCCAAGCTGCTTTATTCAACCAAGAAAACAGGGATCTCACTGAAAATCCCCCATTTGAGTGTCTGAATGTCACTATCTGGCATGGCCTAGGCAAATTATGAGCAGTATGCACAAGCCAGGCTGTTATGAACCCCACATACCCTTGCCTTCTTGATATAACAAGGCTTTCCCAGCACTCATTTTATAGCACCATATATATCCACTGCATCCCTTAATACACACGTTTTCAAACAGGAGCTATATCTCTAAGAAGGCAAAAATTATTTCTTGTGGGGAGAAACTATTTTAGATATTACAATAGTTTACAGCCCTGTACAGTCCACAAATAGATATACAGTTATCAGTAGTATTAAAATTTCATGTGGGTCATGGTGGGTTATGAGGGGGGAAAAAGTGTCTTAAAAGGCTCACAGGAGAGGGTGATAATGAAAAAAAAGTGGAGACAAACCACAATATGGAGCAGGGGTTCTTAACCTTTTTTTGTTCCACGGACCCCTTTGCCAGTCAGGTGAAAACCGTGGACCCCTTACTAAGTCCACACTATACTGTGTATTATTTAGTAAATGTATCACACCCACGCCAATATGTCCCCACAAGAATAATGTTTTTTGGAATTTCAATTCAAGCTCACAGACCCCTTATTAAGAACCCCTGATATAGGGTTTCATGACGTATTGGTTCTTTTCATCTGCTGTTATTTTATGAGATTAAAAAGCCATTGATGAAATTGAATTAAAAGCAAAAGAACTAGAAGGACATCTGCATTAAATCCCTTCTCTGACTAGTATGTAGAAATTTGTGATGTGCTCCAGAGCGAGGACCAGTGTATAGACTGATTCTATTGCTCTTATCTTTGGAAGTTCTGCTGGCCATTTATCTCTCTAGATGCCTTTACCTTTAAATTTCACATCTTTGTCTTGTCTGTGTAGCCCCTTTCCCTAATTCTACATGCCCAAATCATTAACTCAGCAAAAACATGCCCAAAAATATCTTTTGTTTTGTATTAAAGAATTTTCATTAAATTCTAGGCTTCCTTCTTCACCTTAAACATAGTATGGATTATTATTGAATGAGATAGCATGAGTTGTAGATGGTTAAAGCAGTTTACATTTATTGAGCAATTACCATATGCCTAGGACCATAAACTGTTATATGGGTATTGGCTCATTTATCCCTCACCACAATTCTATGTGACAGGTACTATAGTTTTATATTATACCAGTAACCAACTGAGGAAAAGAATTTGAATTAATTGCCAGCAGACCTAAAACCAGTATGTGGTGGTTTTAGGATTTGAATCCAGGTCATGTAACTCAAGAAACAGGCCATCTACTTATTTGTTATTTAGTTAATTAGCTGGCTACCTTGGCTGTGATTCTTGATCTTGCTGAACTTTTTATTTTTTACTGGTAATTTTGTAAAGCTCTTTTTTTGTTTTTCCTTAAGTATGTATCAGTACTGTGCTGACCATATTTATTCGTTATCTCAAGATCTGGACACACAAGTTCCATGAAGCTGGGAACCTTGTCTGCTCTGTTTGGCTTTGTACCAATTTATTATAAGGCCTAAAATTTCACATGCAGTCTCGACATGGCCTCACAGGGCCCCAAAGGCTTACCCACAAGTTCCCTTTCTCTCTCCATATATGCCCCCACACAACAGGAAAGGCTTCCCACTTGTCAAGTTCCCCTTTAGCCAGACCATCTAACTCCACACGGCCCCCACCCTAGTGACTTTCACTTTCCTGCCTGCCTGTGGCATTATTTAAACAAATGAATCATGTCCTCCTGGAGAACCAGAGGGCACCCCAGCCTCTTGTTGCTGTAAAGCCCGCTTCCCACTGTTCATTCTGTCCCTGAGTGCAACCCCCATGTGGCACCACCTGCCTGGGCTGTGAGAACGTGACTAATAAACTGCTTTTAAACCACTGCCAAGCTCACCATCCAGTGTTGGGCTATCCCCAGAACCCCAGGGTAGGCTTCCCTCCCTCATCAATGGGCTCAAGAGGAGGGAGACGAGACAATCTCCAGACCTAGAACAATGCCTGGTCTGTTACATCTGTTTGATAGCTTTAAATGAGCGGTATAAAGAGAACGTGTGATGAATAAGCAGTTCATTTCTAGTTCGGAAGACAGAAGCTGTTCCTCATTATCTCATTCCTACGTCTAGGAGCCACTGGAGCACAATATTGTCAGGTTGTTATTCAGTGACACTGAAAACTAATAAATATTAACTCTGAGTTTCCCCAAGCTTTCTATCTTTGGATAGCTCTTCATTGATGTTAGCACAGAAACAGGTCATGCTCACATTAGGATGGGGTTGGGGGTGCAGGGGGAGGGGCTGTGTGCCGATCTAAGAAAAAAAAAAATACTTGATGAAAATATGATGCCTTTGTATTATGCAGGGAGATCCTATATAATACTTTCTATCCACAAGCATATCTTGCAAGTGATTTGAACATTCATTTTAAAATTAGTGTTAAACTTTCTTTTACCATTAAAATAAAACCCAGAAATCCTACATAATTATGAGACAAAAAGTTCTAAAACATTCTTCTAATGCATTTCTGAACAACAGCACACCAACATCAACAACATAAAATGAGCAGGTTCTACTAAAAATAAAATATGGAGCAAATAGAAACTTCGTGACTATTGGGCCCCATTTTGGTGTGGTCGATGGAATGGGTTAGAGGTGAACAAGCTTCACATTGACCCAGTTGAAAAAATGAGTTATTCTATTCTTGACGATAAGGCTAATGAAAGGTAAATGGAAAAATAAGGCAATTTTACCTCACTTCACACCAGAAAAGAAAAGCACATATAGCCAATCAAACCAAAAATAAATACTTTGTTTTAAGTAACCGGATACTTGAGGCAAAAGCAATTCTTTATACCTTCCTCTGTGTGAAATGATCCATCTAATTAAAGTAGAATAGGTTTTGTTACCATTATCAAGGTACTTGAAAAACAATAGTTTTTATTTTCAGGAGAAAAGTGGGTTTGTTCTTATGCATTGGTTGTTTAGTTGGTTGGTTGACTGTTATGAGGGAGCAGGTGTGAAAGCCAGCTAAATAATTGTCCCAATCAATTACTTTCCTTGAGTGTGCAGAGTTACTCTAAATAAGGAGAGTAGAATGGCAAGTGACTGGAGTTGCCTGCTTTTTAGGTAATAACAAACTTAAAGTCTGACAAATAGCCAGGTGCTTCTGACTCACTCCCCTAAAATGAATGGTGTTCCTCTAGTTTACTGGATGCTGTGCTTTTACAAATGATCCAGGATTTGAGCTTAGCTTTGAATTATTAAAATGGAGATTTATTTTTATACTTTGTGCAAACAGATTTACCAACAGGATGTTTTCAAACATATCATAAGCAGACTTGAACATAGAAAATGACCATGTTAATGTTCAAGGGAGAATTTGCTTTGATTGTCTTAATTTGTGTCAAAAGGCAATTCATATCTTAGTTATGTTGGTAAAATAAATTTGAAAGAATGAAATAATAAAAAATTATATGTACTATGTGATGATGCATTTGCAAATACATGCAAGTATATGGGACATAGAGGACTAGAGATAAATACACCCATGTTAGCAGTGTTTCTGGGTTGTGGAATTGTGAAAAAAATTTTCATTTTACACTCCAAATGATAAATCTTCTACAATGAAAATAGGTTGCTTTTATAATTAGTTATGATAAGTTTGAGGAGTAGGCTCGTTTTCCCCACATTACTAATAAATGGGGATAGAGTCAATCAGAGCTAAGCTCTGTTTTAGCTTTAAACATATCAGACTGTTTATTTCATTTATATGGAAAACACATGCTGTGTCCCTGTTTCTCAAAGAACAAATGGGGGTTGTTGTCTTTTACTCTCCTTGCTCTTAATTCATAAACTAGAGAGAAAGAGGATTTTCATTGTGAAAGGCATGGTTATTAATTCCACATGTATTTGTTAAGAACCCATTATGTGTCAGGAATTATCCTAGGTGCAGGAAAGAAGACAGCTGTAAATTAAACAGTTCAAAATAATTACCTTCATGGAGGTCACATTCTAATAGGAAGAGGAGAGAGTAGATCATTGATTATATAATATGTTAGAAGGTAATAAGTGCTTCAGGAAATCACACACAAAAAAAATGGAAATGGGTAAGGGGAATGGGGAGATGGGAGTGTGGCTAGTTAGTGTCATGTTTACTGAGAGGACATTTGAAGGAAGACTTGAAGGAGGTGAAAGGAGAAATCAGGCAGCTATTAAGAGTGGGGGTGCTCCAGGCAGAGGGAAAGGCTTGCGGGGGAAAAAAAAACAAAAACAAAGAAAAGACACTGAGGTGGGAGTGTGTGTCAGGTTAAAGCAAGAACTAGAAGGCCAGTGTTCCTGAAGCAGAGTAAGTGATGGGAAAAATAGTGCACGTTGAGGTCAGAGGTCATCAGGGGCCAGATTCTATGGCCTTCTAGTATTTTGGTTACAAGAAAGGCATGAGCTAAATTAACATTTGAATTCATCATCCTGGTTGCTGTGTGGGGAAGAGACTATATAGAGAAAAGAGCATGAACCGTTGCAATAATCATGGTAAGAGATGATCATGGCTTGGGCAATGATACTAGTAGTGGAAGCAGTTCAAAGTGATAAGATTCTGGGTATATTTTGAGGATAGAGCCCAAAGCATTTCTAAAGTGAGGGTCCATGGAATGGGAGAGAAGGAGAGGTTTCAAGGATGACCCACAGTTTTGTATCTGAGCACCTACAGGGATGGAGTTTGCATTTCCTGAGATAGAGGCTATTTTTCATATAAGATTTTACAGAGAAGATCAGGAGTTCAGATTTGGATGTGCTCAGATTAAGATGTCTTTTAAATATTCCATTAGAAATATTGAACCAGTATCCACTACACAAGTCTGGAGTGCAGAAAAGAGGTCAGGGCTCAAAAAATAATTTTGGGGATTGTTGACACATTAAAAAACCTTTATATCTTTGAGAACAGATCTAAAGGGTGATCTGTGCAGCATACCAACGTTTAGAGTTCAGGTAGATGCAGAAAACCCTGCAAAGGAAATTGAGAAGGAACAACAGTAGGGGAGGAGTAAAACTAGAAATGAATAGTCTCTCCATCTCTCATGGAGGAGGGAATGATGAAATGGGCCAAATACTGAGCTATGTTAAATAAGATGACTAAGAATTTTATAACATTGAATTTAGCAGCTTGGAGGTCATTGTTGACCTTGACAAGAGAAGTTTCAGTAAGATGATAGTGATGAGAGTCTGACCAGATACTTCTTAACATAAAATAGAGGGAGAGGAATTGGAGATAGTCAGTAGAAACAACTCCTTCCAAGAACTTTGTTTAAATAGAAGGTGAGAAATGGACCAATAGGGAGCGTAGTAAATATAATCAATGGAAGACATTTTTTGGTTTGTTTGTTTGCTTGTTTTAGGATGAGAAAAATAATAGCATATTTGGTGGCCCTTGGGAATGATCCAGTAGAAAGTAAAAATTATTGAGGAATGAGACAAAGAAGAAGACTTGGAGCAGTGTGTTGAGGGAGTGACATGAGATGGCTTGTAGTGTTCAGATGAAGGAAGGCAGAGCAGCTGGGCACAGACAAATGTGGTTTGATAGAGATGGTGTTGGAGAAGGTGAAAATCCTTCAATTGCGTCAATTTTCTCAATGAACTAGGAAGATGGATTACAGACTGTATACACCTCTGTACCTTTAACACACTGAGTATGTTTTATGTTCTAAAGACCGTGCCAGGCCCTGAGGTAAACATAACGTGCACTCCTGCCCTCAGGGAATCTGCACTCTGACAGAAAGAGAAGGCAAACAAAAGAAATTATTATGAATGTTTTATTAAGAGAAATATGAGATTTCAATAGAACAAAGGAAGGGCACTAATGCATTTTGGGGTGTGTGGACTCCAGAGAAAGCTTCAGTCAACAAATAATCTCCAAGATGAAATGTGAAGGCTAGTGGGGTGGGGTGGGGGATAAGGGCATGCGAGTTGTGAAAAGTACTTCAAGCACAAGGAACAGAGCATGAAGAGGCCGGACTATGAGAGAAAATATGGCAGTTCAAGGAAATGGCTCCAATGGCAGGAGTGAGGACTGAAGCTGGAGAGACTGGCAGAGACAAGATTACGCATCCCTGCGAAGTTTCAGATATCTGAAAGGGATTTAAACAGAGGTTGATAAGGACAGATACATTTGTATTATAAAAAGATTATTGACTCAAATGTCAATAACGGAATGGAGTGAAATTTGGAGAAGTCAGAGAGAACAGGCTAGAATGCTATTTTCAATAGTGGAGGTGAAAGATGATGGGTTGGACTAGTGTAGCAGCAATGGTTTTGGAAGAAAGTAGATCCACTTGCAAATATTTAGGAAAAGAGGAATCAACAGGGTTTGCATATGTTTGAATATGGGTGATTAGGGTGAAGGAAATGGAAATGTCAGTGACAGGGAAAGGGTTGGTGGTAACTTTAAAGGAAATAGAGATGAAGGAGGCTTTGGGGAAAATGTGCTGAGTTTAAATTTTGGAAATGCCATGTGACATCCAAGTAGAGTTTTGGAGAATAGAGCTAGAAATAAGATTCTGGAACTCAGGGAATGTTCTTAGATTGACATTATTAATCTGAAAGTCATCAGCATGAGATAATTCAGCTTCTATCCAACTACAAGGAGAAAAAAACCTTCAAAGAACAAAGGTGGCAGACAAGTTGACATGAAGGTCACCGTTAACTCATCACTAAGCCTAAAGGCTATTATCCTTTTGTTTGGACTGTTTTGTTCACTGTTCTTTGTTCTTTAGAGGGTGAATTACCATGTTCCTTTAATATTTGCTCAGGTATTTTGGAGTGAAAGGTGAGTAAATGTCACATAATTATCCATGGCACTTTTATTTTCTGCAAATAGTGTGCCACTATAGTGTTGGTCCCTTAACTGATTTTATTTATCGTAAACATATTCTCCAGCTTCTACTTTTCCATAAAATTTTGCTTAAGAGGAAAAAAGATAAATAAACAAAAGGAAAACACTTTCTATGAAGATTTGGGCTAACTTGAGCAAGACTGACCACAGTACAGGAGGTGATTTACTGTGGAGTTGGCCTCTCCTGCAGATGGTCTCTCTTCCTAAATCTGGTGAGCCCTTAGAAAGGCTGGAGGCACAGGTTAACAGCCAATGCAGTCCAAGGTGTAATGGGCACGAGCTCACTGTCTTTAATTTAGTTCTCTTTAAGTGTGCTTCTCAATCTATTTTTTAAAGGCCAGACTCCAAATATCCTGCCTAAAGTAAATAACGTATTTATTGTATGCCCTGCAGTATGTTTATAGAGTTTTGTATTCCTAAACTCATTTAAGGTTCTCAATCCTACTGTTCAATTGGTATTATCATCTCTAATGTACTTGGGTGCCTGAGAATCATTCCAGAAGTGGTAAATAAAAGAAATTGAATTTAACATCCACATGTGTTCTGTTATAGTGTATTACTTCCCCAAAGCCAAAAAGCAAACAAAAATACACAATATTATGGATAAATAATGCTTTAAGGAGGTCTGGTCATTCATTGTCCTGCAAGTAAGGGTCATTGAGAACTGGCTCCATAAAAGTAGGTGTCTTCGGTATGGAAAGAACCCTGGGAATTTTTCTCCTTGCTGTCCTTTTGTACATTATCACTGTACGCATTTTCCTGATGCTTTTGGAAGAATCTGGAGTTCTTATGATGAAAGATGAGACCTTTATTGTGACAGGACAACAATCTAATTTATCTCTGACAAGGTTTCCCCTTCATCCAGCATCAATCGTGTGCCAACTTGATGTCATTTCCTATAATGTAGAATATAAAACAAGGAGGAAGTCATTTGGGGCCTGCACTAGGGAGAACAAAAAGCAATGTCTTTTAGTTTCCTGTGAGCACAATGATATGAAAGTTCTTAAATTTATCCCCAGAGTTTCCAAAAAGTAGAGAATGAGTGTTACACAGAAGTACTGAAACTGGCCTCACAGGATCATTCCAAGAATAAAATGAGATAATTTAAGTAATGAGATCATACAATTTTCTAGTTTCAGTGTTATATATGATAACATCTAATTTCATCTAGGCCTAGAAGGAGTAAAATAAATTTACAGATCTGCTGAGGTTAAAATATTGAAGCACTTACGCTAAAATATATAAAAATAACAATAACAACAACCTCAATATTCCAATCGAGTGTGAAAAGTATAAAATTACACTTATCTAAAGTACAAAGGAACAGAGAGAAAAAAATAAGCTAACAGAAGATTATTTCTAGGTTTTACAATGATGGCATCTGATCAGAGTTTTAGAAGGATCTTTAGAATTTTCAGGAGTACATATGAAAGAGTATAATTCCAGGAAAGGTAGAAAAGCATGGGAAGATATAAAAAGCAAAAGGAGAATGATATGTTTGCAAAACCCCAGGTAATTTGGCATTGGTGAAATCAAAGGGTGAAAACACAGAGATGAGGTTGGACCCAGATTATGGTCTGCCATCTAGTCTAAGGGGCTAGGCTTGATTCTCAAAGCACAGGGGAGCCATTGGAGAGTGGTAAGCATAGGAATGCCAAGGTCTAACTTGAGTTTAAAGATTAATTCAGGCATCAGTATGGAATTGCTCTTTTTAGAAGTTAGGGTTCATCCTTGATTATTACTAGCCCCCACACCCTCTCCCATATCCAGTGGATATGTCCATTTTGCCTCTTAAAGATCTCTTGGTCCTGCCCACCATTATATCTTACCTATATTGCTTACTTGGTTTCCTAACTGGATTCTCAACACACTACTTTTCCCAAGGTCCAATCTATTCTCTGAACATTAAATCCCCAGGGATCTTTTCAAAAAACAAATCTAATCATATCACTCCCTGGCTTAAAGCCTTTTGGCGCTTCTCATACCACTAAAAAACACTCACAATGACCTACAAGGACCTGAACAACCTGGATACATTCTACCTCTCCAGGTGCGTTTGGGGCTACCAACCCCCTGGCTTCCCAGACTCTGGCCTTTGCTCAGTCCTTGACACAGGCCATGCTGACTCTGCCTCAGCCTTTCTCCAGAGTTATTCCTCCCACCTCCATCATTTAGCCAACATCCACCTTTCCTTCCCCTTAAACCTGGGACTTCTCTTTTGCTGACACTCATCCTGCCTGCAGTTAGCTACCTGTTCAATGCTTGTTTTCCTGGCTGGACAGTAAGGATGCAGGGACCATGTCTTCCTTATTTACTGGTGAAACCTTATTCAGATGGCACCTGGCACATCTCAGGTGAGATGAGCTTTTGCCAAATGAGCTTTTGCCAAATGACCTTGCTGGACAAATGAATAAAAAGGAATGTGGTCAACATGCTAAGTGTTATCACCTCAAGGATACATACAGTGGGATCCCTGTCTTCAAGGAACTCAGTCTATTAGGTGAGACAGAGTAATGAACAAAACGTAATAGTCTATGACTTATTCTGTTCCAGAGGGACAACCAAGGGCTATAATATCAGGGAGGAGAGAATGAAGAAAGAGAAGTCTGCATGGCAGAGAAGACATCTGCAATTGTTCTGAGAGGAGGAATTCATGAGAATTTAGCCAGGCTCTCACAGCTTTGGGGAAAGGGAGGAGAAGGCAAGGATGCCTGCAATATAAAATAGAGAGCAGATCATTAGTGTCGGTGGAGCCAATAATCACAGATTTTAGTACTTGCCAGTGGCCCTGAAAAGCATTGAGAACAATAATGGATTTAATTTTCCTGAGGCAGAATGGTAAATTATTTGTGCCATGACAGTGACACTGGGGTGCAGGGCTGAGTTACTTTGCTAGTAAGTGAACACAGCTGCCCAGTCAACATTCTTATTGTTTAACAGCTTTGTGGTTTTAAAAATGTATTACCAAACACACAGTAATAATTCAATTTACTACATTTAATAGGTTATATATGCCATATAGGTACCTTTGGGGATTCATGAACATCTTGAGACATAACCCTCATGAATACAAAGAAACCTAATACTGCAATATGAGCGTTAAATTATACATCCTATGGACCTCATCTACGTGTACATGCTCATATATGTATAGTCATATAGGCCTTGAATATATAGTAACAAAATAACTATAATTTATAATCATTCTAATTTTATGCCTACAATAACCTGAGAGATAAATGTTAATATACCCATTGTACAGATTAGGAACCCGAAGGCTTCGTAGGTTAAGTAACTTGCCCTTTAGCATAGCTAATAAGAACCAGGATTTGAACTTGGGTTTTCCAGCTCCATAGCTCATACCCTAATCCAACATGAAACACTGCCAAAATAAATGAAAGTAATATCTAATTATGGCCTAGAAATGAGGACAATATTAGGAGCCTTTCCTGCAATAAATGAGAGAAGTAATATTATTATGGCATTGTTATAGCAGACAGAGATAATGGCCCTTCAGCTTCAAAAACAACCTACGTGTGTTTGAGTTCATTAGTTTTGCTTTTGGCTGGAAGTGCCACCTGCATGACTCAGCTATCCCACTGCTGTGGGATTAATTCAGGTATCACAGGTGTACTGGTGTGCACTGATGGCTGTGTCTAATGGTCCTTCATGCCGTGATTAGTCTTTTCTGTTGCCCTTCCCTATATAAAATAGATTACGTTTACTTGGTATTGTCCTATAAGATACATGACAGAGGACTCAAAGTGGAATTGCTATGTTTTGCAAAGTTATGGGAAAAGGAGCAGGGTGAGTCTGAGCAGAGATGTGCATATCCTTTCAATGTTTGGGGGGGTATCTTTTTTGTATACACTTAAAAACAGAATTTTCCCCATTCCAGGCCCTTTAGGAAGTGACTCATCCTTGCAGATCAGAGGGGCAGCTGATAGTAAGACGCAGGAGTACAGGGACCTTTACTTTAGGATTTGTCTATAACCTTCCTGTTCTCTGCCCGTATCTCTTGTTCTTTGCTTTTTTCATCCCATTTTCATAAGCTCAATCTCCAGTTTAGCTCATGAGACATCCCACGGGTCATGCAATCTGATTGGTTAGATGCACTGGTTAGGTGTCCTGAGGTTCTATTTAGGAGCTTCCCCACTGAGCTTTTCCAAATATCCTAAAACTATCCCAACACTCTCCACCATAAGGGTGGGGAGACTGAACATTCATTCAGCACTGAAAACAATTCGTCCTAAGGATAGTAGGAATAAATGGAGACCACCCAAATTAAAACAAGCAGAAGCAATTTCTTCAGAGCTTGCTCTTGCAAGGGAGTTAGCCATCAGCACTTATATTTGGTAGTGACTCCCAGCAGGCAGGCAAGTGAGGAAAGCTTTAGAAATGCAAAGGAAAAAAAAGGACGCTGTTGGCAGGGGGAATCCTGTGATTGGTTAGAGGACGACATTTGCCTTACTCTGCTTGCTCCTGAGTTGGAAGTGTGGCAAAGATTAGGGAACTTGGCAGTTATTGATCAAGACCTGACAGTCCTGGGCTAATTGCTGTAGAGATTGTGCATTGTCTTCCTGGGCGGAGTGCTGCAGAGGATGTGGGTAGGAGGTCTATTTTCATATGTGGTCTGGCCGTTATCCATTTTTATGTTCCTTCTCTCTGAATGCCACCTGGATAAGAGACAATCCCTGCCTTCAATGTACTCAGAATCTAGCAAAGGAGACTGAAATGAACACAATTATATTATAGTTAAATGCGTAATATGCAATGAGAGACGTGTGCAAGGTGCAGAGGTACTTTTGGTTGGGGAAGGGATCTTTCTGGAGATAGTCAGGAAAGGATGAAGCCTATACCAGGTTTTGAAGGATTAATAGGATTTTTTTACAAGTATCTGAACAAGGAAAGAGCATAAAATGAAGAGGTTATAGCATATATACAGACACAGAAGTGTGAAATAATATGATATATGAAGGGGCTTGACTTTATATTTTGAAGTTGTGAAACAAAATATTATGCTATTTTGAGAATATGGCTGCAGCCAAATCCCACAGAGCCTTATATACAGGGCTAAGGAGCCCAATTAACCTGAAACAAATGGGGATCAAGGAGAGATTCTCAGCCCAGGATTGATGCTGGCCAATTTGCTAAGTGACAAAATATACTGGTTGGGGTGGGGGTGGGGGGATATTTTATGAACAAGGCCTTGGTATGTCCTGGCCTCAAGGACTAGAGAGTCAGTGAAGCCAAGATCTATTGCAAGATTTTGGGATGAATGATACCAGGCAGTTAAAGATAGGAGAAGGGGAGTAATGGAAGCAGGATCCAAATTCAGGGTATGCACAGGGCAGATGAGTTAGCAACCTAAAGAGACAAGAACAGAAAAGACAGAGCAAATGGGATCAGTTCTAGTAACCAACTTCTTGCCACTTGAGGCTGTTTTTTAAAGGACAGGACAT
Organism: Tolypeutes matacus; assembly: GCA_026826555.1. Taxonomy (NCBI): domain Eukaryota; kingdom Metazoa; phylum Chordata; class Mammalia; order Cingulata; family Chlamyphoridae; genus Tolypeutes; species Tolypeutes matacus. The sequence goes on along the minus strand of JAKSZT010031676.1, from coordinate 10,205,537 downwards.
GAAACTTCCTGCCTGCACTGGTCAATATCTTTAAAATTCTGCCCAGTGTCTGATGCTAACAGCTGAAATGAATACACATTTTTAATATACAAAATTGTGGAAAACATGGTAATGATTGCACCATTTCTATTGTTAGCATTTATAATGACAAACCAAATAATCAGTGTTAAAGGATAAATGCTGGAGAAGAAACTAAATAAAATTTTGGATTAGAATTTCTTTCAGCTGATGACCCCAAGTCTCATGCCTTAGAACAGGGGTTGGCAAACTACAGCCCCTGGGCCAACCCTAGCTTGCACACGCTTTTGTAAATGGAATTTCATTGGAACAGAGCCCCATACGTTCATTTCCTTATTTTCTATGGCAACTTCAACCCTTCAATAACAGAGCTGAGTTGCAACAGGGAATAGTCCACAAAGTTTAAAATATTTTCTACCTGGCCCTTTACAGAAGCTTCTTAACCCCCGTTTTAGAGTCCAAAGACAAATGGAACAAAACATGTTCTAATGACATGAAAATGAGCACTCTGAATTTACCTATCATACATGCCAGGCTCTTCAGAGAAGTCATAATCCCAGTGTATAAACAAGAAAGAAAAGGCTCAGAGAGGTTAAGTAATTTTAAAATAGTCTACACCTAGTAAACATCCAGAATGTGATTTTGACTCACGGCCAACTGGCTTCAAAGTCCATTTTCTTTCTACTGTCTGATATATCCTGAAGTTGAAACTTGCTATTCAATTCAATAAACATTTGGCATTTACCCCTCCAGTACCTAGCAAGTCACTGTGCTAGGTTCTATTGTGATGAATTAATAAAGAAAGACATGTTAACCTGCCATTGAAGTCCTAAAATACAGAGAAAGAATCAGACATGTAAACATGGTCAAAGCCCTACTATATAAGGTAATCCAGTGTAGAAGCTGAGAGCAGCACCTCAGAACCCCAGTGGTTGGGTCTGTGCTCTAGCTCCACTACTGCAAAGCTGTGTATCCAAGGGCAAGTTACATAACTTTTCTGTATAGTTCCCACATCTGTAAAGCAGAGGCCATAATTACTTACCTTTAGGGGCTGTGAGGATCACATGAATGCATTAGATCATCCAATGACTATTACTGAGCACCCATGAGGTCTCAGACACTGTTCGAGGCACCTGGGATATCTCATTGGACCTACCACTTCTTCTGTTTGTGGAGCTTACCCTCTACCACGGGAACAGAGACAATAAATAGTAACCACAGTTAATAAGAAAATTATATAAAATGTTAGAAGAACACTTATAATACTTAGAATAGTGTTTTGCTTGGCTTATAGTAACTGCTCAATAAACATTAGTTGTTATAATTATTAATTATTATTGTTATCATGGTATGTAAAGGAATGAAGGATGACTTACTGTCCATGAAAGAGGTCAGTGATATGAAAAGAAGCAGGAGAATTAAATTCTTACCAGGCTGTTATTAATGCCACACCAAAAATCTTGTACTTTATTGTGAAGATGACAAGAAACTGAAACAATTTGAGAACCATAGTCACAGCAGTATTGCGAGGACAATTCTTGCGCTGAATTAATATTAATAGTGCTAATTTGATCCATTAGTATCATATTGTGTTTTCACATCAGTCATTTGCATATTTGAACTGCCTAAGCAATAAAAATAGCCAATAAGCTCTTGATACGTGCCACAAACTCTTCCAAATGCTTTGCATGAATTATCTGATTTTATCACAATACCTCCTCTATGACATACGTTCTACTATTATCTCCATTTTATAGATCAGTAAAACAGAGATGCAGAAAGATGAAGTATTTTCACAAGGTCATACAATGTCTTAGCTTGCATTTGCTAGAAACTGAGGGAAAGCTTGGAAGCTGAGGCTGTAGTATAACATGCAATCCCAGGACTATGAGATTTCGAGAAAAAGGAGATGAGTCTGGTAACAAAATATAAGAGAATAACTTACCAGGCCAACCACATCTTTGCAAAGCAACACAGCTAGCTGCTCAGCCATGCTGGATAGCTTTCAGACAGAGCTCATGGTCCCACCATGCCTGGGAAAGGGAGGGGATTCATCTGCTGTTCCCACCTCTCCTGCTTTCTTTGGTTGATCCCAGTTAGCACAGTGAGTGTTAAATACCTTGTACTTCTGGATTGAATTACCTGGTAGCCACTGGAGCAGCCAGATCCTTCATCTTCTGGCATACTGCTTTACCTTGGCCCTAAAATTCTTAAAGAAACTAAGATAACCAGAGCCACCAGGTTCCTCCGGTGCCCTGCCCAAGCCTGGCCATGTCACCTGGGAGGCTGAGTCAACCAAGGTATTAGAAGAGGAGGCCCATGGCATCATGGCACTTGATGCTCTCCTTTGATCAGGTAGGGCCCAATGGGCCTTTGGGGTTATAGATTCTGAACAGGTGTACACAATGCATCTTGTACACAGAGCTAGGAAATAGTTTTCCCAGGGTTTGAATCTGGCAAGTCTGACTTCAGAAACCCAAAAAGTACATTCTTAACTACTCCAGCAGACTGCTTACCAAGCTTGCTAAACTTGAGTCACTACTCTTTAAACAAGATTCAGTGATTCAGAGAGATCAAATTTCTCAATTCTGTGTGATTCCTCATGATTGCCAAGACTGAGATGCTTGGTCTCCCATATTCTGAATTTCTATGACCAGTATGTAGTACTTAAGAAATGCCAATATATATTTTATTATAGATAATTGGTTAATTTCTAAAAGGTATCCATAATAATTATTATTTCACCTAAAAACTTCATCATTCCATTAAACATATTCTTTAAGTGGTAATATATATTGGCATTGGTTCACAGATCATTAAGTATTTGGATTAGCTCCTAGAAAGAAAAGAAAGAATATTATTTTATTGACAAGGATACCTCCAAATGAAGACCTATCACAGCTGATCTTAGCACACTTCTCAAATGATTATGGGGTCAGGACTTTATGATTCACTTAGACCAATCTTAAAGTGCTCAATCATTCTGAGGGCATTAATGAAGCCACTGGCCTGGGGGAGGGCCATTCAACTCTCTGTCAGCTATGGGGGTTAGTTAGGTCTTTAAAGAGAAGCACTGTGTTCTTCAAAGTTTCCAACCGTTTCAATTTGGGTAGGACTAGAGTAAGAAATAAAAGGAAATCAATTTAGCAACCATGCATGTAATACATGTGAGGTTTAAAGCTCTGTTCTGCACATTGTGGGGAACAGAGAGTTATGTTACCCGCAATGAGGGGTAAGGATAGTAATAGATGACATTGTCCTACATTCCTTACAGATATTACTCATTTATTCTTACATAAATCCCATGTGGTTGATTCTAGGATTGACCTTATTTGACAGATAAAAAACTGAGACTGTGAAAGGTTTAGTGATCTGCACAAGGTCATTCGGGCAATTGGTGGCCAATATTCAAATGTCAGGGGCTGCCTCCAAAGTCCAACCTGTTAGCCATGATGTTGACTGGGGGAGAAAGAGTCACTTTTGATATCTTTGAAATAAGGAAACTTATGGTAAGTGTCGTTGTAGAGGCAGAAACAATGTACTATCCTGTAAGAAAGGAAGAGATTAATTCTAAGGGGGATCTTGATTAGCTGGTATCTTCAATTAGTAAAAAACTTGAAAGTAAAAAGCTATTTGGAATCTGTCTAATGGAGATTAACTAAGTTTTAGTAATACTTTTCATGGAGTATTCATATGCTTAAGGATTTCATAGAGAAATGGAAACTCACAGTTTTGTTGCTGGCTATAGAAATTCACGGTCTAAGTCTGGAATACCTATGGATCCAATTATAGCCTTGCCCTTAGGATGTTTCTGAATAGTTATGAATAGTATCTATCTACCTGGATGTCATCCTTGACTGACTTCTTCCTTTTTTTCCTGGGAATCTACCACAAACCCCTATATGATGTATCTCTCCCACAACTCTGGGGACCTCCAATGTTCTCTTCCACTTCTCAAAGTCACCGCTGTTTCTCAGCTGGATCAATACAGCAGACTCATGGTTGATGTTCCTGGGTCTTCTCTGTTGTTCTTTCAATCTGATCATGCAACTCTCCTAATTCAATCATTTGAATGGCTCCTCATTGCTCTTTGATGATGTCCAAATGCCTCAGCATGATCTAGAAAGTCCTGCAAGCACTGATCCATGTTTCCTATCTGGAGTCACCTTTCATCAAAACCACTTTCTTCCCCAACCCTACTCTGCGTTCCATGATCCATCCAATATAATGTATAACAGGGTCTCCTTTTCTCTGACTCTTAACCACATGTTCCTTCTTCCCAGAACAACCTTCCTCTCTCCTTGAACCATGCCAAGTCATGTAACATTTATGAACTTGGCTCATGTCTACACATCCTTTAAGTTTCTACTTAGATGTGCATTGAGAATCCTTACTGAGGGCAGTTCCTTCCCTGACATCAGGTTGGAGGTCTTCCTCTGAAATTCCTCGACATCCTATACCATTACAACTGTATCAAATGTCTCTGTCAAATTCCTCACTGGACTCTAGGCTTTGCGAAAACAAACTATATCCATCCTCAGTGCCCAGTCATGTGCTTACAATGTTGTAAGCACACAATAAATATACAGTGAATGATTTAATTAACTACCAGGCATATACGTTATATCTAATCCTTATAACTGAAGGGGGTAGACATTTTTGTTTATTTGTTGTAGATGAGGAAGAGCCTAAGACCAATGATTCCTGTTCCCAGCTGGGCAGAGCTGCATAGACCTGTTGCTTCCTATATTTTGCTGATGTTATCAATGTTTTATAGCCTAATGCAAGCCGTTGCAGTCATCCCTGATAAATTAAATCTCATGAGTTTCTGTTTGCTTTTCCATTTATCAAGACTTTTTGAATCCCAATATTTATATCCAATAGCTTTGTGTAAATCACCTGCTTAGTAACTCTTCAATGGCTTCATTTGAGGAAATTATTGATTTTATAAAAGATGAGAAAATATTGATGAGAAAAAGGAAGTCCTTGGAGAGCTAACTATGAGAAATATTAAAATTTTAATCAGAAATTTGGGAGTAGGAGTGTTACAAAGTTAAAAATCCATCTAATTTCTCCTTGTTCAGATGGATGTCATGAGAAATATTTTGTGGTAGAAATCAAAATAATATTACAGTAACATAATTCTACTTATCTAAAAGTTAATGCCTTTCACTGGACAACGTGACTGATGTTAATTTAACGGGATTTTTTTTTTCTTTTGAAAACACATGCCGGTGCCACATGACCACCTTTAACTTATATTTAAGAAGCATGCACTTTGAATAAACTGATACCTTTCTGTTTCTCCTCTGCCTTGCAATGTAATAATTTACCATGGTTTTCGAGATGCTATTGGAAATGTATAAATCCATTCAAACAAAAGAATTAAGTGTGAAGAAAGTTAATTATTTCTTAAGTGTTAACTAAGGAAGCATTTTACTACCTTTACTTTAACTAAAATTGTCTTTTCCTTTAATTGCCGGATTTGTCCCCTACTAAGTGGTGTTTATCCATAGCAAACAGTTCATGACCTACCCGTATTCTTGGCACTCATGTTTCCTTTTCATTGAGAGACTTATCCCTGCAGGCACCTATATCTTTTTCCCTGAGGACTTTCTCTGGCCAGCGGATCTTCTAGGAAGTTGGTGCCTTGAGAGTAGGTCTCAACCAAGAGGAACAGGGATTGTTGGATAGAGTCAGCTTTCTTGCCTTTCGGTGGACCACTCAGAAGAATGCTCGACTGTCTCCTAGAAGTCCCCAATGAGATTGCACTCCTTTTGTCCGCAGTGGTGACTTGCTTAATTGTACCCATTATTAGTTTCCTTCCCCTCCCTGCCTTACTTCTTTTGCTTGGAATCACCTGCCAAATAAATTTCTAGCTTCAAGATGGGCTTCCCAAGAAACTCAGTCTAAATCATTACCGAGCACATTGGATAACAATTTCAAATACCAAGCTTCCGCTCCACAAGTCTTCGTTTTTTCCACCAGAATCCTCCCTCCCATGAAAGACAGACTCAGAAAGAGAGAGAGACCCAGAGCAATTGAGATCTACGTTCCTCCTTGTTTCTCCCTAAGGGTATAATTTGACCTCTCAGGAATGGAGAAAATCTACTATTTAGCACATATATTTGAAAACATAATTGTTCATGTACACCAAGTGCTAGGAAAGCTGCAAGCTTTGTGGTGCTTCCACTACTGTCAAGGCTGGATTGGCTAAGGTGTCCTGCAAGCATCACAGTAAAATACATAAATGATCCCAAGAAAGTGTTTATAGCTTTCTGAAGCAATTCACCTGGCATAGTGTCTTTTCTTTACCTGATTCTTGCTTAACCCTGGGTACTGATAACAAAGATAAATAATGCCATGACAACTGGCAATAAAAGCAAGTTGACATGTCAGAGACAAAAGGCCATCAGTTCTGATAGTTTGTTGGTAGATTGTTTCTCTCTCCCTCATCGGACTAAATATGGCAGCAATGTTGGGTGTGTGATTTATACAACTCTGCAGTGCATCTTGTACAGATCCTTCTTTTGAAGGAAAATGATGAACAACACCTGTAATAGATTCCTTCCACTCATACATCAGAATAATCTGATGATTTAAAGAAGAGGGTAAAGGTAAGTGTCTTTTCTTGTCAGACATATAAAAAAATAGAAAAAATTTTATTAGAAATATTAGGTGCTATAAAATGGTGGTAATGAACTCTGTTCAAGCTTTTGAGAGAAGGGAAGGAATCCTTACTGAGACTGTGACATAAGAGGGATGGATTCAGTTTCTTGCTTCTTTTGAGCTCTGTGGGAGACAGAATGATGGCTTGTAAAGAGCATGGTCTTTGGATTTAGACAAGCCTGGGCTAGGCTTAGCTTGGCCACTTTCTGGCTGTGCCACATTTGGCAAGTTACTTCATCCATATAAGTCTCTATTTTCTTAATTGTAAAGAGCAGTATTACTAACTACCATACAAGAGTACTGTACAATAATCCTGGGAATTTTAGGATATTTATAGTCACATAGATGCGCATGAGCTGATCATGATGCTAGAACTCAGTAATTTCTGGTTGACTCATTTCACATTAGCCAGTTACTGATTGAGAACCTCCAACATGCCAGATCTGTAAAAACAAGTGGGAAGTGGAAGGCAAAGAGAATGTGATCCTTGCATGTGAAGGGCTCACAGTCAACTCTGGGGAGGAGAAACCCAATTTAGTACGGGAAGGCATATATATTTTCTGCTAAACCCTTGGATTTTTTCTCTTTGTTGGCTAATTTTTTAACAGAGGAGTATTACTTAGGTTCTAATCTACAAACAATTGGGGATCTTTTGTTTTTGCCTTCCATGTCACATAATGAAACATGCCTGTTCTATAGGGTACCTGGCATAATATCTTAGCCAAAAACCTGTCTTGATAGTGGTAATAGGGAAATCTTATCATTTAAAAATCTTTTCTCAGATTAAAAAAAACAGCAATGCGTTTTCTTTGAGCAGTAATTTAGACACAGTCAAAAAGGGCATTATCTGTAGTCTATTCTCATCTAATCTTATGACCTGATGCTTTAGTTGTCTCTGCTATAACTCAAGCAGGGATTGCTCGGAGGCTTACTGGGGTCTTAGTGCAACAAGCCTATCGAGCAAGAAGGCAGGAGGGAGTGGCCCAGTGATGATACTAATTCCTAAGGAGTAATCAGTGTGCTTGGCTAGTTTGAGTCTGATCCAAACTGGGGCCAATAACCAAACAGAGTAATGCCAAGGATGAGGCAGGGTGGTTTAGGCCACATGCAGTGGTGAAGTTCAAAGTCAGTGGGCTGGTCGCCTATCAAGTAAAGAAAAAAATGCTAACCTTTGAGTAAATATATGTAGGGAAATGCTCAATATTCCCTGGGGTGGGGTTGGAAAATGTTGAGGCAAAGTTTATTGCATCTAACTAGACATTAGAATAAACTGAAAGGCTTTTAAAAAAGCTGAACCATATCCCCAAACCAATTAAACCACAATCTCTAGGGTGGAGTCATTTTATATTAAAATGATTTAAATAGACAACAAAGTCGAAAAAGATAATTTTACTTTGAGTATACATGTATTTCCCATCTGGATTGTTCATTTAAAATGTTTGATGCACTTGTTTTATCACATATCTCGCCATCTAGTCATCCCTCTCTTCATCCCTACAGCCTATCTATTTTTAGTGCATTTAAAAGTAAATTGCATCACACTGGTGGGTATATACCCAGAAGAATTGAAAGCAGGGACACGAACAGATACATACACACCAATGTTCATAGAGGCATTATTCACTGTTGCCTAAAGTTGGAAGCAACACAAATGTCCATCAACAGATAAATGGATGAGCAAACTGTGGTATATACATACAATGGACTATTACTCAGCTCTAAGAAGGAATACAGTTAACACATGGGATAACATGGATGAATCTTAAAGACCTTATGTTGAGTGAGGTAAGCCAGGCACTGAAGGACAAATATTACATGACCTCACTGATATGAATTAAGCAAATTGAGCAGACTCACAGAGGTAGGGTCTAGAAGATAAGGTCACAGGAGACGGAAAGGGTGTAGACGGTTATGAGCCAATCTATAATAAGGTGGAAGCATGTAGTTGTGCAATGGATGAGCATGACAGTGGTGTAGTGATGTGATTGGGTTTGGCAGTGCTGGTCTGTGAGGGGGAGTATGTTGGCAGGGTTGGGTTGGACTATTCATGGAACTGGAGTAAGGGTTGGGATAAGGAGCAGATGAACTCTGGGGATTTGTAGGTCTGTGGTTAAAACTACAATGTTGGTTGAGAAACTAGAAAAAGAACAGCAAACCAATCCCAAAGCAAAAAGAAGGAAAGAAATAATAAAGATTAGAGTGAAAATAAATGAAAATGAGAACAAAAAAGCAATAGAGAAAATCAACAAAACCAAAAGCTGGTTCTTTGAGAAGATCAATAAAATTGACAAACCCCTCGCTAGACTAACAAAGAAAAAAAGAGAGAAGATGCAAATAAATACAATCAGAAATGAAAGGGGGGAAATTACAAATGACCCCACAGAAATTAAAAGAATCATAAGAGGATATTATGAGAAACTATATGCCAACAAACTAGACAACCTGGATGAAATGGACAAATGTCTAGAAACTCATAACCAACCTATACTGACACAACAAGAAATACAAGAACTTAACAAACCAATCACAATTAAGGAGATTGAATCCATCATCAAAAATCTCCCAGCAAAGAAAAGTCCAGGACCAGATGGCTTCACAGGTGAGTTCTACCAAGCATTTCTAAAAGAATTAACACCAATCCTGTTTAAACTCTTCCAAAAAATCGAAGAGGAGGGAAAATTACCCAACACATTTTATGAAGCCAACATCACCCAAAGCCAGATAAAGATTCCACAAGAAAAGAAAATTACAGACCAATCTCTCTCATGAACATAGATGCAAAAATTCTCAACAAAATACTTGCAAATCGAATCCAACAGCATATCAAAAGACTTATACATCACGACCAAGTGGGATTTATTCCTGGTATGCAAGGCTGGTTCAACATAAGAAAGTCAATCAATGTAATACATCACATTAACAAATTGAAGGAAAAAACAACATGATCATCTCAATAGATGCAGAAAAGGCATTCGACAAAATCCAACATCCTTTTTTGATAAAAATACTTCAAAAGATAGGAATAAAAGGAAAATTCCTCAATATGATAAAAGGCATATATGAAAAACCCACAGCCAACATCATACTCAACGGGGAAAGGTTGAAAGCTTTCCCCCTAAGATCAGGAACAAGACAAGGATACCCACTGTCACCATTGTTATTCAACATTGTACTAGAAGTTCTAGCGAGGGCAATTAGACAAGACAAAAAAATTAAAGGCGTCCAAATAGGAAAAGAGGAATTAAAACTCTCACTGTTTGCGGATGACATGATCCTGTATTTAGAAAATCCTGAAGTATCCACAACAAAGCTACTTGAACTAATAAATGAGTTCAGCAAAGTGGCAGGATATAAGATCAACATGCAAAAATCAGTAATGTTTTTGTACACTAGTACTGAACAATCTGAGGAGGAAATCAGGAGGAAAATTCCATTTTCAATAGCAACAAAAAGACTCAAATACCTAGGAGTTAATTTAACCAAGGAAGTACAGGACCTATATGCAGAAAACTACAAAACAATGCAAAGAGAAATTTAAAAAAGACCTAAACAAATGGAAAGACATCCCATGTTCATGGATTGGAAGAATAAATATCGTGAAGATGTCAATCTTGCCCAAACTGATTTATAGATTCAATGCAATACCAATCAAAATCCCAACAGCTTACTTTACAGAATTAGTGAAGGCAATTACCAAATTCATCTGGAAGGGTAAGTGCACCCGAATAGCCAAAAGCATTCTAAAAAAGAAGAGCATTGTGGGAGGAATTTCGCTGCCTGACCTTGAAACATATTACAAAGCTACAGTGGTCAAAACAGCATGGTACTGGCATAAAGATAGACATATCGATCATTGGAATAGAACTGAGAATCCAGAAATAAACCCTCACCTATACAGTCAACTGGTTTTTGACAAACCTACCAAGCCCACGCTGATGGGAAAAAACAGTCTCTTCAACAAATGGTGTTGGGAGAACTGGATATCTATAACCAAAAGACTGAAAGAGGACCCCTATCTCACCCCCTATATAAGAATCAACTCAAAATGGATCAAAGATCTAAATATAAAAGCCAGGACCATAAAACTACTGGAAGAAAATGTAGGGAAACATCTTCAAGACCTTGTAGTAAGTGGTGGTTTCTTGGACCCCACACCCAAAGCACGTGCAACAAAAGAAAAATTAGATAAATGGGACCTCCTCAAAATTAAACACTTTTGCACCTCACAGGACTTTGTCAGAAGGGTGAAAAGGCAGCCAACTCAATGGGAAAAAATATTTGGAAATCACATATCTGATAAGGGTTTAATATCCAGGATATATAAAGAGATGTTACAACTCAACAATAAAAAGACAAATGACCCAATTAAAAAATGGGCCAAAGACTTGAATAGACATTTCTCCGAAGAAGAAATACAAATGGCAAAAAAAAAAAAAAAAACACATGAAGAAATGTTCAACATCACTCATGATTAGGGAAATACAAATCAAAACTACAATGAGATATTATTTCACACCTATCAGAATGGCCACTATTAAAAAGACAGAGAGCTACAAGTGTTGGAGAGGATGTGGAGAGATAGGAACACTTCTTCACTGTTGGTGGGAATGCAGGATGGTACAACCGCTATGGAGGACTGTTTGGCAGTTCCTAAAGAAGTTGAATATAGACTTGCCATATGACCCTGCAATACCACTACTGGGTATATACCCAGAAGAACTGAAAGCAGTGACAAGAACAGACATCTGCACACCAATGTTCATAGCCACATTATTCACCATTGTCAAAAGTTGGAAACAACCCAGGTGTCCATCAACAGATGAATGGATAAACAAACTGTGGTCTATTCACATGATGGAATATTATGCAGCTATAAGAAGGAATGAAGTCGTAAAGCATATGGCAACATGGATGAACCTGGAGGTCAATATGTTGAGTGAAGCAAGCCAGACACAAAAGGACAAATACTGTATGAATGTGTTACTATGAACCAAATATATTGTGTAATATATTGTTTGATTCACAAAAAAACAAGCAAAAACAAAACAGCAACAAAAAAATTTACATGTATCCATTACATTTAATTGAGAAATGTATATATTTATTCATCTGTGTTTACTTTTTAGTTTTTAATTGCTTATGTTTTCAATTATTAAATGTACAAAATAAAGTTAAAAAAAATAAATAAATAAAAAGAAACAGTTCTCTAAAGGAAATTTATCTGTTGAGATGCAACTCTCCTTGCAGAATAAATCATCTTTTCCATGGTCTCACAGATCAGTCTAGCTTCATAAACTGCAGCTTCTCAAATATTTCCATTTTCAGATAATGATTTTACATTCAGGTTTTCCCAGAATAAAAGTCTCTAGCTTTTGAAAAACCAAAAAAAAAAAACAAAAAAAAAAAACTACAATGTTGGGAATTTTCTTTTGGCAAATATGGCAAGGGAGGGTTACTGGTATAGGGTGTTGGATGTAGGGGGGTACATGGGACAGGGCATACTTGAGACAGGCATCTATGGAATATATAAGTGTTCATTTTGTCATAGTATGTTGTATCAGTAGGTAGAGACTGACACAATAATCAAGAAAATATCAAACTCCCATTCTGGGGAGTCCTGCTATGTTCTCATTTAGAGGGACAAAAATCCCTCCAAAACATAGGCAGTGCCTAATAAAAGAAAACAGTTCAATATATTAAGCCCTCAATATTACTGCAAGTAAATATGAATCTTATTCTTAAAGAAATGAAACTCATTGGTTACCGTAGGTTCCGAGAGGAGGAAGAGGGAAGAATAGAATAGATGGAATGTAGGGCATTTTTTAGGGCTTAGAATTGTTCAGCATGATCTTGCAACATTGGATACAGGCCACTTCAAATTTCATCAAAATCTATAAAAGTGTATGATCCAAAATGTAAACCATAATGTAAACCATTCACCATGGTTAGTAGCAATTCTTCAATATTTGTACATCATTTGCAAAAAAATGTACTGTCTATATGTAAAATGTTATTAATAAAGGAGAGGGGAAAAGAGGGACGGTGTTGGTATATGAGAATCACTTGTAATCTCTATGTGACTTTTCTGTCTCCTAAAGCTTTGTGACAGTTTGATATAGTTATGAATTCCAAAAATAGATATTGGATTATGCTTGTAAACTGGTCTGTTCCTCTGGGCATATTAAGTTATGATTAGGGCTTTGATTGGGCCACGTCAGTAGGATGTTGAGTCCCCACCCCTTGGTGGGTGGGGACCCAGACATAAAACTACACAGCAGAGCAGAGGGATTGGTTGGAGTTTTGATGTTGGAGTTCTGATGCTGAGTTTTGAACTGGAGACTGGGAAGTGAGCACACAGGAGAAGAACACAGAGGAATAAAGAGAGCTCTTAGACATGGCAGAAGCCCCTGGGGAGACAGAGCTATTTGCCTGATAGTCTACAGCTGTCCTTGTGGAGCGAGGCAAAGCTTAGAGAGCTTCATAGTCTATAGTTGACCTTGTGGAACTAGCAGAGGAGCTGACCCTGGAGGCAAGCAAGCCCCCGGAAGAGAGGAACCCAGGAAGCCTGAACCCTTGTAGACATCGGCAGCCATCTTGCTCCAAGACGTGACCATAGACTTTGGTGAGGTAAGTAACTTATGTTTTATGGCCTGGTAACTGTGGGCTTCTACCCCAAATAAATACCCTTTATAAAAGCCAACAGATTTCTGGTATTTTGCATCAGCACCCCTTTGACTAATACAAGCTTCTCTGAAGATAAAATGAAAAAAAAATAAGACATTGGGGGAATATATGGAAGAAAATGTCACTGTACATACAAGACAACAGATAGTACACTGACGAAAGTCACAATGTCTAAAATTTTTTTTTCAAATTAAAAATTTTTTTGTATTGGTTATTTTTAAAATTATTTCATTTTCTTATTAATTATATTTGATTATTTTGTTGGCTTCATTTTTGGAGAGGTTTTGGATCACAGAAGGGTCTCAGCAGCGGTAGGGGAGGATCACTGGTGCGGGGTGTCAGTGATGGGGGATGCATGGAAATGGGTTCACCTGGGGCGTGCCCCTAAGGCATATGAATATGTTCAAGTGTTCACAGGACATTGTCTCGGTGGGTAGAGATCCACACAATAACTTAAAGAATATTGAATTCCCATCCTAGGGAGTTCTGCTACATTCTATAATAGGGCAACAGGAATCCCATGAGTGCAAGGGCAGTGCCTAGTGAAGGAAGATAGACCATATGCCAGACCCTTGATATTGATGATTGTATTTCTGAACCTTTTCTTGTGAAATTGAAACTTAACTTAGTATTATATACTGCCTAAGAGTTACCTCCTGAAAGCCTCTCTCTAAGCCAAACTCAGCATATAAACATACTGTCTTCCTCCAGGCATGGGACATGACTCCCAGGGATGAGCCCCCCTGACATCAAGGGATTACTACCAAGCACTAACTAGCAATGCATCTGGAAAAACCCTTGATCAAAAGGGGGAAATGGTAAAAACAAATGAGATTTTATGGCTAAGAGATTTCAAAGTGAATTGAGAGGTCATTCCAGAGATTAAACTTATGAAAGTCTCAGCAGATCTCATTAACTGCCACAAGTAAACAATGCCTCAAATAGGGGGGCTCCTGAGGGCTCTGGAGACATCCAGAAACTATAAGCAGGGCAGACAGCTCAGGAATTTGACACCCTCCTAGTGGGTCTTACTTTGGAATTTATGCTCCCCAGTGTAACAGAGTTAGACTCATTTTTAAGTTCTCTACACTTGGCTCTTAGGCCCCTTTTATTTGAACCTATAATTAGCACTATACTTGATAAATATATGTCCCAGAGATGTAAATCGTTGGTCCATCCATGTGCCAGCCCTGAAATTCAGCAGAATGCAACATCTACTCTCTAGTTCATTGGACTCACCAAGGACAACTAACAAGGAGATGACAATGGACAATGCCCATCCCAAGGAACAGAGATTCTGTAACTGCAAGCAAGATAGTCCCAACTATCTACCTCATGGGATCTAAGTCCCCTCTCAGTTAGAAGCAGAGTGGGCATCACCATCCCCAAATCCTCAAGATTGGGGAATGAACAATGGACTAAAGTAGACATATTATTATTCTACTATAGACTTCTTGTAAGTCTAGCAATGGAAGAACTCTTATCTTTGATGTAAAGGCAGTGACCACCAGAGATTCTGAGGGATGGGAGGGGGAAGAATAGGTATAATATGGGGGCATTTCCGGGACATTGGATTTGTTCTGCATGACATTGCAGTGATGGATACAGGCCATTGTGTATTTTGTCATAACTTACAAAATTGTGCGGGACAGAGGTAATTATAATGTAAACTGTAATCCATGGTTAGTAGCAATGCTTCAATATATGTTCATCAATTGTAACAAATATACCCCGCTAATGAGGATGTTGTTAATGTGGCAAAGTGTGGGAAGGGGAGGGAGTAGGGTGTATGGGAATCCCTTATATATTTTTATGTAACATTTATGTAATCTAAAGCTTTTTTAAAAATAAAAAAAAATTATTTAAAAAAATAAGATATGGGAAAAAAAAGTAAAAGTAAGTTGCAGACATTAACATACATTCTCATAAATACATCAGCTTGTTTATCATTAACGAGTTAAATCATTGTTTACAGTATTTAAAATTTTTTTGACATAACATTTACATACAATGAAATACACAAATCTTTTATGTCCATTTTTTTCACTTTTAACAAATGCATAAACCATTATGACCTATACCTCTATCAAGATATGGAATATTATCATCACTCTAAAAAGTTTCCTTATGTCCCTCCCCAGTCAATTTCCTGCCCTTTACTCCCCAGAGTAACCAGTATTCTGATTGTTTCTGACCACAGATCAGTTTTGCCTTTTCTATAGTTTAATACAAATAGAATCGTACAGCATATACTCTTTTGTGTAAGTCATCTTTTACGTCACTTGTTTGACATTTATCCATGCTTTTGCTTTTATAGGTAATATTTTTTCTTTATATTGCTCAGTAGTATTCAATTACATAAATTGTTTATCCATTCTCCCTTTGATGGACAGTATGTGGTTATTATAACTAATGTTTTTATTTGAATAGGAGTGGCACTTTTGAGCCATGGTGTAGGTTATGTTCAGTTTTATAAGAAACTGCCAGGACTTTTTTTTTTTTCCTAAGTGATTGCATCATTTTGTATTACTACCTAAATAATTTAAGAGAGAGTTCTAACTGCTCCAGAACTTCACTAACATTTGGTGTTGTCAGGTGTTTTTGTTGTTGTTGTGTTTTAGTTTTTATTTTTGCCATTCTGGGCAGATATATATGGTTTGATGACATTGACCAATTTTTCATTTATTTACGGCCATTCACATATTTTCTTTTGTGAGGTGACTTTTTAAATCATTTGCTCATTTCTTATTGGGATGCTTTGTTGTTTTACTCTTGAGTTGTAAAGTTTCTTTATATGCCTTTAATATCAATCCTTTGTCAGATATATATTTTGGGGATATTTTCTCCTAGTCTATGTAATGTCCATTCAGTTTCTTAATGATGTCTTTTAGTGAGAAAAGTTTTAGACTTTCCTAAAGTCTAATTTATCTTTTTTTTTCTTCTTTTGTCAGTGTGGCTTTCTGAGACTTATCTAAGAAAAATTCCACGTTTAATTCTTTGCATATAATTCTAACATGCAGCCTTGATTGAGGACCACCGGACTCTAATGACTTAGTGAAAGTACTTTGGCAAACTCAAGACCTAATCAGGAAACAAAGACAATGGATTTTGGAAAAATAAGTGCATTTGAGAGAAAGGTTGACCTTGAGAGACCTGGGTACCCAGCCTTTACCCCAGAGCACTGAACTACTTAGTTCCGGACCAACTCAGAGTTTCTAAGATGTTTCATGCCTTCATCATAATTATTTTAGTTACTGGGTAAGATAGATGTTGTAAAATAGGGGACATCAGTGAGAATAGCTGATCAGGAAAGGGAATTTAGGAATTAAAATTCTCAATACCTGAAACTTTAGCATCCTGTCCCAGGAGTAGATTCAATATATTGGCCTATATAATTTTCCCATACTACTCATATGGGAAAAATTATAGAAAATATATATTAAACCTACAAAATATGATTGGCAAATATTGGGTTAGTTTGGGCCTAATTTTGAGCAGGTATGTAAAATAAAAATGCTTAGTACAGAAAGAAAGATTGGTACAAATAGTACTGGTATCCACTTATTAAAAGTGCTTAATATATATCAGGAGTTGTCAAACTGTGGCCTGTGATCCAAATCTGTCTGATACCTGTTTTTGTTAATAAAATATTTTGGGAAAAAAGAAAAAAGAAAAAGGAAAAAAACTAAGAAAATATGATTGGAACACAGATAACCCCAAATTGTTTACTTTTTTCTCTGTCGCTATTTTTCTACTACAGTGGTAGATTTGACAAAGACCATATGACCATAAAGCCAAAAATATTTATCTGGCTCTCTAGAGAAAACTTTTCTGATCCTTAGTATACATTATCATTAAGTTGTGTAATATGTCTATAGAGAAGGTGTTTTTATGTCCCTTTCAAAGATGGAGAAACTGAAACTCAGTGAGTTTAGAAAACCTGATCTAAGGTGGTAAAAAGGAGTAACTAGAATTTAAATTCACACACGAATGACTTTAGTACATAATTCTTTGTATTGTATCATGTTTTCTCCTCAATTATATAGAAGGACTTAAATATGACAGATTCAGCTACTATGATTATTCAAAGAATTTACCATCATCAGATATTATAAAAAACTGGTTGATAGGATGAATAATTGGTGTTGAAAGATTACTAATACTGGCATTTATTGTTCACATTTAAAATTATTTATATGACATACTATGTGCAGAGCCTGAAATACAATTTGGGGTCATATGTTTAATATTCATCCCTTTTTAGGACAAAGAGATAGGACACATATAACACACAAGACCAACAAAATGTCACATTCAGATTAGGAACAGACTATGGGTCAAAGGGCACATCTGGTGGAAGAAATAACATTTGAACTAGCCCTTGACAAATAGGTAAAATTTGAATGTGTAACATTGCAGACAAGAACATCAGTGCATGACTAAAGAGTAGGCTATGGTTCAGTTGGTCTAGAAAGTAGACTGCAGAAAGACTTGCTGAAAATAAGATAGAAAAGATGGTCAGTGTTAGATCCTAGAAGGTCTTGCATGCCTGTTTAAGAAGCTGAAAATAAATGAGGGAGTTTTATAACTAGGATAGCCAACCATTCTGATTTTCCCAGGGCTAAGAGGATTTCCAGATGCAGGATTTTTAGGGCAAAAATCAGGACAGTTTCAGGCAAACTAGTTGGTTGGTCACCCAATACCCCCTGTACATACTCCGAGAGTAGAAAACATTCCTGTACAAATAATGGGTAGCTATAATCCTTCCTAATTCGTAAGTTAATATTTAATAAAAGTCATCTAAAGGATCATGAGAAAAGAAGAAATGAATTAAGTCAACTAGAATTTACTTGAGGATGATGTGAGAATTAGCTGCTGAATTCATTATCAATTATAATTCATTTTAGCAGATCCCAGCTTTACTGATATGCAGTATGATAACTTTGGAAAAGGGTTATAGACCAGAGAGGATAATTAATAAGACACCCTTTTCAGAGTAAAAAACGGCAACAAATAATCTGGCAATCTCCTTTTTGAATTGGTTTTAAGAAACAATTTTTAATTAAAATTATCTCATTTTTGTTCTATGTTAATAAAGATTTTTATGTTGTTATTAACGTATTGGGCACTACAAACTTTGATTATTTAAGGGTACTTGTTGCAAAATAACATTTGATGTACGCATATTTTGCTCATTTGTTCAGTCACTCAAAGGAGAGTTTTTGAGAGCCTACTAAATGTGGGAGAAATAAAGATGAATAAGGCAAATGCCTTACCCTTATCTCAGGATCCCTTAGTAAAAGATACTTATAAACAAATATTAACAAAGCAAAGAGGCAAAAAAAATATCATGAATGCATATCAGATATTGTGAGAGGAGGGCATTATTTCCACTTCCCATGAGGTAGTCAGGGAAGGCTTCCCCAAAGAAGTGATATGTGAGTGGACAGGTATTTAGACATTTGCTAATGTCCAAGTTTTGCTTAGAGAGGAATGAATAAATAAAATACGGGTATTAGATTTGAGAGTCTGCTGAACTAGAGGGATGGTATCTGGAACCTAGGAACAGGTGTTCCATCACAATAATTATTGAGAAAGTAGATGAAGACAGGGGCAAATTCAGTGTAACCATGGAGTCAGTAGGGTTCATGGAGAAAGGGATGTGAAGATCAGAACTGAAGAGGTACCACTGAGGATTGAACTGAGTAGTAAGGCAGAGTCAGAACCATCACAAGTAATCCAGTGATAGGAAGCTGGGAAGACTAAGAAGAAAATGAAGAATGGAATGTATGATTGATTGGCAAAAAAAGAATGCTGGTTACTCCTGAGTGTCAGATGGAGAATGGGGTACAAGCACGCTTGTGTATTGCCGTGTAGATGGTAAACTAGTACATGGATTCTTGACAGCAAGCTGGCACTTCTTAAGAAACGTAAGAGTTTGCTCACTCTATGATCCTAACAATTTTACTCCTGGCTATATAGTCCAAAGAAAGTATCTCACAGACCCATAAGAGGATTTGTACAAGATTGTTCATTTTAATATTATTTGTAATAGCAGTGATTTGAAGACAGACTTGGTGTCCATTTCTGAGAGACTGGATGAGTAAAGTTTGGTAGAGTATTATGGAGCAGATAGAAACTATACATAGGAACCTACAAGGTTCCAAAAGTACAGTACTGTAGTAAGAATAAAAGTAGGAAACAAATTTACATCTGTAACATATTTTCATTTCCATAAATTTAAATATACATGTGTACAAAGCAATAATATAGTCAGTTCTGTTATAATGTGACACCTGAGTTCCTAAAAATGTGTTATAAAAAAGCATGCAAGGGAGCAGATGTAGACGAAGTGGTCGAGTGCCTGCTTCCCATATATGAGGTCCCAGGTTCAATCCCCAGTGCCTCCTTAAAAATAAATAAATAAATAAATAAATAAATAAATAAATAAATAAATAAATA